>OY730197.1:14116739-14734822 GCA_963422505.1 Pseudognaphalium luteoalbum | reverse complement strand
GACTTTTATGACTAGCAAACCACCAAAATTTCATGGAAGTACAAATCCTTCCGTTACTTTAAATTGGTTGAGAGATATGGAAAGAAAGTTTGATGTGACCCGTTGTGAGGATGAATTGATGGTTAATTATGCAATCCAATGTTTAAAGGATGAAGCTATGGTGTGGTGGGATTCTATCACCGGCCATTTAATTAAACAACAGAAAGAGTCAATCAGGTGGAATGATTTTCGCAATGCTGTGTGTAATCAATATTGTTCGGATTTTGATATGGCACGTATCAGAAGAAAGTTTGTGAGTTTGCAGCTAACTGAAAATATGACGATTGATGAGTTGATATCTCAATTTTCGGATAAATTGCGATTTGTCCAACAGTGGGTACCTGATGAAAAGACTAAAGTTTAACAGTTTATTGAAACCTTGCCACCAAATTACCGTACCACGGTGAGATTGGCGGGTTCTTTGTCACAAGCTTTTACACTTGCTAGATCTGTTGACAGTGACATGAGAGCTCAAAATCTTCATGTGAAGGGTATATTATCTTCTAGAGATAAGGGTGATTCTTCAAGCAAGGGAAAGTCGAGATGACACTCAACAACAGAATGGAATAGTAGAAAGGAAACATAGACACCTCTTAAATGTTGCTAGGTCTCTTATGTTTCAAAGGGGGTTACCTCTAAATATGTGGAGTGAGTCTATTCTAACTGCTTGTTATTTGATTAACAGGACTCCATCATCTAGTCTCTCTGGAAAAACTCCTTATGAAATGATTTTTAAAAGGGAACCTAATCTCTCCCATTTAAAATGTTTTGGTTGTTTGTGTTTTTCTACTGTTTTGAACACAGTTGACAAATTTAGTTCAAGAGCTGAAAAGTCTGTTTTGATTGGTTTTTCAAATGAGAAGAAAGGATATAAATTGTTTAGTCTTGAGAATAAAATAGTTTTTTATTCGAGGGATGTAAAATTTTATGAAACAGTATTTTCATATAAAATGAAGTCTTTTTCTGAATCTATTTTAAGAAAAGACATTAATCATTTAAATTTTTTTGATAAAATGTTTTCTAGTCCCAATGATGAAGGGAGAGATAATTGTGATCGTGAGGGCAGTAGTAATCCAAATCATGATTATGATTCTGATCCTACAGCAACACTGGTGGATAACACTAGTGATGGTAGTAGTAATCCACATCATGATCATGACTTTGATTCTACAGCAACACCAGTGAATGATAATACACCTCCTGAGGGCACAATAAGTTCAAGTCAACCTCAAGGTTCTGAATCAATTTCTGTTCAAAATCAGTCTTTAAGGAGATCTTCTAGAGAAACAGTTATGCCAAAAAGATTTAATGAATATGTTGTTGAAGGCAAAGTTAAATATGGGATAGAAAGAGTTATAAATTATTCCTATTTGAATGTTGAAAACTTTTGTTTTGTGTCAAGTTTAAATAAAACTCTTGAACCAAATTCTTATGCTCAAGCTGCAAAAGATAATAATTTGGTTGAAGCTATGAATCTTGAAATGGAAGCATTGAATATGAATAATACTTGGATAATTACAGATTTACCACCTAACAGAAAACCAATTGGATGTAAATTGATTTATAAAATCAAATATAAGTCTAATGGAGAAATTGAAAGGTATAAGGCAAGACTAGTTGCTAAAGGTTATAGTCAGAAGGAAGGGATTGATTATGGAGAGACATTTTCTCATGTTGTTAAACATGTTACTGTTAGGTGCATTATTACCTTGGTTGTGCAAAATAATTGGCCTTTGTATTAGTTAGATGTTAATAATGCTTTCTTATATGGTGACTTATGTGAAGAAGTATATATGAAACTTCCTGAAGGCTATTTTTCTGAGTATGATAATAAAGTGTGCAAACTTACAAAGTCTTTGTATGGTTTAAAACAAGCTCTTAGGCAGTGGAATGCTAAACTTAACTCTGCTTAGTTTGAAAATGGTTTTAAATAAAGTATAAGTGATTATTCTCTATATGTTAAATCTCAAGGTCATTTGTTTATTGCCTTATTAGTGTATGTTGATGATATTGTTGTCACTGGTAACAATATTGATGAAATCAATAAGTTTAAGTTGTTTCTGAGTTCTAAGTTTATGATTAAGGATCTTGGTGTTTTAAAGTATTTTTTAGAAATAGAAGTTTTAAATAATAAAAAGGGTATATGTTTGTCACGAAGAAAGTATTGTTTGGAGTTGTTAAATGATTATGGAATGCTTGGTTGTAAGCCTGCTAGTACTCCTATTGAACCAAACTTGTGTGTATCTTGTGAACCAACTGATAAGGATAAGTTGCTAGTCAATATTACTGAATATCAAAAATTGATTGGTAGATTGATTTATTTAACTTTGACCAGACTTGATATATCTTTTTCAGTTCATATTCTTAGTCAGTACATGCATGCTCCATTGCAATCACATTTGAATCTTGCTTTTAGGGTACTTAGGTACTTAAAAGGTGCACCAGGTAAAGGACTTCAAATTGTTAAAGGTAATGGTTTTATTTTAAAAGCTTACTGTGATGCTGACTGGGAAAAATGTAAATTGAATAGAAAATCAGTTACAGGTTATTTTATTTATTTTTGCAACTCTCTTATCTCTTGGAAAAGTAAAAAACAAGCAACCATTTCCAGGTCCTCTGTTGAAGCAGAATATAGGGCCATGGCTACAACTGCTTGTGAAATTATTTGGATAAAAAACTTATTACATGATTTGAAAGTTGAGATTAACCTTCCTATAGATTTGTTTTGTGATAATAGTTCTGCCCTTCAGTTAGCTGTAAATCCTGTTTTTCATGAAAGAACTAAACATTTTTGAAATTGATGTTCATTTTATAAGAGAAAAGGTTGCAGCTGGTGTTATTAAAACTATTAAAGTTGATTCAAATTTACAGTTAGCAGATATTCTTACAAAGGGTTTAAGTGTATCTCAACACTTATTTTTATTCAAACATTTAGGTCTTGTAGATTTGTTTCAAGATAAGCTTGAGGGGGAATGTTAAAATTATAATTTGTAATATAACAAGCTTATCTTGATTAATATAATGTACATATTTACTTATTTGTGTGCTTAAGTATTTTCAGGATATATTTGGAATAAAGTAAAGATGGAGGGGCTTGGAGTCATTTCTGGAACTTGAAGTTGTTGTTGTATGTGCAAGAAGAAGTTCTAGAGGGACTGTTTGTGACAATTGTATATTTATACATATAAATATGAGATTAGGGTTTGTGAGAGAGTTTTGATTTCGATTTTTGATCTTCTCATTCATTCCTTCATTCTTTTCATACAATCAAAGTATTGATCACTATTTCAGTGATCTTGTGTAGTTATAGTATTGAGTATTAGTTCAGTGATTGTGGATGTATTAGTTTGTATAAGTTCTAGTAGTTGTGTTTGATTTATCTTGCAAGTTATAATTGATTGAGTTGTGATTTTGTATCTCAAGTAATACAATTCTAGAATTTTGACAAGTTGTATACATAATATAACTTTTGTATTATATTACTTTTTGTTTTTGGTAGAGATTATTGTTTGGAAAATAACTCCGTGCAGCAAAATTGCACGATTCTTAATATGCAGTTACCTTTTACCTCAAGTGCTGTGTTGAATATGTATATTTAAGAAAACTGAAGAGTTGAAAATGTAAACTATAAATATTTCTTGTATCTTCCATTGGTCAAGATCACAAAGTTTTAGTGATGATTTGCCCTGTTCAAACACCGTGTATGAGGTTAAAACTTATTTTACAAGTGTATTGCTTATAAGCAAATAAGTTAATAAATAGTAATTTATTTTGAACCTTATCATAAATAAGCAAATAAGCTTCATAATATCGGCTTATGCAAACATCCAAAGGGGAGCAATCAAAATGCCCGTGTATATTAGCTCCCCAAATACCCTATTCTCAACGAAGATAAAGGTAGTTCAAACAAGCTTTTCAAAGAATCAAGTACTTGTATTTTGCCCGTGTATATTAGCTCCCCAAACACCCAATTCTCAATGAAGATAAAAGGTAGTTCAAACAAGTTATTCAAAGAATCGAGTACTTGTATTCTGCCCGTGTATATTAGCTCCCCAAACACCCAATTCTCAACAAAGATAAAGGTAGTTTAAACAAGCTATTCAAAGAATCAAGTACTTGCATTCTCTATATGGAGATTTAAAATAATGTAACAAATTGCTAATTCTGGATCCCAAACAAATGTGACATATATCTTAAATTAAATTAAATGATAGATATAAGAATTGAGATATCGAAAGTGGCAGAAATAATATTGAGAAAGCAGTTTTGAGTGTTTGTGTTTATGTTTGGGATAATTTAGTTATTCAATTATTTTTCGTGTAAGTGATTATCAACTAGTTTCGTAATTGATTAAGCTAGAGTGCATGATTTTAAGTTCGGGGCATTTTTTAACACTTGAAACAGAGTTTATATGTTTGATTTAATGAATCTATGTTGAGAACTTATCTATAATTTAAAGTTTTAATTAATCAACTATTATCCTGAGTCTTAATCGAATTTATTTACTAGTATAATCTTATTTTAATGATGCCGCCATCTCCACTATTAAATTTGATGCTCTTTTAGGGGTATAATTTAATTGATTAGGACCACATCAACAAACACAAGTTATTTTATAGCTCTAAACATGATATGCCATCTACTTTGGATTCGTAAAACTTAATGATTCAAACTTAAGTTAAGGCTTTCAAGATATAATATTTAAAGCCCGTCCAACAACCTTCAAAAATAATAATTTGATATCATAAATGGGTTGAGACGGTTGAGCAACGTGTCGGTTTTCTATTGTAGTCGACATCATATTCCATTGAAATAAGAACGAGGGTGTGTTTGGCTTGGATGAACGAATCATTATCGTTATTGATTAATAGTAAGGTGGAATCAGGATGTCTATTAGACACTCACTTTTAAACCCATCTTGTTGGGAAAAACGGTCTCAAAGATTCCCAACAACACAGCCAATGAAAACAGTAAAGAAATATAAACACAAGAATATACGTGGAAAACTCCAAAACCGGAGAAAAAATCACGGGCCTCCAAAGAGAAAAGATTCCACTATATGAAAAATTATTACAATCACATAGACTAATCTCTTAAACCACCACCCAACCAACACTCACACCCTCCAAAGATTTGACTAACACCTTAGACACTCTAAACCAAGAGACTAAAACAAAGGGAGAAAGAAATAATCAAATACTTAAGATGTATGTTGATTTGGTACACTTTGAAACTAAGGCTTAGGCCTCCTTTTATAACCAAAGAGTCACCCCCTCCTTTGTTCCATCCACCAATGTGGGACAAATATCCAATTTTTATTTTAGCCAAAACCAATAATCTCCACCATGGATAAAATAAAAATAACTTTGTTCCAACATCATTACCATTGTCTTAACCGACAATCATAATTCGAAGAGAATTATCATACTCCACCATAAAAGAGTATCTCCACTCAGAAATAACTCATTCTAAGCATTTCACCTTGGCACATGTCGAAAAAACTTGCTGAAATTGTTTATGGTGCAACTTCTCCTGTTTGGCTCCCCTGAAAGTTCCTCAGCCATCGACATCAATTTCCACCACACACCTTGCATTTTAAGCCAAACCAATGCCCATGTGTAAATACCTATGGAACCGCTGACAACCATCTCTTTTCCATGGTGGCGCGGACACACCATGAGGATGTCATATCTTAATAGAACTCACTATTCTCCGTGAGAACGGAGACATTGTCAGCAGCCCTTTGCCGAATCCGCTCCACCTGGACAATCCATCTTGACATGCTCATACTTCCCACACTTCCAGCATATTAGATTTTTCTTGGAGTTCTTTTTCTTCCTATCTTCACTTACTAAAATCGTACCTTTCGATGAAGTCCCGCCCTTACCTTCCAGTCTTTTCTCCTCAGATAGGAGTTTGCTAGTAACGTCTTCAAACTTCAGGGTCTCTTTCCCATACATCAGAATAGGTTTCATGTGCTCATAGGAGGATGGTAAAGATAATATAAGTCTTAATGATTTATCTTCATCATCAACCTCAACTCCAATAGCCTCCAGTTCTGAAACAATATTATTAAGAACACTCTGATGATCTAAAATTTTTGTACCTATTTCCATACGTAGAGTATGGAACTGTTCCTTAAGACACAACCGATTTGAGATGCCTTTGTCTTGGTACAACTGTTCAAGCTTCTCCCAAAGCTCCTTTGCCGTCGATAACCCATGCACATTTGCAAGAACATTCTTTGAAAGACACAAACGAATAGCACTTGCCGCTCTCAAATCCATATCATCCCATTCTTCATCATCGATCTTACTGGCCTTGCTAGAATCACCGCTAGAAACAGGGGTTGGTTTCCCCCTCAATTCCTTGTGTAACCCGGACTGAATCAACACATCCTTGACCTGAACTTACCACAAGTCAAAATTGATCCTTCCATCAAATTTCTCTACATCGAACCTCATTGGACTGAACTTTGACATCGTACCTGTATCTTAAAAAAATTACTAGTATTGTATACTAGAAAAATATATTTCCAGCCAATTAGTAATACACCCAGGAGAAAAAGAATCACAGGAAAGAGAGGTGGGTCACAATGAACACGCTTAAATACCAAGTCTTTCTTTATCCAGAACCTTTTCTACATGTATAAATACTCCACCAGGCTCACATATAATTCTATCGTATACAAGACAACCAATAGAACCAAGATACCCCAATACGATAAATAGAATTCGTTTATGATGTGGAAGTTCAGACAAAACTGCAACCACAAAGCATATTATGAAATTCTAAAACCGAGACATCCGCCAAAACCTTGGCTCTGATACCACTTGTTGGGAAAAACGGTCTCAAAGATTCCTCAACAACACAGCCAATGAAAACAGTAAAGAAATATAAACACAAGAATATACGTGGAAAACTCCAAAACCGGAGAAAAAACCACGGGCCTCTAAAGAGAAAAGATTCCACTATATGAAAAATTATTACAATCACATAGACTAATCTCTTAAACCACCACCCAACCAACACTCACCTTCCAAAGATTTGACTAACACCTTAGACACTCTAAACCAAGTGACTAAAACAAATGGAGAAAGAAATAATCAAATACTTAAGATGTATGTTGATTTGGTGCACTTTGAAACTAAGGCTTTTTATATAATCAAGGAGTCACCCCCTCCTTTGTTCCATCCACCAATGTGGGACAAATACCCAATTTTTATTTTAGTCAAAACCAACACTCTCCTTTCACCGTTTCACGGATTGAAAAAAACCTAGGGTTTGATTCCCAAATCCTAAAATCCGCACCCTTCAAAGTTGAAACAAACACTACGTATCATTTCTTTCCATACCCTTACTCAAAGCACATCATCCAAACACACCCTAAAAACTAGAGTAACTAAAGATAGATGCCCTTTACGAAGAAAAAAAAACTGATAATGATGATAAAAATTAACAAATAATGATATTTCTCTTGTAATTTTTCCGATTTTTAACCCATAATTTACTCTCCGTGTTTCTTGAATTCTAGACTTTTACCGTAAATTAGTAGTCGCTTTTACCCACAATTTAGGCACTTTTACCCAACATTACCATATGAGTCCAAAATGATATTATTTCTTTTTTTGTTACACGTGTCATGTATCACATTATTATGACCCAAGTTCCACTTAAATATATAAATCGAACGAAAAAGAAAGCAAATCACGGTGACAAATGTTGACAAGTAACTAATTTTTACACGTCATGGCATAAACTTTTTGCAACATATAATGTGACGAGCTTATATTGAAGGTCCACTTTGACAATCAAGGGCCTATTACTGATGTACATTTTTTGTTCAAGACTTGAAGATCCAGATAATAGAATTGGCAAAACAGAATTCTCCGCGTTGATGCTGAGGAGCTCGTCAATAGTAGGCACAAAGATATCTTTTCGATAGTTCAACCCTTGTCTTTTTTTTAGTCTCTAATAGGTGTCATCGTTTGAATCTTACTTGAGATAGATGGGTGTTTAATCCTAGAAGTTTAGCCCGTGATCATCTCTTTTTATGGATATCTTTGAGTCTTTCGGTCTATTTCTAGTTTTATGTTGTGCTCTTGCACATGATAATAGAACTCTTGATGGTTTTTTTAACAACCAAGGACTCTATAAAGGATATCATAAAGTTTATCATGCACATAAGCCATAAGTGAATGGTCACCTAAATGACAAAGAGTGTATTAAGTGCAATGTGTAAGCTTATTAAGTACAATTGTACCTTTGCTTTTGCTCATTTGAGTTTGGCGTTTTATAGTACATATTCTTTTCTCATTTACATAATATGTGTTAACCCTAAGGGTATCTTCAACGTATACACCAAACACTACATCAAATTTGGTGTAATAAAATAATCTTTCAGGAATATACTTGCACTAAATGTGTTTCATCTCCAACGTATGCACTAAATTTCTACAATAAAACTACTTTTAGCATTTTCACATTGGCCCCTAAACTATTTTTATATTATACTTGACGTGAGTTCATTATTATTATGATAAATTAACTTTCCAAACTATTAACTTAAATGTTAAGTTTATTTATTTGCTTTCGTAAAACTTTAATTACATAAATTCTTTGCATAAATCAATGCTTAAATTATCACAATTTGTTTGAAAAATATATTTTATTGCTTGAATAATCATATTATCTAATCTAAAGTATATGGTACTTAAAATAATCATACAAATAAATAAGTTTTTTTCAAGTTTTGTACTTAAAAAATAATAATATTTCAAACATAGGGTCTAAAACGAAACATTATAAATTTTGTGCAAAGTTTAGTGTTGCACCAAATTTAGTGCAAAATCTTCAAAAATTTAGTGTATAATAAATTTTGCACCAAATTTGATGAGCTAGTTGGAGAGGGTTTTTTACATCAAAACACCAAATTTAACGTAAAACTATATAAATTGGAGATGGCCTAAACCTATATAAAATCTAACATATATACCGATGATAATTCTCATACAAACATGCTATTACTACTCCAAAGTCTTCATAATATTAATGTTCTATTTCCACTAAAGCAAGTACTATATAAGTAATAATTTTTAATGCACATAACTCAATTTAATATTTTTAAAATTTATCGTACATAAATAATGGTATTTACCTACACGTAGTAAACGCAACATAACATGTATATGGTCGAGTAGAGTAAATGCAATCTTTTCTTTTCATGGTAGTCAATATAATAGTTTTATTCAAAAAAAATATCTAAATTTATACGGTAGTCATTAACACGCATTAAAGAATTATACAATAGAGTAATTTCCATTATAAAACTAAAGAAAAATTAATTAAAGTATAAGAATTATTGAAAGAATGAAAGTGCCCATTAAATTGTGTTATGGGTACAAAGAGATTGTTTTACATGTACAAAATCTCATTTACTTTCAAACTTAAATATCTCACAAACGACAAATCGAAAAATTATGAAAATTGCACCATTAGATTCAGCGTTTTATCATCTTCGATTTGTCGTCCTTCAAGGCATACTTTTGACGAGTTTTTTTTCTCTCCATTTTTTGGTGGGTCTCACATTTTCCTAACATGTGTTAAAGTGTTGCGTTTAGGGTTTAGGGTTGGGGGTTTGGAGTTTCGGGCAAACCCTAAACACTTTACAAAATTCTAGCCTAAATCATGCTAAACCCTAAATCCTAAACCTTGCTATACCCTAACCCTAAACCCTGCTATACCCTAACCCTAATACCTAAACCCTTAACCCTAGCCCTAAACCCTAACCCTAACCACAAATCAAATGTACAACCAATCACTAACACATGTGTTACTAATTTGTAAAACCCACCAAAAAATGAAGAAAACAAATGTTGTCAAAAGTATGCCTTGAGATACGGCAAATCGAATAGGAAAATACGTTGAATTTAATGGTGCAATTTTCATAATTTTTAGATTTGTCGTTTGTGAGATAATTGATCATTGGTTTCCTCATTCTCACTCAAAATTGATGTACTCATTTGAACTATACTCTACAATAATTTTATATATTTGAATTAAAATGCTTTAAAATTGAGAAGAATTTCTGTTGCCGTTGGACTGAGTTGGCGATACGTAACCAAGGGGGAAAACCGGAAAACACCTCTCATCTAAAGGCCAACTCTATCCTCTATTCCTCTACGTTAGGTACCTTGTAAGTTTTAGTTTCATTTTCGTTTGAATATTATAAATCTCTAAATTATAAAGTACAAAATATATCTTTTTTTAATTTTTTCAACTCAGTAAGAAGTTTCTTTTCCCTTATAGTTAGAGTAACTATTATAATCGATCTCAGTTCAAATTTCATTAGGTAAACAGGTTAAAGTTGATCAATGAAAGTATGAAACTATGAAAGTATTACAAAAAAGAAAACAGTCACGAGATCTCCAAGTTAGACCGCATACATGTTAAACAAAAAAAATATTCGCCTTCAATGACTAATTATATAAGGGTTTATTGTTTCAAAGTGTATTATATATTTTACATCTTTTACTATAGTATGAGGTGTATTTTCAAAACTTTTATTGTATGTTGTGAACTTGTCAATTCCGTCTGTTATATGTACAATTTCATTTTTTGACTCTATTGTATGTTTCCTCATAGATAAAATATGAATGCCAAAAATGCCAAAAAAGAAAAATATACATACAATAGACGAAATTAACAAATTCAATACGTATAATAGAACAATTGAAAGTTCATGTCATACCATAATAAAAGAGTCAAATTATGATGTGCTTTGAAACATTAAACCCATTATATAACATTGAAAATCCTCATGATTTTAATAAAATATTATTATACGAAGTAGTTGATAAAGATAAATTTATTGACCACAATATTTTTTTAACAATATGATTGAATTAAGAGTTCTAATTTTATTTTGATAGATACAACAAACATGTATAGAAATGATATAAATTGTTGAGTACACTGTTATAGATATATGAATTATTATAGATGTAATTTCGAGTTTAACATTGCATAATAGATTTCTGTTTATTAATGTTTAGTAGCTGGTAAACAAACGATCACCATCAAAGTTTATACTAAATTTTTTCCATAATTCTTTGTTAGAACTCAACTTTAAGGTTCTTTTAAGAAAAATATATACTCCGTATATTCATAAGATGGAATATATTATATTATCACGCTGGTGGGCACCCAAATCTGGCGCAGGCACGTGCCATTCCAATGAGCTGCACATGCTTCCCCCGTAAGCCACATTAGAGGCGAAATAAAATTCAAATATTTAGTCCATATTATGAGAAGAGATTACTAGATTAGTAAATGATTTGCTATTCTTATTGTTGGCCCATCAAAAGTAATAACTTCCATATTGGCCCCTTAATTCCATTTTGTTATTATCTTTTCTCTAAACATCATTTAGATGTATTCTACAAGATCATAGGTTTTTTATATTGTACAATGTAAGTAAACGGGCTGTTTTAATCAGTATGTTGCGGTGGAGTTGACAAAAATTATAATTTTAGGTGAATATAAAAAAACATATTAAAATACATATAATTACATTTATATCCAACTATCAATACCATTATCTCACATCTTAATATAATATATATATACCACAACCATATACGTCGCTCACTTTCAAATTGAACACGGAAATACTAAGCTCTTTAAATTTATTATTACTATTATTAATTTCTATATAATTTGCCCAGTGACATTATTTGTCTCAGTGATGCATATATTTATTTCAAGGTATTAGTGTAACTTAAGATATAATTAATACATCACCGAATTTGCTTGTACGCTCAAATTGAGATTTCATATATGCTTTTACTATTATGAGAAATAAAAATTTCATAGAAACCATATAGAAGTATATATCTGACGAATAAAAGAAGATCATGTCTTCTATTATTCCACAATATAAAAGACAATTGTGAGAGAAAGTGAAAACAATTATTAAAAAAAGTATATATGATCAAACCATGCTAGCAATCCCCAATCACTCAACACCAACTTACAACTATTCATCTAAACAGTAACCATTTACCATCCTAGTAAATGTAAATTTGTATAATTGGTCTATAAATTGCATGTTTCATTATTCATCACGTGTTACCTTTTTATATATCCATTATTATAATTCGTGGAGAATTGAACTTAAACAAGAAAATATCTTATTGCAATGTTTAGCTAGAGTAGCTTAGTTATATCAACTTTAAGTTACTTAACATATAGACTAACGATTCCAGTGGCGGATTTAAACATTCAAGTTATAAAAAGAACACTATCTAACTTCGTACATCAAGGGAAAAAGAAGTTTGAGGTTTTTCGGGTTTTGTGTTCGGGTTTTTTCTTTGTATTTGGGTATTTTGGATAAGTTTAATCTAAATTGAAATGAACTAAACCTGAACTATATGAGGTTTAATGGCCAAGGTTTTTGGTTCATATTGAAGTTATTTGGAGAGAAAAAAATAAACAAATTCTTATAATATTAGCTAGACTCGTTGATCAATTTTAATATGAATAAAACTTTAAAAAGCGGATCATGACCAATTGAACACCTTAATAATTCTTATATGTTTTTAATCAGTTGCTCAAAACATGACAAATATTCACATGTTTACATGTTATAATTGAAAACAAAGTTGAAACATTGATAATATACGGGGCACATTCAATATTTCATACGACATAAGAATACTAAAAACTTAAAGCATAATAGATGAATGAAGAACACATATCGTTCGAAAGAAAGCTCAAATATATCTATAATCTTTCTAACCATGCTTTGACATAGAAAGTGGAATGAGAGAAACACAAAATTCAAGGTTTCTTCTTGAGCCAAGGTAAGTAAATGATAAAAAGAATACTTCAAGAATAGATGACTAGGAAACAGTTAAGGAATGGACATTGATTTGTATACCATTAATTTTTGATTGTACACCATCAAATATGCTTTACACTATTATACATCCGTAAAAAAGTAGCATACGAAATTACGAATCATCACCCAAAGCAATAGGATGTTCACCATATTTTGATTAGGTTTGCACTCTTAAGAAGGTCTACTAAGAAAATAAAAAATAATCAAAGTTTTAACATTGCAGCTAGGATTTAAGGTATGAAAGTGCATACCCTTGACTTCGAGTACATCCGCCACTTAACGATTCCAGTCAATACTAATTTGTCAATTTCATAAAATTAATTGTGGATATTAGGGGCTATGACATTCCATATAAGATTAGAAATATGCATAATGATATATGTGAATCTAAATTCCAACAATAACTTAAAGGATATCGTAGACTTAAAAAAATTTACACATAAACATACTATCATCTATCAATAATTATTAAAGATAGTTCGACAAATGTTACCTAAAGTTAATATCACATTCTTCATTTCTATAAAGCTTAAGTAGATGTTGATCATGGTAGGAATGATCTTTATGTCAAGAACAATCAAACATGGAAAATAGAGGACTAAAAAGGTAAGATTGTTAAACATATACTCCGTATTAGTAAATACTGTAATCAGACTTATAGAAGATATATATAGAGAGAGAGTAGTAGTAGTAGTAGTTTTAGAGAGAGAGAGACTTGAAACCCACTCGAACGAATTTAAAACTTTAAAAAGAACAACAAAGGGCACCTCACTCACTGCTACTTTGTAATCGTAGCTTTCAAGTTCCAACATAATTTTTACATATAAATAATAGTAAGACGACGTCGCATTGAAGAATCGGATCTTCCACTTTTTAGTGCAAGAGAAACAGTGTAGAACGAACAGTCTCGAAATCAATGGAGAGAAACACGCCGGTGAGAAAACCTCACACTTCAACGGCAGATCTGTTGACCTGGTCGGAGAATCCGGCCGTTGATTCGCCGGCGACTGGCTCCGCTGCTTCAGCTGCTCGCTCCGCCACTCGTTCTCATCAGGTATATACACAGATTATTACAGACATAATGTCTCTATTTCGTGATTTCTAGGTTCGATTTTGTTGATTTGAGTTTAATTTTGGAAATGATTTCCGATTGAATGAATGATAGCCGTCCGATGGGATCAGTAAAGTTGTGTTTGGAGGTCAAGTTACTGATGAAGAAGTTGAAAGCCTGAATAAAAGGTTTGAGATCCATCTATTGAATTTCAAATTAATTTTGTTTTTGAATGCATTGATTAATTAATGTATGGACATATATATATATATAATATTTGTTGCTGTAATATTACACTTGTCAATTTTTTATCAATCATGATTTATTATGTCTGTAAAGATGTTAGGTTAATAGGTTATTTGGAGTTTTGGACATATATATATGGTTTAAAATGCACTCGTTGATTGATGTATGGACATATAGAGTTGATTACAATCACTAGCTAATAAGATCTGTTACCAATGAGTTAATTGTAGATCTCATATGATTTTACGGTAATTATACAGTTATCAATATCTGTATATTTTGGAATTTTGATTACAGCAGGAGTTTCTATAATGGTTTTGAAGATCTGAGATAATGAAATATCGGAATGGAATACCTAAATGTCACACTTAGTGCCAGATATTAGCAACTGAAAGTGTTAACTCAAAATTATGGTTTAGGTGAATCTGTGAAAGGAATTATGATATTTACAGTGTCAACAATATTCATCTAGAATGATAATTTTTGAGGTTTTGTCATGAAGATGATATCTAATTTTTTCTTTTATGCATGAAAAAGAGTCCAGGTCATGTACACAATTTAAAGTAGAAGATAATGCGTAGTTGATAATTGATTGCTATTATAGTAAGGGGCTTATTCTTAATATGTTAAAAGTTGTGAAACTATGTCAAGCCAATTTTGGAATTTCACCCAAGATCCTTGTATTTAATCATCTTGAATTAAATAGTTACAGTACTGTGTTTTATGGAAATGATGAATTATCGTGGTATGACATAACATCCTTCTTGACAACTTCCTTTTTTATGTAAATTCGGACTTCTCCTTTGTCATTCCAGGAAACCTGTTTCAGGGTATAAGTTAAAGGAGATCACTGGCAGTGGCATATTTGCAGCTGGTGGAGAGAATGATGTAGAAGAAACAGATGCTGTGAACACCACTCCAGCTAACAAGACTGGATTACGAATGTATCAGGTTGCTATCTTATAGTCTCGATGTTCCATATACTCCGTACAGTTCCAAGAATAGACGCATTTCAGTCTATACGTATAATCTTGATAAATAATAGAGGGAGGTTTTCACATTATTCTGATGCTTGTTATTTTCATCAGCAAACGGTTGCTGGGATAAGTCACATTTCATTTGGTGAAGAAGAATCAGTGTCTCCTAAAAAGGCACTTTCTGAAGCTAAGCAGCGGGAGCTAAGTGGTACATTAGATAGCGAGTCAGATTCAAAATTAAAGAAGCAGTTTTCAAATGCCAAGAATAAGGAGCTCAGTGGAAATAACATATTCGCCCCACCTCCTGAAATTAAACCTCGTCCATTGGGTGCCCGTGCGTTGGCATTGAGAGAAAGCATAAGCATCGGTGAATCTCCAAATAATGTACACGCTTCTTTCTTACAACTGTATATGCTTTAATTTGATATTGATATAATCCACACCCAAATAGTACATACTACATTGCATATTACACGTTTAGTTAGTTTGAACTTTGACTTTGAGTATCTTGAGGAGCGAGTGCAACATGGGCAGGTCGGGTAACAGGTGGGTTGAAACATGCCACTTTTAGTACAGGCTAAAGCAGGTCTGGTTGATGTGCAAAACACTTTTTGTCCAGTTTTTACATATTTATGAATAAATAATCTATTAATAATGGTTTTCAAAAACAGTAGTATTTCAACATTCATCTATATATTTGAATTAAACGATCTAGTAGGTTGTATAAATTAAATATAGACTTTGGACGGCTATTAACAGGGTTTGACCTGCTCGATCTATTTGACTCATTCCTCTTGTAGCTATGTTTTATTTTACCCATTTTGAGATATAACATGACCCAAAAGCAGTCCAATGAAGGAAATTTGTTGAAATTGCCACCTCTAATATGAAATCAAATCTGATATGGACCCCTGAACATAAAGGCCATTTAAACTCTTGACACAAAGTAGATGAAGGTTCTGCCAATCTTAAATTTTCCTTTTATGAAATTTAATGTCTGGTTTCTGTATCGTGCTCTAGGATTATTATGAAAAGAACTGTTACTTCTCCTGAGAATGAAAACATTTCCTTTACTTTTATAAGCTGTGCTGTCAGAAACAGCATGTTACTTACCAACATTACCTAATTGATTTAAATGAGATCGACGTATAAGACCAATTAATGTCATGCTTATGCAATCTTACAAATGCTGCCTGATAGATATAACATAAGGTACATTAAAACCTCTTATTTACTCCTAACTATTCTGTAACAGATGAGACTGTTTCTTACTTGTTACCATTACCTTGAAACTCTTTTATATCTGAAAACTCTGCAACTAGTTAATGTAGTACTAATAAGCAATCTGAAGGTGACATATCCATGTCTTTTTAATATTCATAAATAGTTAATGTAGTATATTTGGTTATAGAAACTATATTGTCAAAGAAAGTCTTATTTTATTTTACAACAATAAAGCGTCATCGCCTCTTTTCTCCATTTGAAAACACTTATTTACCTTTTCGACATGGTTGTCCTGTTTGTCTATTAGCTTTGAAACTTTGCCCGGAAACTGATCCTAAGACCTAAATAGAAGGTGCTCCCACAGTCCCACTAACCAACCTGGCTGGGTCCCGCTTGTTTATACCATTTCCTCCTGCTCTCTTTGTCTCAAGGATTCCGTCGTATATGCTCCCTGTAATCACATTTTTGCTTAGTCTAAGAGTATCTGATCTTAATGCCTATCTATCCTGTACCCTTTGTTTCTTAGGGAAATGGCGAAGAAACTGTGATCAAGACAGCAAAGAAGATCCCGAGCCAGAAGTTCACCGAGCTTTCAGGGAACAATATATTTAAAGGAGACGAGACTCCAGCATCGACAGAAAAGCAATTAAGCTCGGCGAAACTTCGGGAAATGAGTGGAAGTAACATCTTTGCTGATGGAAAAGCAGCACCTAGAGACTATCTAGGTGGTCGCAAGCCACCAGGCGGTGAAAGTAGCATTGCATTGGTTTAGGTTCTAACTCATTTGTTTTCAACATTATTATTATTTCTGGGTCTTTTCTTTTTCTTTTACTCTCGTCTGGTGCTACTTGCTAATGACATTCATATGGATATGACTGTGTTGTGGCTCTTTTTATCTTTTTTTTTAGGGTACATGATAGTGTATGGACCAAATATGTGCACTTTTGGCTGGTTAGGTTGGTTATGTTGATAATTATGTGTTTTTTTCTAGTGAATTGTGTGAAATTAAGTTGAATGTTTTTGTTATTTTTTTCCATGACTTCCCAGTGGGTGTTATACCTTGTAAGTTTACAATTACTTTATTACTGTATTTAGTTAACGTTTTTCATGTATTTTAGTATTCAACTTCACTACACACTTAACAGTTGGAGTTTTGCATAATAGTATTAGGTTGTCCTTATTTACAAGGAAATTATACGACACTGGTTACTACCAGTACATTAACTAGATTTTTCTGCAAGGTTGACTTTTGACGTACAAGGGGAATCCGGATAACAATTTTCATTGTAAAGTGACAATCTACAACGTGAAATACCAGCGTTCAATGTAATATGAAGCATGTAAAAACATTGACAAGTAAAAAACATAGTCAAAATGCCAATAATAAAGAATAAGATTAGTAACAACACGTCAAAGTTGTGTTGTTTACATTTCTAAAGAAGAAACGTGTCAAATTTGTCATTCATACTACCGAAATTGCGTCACTTATGTTTCCTTAAATCCATATGGGAATCTAGTTTAATACTTATGGATCTTCGTATGTATAACAAATCTCTTTCTAAATTAGTAATGAAGTGAAAAAAATTTAGTCTCAAGGTACGCGGATAAACAAACCTTTTGAGAATCAATGTACAATAATAGACGAGAGTCATTTTTAGCTACCAAGTAGCAACGTAGTCCAAATAGCTGTAATGTCCATGAACAAGTGACAAAAGAGAATATTAATTATTAGTCAAGATTTGATGCATTTATCTACCGTATCAAAAAAAAAATATTTTACATGTTCTCGTCTCGAATATAGTCGATTATGTAAGTTTAACTAAACCATGAGGGTGGTATTGTAAAATTTCACATCACACGTGAGTATCACGTGCGGTCAATTGGCAGCTTTATTCATGCACTATATATACATCAACTTCAGTCGTAGATTTAACGCATCTATTATCAACTTCACAGCACAAAACCAATTCACAAAAATCATCAAAACTGAAATTGAGGAGGAATTACTCCGAGAGAAAATATCTATAATGGTCAGTTAACGCATCTATTATCACCTCATGGTTTGTGTCAGACATTTTTTGTTTGACATTGGACACCATTTCCGCATAAAAGTACCAGCGGGATTTATTGACCAATAAAACAACGCCGGATGTGCACAAGATCCCGCGGTCAACATATATCCCGCAGGTCAACGAAATATCACGCGGGTTATTAAAAATAAAAAATACCCGTTGTATTATGAGGATCCCGCAGTTTTTTGTAAATTTCTCCCTTTATGTACTCAAATGCATGGTTTCATGTTAAAAGGGAAATTTGATTACTTTTTCTATTTCTTATTCAAAAGAAACAAAATCATAAAGTTCTTGTTGCCAAATAAAGTGTACTCAAGCAACTTGCTTTACTGGACACCATCCTTACTCTGAATACATTCATTTAATAAGTTTTTTTTAAAGCACCCGGATCATCTTTGAAACTCAATGAAAAGTTTGATTACCAACTATTTCAGTTGTTGGTAGGATTCTTCGACTATCCGGAAAAGAATAAACAAAAAGACCATTTGAATACACTCCCTTACCATGAAGCTAACCAATATCATTAATCCTCTTCACCATCGTTTTACCTAATCTGTAACGTGTTATATGTTGGGTTTAATCTTGATGGGTCAAGTTTTATTAGTATTTTGGTAGTTGTTTTATTTAGTTATTGAATTGAATAAAGAAGTGTGGGTAGACTTTGATCAATTCATGTGCATGAGCATGTTGAGGAGGTTAAAAGAATGGGTCTTTCAAGTCTACCGAATTTTTTGGATTAGTGGGCTTGTGGTTGGTTGCTAGCATGTGCTTTTTAAAGGCTATATATAGGCCTTCGATTCCTATGAATGTATAGAAAGTAGTAGCAATGTAGTCTTTTTATTAGCATGAGTAGTTTGTTGGTTTCTGCAAGTTTATATAGCATGAGTAGTTTGTTTGTTTTATATATCATCTCTATCTTAGCAAGGACCTGATCCAACACTTGGTATCAGAGCCAAAACCTAGGGCTCGTAAGCAGCAAGTTATCGTATGTTAGCAAGCAAGAAAGATCAGCCGGAGAAAGAAAAAAATCGTTTTACCATTTCCCATTTTTTACTGCAGCAGGCCGGAAAACTGATGATCCCCGGAGATTGAACCGTTGGATCGTTCTAATTTTTGGATAGTGTCTTCCTGACATCTGGGCCAACGTTTTGACCGTTCAGATCTTCATTTAGAGATCTGGAAGTCGTGATTTTAAGGATGGACAGTAGCAGTTTTTGTTGGGAATAATTAAAAGCAGTAGCAAGAATCATTCAGCAAGAAAGCAAGAAAGAAGCAGCAGCAAGTAGCAAGCAGCAGGAATTCACAACATGTTAGCAAGCAAGAAACGATAAGCAAGAAAGGCAAGAAAGCAAGTAGCATGAACCGGGTCATGTGTGACTCGTAGCAAGTAGCAAGACCGGACTTTATGGTTCGAATAGTAAGTTAGAAAGCAAGAAGATTCGATGTCAAGAAAGAAAGTAGCAAGATTGATCATCTTTTTTTTTTGTTGATCTAAGCAAGAGATAACAAGCAGTAAGAAAGAAGAAAGTAGCAAGTTGAACGGGTCAAGATCATCAAGATTAAGGGGGTGAATGTTGGGTTTAATCTTGATGGGTCAAGTCTTATTAGTATTTTAGTAGTTGTTTTATTTAGTTACTGAATTGAATAAAGAAGTGTGGGTAGAACTTGACCAATTCATGTGCATGAGCATGTTGAGGAGGTTAAAAGAATGTGTCTTTGAAGTCTACCGAATTTTTAGGATTAGTGGGTTTGTGGTTGGTTGCTAGCATGTGCTTTTTAAAGGCTATATATAGGCCTTCTATTTCCATGAATGTATAGAAAGTAGTAGCAATGTAGTCTTTTTATTAGCATGAGTAGTTTGTTTGTTTCTGCAAGTTTATATATCAGCATGAGTAGTTTGTTTGTTTTATATATTCTCTCTATCTTAGCAAGGAGCTGATCCAACATTATATAATTAGGGCCACATCCTTTCTTACAAGTCTCGATTTTAGCTTTAATGTGCTTAACTTCAGCTACAAGCTAATCGAGACTGTATTTCACTTCCAAGCTTCTTTCTTTGGTTCACCATACCATTACTTATTTCTGCTTTTAAATCGTGCTCTTTACTAATCAATTCTTTCATTTTAGTATGTGATTTTCTTGCATGTTCTTGAAATCTTTTAAATAAAAGAAAAACCTCTCAAAAGGTGTCCATAACAAGGGGATAACTGTTAAACTATTCATGATCCCTGCACAATAACATAAAAAGGCAATGAATGAAAATATAATTCAATGCAAAAATTACCTCTATTTTGAAAAACTGCGGGAAATTCACTCTGATACACTCATTTAAATGCATGGTTTCCCTTTTAATTCGAAAATGGAAATACCCGTGCGATATTCCGGTATGGGTTATCATAATGGCTTTACCCTTTCCTTTATACGAATTGTCCTTGGGATTCATTGACATCTTCATGTTTCCTTGTCGACCTCCTGAGGCTTTTTACCTCCTTTATTAAGTGTGATAACTGACCTGATCGTACATCATCTTCGATTTGTTTCTTTAGTTGGAAAAAATCGTTTGTGTTGTGCCCCCTTCACAATGGAATTCACAGAACTTATTCGGGTTTATTCATTTGGGGTTTCCGCTAAAGGCGGGGGTGCACGAAAGTATTCTTAAATGCTTCGGTAGCGAGAATCTCGTTGGGTGTTTTTGTCTGTGCGGTAAAAGATGCACTTCTTTTATATTGTGTTGGGGAAACATGAATTACAGGGTGAGCTCGGGCACTCCCTACTCTTGCTTCACTGCCATAAGTTACGAATGGCCTATGTGGATTGTTATTTTTTCAAAGATTGTTGTTCTTATGCGGATTGATTGGTTGCTTTTGTATGGTATCGGGTACCTGAGAAGCTGCCGCCTCTTTGCCTCTGATGAATGCCTTCTTCACCTCGAACATTTGTTCCGTGGTTTTTTTAGCACCTGACTATTCAGCTTTTCGATCAGCTGCCGATTCTTAATACCATGCATAAAACCTGAAATTTGTATCAACTCCGTTGTCCCCTTGATTTCAAGAGTTTCATATTTGAATCGATCCATGAAATCTTGCAAATACTCATTATCCCTTTGCTTGATATCTGCTATTTCTACCGCAGTATATCTTTTTCATGATGGTGAAGTGGGTGAGAACTTTTTACTAAACTCTTCGAAGCTATCAATTCCTCCTTCTAGAAGACTGTCATACCATCCTCTCGCTGGTCCTGAAAGTGTTTGCGCAAACATGAGGCACCATAGTGGCATGGACCATTGTTCTATCTCATCCACACCTGAGAGTAAACTCAAATGGTCATCCGGATATGATGTTCCATCATAAAATCGTACATGAGAAGGCATCCTCATCTTTGGAGGTCTTTGATGCACCCCGAACGGTCGTATGAAGATGATGTACGGATCGCAATCGGTTTGTTTTAAATTTATATTTGTTGGGGTCTAAGTATGACTTACTAATACTGAACCAAAGGCTAGTAGATGGTAAGTATGACCTAGAGTCATTCTTAAAGAGAAACTGAATTGAAACGGAGGTGATCCAATCAATCTTTCTTTTCTAGTAAGGGTTTTAAAAGAGTGCGTTGGGGGTTTTGGTTCAGTTAACTAAGTAAACTAAATAAAGCAAATAAAAGTGTAATAATAAATCAGATAATAAAAGTAGTATTTGTTGTGAGTTCGTTAGCTGATAATGTGGGATGATGGCTCTTATGGGAAAACGATTATCTAAATTGGAAATGTTTAGTGGATTCAACACCCAGTGGTATAACCAATAAGTTCCCTATTAGTCGGTTATCAACTAATATGTCACGAGGAACTAAGGTGTCATGATTCTGATCAGACAGACGATGCTCAACTCTCCACACTCTCCTGTAAGGGAGTCAGTGACCCGTATTATTGAACGTATTCGCTCGTGAGCGAAGGAATAGAGTAGCAGGTCATTACAAATCTGACCGTTCTTAATACCATAAAGATTTCAAATCCATTAAACAATTAACTTAGAATTTATATTCGGACTTATTAACCAATTCCTTATTAATGAAACTTAAAGATGATAAACAGGTGAAAACGTTCAAGGTTCTTGCATATCTTACTTTTGATTTCATATTTTAAGGAAAGGATATCAGTGTAATTTAGATTCCAAACTTGTCTTTCTCATTACAATTAACAAATCCCTAGGTTTTCGTGAATGGTTATTTAGCCTATAGCCTACCTACTCTAATCTAATCTAAATTAACTAATCTAATTAAAATGCTAATTAAAATGCTAATTAAAATGCTAATTAAAATGCTGATGGCTTTTTGCATAAAGTTAAACCCAGACCATGTCGGAAAATGCTATGGTGATTCACAGTGTATTTTAATCGTTTACCGATATTTTCAATGTGAATTTAATTGCTTCGCCATGTTCACATGATAAGTACATTGTGATCGAAAGTGTACAATACTCATGGCAAGTCCACGTAATCACATTGCATTTTATGATGCTTGCATGACGTTACAGTTAAAAACATAGTTTTTACACAGATAACTATTGACCAAGTATCAAGGTTCGCGACTCCTCTTTACAGGGTTACAATCACGTTTGTTAATCGAAAGGCGAATATAAGTTTTACGTTTAAAATCATAAGATAAGTCCGTTCATAAAGTTTCCATTTTATAATTTCGATCCATAATACAACTACCTTCGGTCGTGTAACACCCCTCGTTTCAATATATTATTTAAATGTATTTTTCATCGGAAGCGTAAGTCCAAACAAACTTTAACAATTCAGTTATAACACATTATGAAATTAAACCATAATATTTCAAAAACTATAGTACATCTAAAATGGGTGCTATTTAATTCCAAATACAACTTTAAGTTATCAAAGTAATATCAGAATAAACTTGGTCAAACAATCCCGTTATATCAAAACCATAACCTGCAAGAAGTGGGATGGTGGGGTTAGCATAACGCTAAGTGAGTGAATACATAACCAACAGCCCAACTTAGCACAACAACTTTGTTTACAATAAATAATAGTAAACAAAAACATCAAATAGATCGATGGTTCTTGGGGAAACCTTCAGCCAAGAATACCAACAATAACACATAATATCAATGAGATAACATCTCAATACACAACATATCAATGAGGATCGGTGGCTCTGGAGATATCATAATACCCGGGGATTCTCCCAGAACACTTATCGTCAATCTGTATGGCCAATACAGAATAGACCGATAGTTTGGTACTAATCTCATACGACCTAATTTCCTATTAACGATATGTACAAGGAAATTCCTGTCGTCTTACAATAGTAACCAAACCCAACCAACATGTTGACCTCAATACACTGATGCCCGAAGGCCAAATATCAAGTGATCACATATTCACATATTCAATCAAGTCAACATGTCAGACTAACCAGTCCATCAAAAGTATTATTACTATTACACCAAATTAATCATGGCAAACCAAAAGCAGTAATAATACTATTACTCGTTGTAACTAAACCTGTTACAACTAAATTACACTGAGGATTAAGATCCACTCACCGATACCTCAGTTGTCCACTCAGTAGTCTAATGTCACTGAGTCTTTCTCCATATCTAAGAATACAATAGAATACACAAGTTAATCACTTGTTTTAATATGAACATAACATCGTATCAATAGATTTATGCCAACAAATCTAAATTACTCAATTCACATGAATTAGCACAATCACCACAATTATCAATATGTTAACACATTTAGTAACTAAAATCTTCATAATTACTAATCACTATTATCTTTAGTATTTACAACATAATACTACAATGTAAACAACATGGTATTTAACTTGATCAAGTGTTCTAATTAGTAACCAATACCAATTTCATTATATAACTCATCAAATCATCATAATCTCTATAACTTTCAAGAACACTTAATCACTTCATAACTTTTAACTTGAATTATGCTTATCATCACCATTAATCAACACTTATCAATCATACATCATTATTCTAAGCTTAGAAGCTTCAATTCTTGAATTATCAACTAAATCATACACTTTTATCATGATCATACATTCAAATCTTCAATTCTAGGTTATGGCTTAACCTATAATTATGTATTAAGCAATATCTAGTAATCATATCACTAATACAAGCTTTAATTCCATGAAATTCGTCCTAATTCATAGAATTACCCAAAACCCATTTTCTAGGGTTTATAGAAATTAGGAAATTAAGACTTACAAAATATTAAGGATGATGTAGAGATGATCAATTCACGTTTTTAAAGTTTGAATTGAAGTTCTATAACCTTAATTTAATTCCACAGCTTGTTTCAAGTTTTTGAATTGTTCCTGGGTGATGTAGGGTACGGTCAGGAGCAAGAAACAAGAAAGGAAGCTTCAATTTTGCAAGATATTTGATGATTGATGATGATTTTGATTAGTTTTAGGGTTTAGATCAATCTCTGGCTCTCAATCGATGTATCTGGAATTTTTGTGAAGTTTCATACATATTACACACATATAACAGATATATGTGTACTAGCTTTGTCCCCTTTAATATCTAATGTCTAGAACTTAAAACCATTTGCGGGGAAATATTATTTTATTTTACCGTCAACTAAATTAAATTAAAACAGTCAATAATTTATTAGTCACAATAAATTACTTAACTCTTTTACCCATTTATTTTCAATTACCAATTTACAATATTTCCAAATATTTCAATTAACCATTTCAAGTCAGGAAATAATAGTAAAATACTGGACCCATAAAGTGGGTGTTACAGGTCGTTACCGGCTTCCATACGTATGTACTTTGCTTAAAAGCATTTCCAGCACTATACCGAGTAAACAGTCGAATAGGGGCCGTCATATTATTTCACGACATATTTAAAGTCATCCCACAATTCTATATGCTAACTACATCACAACAAATACAGTAGTAATCTACTCGTTAATCATGGCACAAACTAATTCTAGCATAATTAAAGCATACATATTTAATTAAGATAGAATAGGATAGAAAGAACCCGGATTAAAATGCGAGAAGGAATAGACTTGAATTAATAAGCGTAACTCCAAGGGTACACCAAAGATTACAAAATGTTCCCTAGCTTTCGTTCTACTTTAAACGAGCTCCTTAACTAGCCTAACACTAATTTTGAAGTAAGAAAATAGAATGAGAAAGTAAAGAAAGAATTATGCCTAATGCATATGGGACATCTTCAAATGGAAACCTAGGGGCTGTATTTATAGGGAAAATATAGCTCACATTAGCATCCATAGGCTCACATTAGAAAAAGAGTGAAAGGTGGTGCACCGGGTACGAAAGAGTAGCGAAAGGTGGTGCACCGGGTACGGAAAAGTAGCGAAAGGTGGTGCACCGGGTACACGCAAGGACGAAAAAGCGGAAAAGAGACGGGGGGAGGGAGGCCAGAGCCGCCCACTACCAGGCCGGCGGAGGCTGGCTGCTGGCCGGCAGCGGGTGGCTACCGCCCGTCCCGGTCCGTCGTCTTTCGCTGCGTTGCTTAATTCGTGTGTATCTTCTTCGTTATGCGTCCGTTTGCGTTGATTCTTTTTGCATTGGATTCGTAATTCAAAAAAAAGACTTTGATGTAAAGATATCCCAAAAATATATCTCCTATCTCCAGATATTGCGTATGAATCATTTGGATCTTCCGGCGGGCGTAGAATCTTCATTCTTTATCCGTTTTTGTTGATTCTTCTTCTGTTGGATTCATAATTTGAAAACGAACATCTTGGGTGAGATGGATGTTGATGATGGATACTTTTGTCTTGAAATCTCGTTTTGATGCCTTGAATCTTCAAACGTGTGTGGAATCTTCGTTTTTCATCCGTTTTGTTTGATTTTTATCGTGCAACCTTGTTTTGACCATCTTGGCATAATATCATTGAATTGTATTAATTTTGAGTTTAAAATGCCAAGAATCGTTCTAGAATGAGAGAGATATCGATAGTAAAAACATGACTTTTTACGCGATATCAGTCTTCTGCAATTTGATCCGCGAGGTGAATCTCCGCACTATCGAGGGTTTAAATGGGGAATTGAACTCGTCATCCGAGCTGCTTTCACTATCATCCGAGCTTGATTTCCCGGACTCATCGGCTTATGAAGAGTAGCTTCGGCTTGCGCAGTTTTTGGATGACCCCCTCTTCCGTTTCTCCGTCAGGTTAGACTTGCCCTTTCTCCTCTCAATTAAACCCGTATAACTAGAGCGCCTTTTGGAAAGGGTTGAACGGCCTGGAGGTGACGGGGTAATTCTCCTATCGCCCCTTCGTGCGACTATCAATCCCGAGGATCGTCCAGAAACTCTTTGAGGTGATCCCGAAGTATCAGATGTTTCGTCCATGGTTTCCACATCTTCGTAGGAAAGCCTTTTCGGGACACCTTTCAATTTTTCACTCTTCTCTTCGGTATCCATTAGCGCCTTAAGCTTGCTATACTTGCGCTCGACAAATATCGGTGTGATTTGTTCATGTGGTTATATGACTGGGATTTCATCTTCCTAACCCTGGTCTTCGGGTCTTTCGGATTGATCCGAAGGGATTTCTTTTTTCATACGTGAGTGTGCAATTCGTTCAAGTGGGTTAGGTTCAACTTGTGGTCCCATGGATGGCACCAAATGTTGCAACAGGAACTGATGCAGTGCCCAAAGATGGATCTTACGTGCAATAAAGGGATGACCCTTTAGTTTATCTTGTGTGAGACCTGGACTTCGGGTGAACCTAACTGCAAAAAAGATAAACCGTTAGCCTTGTCAAAAGGGAGTCAAAGGGGGAAAAGGGGTTTTCCCTTTTGACCAGTCTCCGACGTGAGAATAAGTAACTTGATCGATTTTGGAGCTAGAATGACTATTTAGTTGGAGTAAATGTGAATTGAATACCTTTGCTTTGTGGTTGTTGAGTGGTATATATACTACCCTTATTTCCATTAATTACTTCATGATGTAAGCCTGAATCTCGTATGCCCTTATGAGGCTTTCCTCTTTCAACATGATTATGATGATGTATAGGTTTTATTGAGACGTCTTTGTTGAACCTGATCTACTGTTCGGGTTAGCTCGTGATCATATTTGCATTCCTTCTGTCATGCTAATTTTCGTACTTAATTTGTCGTCTAGCATGTTACTCTAAGCGTTGATGTAGAGTTGTAGACGATTCATTATTAATGTGATCCATTGATTTTGTGATATGATCTATGGGAAACATGGATTTGGGATATCCCTCCTGGGCAATATAGATATGGGATATCCATAATGAGTAGAGGTGTAACACCCCCAAATTTACTGTTTAGCGGAAGCATACATTGGGTGTTACTAATCAAATATCACAAGCACAAAGATATAATGAACGACCACTATATGCGTCGTTTTACATTTGTATTAATAAAAACCAAAGTTTACATCAAAAATAGAGTTACATTAGCTCGGTGGAAATTGAGAGATTTAAGTACATAATTAATATATACAAAATATAATAATGCAGCTAAATCTCTAAATTTTTTTTTTGCATGCTGACTCGAGCTAATTGATCTTGATTGTGCAATCCAACCTACTGCTGGTCACCTGTGATACATGCTAAAATGGGTCAGCGAAACGCTGGTGAGCTCACAGGTTTGTATGTCAACACATAATTATATGAACCGCAAGATTTATAATTGAATTTATAAAGCAATTAAGCAAAATAAAAGTTATACAGCCATGAGCACATAGTCTGAGCTTAACTTGAGTGTCAGGTCCAGTTAAGGAAACCCAACTTGAATGCCTCTTACGAGTGCCTAATCCACACTCGTCTTCCCAAATGCTAATACGTCCGTTTGACCAGTTAGTGCGTGCTAACCCGGACGAGGATTGTCAATCCTATATGATATTATATACTAACATTCACGCTACTACGTATTACCAGACTATGCTATGGAGGGCTTTAAATTGATTAGTTGAAGTAACTCATGTAGTATTTGATTTTGATTTGTACTTGCGTTCAACTTGTAAAACAAAACGAGCAATAATATCACACCCCTGATTGAAAAACAGTAAAATAGGGGCCATGAGACTCACCTGAGCCTTGAGCGATTGAATTAATAAACTTGAATTGATTAGCGGTGGATTGATGTCCGAAGACTTGTAACCTGAGGGTGTCCAAGACACACAATGGTTATAACATGAGTAGGCATCTCGAAAGACTGCCCTTGTAATTGTTCGTCCAACTTAGAATGTCCAAATTACCGCGATTTGGTTGTTTGTTTAAGTCTTTGAAAATGTGTACGGCCCGTTGGTGCTTGTTTGTAACAATAATCCCACATTATTATTTTGATGGTTTTGAAATGTTATACCTAAAACTAAGTTCCATTGTGTTTTAGAAGTTGTATCGCATTCGTGTTTGATGTTATACAAGTTTAACACTTTGTGTGAAAGTTTAGATGTAGCACCGTTACTTGTGAACCTAGGGTAAGGGCGAAGCCCGTTAATGACGGGGGTCCGGGGGCAGCCCCCCTGGTAGCGGGGTCCAAGGGGCAGAGCCCCTGGCTGGGGTCGAGCTGCCAGGTCAGCTTGGAAAATTTTTATTTCTACTAAATTGCTTTGGTGAAAGACGCACCTGGACTTGAATTTGGGTGAAATCGGGTGATAAAATTTTTGGTCTCGACACTTAGTAAAATCTGTGTTTTCTTGGTTCTGTTTCATGCGACACAAGGTCAGGTATGCGACACAAGAGCTTAGCGACACAAGCGTTGTTTCGCATAAGCTTTCGGTGCTAAATCAATAGCGACATAAGGGTTGTGTCGTATAGGGTATACGACACAAGGTGCGACATAATCGTTGTGTCGCAAAATCTACGACACAAGGGTTGATGCGACATAAAATGCGACGTCAATGGGTTTATGCGACACAACCTTGCGACACAAGGCTTGTGTCACAAAGATGAACACCAGCCCAGAAACAGCACCTGTCGCGCTTTTCCGACCCAAATCACAAATCTAACTCATTTTTAAGCTGAAAAATCGTGTTTTCTTCATTCATTTGGACAATACTAAGTTGTGTAAACATTATAACACCGAAATAATACACCAAAATGAGTAGATCTAAATATTTAGAGAATTTCTTACAATTTCAAATCGAAGCTAGAGGAGGCCGAAAATGATGACGATGCTTTTGTAAATCTTGTTCCTTGCTTGATGGTGATTCCGAAAATATAACTTTTGTTGGTTGGTTTGCAAATCCGAAAATTGATGGGAGTTTTTGGGTTTGAGAGTGTTTTTGTGGTGTGTGTGTTTTTGTTGAAATGAAAATGAAAGAAAGGGGGAAAGAGGTGGGGTGTAGGTGAAAGCCTCACCTTTTTCAGTCCCCGCAATCGCGCTCCGTGCGGTGTTCGTTCTCCCGTTCGTTTAAACGTTAAATGTTTATTTTATACGTTTAAATATACGTTTTTAAATACGAATAATTACCCAATATTTTTGATGAAGTATTTTACCAAATACTTAATGGTTGCGTTATAAAGTATAACTTTAACTTGTTTCGATTTGTTTGCGCGTTTAATAATCTAATCGTGTAGTCCTTGTTTGTACGATACGAATTTGAATTGAAATATTATCTAAATAATATTTTGGATATAATTGCGTTATTAAATAATATTATATTATTAAATAAAATTTTCACCAACGTCCGTATTAATTGAATCGAAGTGCATTCGATTTGAAGCTCGTACGATTTAATCAAATCGCATACTTGTATATATATACTCATCAATATATATGTTGATACATTAATTAGCCTAACACAGAACTAATTACATGTATTAAAAATTGATTAGGCACTAACTACTAGTCCTAATTTGACGGGTGTCACAAGAGGTGGCAAAATGAATGGGTCGGGTCAGGTCTAGATGGGTTTGGGTCTAAATGAGTCCGGATCTAGATGGGTCATTTAGAAGGAAGGGTCTAAACGGGTCCGGGTCAAATGAGTCTCAGGTTGGATTGGGTCATCGGGTTCACCAATTTTTTTTTATTTGAGTGAAAAATGAAATGAGGTGATTTTTTTTTACCCACTAGACCCATCCAAACCCATTGGTAAATTAATAATGGGTTTTATTGAAAAACCCATTTAGACCCATCTAAAAATGGGGAGGAGTCCCAACAAACCCATCCCCTCCTAAAAATTAACCAATTTGACCCACAATTAACCAATGAGTCTAAAATTGCAACCTCTAGTAATGAGCCATACGAATTTGGGTTAATTATCATGGGCGATATAGATTTGGGATATCCATCGTGGTCAATGTAGATTTAGCACATGGTACGTCATCAAAGACTCAAGTTAATCTATAATATTTGTATAACACCCCTCATTCTATACATCAATATAATATAAATTATCATGGAAGCTGATGCGTCACCAGCGGTCGATAAGGATTTTACCCTTGTCGTTGCACCGGCTACTGGCGACGGGCATCAGTGGGTGTTTTGAATTTGTAATTGCGGGGCCTAAGTTTTCTCTAACAATGCTAATCCTAAGGGTGAGCAAGTGGTAGGTATGACCTAGAGTCGTTCTTCAAACCGACTGAATTGAAACTAAGGCGTGACAGATGAGGGCTTTCAAACTAGTGAAGGGTTTATAAAATAGTGGGGGAGTTTTGGTTTTTTATATTAACTTAGGCAAATAAATAAATAAAAGCGAAATAAAAATAAAAGATAAAAGCAGATAAGATAAAGATAGTGTTTGCTGAGACTTCGTTAATTAAGTTATGGGATGATATTTGGAGAAACTGTTTTGAAAGATATTAGTTAATTATCACTCTTGAATACTTGTATGTAAACACTAGATTCCCTACTAATTAAAATTCCATTAGCATGTCACACCGGGAGCTAGGTTAAGGTAACATTACAAAGTATTTAAAATAATAAGCAAAATCTTAATTATGGTTTAATAAAACTTTCATATGAACGGGAACAAAATCTTAAGGTACTAGACATAACTGAATCATATAACGATTCCTCGTCATCCTAACAGATTCGTATATTTAAAAAGTTCATTTATGACTTTAAATTAGCCCTTGCTTAAGAATACCCAATAAATCCCCTAAATATCCACAACGTTCCACACTTAAAGTGGTTCCGCCGCTTCAAACCTTGGCCATGTATTGTCCTACGATAATCCCCCATGTAGCCTTGCGGTTCCATAGTTTCATACCTTTGACAAATTATATTGACACAGATGACTGACTACCTTTTAATTGGACGTCGTTAAAAAGGTGTTGTAATCACGTTTATTAGTGGAAAGGCGATAGATTAATTTGAAGTTTAAAAGTCTATTTAGAAAGGTTCATTAAACTAGGTTTCTCATTGTATAATATTAGTTCGTAATATAACTACTTTCAGTCGTTACTCGACTTCCATACATTTGTACTCCACCTTGAAATGTTTCCAGTACTATATCGAATAACAGTCGAATAGGGGCCATCATATTACTTTGTAATATTGTACCGTTTCGTAATATGACTACCTTCGGTCGTTCCTCGACTTCCATACATTTGTACTCCACCTTGAAGTGTTTCCAGTACTATATCGAGTAACAGTCGAATAGGGGTCATCATATTACTTTACGATAATTAAGACCGTTTATATTTTACCACTATGATGATCCTAAGGCAACAATCTAACAAGAACATGCAATAAGACGATCAAAGCAATACTACCGATCTTTAATATTTAATTATAAATCATCCCATAATTAATTAACTACATCGTAAGCAAACACAACAAATATACTACTCTCTAATCATGGCAATAACTAAATCTAGCATAGTCAATATAAACGTAATTAATTAAGATAGATAAGGATTAGAAAGCACCAGGATTAAATGTGGGAGAAAGTAGACTTGAACTAATTGACACAATTCCAAGCTTACACCGAAGATTTACAATGCGTTTCGTACTTTCCTTCTATTCTAAACAAGCTCCTAAACTAACCTAAAACTAATTTTTAGTAAGAAAATAGAAAGAAAGTAGAAACAATATCTTAAGAGAAGTATATTGTTCTAAGAATGGTGTGTGTTGAAATGAAGCCTCATGCCTCCTATTTATAGGTGAAATCCGGCTCACGTTAGCATCTTGGGGAGCACGTTAGAAAAAGGTGGAAAATGTGGTGCACCAGGTACGTACAATCGCGTAAAGGTGTGGCACTAGGTACGTACAATCGCGTAAAGGTGTTGTACCGGGTACACGCAAGGACCAAAAAGCGGAAATGTGACAGGGGGGAGGTGTTCGGCGCCACCACCATGGTGGCCGGCGGCGGTGTGGTGGTGGCCGGCGGCGGCTGGCTGCCACCCGCCCCGGTTCGCCATCTTTTGCTGGGTTTCTTAATTCGTGCGTATTTTCTTCGTTATGCGTCCGTTTACATTGATTCTTTTTACGTTGGATTCATAATTCAAAAACAAAGACTTTGATGAAAATAAATCCCAAAAATATATCTCTGAACTATAGATGTGTTCTACGAATCATTTGAATCTTCTGGCGTGCGTAGAATCTTCATTCTTCATCCGTTTTTACCGATTCTTCTTCTGTTGGATTCGTATTTTGAAAACGAACATCTTGGATAAGAGAAATATCAGTGGTGGTCACTTTGTCTCTAAATCTTGTTTTGATGCCTTGAATCTTCAATTGTGCGTGGAATTTTCATTTTTCGTCCGTTTTGCTTGATTTTTATCGTGCCACCTTGTTTTGACCATCTCAGCATAATATCACTGATTTGAACCATATTTGAGTTCAATATGCCAAGAATCGTTCCAGAATGAGAGAGATATCGGTAGTAAAAATGTGACATTTTACGCGATATCAAGTATCTCACACTTAGAACTTTGTTTGTCCTCAAGCAAACTCGAATTTCAACATGGTTAAAGATAAGCAGATAATGAAATATTTTGAGGCGGAACTTCTTACTAAAGGGGGTTTTGGAAAAAATGAAATATTTGTTTTTTGATAAACAAGGTTGTAATCTTTAGGAGCATGCTTTTGATCTTTGATCTTGGATACATGACTAGGCGATCCTCTCAAGGTGGTCACTCCAATCAATCAAAGTGTTTAGGGTTTCCTATTCTAATATTATCAATCACTCAGAACGCTAGTCATGTATCGTTTATCGTCATAGGCTTGATCGAGGATCAAATCGTTACCTTTTTGGTGAGCGAGAAGTCGATTTAGCCACAATCATTCTAAGGGAAGTGATGTAGGGTTTCTGGGGTGAAGTGTTGGTGATGTGAGAGGGGTTTTTGTTGGTTTTTCATTGGTTTCTTTTTGTTGAAGTTGGAATTTTTGGGAGGATTGACGCCCTTTTCTTTTGGTGTTTGCAGAAGGAGTCTTTTTCTCCAATTGATTTTCTTTTCTTTGAATTTTCTTTCTTGGGTTTTCTTCTTTGACGTCATATCCTTGTAAATTCTTTTTTTTCATCTTTGGGACTTACTATGAAGTTTGAGGGATGCTTTCGAGAAGGTAGGGATAATGTGTTTATTTATGGGTATATGGATGGGTTTAAGAATGAAGTGATTCGATCTCCTCTGTACTCACCAATCCGGATTTGAAATGTATAACATGAGCAAGTTCTGATTCTAAACGCAGACATCGGCATACTCAAGAATCGAAAAAGTGAAGCATTAAAAGTGAATGCTTTTTATATAGCTCAAGATACCTCACGAATCGAAAGTTGGTTTGTTGTGTGCCTAGTCATGCGATGCTCTTTATGGGATTACTAAACTAATTTTTCAAAGGAATTTGTATTTTATTTATCCTTCTTCCCCAAAGTAAATCATTCTTTGTCTAAAATTTTTCATTTTCAATATATTTTTAACTCAATTTTGAAAATTTTTGTTTACTTATTAAAGATGGATGGTCTAAAGAGAAACGAGCTTAGAATCAAGCATATACCATTATCCATTTTACAGTAGTGTAACTACTGCTATCCCACACTTAAAGGAACATCGTCCTCGATGTTATTCTAAGCTCTGACTGGGGTAAAATCCCACACTTTGGATTTGAAACATCTAAGACGTATTCTTTTAGCGGTGTGTGTTGGGTTTGAATCCCACACTTAGTGATATGCATTATGGATAGGGTATATTTATAACGAAAAATAGCTTAGAACAGAAGTACTTCCCATTTATATATATGGCTTGTTGGTGATGATGAGGAGTGCTCCGAAGCACATGATTGCCGAATTTTCCGTAGAGTCCCTTCGTTGCTGTTGTGCTCCGATTTCTTCAAGTCTTTTGTGATTTGTCTCGTAGGAATGAACACGTTGGATATACCTTTCTTAATTCCGGTGCCTAAAACTTGATGTTTGATGCGGCGCCAAAAACTTGATGTGTCGGTCTTCTTTGTATATCTAAGTGTGAAAGATAGTCGAAGACTTCATCACTTCTTGGAATGTAAAATTGCATAAATGTAAACATGGGTTGCCTCCCGAGAAGCGCTCTTTTAAAGTCGAGAGCTCGACTTCTTCTCTCCTAGCTAGATGGAGATGGATGCATCCATGGGATTCCCGTTGATGTTGTGGGCCCTAGATTGCGGAAAAGTGTATTGAGGTGGATAGATTCTCATGAATTGGTTGATAATTGTCATGATCAATTCAAGTGGACTATCTCTCGATGATGCCTTGTAGTTCAGAAGATGCTCTAAAGTTGTCCTTGCAAGTCCATGAAGTCCGCAGGTGATGTAAATGACTGCTTTAGTGACAGTCCTACTAGGGTCGGTCATGGTGGTTGTGTCTGTCTTAACAACCTCTCTTGGCAGTGGGTTTTGCTAGAGAGAGCATACAAACACCAAGAATTGCAGTTTTATGTCTTCATAATTCTCGGTCTTGGGGTCTCCGTTGAATCTTCTGATGGACGTGCACAGGTCCTCTATTTGCCGATGCTGATGGTTGTTGAATGGGAAGTCGGATTCTGAGAAAACTAGAATAAGCTGACGAAGTATCTCCCTGCATCCTGAGTAGAATAAGAACTTCGTTCTGGAGTTGCTTTTCCGTTGTTGAATCTCCCTTAGATGGATCGTAACAGAAGTAGCGATATCAAGTAGTGATTCATATGTAACCCTAAAGGGTTGTTCGCGCCTTGATTCCTCCCAAACGAGATTACCAAGTTCTTCAATCATTAACTCAATTTGTTTTTCCATAGTGGAGTTGATAACCATAGATCCGCTTTCCTTGAAACTGAAGTGATCTTCACTACTTAGTAAGTTAAGCAATGATGTGAGGTCATTCATCATTGAAATGTCAGCACGACTGCTCGGATGTCCAGTAGTCTCTTTCATATGTGTTCCAATAGATCCTAACATCTCCCATTGCGTTGAGGTGAATGGGATGTTAGATCTTTTAAGGGCATTGTAGATCCTAGCGTAAGTTCGTTTCTGTTGTTGACAGAATTGCAGTTCAATAGGGGAAAGAGCCAGCATGTTGACTACGCCGCTTATTCCTCCTACTACTTTGTTAAATCTTTGGATCAATTCTTCGACCACTTTGTGATCTATGATGGTTTTCGGTTGGTATCTTGTGCGTTTGGAATATTCCTCCAATGTTTCTCTTCTCGTAGGATGGTTGTGGTTACTTCCCGCCATTTCTTCAGTGGTAATCGGATTAATTGGCGGTATGCTGCTTTTATTTTCTTTTTCCATCTTTCTCATCCCAATTTCTTCCATCGTTGAGTTTTTCACTAATGGAGATGCATTTTTCATCTCTTGTCCTATTCATCGGAGGTCAATCGGGAAATATGGCGTGATTGCCAGTTCCTTGCTAGATTTACTTTCACTTGTTGACCTTGCAGTTTCTTTGTCCTTTGTGGTCTTGTTCATGGAGATCATACACATATCGGCTTGGTCTCCAGCGTTAGGATTGTCGATATGGAAAGTGATGATTTCTCTCTGAGACTGCAAACTGATGGTTTGTGCGAAAACGTTGATGATTACCTTGGCCGTATTCATGAAAGGTCTTCCTAGTATGATTGGGATGTGCACGTCTTCCTGCATATCCATTACTACAAAATCTGCTGGGTAAAGAAATTTGTCAATCCTAACTAAAACATTTTCAGCTATTCCCCTAGGGTATTTGACCGAGTGGTCAGCAAGCTGTATAGTCATTTCGGTAGGTCGAAGATATTCTAACTCAAGGCTCTTGAAAAGCGAGTATGGCATAAGATTGACACTAGCTCCTAAGTCGGCAAGAGAACAGATGATGCCTGAATTGTAGATAGAACAGGGGAGAGTAAAACATCCGGTGTCTCCGAGTTTTTCTGGAATGATATTTTTCAAGATAGCTGAACATTCCTTGTTTAGCGAGACATTAGGTACTTCGGGTACCTTATCCTTGGTTGTAAGAAGCCTTCTGTAGTACTTTTTGGAAGGAACTTCAAATATGGTATCTAGGAATTTCTTATCAAGCTTAAAAGACTTAAGCTTGTCGGGTCGTTGTTTATGACGAGCCGAAAATGGAATGTTTACTTTCCTATTTGGTGTAGACTCTAAATCCATTGTCGATGGGACAATACGTGGTTCCTTCACCGGAGAAGAAATCGTAGGTAGGCTATGTGCTACCTGAGAGTCTAGAATATGAGAAGCCTCCTTATGGAAACTAGTTGGAGTATCCAGAGGTTTAGCGTTAATACGTTGTGCTAATTTTCCTAATTGGGATTCGAAGCCTTTAACAAAGTCAGTTGATCTCTTAAGATGAGATCAACTTGGTCTTGTCTAGCTGAGATTCCTTGAATGACTTGTATCAGGGTGTCGTCAAAACTAGAGGTTTGTGAGGAAGAGAGTTCAAAAGGTTGGAATTGGTAAGCTGGTGGGCTATTCCTAGGTGGGTTAAGAGAAGGGTTAGTATTGGGTGAAGTTAGATGAGACTGAGGAATTTGGGCTAAGTGGTTCAGATTAGCACAATTAAGGCAGATTTGAACTTGACATACTTGTGGTTGTTGACTTTTCAATTCCTTAATCTCATTGGTTAGGTCTGCCACTTGCTGAGTGAGAGTTTTGATAGCTTCATTTCCGAGTGTAGTAGGTGAATTCACTAGTGAGGGGTGATTTTCACTGTTCCAGTTATGGTTGTGTATTGTCATTTTCTCAATAAGGCTCCAAGCGTCATCGGCCGTACAATTCATAAAACTGCCTTGAGAGGCGTTATCAAGTAAAAGACGATGATTTGGGAAGAGACCATTGTAGAAAATGCGCAACTGGTCTGAGCTCTCAAATCGATGATTTAGACATTTCTTAAGCAATCCCTTAAAGCGTTCCCATGCATCGTAGATAGATTCATCATGCACTTGACGGAAGTTTATGATGTTGGACCTAAACGTGGCTTGTTTTGATGGGGGGAAATATTTGGCCAAAAATTTGGTTGCTAATTCTACCCAAGAGGTTATAGAGTTGATTTCTAGTTTCTCAAACCAGGTTTTTGCATTGAGAGTGAGTGAATAGGGAAAAAGGTATAGATAGACTATGTTCTGATTAACCCCAATCGGCTTAAAGGAGTTGGATAAGGAAATGAATTTGTCAAGGTGTGAGTTGGGATCATCATTTGGTAGGCCATGGAATTGACAGAGATTTTGGACTATATGAACAATATGGGGCTTTAATTCAAATGATCCTCTACTGTGACACCCGCCGACTTAGGGTTACTGATTTCCTGCTGAAAACCCTAATTACGTGTGTTTAGTTTAGTATTAGGCTAAATACTTACAATTACTTGTAACTATTTGTATATTTTATGTGAATATACACCTCCGTAATTGATTTATATTACGCTACGTAATTAGTTATAATTACGCTTACACAATTTGGTGAAGTTGTGCAAAACAACCGAACGGAGTTCGACACTGTATAAATACGGACGTTGGTGAACAAACTATTAAATAATATGAAATTATTTAATAAACTCCAAAAACTCATAAATATTATGTTTATAATATTTAACGAATCACTAATATTGTATAAAGTAACAAAAACGCGACAAAAATGCGCAGAACGTGCCCGACAATCGAACGAAAGTCGAAACATATTTCTATAATTTAAAATATGTTATTTTGTGTGAAACTATTATTAAAAACATCGTATAATGATTCGTCAATAAAAACATCTGAATAAAACGTTACGCGATTAAACCTCCGACCAACGTACGCGCAAATCGAGGCCGACAACGTAACTGAACATTTCTAATGATGTTTTCAAATACTTAAAACAACTTTATCAAGTGAAAATATCGAAAATTAAATCATTGATTAAACACATACAATTAACGTTTTACGTACAAATAAACGTCAAAACAATCGGGTAAACGAACGGGAAACGTAACCTATCAAACTAGGATTTATAAAATGACTAAAATACCCTTGTGAGGCCCCCCCTTGGCCGGCTCCCCCATCCCCCCTTGGCTTCCCATTCCACTTCCCTCCTTTGCTTCCTTTCTACACCACCTCATACTACACCCAATTACACTCATTCACTTAAACAATTTCACACACAATCTCTCCTTCCACTCTCTAAAAATCTGCCCTCTCTCTCTCTAAAAACCCTCATAAACTCAGTTCCTTTTCCATCATACATCATCAAATTATCATCATCTCACTCAAGAAATCAAGAACAAGAAGAAGAGAAGCAAGGATCAAAACCTATCTCCATCATCTTCATCATTTTTAAGTATGAATACCCATCCTCTCTCTCTAAAACTGATTGCATGATGTTTATTTACTGGTTTTGTATCTCATTTAACACTAATATGTCCAAATAAAAGATTGAAATACGTTTTTATGATTTATACACAAAGAGTACATAATCTGCCCAGAAAATTACAGCACACTAAAAACGTCATATCTTGAGTTCTAGGAAGAGTTAGAAGATGATTTTTTTAAAAAAAATTTGCGTATTGAAAAGATCTACAACTTTCGTGTTTTACACTTTTTCCATAAACACACACGTTTTTCTCTACTGGCCGATTTGTGGGACTGGACTTGGTAAAAACAGAATCTGGGCTATGCATGGCTATTTATTTTGTTTCTTTATGAAATCGAGACTTAAAATTCTTAGGAAACATATGTTAGATACTAGATACATAGAAGATCAGTTGGTAAATTTGGTGAGACTTGACTTGGACCAGAAATTGGTAAAACACATGGTGAAATAAACCGACAAAAAGTCGAGAATGTGAAATCTTGAAGTTTTGGAACTTTTATAAAAACCGACACTTTTGGTGATTTTGGACATGAACCGACAATATATTTGGACTCTATAAACTGATATTTGAGTTGGGTAAAAGTTTCGGGTCAAACCGAGTAAGTTTGACCAAGTCAACAAAAACGACTCGGTTTCTAAAAATGACAAAACTTACTATTTTTGGAAATGGGTAACAAATATGGGTTTGAGTGACTTATTTAGTAACTTGGACCAAAAACTAAACTTAGAAAGTTTCCCGAATTAGAAACCAACACATATAAATTGGAAGTGACTCTATAAATTGGAAGTGACTCTATAAGTGACTCTATAAATTGGAAGTGATTCTATAAGTGACTCTATAAATTGGAAGTAACTCTATAAATTGGAAGTGACTCTATAAGTGACTCTATAAATTGGAAGTGACTCTATAAATTAGAAGTGACTCATAGATTGACCAACTTTGACTAGTTTGACCAGGTTTGACCAGGCTTGACTAGTTTGACTAGGTTTGACCAGGTTGACCAGGTTTGACCAACTTTGACCAACGAGTTGACCAACTTTGACCTACGGTTTATGGCTTATACAAACTAAAATAATCTGTTTGCAACACACGATATGTACTAATGAATAGTATACAACAAAACAAACTTAATAATAATGTCTAAATGAATTATTATTACAAACTTTCACCAACGGGCCGTACACGTTTTGATAAACGAACTCAAACTAGTTATTTGGACATACTAGTTGATGAACTAGCTTTAGGTGGACATAAACCCCCCACCTACCCGATTGGCTTAAGTGGACATTAACCCCCACTTATACAATGGCTATAGATGGTCTTTTGAGACATCTACTTACTCAACCTTATACGTTTAGGACGTTAAAAGGTTGCGCTTTGGACTTTGCTTGCTATTTGATTATTGCATGCTACCTGCTTAACTCTGGTGAGTTTCATAGCCCCCTTTTACTTGTTTTTGAACTGTTTTGGGGTGAGAATACATACACATGCTTTTACAGATTTTACTTATGATTGCTCGAAACAGAAACAGAACATATACTTATTGCATGAGTAGCAGAACTAATCCACTAATAAGTCCTCAATTTCATGGTTCGTTAATTTTTATGCGCGAATAATTATGAATAGTACTATTGGGATTGACAATCCCGTCCGAGCTGGTCGCTCCAGCTAACCCACGGGCGCATAATTATTTGAATCAGGATGTGTCCTGGATTAGACACATAGAGGCAGCAGAATTTGTTAAAGCTTCGAATACATGAGCTCATGGAAATAGTATACTAAAGACAGAACCGGATTTATTAATCAGAACTTTATTGTACAGAAACTTTACTGTTTACAGAACTTTATCTTGCAGATTCCTTTTTGTAAAACATGAAATCAGGTGTTTATATTATTACTTTACAGAACAAACCTATGAACTCACCAACTTTATGTTGACCCTTTTAGTATGTATTCTTAGGTTTACAAACGCAGTATGACTACCCACAGGAAATCGGACAGTAGGATACTTTTGGAAAGCATAGCTCGAGTCGCATATTTTCAAACAGGAGATTTCAATTGCATTACGGCATTTTGTATCAACGATTATGTATTATAAATCTCTAGACTATGTTTGCGAACTTTAGAATCTTATGTAAACTTTTATTTATGGAATGTAACGTTTTCAAACGTCTCATGTAGAGGTCGTTTGCTTAAATCTTTGTGTTGTGATATTTAATTTTGGCGTAGCCCCCGTGAAACCTCATGCCTCCGCTGCCACGTGTTCCGGGGGTGCGACATTTACCAATTTCCGGATAGACAATTGGTCCGCCTCGACCTTCAATCAAAGGTTTAGAGTCTTCAGCGAGAGTGATACGTGTAGCCGTCATAGTCTCGTTGGCAGGTGGTTGACTAGTTGAATAGATAGGGGTGTTCATTTCTAAAAGTGGTAAAAGGAAGGAAAAATAAAGAAAGACGTAGGGGTCTAAAAAAAATACTAAAGGTTCACTAGTAAGTAAGTTCGTCTTAACGCCTAAGGATCGTACAGTTAGTTCCCCGACAGTGGCGCCAAAAACTTGATGCGTCACCAGCGGTCAGTAAGGATTTTACCCTTGTCGTTGCACCGACTACTGGCGATGGGCATCAGTGGGTGTTTTAAATTTGTAATTGCGGGGCCTAAGTTTTCTCTTACAATGTTAATCCTAAGGGTGAGCAAGTGGTAGGTATGACCTAGAGTCGTTCTTCAAACCGACTGAATTGAAACTAAGGCGTGACAGATGAGGTCTTTCAAACTAGTGAAGGGTTTATAAAATAGTAGGGGAGTTTTGGTTTTTTATATTAACTTAGGCAAATAAATAAATAAAAGCGAAATAAAAATAAAAGATAAAAGCAGATAAGATAAAGATAGTGTTTGCTGAGACTTCGTTAATTAAGTTATGGGATGATGTTTGAAGAAACTGTTTTGAAATATATGAGTTAATTATCATTCTTAAATACTTGTATGTAAACACTAGATTCCCTACTAATTAAAATTCCATTAGCATGTCACACCGGAAGCTAGGTTAAGGTAACATTACAAAGTATTAGAATAATAAGCAAAATCTTAATTATGGTTTAATAATACTTTCATATGAACGGGAACAAAATCTTAAGGTAACTGAATCATATAACGATTCCTCGTCATCCTAACAGATTTGTATATTTAAAAAGTTCATTTATGACTTTAAACTAGCCCTTGCTTAAGACTACCCAATAAATCCCCTAATTATCCACAACGTTTCACACTTAAAGTGGTTCCGCCGCTTCAAACCTTGACCATGTCTTGTCCTATGATAATCCCCCATGTAGCCTTGCGGTTCCATAGTTTCATACCTTTGACAAATTATATTGACACAGATGACTGACTACCTTTTAATTGGACGTCGTTAAAAAGGTGTTGTAATCACGTTTATTAGTGGAAAGGCGATAGATTAATTTGAAGTTTAAAAGTCTATTTAGAAAGGTTCATTAAACTAGGTTTCTCATTGTATAATATTAGTTCGTAATATAACTACCTTCGGTCGTTACTCGACTTCCATACATTTGTACTCCACCTTGAAGTGTTTCCAGTACTATATCGAATAACAGTCGAATAGGGGCCATCATATTACTTCGTAATATTGTACAGTTTCTAAATATGACTACCTTCGGTCGTTCCTCGACTTCCATACATTTGTACTCCACCTTGAAGTGTTTCCAGTACTATATCGAGTAACAGTCGAATAGGGGTCATCATATTACTTTACGATAATTAAGACCGTTTATATTTTACCACTATGATGATCCTAAGGCAACAATCAAACAAGAACATGCAATAAGACGATCAAAGCAATACTACCGATCTTTAATATTTAATTATAAATCATCCCATAATTAATTAACTACATCGTAAGCAAACACAACAAATATACTACTCTCTAATCATGTCAATAACTAAATCTAGCATAATCAATATAAACGTAATTAATTAAGATAGATAAGGATTAGAAAGCACCAGGATTAAATGTGGGAGAAAGTAGACTTGAACTAATTGACACAATTCAAAGCTTACACCGAAGATTTACAATGCGTTTCGTACTTTCCTTCTATTCTAAACAAGCTCCTAAACTAACCTAAAACTAATTTTTAGTAAGAAAATAGAAAGAAAGTAGAAGCAATATCTTAAGAGAAGTATATTGTTCTAAGAATGGTGTGTGTTGAAATGAAGCCTCATGCCTCCTATTTATAGGTGAAATCCGGCTCACGTTAGTATCTTGGGGAGCACATTAGAAAAAGGTGGAAAAGGTGGTGCACCAGGTACGTACAATCGCGTAAAGGTGTGGCACTGGGTACGTACAATCGCGTAAAGGTGTGGCACCGGGTACACGCAAGGACCAAAAAGCGGAAATGGGACAGGGGGAGGTGGCCGGAGGCGGTGTGGTGGTGGCCGGCGGTGGCTGGCTGCCAACCGCCCCGGTTCGCCGTCTTTTGCTGCGTTTCTTAATTCGTGCGTATTTTCTTAGTTATGCGTCCGTTTACATTGATTCTTTTTGCGTTGGATTCGTAATTCAAAAACGAAGACTTTGATGAAAAGAAATCCCAAAAATATGTCTCTGAACTTTAGATGTGTTGTACGAATCGTTTGAATCTTCCAGCGTACATAGAAACTTCATTCTTCATCCTTCATCCGTTTTTGCTGATTATTCTTCTGTTGGATTCGTATTTTGAAAAAAAACATCTTGGATAAGAGAAATCTCAGTGTTGGGCACTTTGTCTCTAAATCTTGTTTTGATGCCTTGAATCTTCAATTGTGCGTGGAATCTTCGTTTCTCATCCGTTTTGCTTGATTTTTATCGTGCAACCTTGTTTTGACCATCTCAGCATAATATCACTGATTTGAACCGTATTTGAGTTCAAAATGCCAAGAATCATTCCAGAATGTGAGAGATATCGGTAGTAAAAACGTGACTTTTTACGCGATATCAGAAGCGTAAAATGAAAATATACTTTATTACTATACATTATATATAATGTACACAAACTTTTTCAAACTTTAATACATCATGGTTTAAAACTATTAAAACCACACCACACATACTACACAAACGAGGTGTTATATAATTCCAAACTTAATTTATCAAAACTATATCAGAGTTTGCATTTTGTCAAACACTTCTTGCCAAAAGCATCAACTTCCCGCCCACCCACATATCAACATATAACCTGCAGGAAGTAAAATGAGGGATTAGCACGAAGCTAAGTGAATGAATAAGTCACACACCATTCAACTTAGCATAATCATCTGTTTACATCAAAAAACCGTAAACACACATTAATCAATGAGGATCGGTGGCTCTTGAGAAACCATAATACCCGGGTGGCTCTCCAAGAACACTTACCATCAATCTGTAAGGTCAATACAGAATAGACCGATAACTAATTGTTATTATAATTAAACACATGTTCTACACACAACAAATGAATCAAGTCCATGTGTAATTCACATAATAACCAACTAGCCCAACTAACACGTTGACCTCAATGGCACTGATGCCAAAAGGCCAAATAGCACGTAGATTTACAACCAATAACACTGACTAAACAGTCTAATAAACACATCTACGTTAACTTTAAAAACTGAAAAATGCATTCGGGGTCATCTACAATCCAAAATGAAATCAGAAAATCCCGAAATGACATTTAAAAACTGAAAAATGCAATTTTTGACCCTTAGATGACCCCGAATGGCCAAAAATGCCTAGGCTCTTTACAGAGAGCTTTGATCATTAGGCCTTTTTCGACTGACCATGTGAATTTCAACCCAATCCGAGTTAATGAAATTTGTCACTTATTCGCGACCCTGAAATTACTTACGCATTTTTCAAAATTTGCAAACCCTGTCTAAATTATTCATGCAAACGCGATCCGGGTTAATGTGGTGGGATCGCGTTCCCCTTTAGAAAACTTTTGGTCACCATTTTACACTTGAAAACGCGATCCGAAAACTAGGGTTGGATACCGTTCGTAAGGCCAAAATCGGTTGTGATAGAATAAAGCTAAGGAATGCGATCCGAACTCGAGGCTGGGATCGCGTTAAGGTGCTTTACACCTCAATAATAGACCTGCAAATGCTCTGTACAAACCCTAACACAAAATTTCAATTTACACACCATCAAACTCAGTTTTTACTATATCTAATGTATCAATCAACCTCTGTAATCATCATATACCATCAACCAACAACATCTCAAGCTTCAATTCATATAACTAATTCACAAGCTAACCAATTTAGCAAAGCAAATTTAATCATTCATAAACACAAAAACACTTACACTTAAATGGAGGAAATAGGTTGATGAACAAGACGATAAAGTTTATGATGATGATGATGAATCTTGAATCAAACACAAAATCACAGCCCTAAATTGATTTATGATTTCCAATTTGGTTGTTTAGGTTTGTTTTCATGAAAATGAAGAAGAGGGATTGAGGAAAGGTAATTTAGGTCGGCTCCTCATCATAAACTGACCCCAGTTTAATTTATTTGGTCCCCTTCTTAATCTATTGTCTGGAACCTAAAAACCACTTACGAGAACTATTACTTTATTTTACCGTCACCTATAACAATCCAAAACAAGTAATATCTCACTATTCACAATAAGTCATTTGACTTATTTATCTTAGTTTCACAATTAAACAAATAATATAAATATAAAGTAATTTATAAAACATTTAAATAATCAATTTAAAATTAAGAAATTACTAGACCCGTAGAGAAGATGTTACACTTTGTAACTACGTTTTGATGTAGAAAGTGAAACGGGAGATACATAGAATTCAATGTTTCTTCTTGAGTCAAGGTAGGTAAATGATAAAATAAATACTTCAATAACAGATGACTAGGAAACAGTTAAGGAATGAACATTGATTTACGCCATTAATTTTCAATTGTACACTATCAAATATCCTTTACACTACTGAACATCCATAAAAAAGTAGCATACAAAATTACAAATCATCACCCAAAGCAATAGGATGAACACCATATTTTGATTTGGTTTACACTTTTAAGAAGGTCTACTAAGAAAACTAAAAATAATCAATATTTTAACACTACAACTGGGCCTTAAGAGTATGCAAGTGTATACCTTTGACTTCAAGTGCAGCTGTCACTGAACGATTCCGTTTAAAATTACAAATACGCAATAATGCTATATGTGAATGCAAATCCCGACAATAACTTAAAGATATCGTAGACTTAGAAAAATTTACGTATAAACAAACTATCATTTGTCAATCCTTTTAAAGTTCGACACATGTTACCTAAAGAGTAAAGACTATTATATCACTCTTCATTTTTATGCAGTTTAACTAGATGTTGAACATGGGAGGAATGATTTTTGTGTCAAGAACAATAAAATCTGAAAAATAGAGGGACTAAAAAGGTATCATAGTTAAACTTAATCCTACTAATTAGATAGATATAGATATAGATTTAGAGAGAGAAAGTAGCAGTAGTAGTTTTAGAGAGAGAGAGACTTGAAACCCACTCGAACGAATTTAAAACTTTAAAAAGAACAACAAAGGGCACCTCACTCACTGCTACTTTGTAATCGTAGCTTTCAAGTTCCAACATAATTTTTACATATAAATAATAGTAAGACGACGTCGCATTGAAGAATCGGATCTTCCACTTTTTAGTGCAAGAGAAACAGTGTAGAACGAACAGTCTCGAAATCAATGGAGAGAAACACGCCGGTGAGAAAACCTCACACTTCAACGGCAGATCTGTTGACCTGGTCGGAGAATCCGGCCGTTGATTCGCCGGCGACTGGCTCCGCTGCTTCAGCTGCTCGCTCCGCCACTCGTTCTCATCAGGTATATACACAGATTATTACAGACATAATGTCTCTATTTCGTGATTTCTAGGTTCGATTTTGTTGATTTGAGTTTAATTTTGGAAATGATTTCCGATTGAATGAATGATAGCCGTCCGATGGGATCAGTAAAGTTGTGTTTGGAGGTCAAGTTACTGATGAAGAAGTTGAAAGCCTGAATAAAAGGTTTGAGATCCATCTATTGAATTTCAAATTAATTTTGTTTTTGAATGCATTGGTTAATTAATGTATGGACATATATATATATATATATATATAATATTTGTTGCTGTAATATTAAACCTGTAAAATTTTTATCAATCATGATTTATTATATGTCTGTAAAGATGTTAGGTTAATAGGTTATTTGGAGTTTTGGACATATATATATGGTTTAAAATGCATTCGTTGATTGATGTATGGACATATAGAGTTGATTACAATTACTAGCTAATAAGATCTGCTACCAATGAGTTGATTGTAGATCTCATATGATTTTACGGTAATTATTCAGTTATCAATATCTATATATTTTGGAATTTTGATGATCTGAGATGATGAAATATTGGAATGGAATTCCTAAATGTCACACTAAGTGCCAGATTCTAGAAACAAAGTGTTAACTCAAAATCATAGTTTAGGTGAATCTGTGAAAGGGTTTTTGATAATTACAGTGTTAACAATATTCGTCTACGATGATATCTTTTGAGGTTTTGTCATGAAGATGATATCTAATTTTCTCTTTTATGCATAAAAAAGGGTCCAGGTCATGTACACAATTTGAAGTAGAAGATAATGCATAATTGATAATTGATAATTGATTGCTATTAAAGTGAGGGGCTTATTCTTAATATGTTAAAAGTTGTGAAACCATGTCAAGCCAATTTTGGAATTTCACCGAAGATCCTTGTATCTAATGATCTTGAATTAAATAGTTACAGTACTGTGTTTTATGGAAATGATGGATTATCGTGGTATGACATACAATCCTTCTTGACAACATCTTTTTTTTAATGTAAATTCGGACTTCTCCTTTGTCATTCCAGGAAACCTGTTTCAGGGTATAAGTTAAAGGAGATCACTGGCAGTGGCATATTTGCAGCTGGTGGAGAGAATGATGTAGAAGAAACAGATGTTGCGAACACCACTCCAGCTAACAAGACTGGATTACGAATGTATCAGGTTGCTATCTTATAGTCTCGATGTTCCATATACTCCGTACAGTTCCAAGAATAGACGCATTTCAGTCTACGTATAACCTTGATAAATAATAGAGGGAGTTTTTTACATTATTCTGATGCTTGTTATTTTCATCAGCAAACGGTTGCGGGGATAAGTCACATTTCATTTGGTGAAGAAGAATCAGTGTCTCCTAAAAAGGCACTTTCGGAAGCTAAGCAGCGGGAGCTAAGTGGTACATTAGATAGCGAGCCAGATTCAAAATTAAAGAAGCAGTTTTCAAATGCCAAGAATAAGGAGCTCAGTGGAAATAACATATTCGCTCCACCTCCTGAAGTTAAACCTCGTCCATTGGGTGCCCGTGCGTTGGCATTGAAAGAAAGCATAAGTATCGGTGAATTTCCAAATAATGTACACGCTTCTTTCTTATAGCCATATATGCTTTAATTTGATATTGATATAATTCACACCCAAATAGTACATACTACATTGCAAATTACACGTTTAGTTAGTTTGAAGTTTGACTTTGAGTATCTGGAGGAGTGAGTGCAAGATGGGCAGGTCGGGTAACAGGTGGGTTGAAACATGCCAGTACAGGCTAAAGCAGGTCTGGTTGATGTGCAAAACACTTTTTGTCCAGTTTTTACATATTTATGAATAAATAATTTATTAATTATAGTTTTCAAAAACAGTAGTATTTCAACATTCATCTATATGTTTGAATTAAACGATCTAGTAGGTTGTATACATTAAATATAGACTTTGGACGGCAATTAACGGGGGTTGACCTGCTCGATCTATTTGACTCATTCCTCTTGTAGCTATATTTTATTTTACCCATTTTGAGATATAAGTCATATAACATGACCCTAAAGCAGTCCTATGAAGGAAATTTCTAATATGAAATCAAATCTGATATGGACCCCTGAGGCCTGAACTTAAAGGCCATTTAAACTCTTGATACAAAGTAGATGAAGGTTCTGCCAATCTTAAATGTTCCTTTTATGAAATTTAATGTCTGGTTTCTGTATTGGGCTCTAGGATTATTATGAAAAGAACTGTTACTTCTCCTGAGAATGAAAGCAGCTCCTTTACTTTTATAAGCTGTGCTGTCAGAAACAGCATGTTACTTACCAACATTACCTAATTGATTTAAATGAGATCGACGTATAAAACCAATCAATTTCATGCTTATGCAATCTTACAAATGCTGCCTGATAGATATAGCATAAGGTACATTAAAACCCCTTTTTAACTCCTAACTATCCTGTAACAGATGAGACTGTTTCTTACTTGTTACCATTACCTTGGAACTCTATTTAAGTAGTTGGTTACAAGTACAAATAAGCAATCTGAAGTTGACGTATCCATGTCTTTTTAAGTTTCATAAATAGTTAATGTAGTATATTTGGTTATAGAAACTATGTTGTAAAAAAAGTCTTTTATTTTTATTATACAATAATAAAGCGTTATCGACTCTTTTCTCCATTTGAAAACACTTATTTACCTTTTCGACATGGTTGTCCTGTTTGTCTATTAGCTTTGAAACTTTGCCCGGAAACTGACCCTAAAAAGAAGGTGCTCCCACTAACCAACCTGGCTGGGTCCCGCTTGTTTATACCATTTCCTCCTGCGCTCTTTTTGTCTCAAGGGTTCCATCATATATGCTCCCTGTAATCATATTTTTACATAGTATAAGAGTGTTTGATCTTAATGCCCATTTATCCTGTACCCTTTGTTTCTTAGGGAAATGGTGAAGAAACTGTGATCAAGACCGCAAAGAAGATCCCGAGCCAGAAGTTCACTGAGCTTTCAGGGAATAATATATTTAAAGGAGACGAGACTCCAGCATTGACAGAAAAGCAATTAAGCTCGACGAAACTTCGGGAAATGAGTGGAAGTAACATCTTTGCTGATGGGAAAGCAGCACCTAGAGACTATCTAGGTGGTCGAAAGCCACCAGGCGGTGAGAGTAGCATTGCGTTGGTTTAGGTTCTAACTCATCTGTTTTCAACATTATTATTATTTCTGGGTCCTTTTTTTTTTTACTCTTGTCTGGTGCTACTTGCTAATGACATTCATATGGATATGACTGTTGTGGCTTTTTCTATCATTTGTTTTTTTAGGGTATATGATAGTGTATGGATCAAAATATGTGCACTTTTGGCTGGTTAGGTTGGTTATGTTCATAATTATGTGTTTTTTCTAATGAATTGTGTTAAATTAAGTTGAATGTTTTTGTTATTTTGTTCCAAGATTTCCCGGTGGGTGTTATACCTTAAAAGTTACAATTACTTTATTACTGTTTTTTAGTCAACGTTTTTTTTTTTTTTTTTTTTTTTAATGTATTTTAGTATTTGACTTCACTACACACTTAACCGTTGGAGTCATGCATATTAGGTTGTCCTTATTAACAAGGAAACTATACCAGTCTGGTTATCACCAGTACATTAACTAGATTTTTAGCAAGGTTGACTGTTGACGTACAAGGGTAATCCGGATATACAAGTTTCATTGTAAAGTGACAATCTACAACGTGAAATACCAGAGTTTAATGTAATATGAAGCATGTAAAAACATTGACAAGGAGTAATAAACATAGTCAAAATGTCAATAATAAAGAATAACATTAGTAAAAACATTGACAAGGAGTAATAAACATAGTCAAAATGTCAATAATAAAGAATAACATTAGTAACAACACGTCAAAATTCGTGTTGTTTACATTTCTAAAGATAAAACGTGTCAAATTGGTCATTTATACTGCACAAATTGTGTCACGTATGTTTACTTAAATCCATATGGGAAATCTGGTCTAATACTTATGAATCTTCGTATGTAATACAAATCTCTATGTAAATTAGTAAGGAACTGGAAGAATTGTAGTCCCGAGGTGAAACACGGATAAGCAAAACCTTTTAAGAATCAACGCACAATGATAGTCGAACGCGAGTCATTTTTGTCTACCAAGTAGCAACGTAGTCCTAATAATGTTGTAATGTCCATGAGCATGTGACAAAAGAGAATATTAACAAATTATTAAGATTTGATGCATTTATCTACCTTATCAAAAAAATTTACTTAACATGTTCTCGTCTCAAATATAGTCGATTATGTAACTTTAACTAAACCATGAGGGTGGTATTGTAAAAATTTTACGTCTCACGTGATTATCACGTGCGTTCAATCATCACCTGTATTCATCAATCCCTGCGGCTGCACTATATACACCAACCTCAGTCGTCGATTTATCACTTCACAGCACAAAACAAATTCACAGAAATCATCGAAAATGGGAATTGAGAAGGAATTGCTCCGACCCGGAACCGGTCCGAAACCCGTACCCGGACAAAGCGTCACCGTTCATTGTACTGGATTCGGTAAACTCTCATCTCTCCTTTTTCCCCCAATTTTCAAAACCCTAAGTTGTTCACTAATACAAAAGTGTAATTAGTAATCTTATATCTTTGATTTGATATTCATGTTCATTCTGATCCTTTGAGCTTTGAATGTTGGTATATGTATATTATCAGTTATCAATGTGTATACATGTATATGCTCATCTTGATGTTATGAGCTACAAATGTTGATAGTTGATTTTGGACAACTAGAGATCTCTGTAAGTTAATTCGGTTACTACTAATAGGTTGTTAATTCGGTTTCATATCAAATATTTTGATTATTAGTAGATTTATATGTATTTATCTATACCGATGAAACGAAGCTGGTTGTGTGCTAGTTAATTTGGTTATTACTATGCTTTTGTACTTCTTAGGTTTACTCCGATTTTGTCTCCTTTTTAATGTAAGTTGTGGTTTTCAGGGAAAAATGGTGACCTTTCCCAAAAGTTCTGGAGGTTAGAATGTTTTCCACTATTTTTATTCTTGTATGTATGTAATTTTGATTTGTGTTGGTTACTTAATATATTTGTTTTTGATATGTTAGCACGAAAGATCCAGGGCAGCAGCCGTTCACCTTCAAAATTGGTCAAGGACAAGTCATTAAAGGTAATTTGGTGATTAGAGTTTGAAATTTGTATTTTGGTTGCTATGCTATATTGATGGTGCTATCTAGATGTTGAAATTGCCACTCATATACCGAAGGATTATAGTGTAAGATATTGACAGATATAGTGTTAGACGGAATAAAGTTGCACCCTGAAAGTAGGTGATGGAACCTATAAATGATAATGTTAGAGAACATCACAAAGTTATTCTGATAAAAAGTTGTTCTGATAAGTTGTATAATGGAGAAAGATATTCTGATAGTTGTTCTTCACTTCTTATGTATTTTTGTTTTAGCTACCATGTTTACCAGTTGACCTGTTAATGTATGAAAATCACCACCATGACCTAGGCCCTTTCATTAGAGACCCTCAGCCGGTTAAGGGAGCTAAAGTGTTCTGTACCATGTTGATTAGCAACTTATTGTCAAGCGGAAAACAAATAGAACAGAGAGTGATCAACCTTTTTAAATTATAAACTTGTTTTCATCCAATTCACAAGACTTCACTTTGAAGAGACTTTTCCCATCTTTAATTAGAGATAGAAGAAGGCTGTCATATGAAAGTTTTAGTTTCATTGATTATCTGCACTTCATTTCATGTAGATTCCCTTTCATGTATTTAACTTTACTTGACACTGCAGGTTGGGATGAAGGTGTTTTGGGAATGCAATTGGGAGAAGTTGCTCGTCTAAAGGTAATATATATACACGTATCATATGTTTTAATATAAATTTTCACTATCTTTTTTCTGCAAAGAAAATAAAATTTTGCATTTATCTATGTTTGCAGTGCTCACCTGACTACGCTTATGGTGCCGGTGGATTTCCTGCATGGGGAATCCAGGCTAACTCAACTTTGGTTTTTGAGATCGAAGTTCTTGGTGCAAAATAAGTTGGTGCACAAGTTTCGTTATATGATAAACTTGAGTGCTTAAGAATGTGTTGACTTTGTTATCTAAACCCTAAAGACCTGTAAACTTGTTACAACTTACAACCATCTGTTGGCTATTTATGCTTATTTTGCTTGCTTCAGTGTGTTCATTTGAGTTCTTGTAAAATAATAAGAGAGGCCACTGCTTATGATGCTATGTGTTTGTTGTCTCATCACCACTCATAGTTTGTTAGAACATAAACACAAATGACACATTATACACCACCTATTATCTATAAATTGTATCAACTGAATGTCAGTTGATTTACCCACTTCAGTACTACTCCGTATTATGTTTAGGTCGTGTTATGAACTCCACATTTGTATTGGTCATAATCTTCTAGATTCATGTAAAGAATCTCTTCGGTATAAACTGGGCCAATTGCTTTCCTAGAGGGCGATGGACCCCGATTTGATAAACAGGTTTGCTAGAACAAACACAATGTTCTTGTTATATTCTCAATTAACAGAAAATCAGAAATAAGAAATGATCTCAAATAGATTTTTACGTGTTATATTTGGGACCGTCTTTTACGAGCATGGATTGCTGAAGCCAAATGTTATCACATTTCAAAAGAAAAGATTATTAATAAAATACCAGCATACATAATACTCGATACGGGAAAAAGATGACCGATTTTATTAGCACAAAAGTTCACATAAAGCACGAAACACACCCAAAAACATATCGCCACATAACAATGTCTCACAAACCATAAACACCTCAAATCAATACATACTCAGGGCCAGTGGCTGCTTTAGAATTTTCAGTTCTAAGCATCAGCACAACCGATCAGAGCCAAAAGCATCTCTTCGTAATCTCCTCTAGTGTCTTTGGCAATTGCCTTCTCCAGAGGGACACTGTTCCTCTTCTGATACTGTTCTTTTATGCTTTTCATGTCTACTTCAGCTCGTGTAGCAACAACCCGAGTGAGTGCACCCTCATCCGTTCCTGTTTTGTTGATCGAGAGCCTAACTACCTTCTCAAAGTACTTCTCAGGGTACGTTAAGCACTTTATGGTTGCTCTTAGTAACGCAAGGTACTCGTCTTTTGGATCTTCTTTCAAATCCTACAAAACAAAAATTGTCGAATTTCAAATTTTGATTATTTGAAAATCAAAGATCACATAGTTAAAAAATACATTACCACAGTTAAGTAAAGATAAAAACTTTTAGTCCTATACAAGTCTTAAGTTGTGGTTTTTACTGATTACCTTGTTGATATCTTTTCCAAACTGATTTTTGTACTGGTTGAGTGTTGCATTGATCTGTACTTTGCTCCTTGTGGCGAGGATTCTAATGAAATCATCGTCATTGTAACATTTGTCGCTAATCTTCTCATGAAGCAACTTGGCTTCTGTTTTTGCAAGAGTCATGTTCACTTCAGTTCCCTCATAACGGTAGGTAGCCACTAAAGGCAACAGCAGCTACAATAACAACATTACAAGTTTTTAAATCATCTGTTCTGTATTGACAATTTTTTTATAATATGAGTATAATTATTGTTTCTGTCAAAAGTCAATACCTTTCGGAAGTCGCCAGTTGTGTGATAAGCAACATCCTCTTCCATAGATTTCTTATAGCAAGTATGATAAGCTTGTTTTGCAAGAAGCAGATCATGTGCAGATCTGGTACACACAATCTCCACAAGTACTTGATTACTTTTAGTCCATCTTTTTGTAGCTTCGTTGGCCAAATACGCATCACGCTCAGATGCATCAAGCGTCCAAAGATGAACTAGCCTCTAAACGAAATCAAGAAAATTCAAACCCATATCAAAAAATCTAATCTTGATCTCATCGGTTATATATATTACGCAATCCAAGACTAATCAAAGTTAACCTCAAAGTCATTGGAGAGCTCCTTATCGAGCGATTTAAGAAGATCTTCATTGTAAGTTGAAGCATAAGTTTCTCGAATGTGTTTTCGTTGTTCGGCATTTCGATGTGACAAAATCGAAATGATCAGATCCTCATTTGTTCCCCATCCTTGAAAATTACCAAAAGTTTGATCACAAAACAATCATAAATTATATTCAAATGTATCCATACATACATAAACAAAAAGTATCATCTAAAAACATTAATTATAGACTACCTTTTCTAAAACTTGCATACATGATCAGATTCAATATATCCATCATTTTATATATTCAAAGAGACTAGATGAAACTCATGTCAACACCATATATATATCATCATTATCTTATATATATTTGTTCTTTAGAAAGAACACTTATTATTAGTACAAAAATAATTTATATGTAACAATTTATGAATATATATAGAGTACCTGAGAAGGCTTTACGGAGCTGTTCAACATCGTCGATGACGGAGGTAGGTTGTGCCGGAACGGTGATGGTCGACATTTTGGGTCAGTTATCTTTCTTTAATTATTGCTCACTCTTATACTATACTTTGCTTTTTTTATCTTGTTTGTGATGAAGTTTTGCTTATAAAGAGAGATGTTATTATATGTCACATTTAAGTTCAACGCTCCTTATAATAATGTTTAACACTTTAACTAAAGCTTCGGTTACAAAAGGAAAAAAAAAAGGTTAAATGAATATAGGGTGTGTTTGGGTTTATAAGTCTCAAACTATAAGTCTTTATTTTGCAACATTAAAAAATGGAGTTTATTGAAAAAATAAAAATTCAGAAGCCCTAACCACAATTTCAGCCTCAACTCCATGCACAAAATTCAACCAATTATTGCCAAACACACCTATAATATATTTGTTACAGTTCTTTTAATTATATATACTGTATGTATTAAATAAACATATCTGTTTCTTTCTTGTGAACATGTCTAGGTGTGGATGACGCGTTTTAAACACATTTTAATTTTAATGAAAGTTTATGATATCTCCGCATATACACGATCGACTACAATTATTATAATCACAGTTCTTAACGTTATGTTATGCTTAAATTTGTTACAATTAAAAAGATGTTTAGAAAATTTAAAAGTTGTACGTAAATACGCATGGTAATTATATCGGTTACGAGTAAGAGAATATATTGGAAAAACTTTTGTAGAAATGTGTAGTAGATAGATCCAAGTATTAAATGTGATTGTTTAGGATAAATATAATATAATAAATAGAATAAAAAGTAAATGGATTTTCCATTAATTTCGCCACGTCTCAGAAATTTGATAGGGATTGTGCTGGAAGCATGTGGGTGTCCGCTACCCAATAATTCATTTTTTAAAACGATTTTCTTTACACGCTTCCACACCATTTTAGGGATCTGCGTTCCAATCAAACCTGCCGCGTTTCGATATGTTATTTTATATTTATTATAAATGGTTGAGTTACGATGAAAACAAGGAGATTCCGTGATAACGATAATAACAAATCATAAACATCAATTTAAAATTAAGGGCCCAAAATGAAAGTGGCGTTTTTGTAATTTTCAAGAAGTAATGAAAATGGAGGTGATATTTTTGTAAATAAGTGGGACTTCGATTTTCATTCACAATGTATTTTTGTGTGAATTAAATTTTATTTTTGCTTCACAATATATTTTTTTGTGAATCGATGTTTTTTTTTTCTTCGCAATATTTTTTTTTTAAAATTCACATCAATTTTTTGAAGTAATATATTTTTTATTCACAATAATTTTGATGTAATGATCTTTTTTTTTTCATATAAATCTCTCATATAATTAACCTATATTTTTAACCTTCACAATATAATATAAAATATGTGAAGCAATAAATAAATATTAAATTCATACCTTAACCTATATTGTTAAGTCAAACACATACATACACATACAAGCCCTACATACATATACATAGCATACATACACCATTAGACATAAACCTTAGTTTTCAAAAACACTCTCATCACTCAAATTAAAATCTTAATACTCTATAAATTTATGTGAAGCAAAATCAAATTAATCTTAACACTGTATAAATTTATTTGAGCAAAATCAAATTAAACTTAACACTGTATTTATTTATATGAAGCAAAATCAAGATAATCTTAACATTGTATAAATTTATATGAAGCAAAATAAATTAATCATCACTATTGAAAACCTATTTGAAGCAAAAAAAATTAATAAACAAAATAAGTAGTGAATAAAAATGAATGTTTACTTTAATTACTAAAATGCCACCTTGTCAGAATGCATTAGAATTTCCCTTTAATTACAAACTTACCACCCCCACTTTGTAATTTAGATAAAGTAAGTGGTTGAAATTTGTTCCCACCGTTCTCACGGAATCCCCTTGTTCTCACAAGATCCCAAATATCTCTCTCTCTCTCTCTATATATATATATATACATATATATATATATATACATATATATATATATATATTATACTCCCTCCGTCCCAAATTAAATATCCTAAATCAGATTTGTAAGTCTTTATTTTCCAACTTTGACATTAAATATTTTTGTTTGTGTTATATATTACTTTATGAAAATTATACCAATGAAAATACATTTAAAAGCCAATCCATTCATATATTTTGCATCAAGTATTATACTCCTTCCATCCCATTACAAATGTCCACTATTGACTTTTGAAAGTCTTTATTTTACAACGTCGACCATAAATATTTTTTGTGTGTTATATGATATTTGATGCAAAATATATGAACGAATTTGGATTTAAATGTAATTTCAATGATATAATTTTCATCAAATATTATTTAACACAAACAAAAATATTTAAGGTCAAAGTTGAAAAACAAAGACTTCAGAAAGTCAATAGTGGACATTTGTAATGGGACGGAGAAAGTATAACCAAGATACCCCAATACGATAAATAGAATTCGTTTCTGATGTGGAAGTTCAGACAAAACTGCAACCCCAAAGCATACTATGAAATTCTAAAACCGAGATCTCCGCCAAAACCTTGGCTCTGATACCACTTGTTGGGAAAAACGGTCTCAAAGATTCCCCAACAACACAGCCAATGAAAACAGTAAAGAAATATGAACACAAGAATATATGTGGAAAACTCCAAAACCGGAGAAAAAACCACGGGCCTCCAAAGAGAAAAGATTCCACTATATGAAAAATTATTACAATCACATAGACTAACCTCTTAAGCCACCGCCCAACCAACACTCACACCCTCCAAGGATTTGACTCACACCTTAGACACTTTAAACCAAAGGGAGAAAAAAAGAATCAAATACTTAAGATGTATATTGATTTGGTACATTTTGAAAAATTAAGGCTTAGGCCTCCTTTTATAACCAATGAGTCACCCCCTCCTTTTTTCTATCCACCAATGCGGGACAAAAAACCCCATGTTTATTTTAGCCGAAACCAACAATCTCCACCATGGATAAAATAAAAATAACTTTGTTCCAACATCAGAACCATTATCTTGACCGACAATCATAATTCGAAGAGAATTATCATACTCCACCATAAAAGAGTATTTCCACTCAGAATAACCCATTCTAAGCATTTCACCTCGGCCCATGTCGAAAAACCTTGCTGAAATTATTTATGGTGCAACTTCCCCTGTTTGGCTCACCTAGAAGTTCCTCAGCCATGGACATCAATTTTCACCACACACCTTGCATTTTAAACCAAACCAATGCCCATGTGTAAATACCTATGGAACCGCTGACAACCATCCCTTTCCCATGGTGACGCGGACACACTATGAGGATGCCATATTTTAATAGAACTCACTATTCTCCGTGAGAACGGAGACATTGTCAGCAGATTTGGAGCCCTTTGCCGAATCTGCTCCACCTGGACAATCCATCTTGACATGCCCAGACTTTCCACACTTCCAGCATATTAGATTTTTCTTGGTGTTCTTTTTCTTCCTATCTTCACTTACCAAAACATTACCTTCCGATGAAGTCCCGCCCTTACCTTCCAGTCTTTTCTCCTCAGATAGGAATTTGCTAGTAACGTCTTCAAACTTTAGGGTCTCTTTCCCATACATCAAAATAGGTTTCATGTGCTCATAGGAGGATGGTAAAGATAATATAAGTCTTAATGATGTATCTTCATCATCAACCTCAACTCCAATAACCTCTAGTTCTGAAACAATATTATTAAGAACACTCAGATGATCTGAAATTTTTGTACCTATTTCCATATGTAGAGTATGGAACTGTTCCTTGAGACACAACCGGTTTGAGATGCCTTTGCCTTGGCACAACTGTTCAAGCTTCTCCCAAAGCTCCTTTGTCGTCGATAACCCATGCACATTTGCAAGAACATTCTTTGAAAGACACAAACGAATAGCACATACCCCAATACGATAAATAGAATTCATTTCTGATGTGGAAGTTCAGACAAAACTGCAACCACGGAGCATACTATGAAATTCTAAAACTGAGACCTCCGCCAAAACCTTGGCTCTGATACCACTTGTTGGGAAAAACGGTCTCAAAGATTCCCTAACAACACAGCCAATAAAAACAGTAAAGAAATATGAACACAAGAATATACGTGGAAAACTCCAAAACCGGAGAAAAAACCACGGGTCTCCAAAGAGAAAAGATTCCACTATATGAAAAATTATTACAATCACATAGACTAACCTCTTAAGCCACCGCCCAACCAACACTCACACCCTCCAAAGAATCAAATACTTAAGATGTATATTGATTTGGTACATTTTGAAACTAATGCTTAGGTCTCCTTTTATAACCAAAGAGTTACCCCCTCCTTTGTTCCATCCACTAATGTGGGACAAAAAACCCTTGCTTTGTTCCATCCACTAATGTGGGACAAAAAACCCTTGCTTTGTTCCATCTATTAATGTAGGACAAAAAACCCTATTTTTATTTTAGCCAAAACCAACATGGCCATATTTAAGAATTAACGGAAAATAATAATAATAATAATAATAATAATAATAATAATAATAATAATAATAATAATAATAAAAATAAAAATCTGTAAATGTTCTCTTCAAAACCCTTTGAATCGCGCGACCATAAAATTTTCCATTACCGAAGCTGATGAAGGGTTGATATGATCAAATGGCCATCACACACAAGCATATAACAAAGAATCAAAAAATGAATCATCGCTCTTCTTTAACTTTTTCTATTAATCAAACCATTAACTAAATAATGAAACAAGTAAACCTAATACTTAGAGTGATGTTTCTCTTAAAGAGAAAGACACCTATAAACACCAAAAATAAAAGATACTAAAAATCATTGAAAATTTGAATGGATATTCAACCAATCCCGATCCAAAAGTTAAAGCTCATCATAGTTATCCATACCCACAAATTTAGTAAAATAAATATTAATTTTATATGGATTCCCGGCAGAAGCTTTGAGCATGGGTAACCGGTGCAAAATCAAGCAAGTTACCTTTTTCTTAGTAATTTATGCAACATAGCATATAAATCTATGAAACATTCTGCTTCTTTCAATGTCGCATAACAATTATCATATTTTAGAATTAGAATATGATGCTGAATCTAGATCAAACTTCGGTTAATGGATTCATATAATATATCCTCTTGTTCGCGAATTAGTTAAAAAGTGGCGGATCCACGAATCTAGAACACGGAGGGCACAAAATTGTTTAAGTGACAGGTCTTTGGGGAGGTTATTGCTGAATAATAGTATAACGATTCAAAACAACTTCAAAATGTTAAAATGTTAAAAGTATGTAACTTTTGTTTGTTTTGCCCCTTAAAAACCCGATTTGGTACAAAAGGACGATAAACAACGTAAAACAGCTATAAAACAATTCAAATAGATTTCAATCAATCCAAACGTTAATGTAGCCAAAGTCAAAGATTTTAAAACAAATTAATATCTCGGTGACGAAATAAAACATTAGACATTTTAATTATAAAATAGCAAGAATTAACACATTAAACATGTAATCAAGTAAACACAGAAAAGTTCAAAACCAATTTTGATATATAGATATAAAACTTTAGGTGTATATGCATATATAAGGTGAAATTAATCGATTTGTCACTTTTTCTAAAAAAATAAGTCGTTTTGTCCTCACATTTTTTTTTTTGACGTTATGCCCTACTCAATCGCAAATTGCAAATTTGCTTTTGCAACCCGTGCATTTGCTTTGCAACACGTGTACGTGACCGAGCAATATTCGCTATCAGGATGCGTTGGCAAATGGCAAATCGCAAATTTGCGATTTGCTTTTTGCGACCCGTGCATTTGCTTTTTGCGACACGTGCATGTGACCGAGCAATATTCGCGATCAGGATGCGTTAGCAAATGGCAAATTAATGTGACCATATTTTGAAGCTACATATAAACGATTCGAGCAATATTGAAAGTACCGTATTTTAAAGCTGTAAGTTATGAATTCAAACTTCTTTAGGGTTTTAACTTTTAATGTTAGCCTGTTAGGGTTGGTTTTGTTATCTTATAATTCTATCTAGCTCTAAAGTTTTAATATTTCAGATTATCAGTGTGATTGTGTCTTCAATTTTGGTTAATGTTAACCTCATAAGTCACAAGGCACAAACTATAGTTAATATTATAAAAGTTGTTGGTACTTGGTGATGTACTGATGTTGGTTGAAATATTTTTGATCAATTCTAAATTATACGGAGTACTTACTTTATGTTCATGACAGCAGGATATAGTAGATATGGACAATTTTGTTATAACAACACCAACTTTTGCCTTTAAAGCAAGGGAAGTAGGGAACCAAATATTGGGGAGAGTTCCAAAAGAGTTTGTGAATATATTAATATAAATGATCTTCCATCGGATCTGCGGATCGAAGAGTAAGATCTAAGTATAATCCTAATGATCGTGATAAAATTAGAAGAGCATATTAGCAGAGAGGTCCTTATCAACCCCGTGACCATTTGTTTCCTAGAACAATTAAGTTGTCATTGAAAATTAACATTAGCTAGTTTAGGTTTGCTCTATTATGTTCACTTATGTATATTGGTTGGTTAATTAATGGAATTTAGTTTGCAACGGTTTAGTATGTTATGAAATTTTAATCTATATGTTCGTGTTCAAACTTCGCCCCCTGATAAAAAAAATGTTTGATACCGCCCCTGCGGGTTGCAAAAGCAAATTTGCGATTTACGATTGGATAGGGTATAATGTCAATTTTTTTTTTGCAAGGGCAAAATGACTTATGTTGTTTAGGAAAAGTTGCAAATCGATTAATTTCCCATATATAAGTTGTGTTAGATTTTGTTAGAGCATACCACTGAAGAATCTTTTTTCAGTTCAAATGGGTTTTTAAATGAATCCCACGTCCCACATCGTTGGGTTGTAATGCTATGACACAAGGAAATTGCTTATAAAATGGGAGTCTTATAGTTCAAAATTGACAAAACCCAATTGGGCTGGGTGCATCATTGGTTCTGGGCCGAGGGCATTGTCGAGATATTAAAAAGTTCACTAAAATTTGCAAACAATCATTGGGCCATTGGTGGCCATTGCCCCCTGATAGAGGTGCAAAAAAATCGGTTTTTTTCGGTTTTCGGTTTTCTAAAAATCGGTTTTTAAAAAACCGGTTTTTTATCGGTTTCGGTTTTTTTCGGTTTCGGTTTTTCGGAATCGGTTTTTTTCGGTTTTAAATGTTCGAAATCGGTTTTTTTCGGTTTTGACCCGGTTTTAACCGGTTATTTTTTTTCGGTTTTTTTTCGGATTCGAATTCGGTATAAATGTTTCCAACCGGTTCGGGTTGTAAACCCGGATCCAACCCGGTTTTTTATATAATTGAGTTTTTTTCCGAGCGTTGAGCGTTTTCGGAAAAACCAACGTTTGGGCCAAATCTTTTTGATTGGAATGTTAGTACATTAGTAATGGAAACATAATTGATCAAGAACTACTCTAAAAGTCTTACCAATCTTCCTAAAAAAAATGTTTTGTCAGAAAAGTCTATAATAGAATTTACCGAAATAGCGTAAGGCGTTTTCATGAAAACCAACATTTGGGCCAAATCTTTTTGATTGGAATGTTAGTACATTAGTAATGGAAACATAATTGATCAAGAACTACTCCAAATGTCTTACCAATCTTCCTAAAAAAAATGTTTTGTCAGAAAAGTCTATAATAGAATTTACCGAAATAGCGTAAGGCGTTTTCAAGAAAACTAACTTTTGGGCCAAATCTTTTTGATTGGAATGTTAGTACATTAGTAATGGAAACATAATTGACCAAGAACTACTCCAAAAGTCTTACCAATCTTCCTAAAAAAAATGTTTTGTCAGAAAAGTCTATAATAGAATTTACCGAAATAGCGTAAGGCGTTTTCATGAAAACCAACGTTTGGGCCAAATCTTTTTGATTGGAATGTTAGTACATTAGTAATGAAAACATAATTGATCAAGAACTACTCCAAATGTCTTACCAATCTTCCTAAAAAAAATGTTTTGTCAGAAAAGTCTATAATAGAATTTACCGAAATAGCGTAAGGCGTTTTCATGAAAACCAACGTTTGGGCCAAATCTTTTTGATTGGAATGTTAGTACATTAGTAATGGAAGCATAATTGATCAAGAACTACTCCAAAAGTCTTACCAATCTTCCTAAAAAAAATGTTTTGTCAGAAAAGTCTATAATAGAATTTACCGAAATAGCGTATGGCGTTTTCATGAAAACCAACGTTTGGGCCAAATCTTTTTGATTGGAATGTTAGTACATTAGTAATGGAAACATAATTGATCAAGAACTACTCCAAATGTCTTACCAATCTTCCTAAAAAAATGTTTTGTCAGAAAAGTCTATAATAGAATTTACCGAAATAGCGTAAGGCGTTTTCAAGAAAACCAACTTTTGGGCCAAATCTTTTTGATTGGAATGTTAGTACATTAGTAATGGAAACATAATTGATCAAGAACTACTCCAAAAGTCTTATATAAGTCTTCTTAAAAAACAATTGAATCGAAAAAGTCTTCATAACTTGGAAATGTAAATAATGCAATTACAACTAAAAATGGAAACATACAAACATAACTTTTATTTGAATGATACAATTACAACTAAAAATGGTAAAGTATATCGAGCTTCGGCATGGCCATCACCCGGATACACTTAACCACTTATGTCATCCCAAACTTCATCTTCATCGACGGATTCAACTTCAAGTTCTTCAAATTCACCTTCATCTAATTCGGTCGTTGAAGGTGATATCCCTAATGCGACTTCTTCATCTTCGATAATCTCTTCAACGTTACCTAATAGTGGACCTTCTAACGTTGTTACATTTTGTATCCTATCTACCCAGTCCAAGTAATCCTTCAAACACACGCATACTTCAACGGATTCAGTGGTTAGTCTTGACCTTCTTTCCGATAAAATTCTACCACTATTAGAAAATGCCGATTCTGAAGCTACCGTCGAAGCTTGGACGGCTAATAAATCTCGAGCCATTGCGGATAAAATTGGAAATTGTACTTCTCTTTCTTTCCACCAACTCAAAATATCAAAATTACGGAAATCCTCAACACTTAAAGTGGTTAAAAAGTTTGTAGACTTATAGTGTCCCAACTCGCTTGTTGGAGCCGATGTACGTTGACGCTTTGTAGCGTCTTCAAGTAAAGCATTATAAAGGTTTATGCTTATGTCACTCGATGATGCTCGAGATGTTCCCGCCCGCATGGAGTTCACAAGTGAGTTTGGTTGGTAACCAATTTTTGTTGCATAAATCTCAAACAATTGTGTAAAACCATTTTCAAATCTAATAATTTCATTTGTAATATAGTTGGGGTTGTCGGTTAAGTTTAAGTCCAAATTTTCCATTATCGTTGTGAGTATACGTTGTACGCCGCCAACATTTATAGTTGGATTTAGTGCGGCGGCACAACTAAAAACCAAAGGCATGTTACCAAAATATTTTATAAATTTCTTTTTTATAACTCTAACCATTTTTCTAAACATTGGAAATGACGAAAGTTCAAATTCTTTTAATTTTTCAGTCATTATAAAAATTTGGTTTAGAACTAAAGGGCTAGTTGGGTAATATACACCCGATAATATAGTAGTAGCATCTTTAAAAACTACTAAAAAAGACGTTAAATCATAAAGTTGATCCCATTCGTAATCGGTTATAGTTACCGACTTATTTCTATCAACTAACAACGTATTAAAAGCATTTAAAGTATCACGTTGTCTTAAAATATTTTCAAACATAATGTGAGTAGAATTCCACCTAGTATTATTATCATAGCATGGTCCTAGGGGAGTTTCACCACATTGTACACGAAAACGTCTATAATTAATTTGACGTTCGTTACTAGAACTATATATAGTTACTAATAAACCCTTAAATTTTTGACGTAAAGTATCACATATTTTTAATGCCGCTTGCACGGACAAATTTATAATATGAGCAACACAACGAGAATGAAAAAAAGCGCCATTTAAAATTGGTTTTACACGTAATTTTAGTAAATTCATAGCTCTCGTATTATTTGACGCATTATCTAGTGAAATTGTAAAAACTTTATCGTGTAAATTATATTCAATTAAAGTGTCATTTAAAATTTTCCGCAAGTTACATCCCGTATGCAGATAACCAAACAATTTAAAAGCAATTGTACGTTTCATTAACAACCAAGACTCGGGATGAAACCAATGGGCCGTAACGGCTAAATAAGAATTTGCCGTACCATGTGGTGCGGTTCAAACATCACAAGTAATAGAAACGCCATGTTTATAGTTTAGAAAACCATCAATTATATCTTTTTTAGCATTTTTCCACAATTTAAACGCATCGTTTCTAAGGGTAGTACGACTTACTTGTTGGTATCGCGGTTGTAGTCTCGTTTTGATGATACTCGTAAGCCGTTGGTTGTCAAAGTAGTTGAATGGAAGCGCCTCTTGGATGACAAACTTGGTAAAATCTTCTCGAAGAGCTTCGGCATCGTATATAAATACCCCACCATCCGAACCGAGTGTCGTTTGTGAGGCATCTTGACTAGCGGCTCTACAAGCCGAGGTCATGTGACTTCTTAATGTTGAGTTTGATGTGGGGTTATAGAACTTCCCACATCTTTTGCAACGAGCCTTACTAAACCCATCACTCATAACGCACAAATCGTAATTCACCCAAATTTCCGGGTTCCGGGTCGTTGATCTAACTTGCACGACATCAACATTTGTGTAAACTTTATTTCGTACAGTGCTACCAACGGAAGCGGAAGCTTGAGAATGTATGTTTTCCATTTTCGCAAAAAAAAAGTATGTATATATATATATAGAGTTTTTGAGAGAATAAAAGAATATGAAATAATATGTAAGAATATGAGAGAATATAAGAGAATATGAGAGATTTTGGTGTGTTTTCAAACCCAAACCATCCAAGTGTATTTATAGAGGGTTTAGGGGGGCAAAGGCACCCAAATAGGGCCAAAAAAACGGATAAATGGGGCTGGTAACGGCTATATAGCCGTTTGGCTGTTTTTTCCGAAAAAACCGAAAAAAACCGATTTTAACCGGTAAAAAAACCGGTAAAAAACCGATTCTCCAAAAACCTAATAACCGGTCTAACCGGTTCGGTTTTTTTAAAACCGGTTCGGTTTTTTTATAACCGGTTAGCATGCAAACCGGTTTTCGGTTAATCGATCGGTTTAAAAAAAACCGGTTTTTTTTTTGCACCTCTACCCCCTGCTGCATACTAGGGGTGAAAAAAAAACCCGAACCCGGAACCGAACTCGATTTAAAAACCGGAACCGGAACCGATTTGGAACCGGTTTTTGAATACCCGGTTCGGGTTTTTTGAATACCCGGCGGGTACATACCTGGGTCGGGTTTTTAAACTTCGAAATCGGGTAGAACCCGGGTTCAAATAGGGTCGGGTCGGAAACCCGGTCAAAAACCCGGTCAAATACCCGAAACCCGGTCAAATACCCGGTTGAAAACCCGAAAAAACCCGGTTCGGGTTGGGTCCAACCTGGTTTTTGACTTTCTTGACCAAAACCCGGTTCGAGTTTGGGTCGGGTCGGGTCGGGTGAAAACCCGGATCTTGTTCATGCCTACTGCATACAAGTGCATCCACCCTTGACTTAAAACAATTATGTTTCCCCAATTTGCTAAGTATGCCTTATTCCTAACTCAGTTCTCAGGGAGGTATTTCATTGTTAGTCAAAATTTAGATGTTAAAAAGCTAAATGTGGTTCCAAAATATGTTTACCTTGTAATTCTCTTTCTTTATACGGGATAAGTGTTTAAAAATGTAATGAACTATGATAAAAATCTGTATTATGTGTATTTAATTTTTGATTTATTGCAAATTATATGAATAATGCCTTATCCCTTCTAGCTCCGCCCTGGATGAGACACCAACCAAATTACATATGATTAGAAAAATTGACACTTTGTATGGATGTTAGGTGTATGAATGCTATATGGGTGTTTTGTACAGATGACATTTCAGACACTTTATTTTAGAATTTTTTTTTCCAAAGTAGTACGTTTTTACCATCAATTTTGAGAACTAGTTCTTTTTCGAAAAGCTTTTCAAAACTAGTAGAAACGGGCTTTCTAACCCTCGTTTTCACTTTCAATTGATTAAGAAACGTGATTCGTAAGCCTGACTTTGGGAGGTGAAAACTAGTGAGAGGAATCGGGGTTAGGAACCCCGACTTTAATATTGAATTTTGTGAAGAATCGGAGTTCCAAACCAAGGCTTTACTTTTTGTCAGAGATTGAGAGAAACGGGGTTAGCAAGCCCGACTTCACTTTAGGGCATGTGAAATCGTGCCTACGTCAATTTTTGAAACACTTTGATAACTCAATAACACATAACTCAATTAGTGATAGATAAAACATACATATATTCAACGTCAACTTCAATAACTTTTTGATTACTTAATTAAAACATATATCAAAACATAGCCGTACAACATTATATTATTATTCTTTTTTTGGTTTTCAAAATTAAACATAATATAGATGATAAATTTAAAACATAGACGATACAACATTGATAAATTAACGTCGATGATGTGTACCGCAGTTCGGTCTTACAATGTTTCTTCTTCCTCTATCATTAGCAATATTTCTCTACGCAGTCACTTCCGTTTCACAACCCTCTTGCATTTCCTCCTCATTATTTTCCGCCATTGTGTTATCATTTTCCATCACTGTGCCATCATTACCTAAATCAGGTGTCGTATTAATATCCCACTGAAATGGTACAGGACTATAAGATGGTCTCTCCATATGTGGATTAAAATCATCAAGATGTGGGGACATTTGAAGAGACCCTCTAAAGATGTCACTTTATTGGTTGAAAAGGTTAAACGGGCTCTGTTCATCCATTGGTGGGGGTATAGTAATCTTGATTACTCATGTCCCCAAAAATATTAGAGGTACTTGATGGACAGGTATCATGCATACTTGAAGGATCGGGATCTGGTTCATCTTGAAGTTCTCTACCAGCACGTGCATTCAACCTTTGAACTCGTGTAGATACATATGGATCCCTTACTAAAGGCTCATCTGTCACATAGGAAGTTTGAAAGTTCATACGCTCATCGGCATGTGTAAGATGCATATACTGCCTTGTAATGTTGTCAATGTTTTGATATTTCTGAGAGTTCATTGGATCATTATCCATCATATTAATGGATGTATGATGTATGCGAGTCATTCCATCTCTCTGTATATTAATAGTACATATTAGTAGAAAACACAAATTAATGTAGAATGAGTGAAAAAATAATTACAAACTAAATGATATACCATAAGTTGTAATTGGGTGCCTTGATCAAGAAATTGGCGGGAGTTTTGTTGTTGATTACTTACACCAGTTACAAAAAGTAACGTATGATTCAAATACCAAGACATGTATTCTCGTGTAGCATGTGGGTTTGTACTTGGGACTCCGTTTGCCAGATTACCGTGACAATTGTTCCAAGTTTCGATGTAGTTACCATGTATGTTCCTCCAATTAATATTTCTTCTACCACTTCGTTTCACCTTGTGTATATTCTTATGTTGTTCTAGTGTTAATAACTCCAAAGTTGGAATTTGTTGAACAAACCCAAATTGTCTCAATACTCTATATCACAAAGGTATCACTTCTCCAACTTAGATTACCATTTGTACACCAATTAGGTAGTCTATTTATGATAGCATCATACCGTGTCCAGTTAAACTGCAAACAAAAATGTAATTTGTTCAATTTTCGAATCACTTCGTGTAACCATAATAACTATAATAACGTTTGAAAATTTACCTGATAATCTTGTAAGTCCGTAAGTACTGAACAATAAGTACGTAACACATACCTAGGTGTGTGTTGATAGCTTAGTGGTGAATACCACCTTCAATAAAAAATCATTATAAGGTGATGAGATAAAGTCTATGTACAGTATCAATTTAAATGCATGGCTATTTGAAAGTTGAAGAAACATATAATATTAAATGTTGACATAACGTGCACAATAAGCTGTTTGGAAGTTATAATTGTTTCTAACAATTGTTGGGGCAAATGCTCCAATTCTCTCCCAAACCCATAATTGTAGCAACAACATGGGCCCTTGAGTACAAATTGCGTCTCGTTTTGTCGCCTTACATAAGTTTCTATAAAGTGACGCTATAACAGCACTACCCCAACTAAGTTGATATGTGCTATTTAAGTTTGTTAGATTTTTAAGATATAACAAAAAAACAGAGTTGGATGAAGAATCGGGAAATATCGTGCCACCCAATAAACACATAATATATACCCTTGCCCTTTTAATATAAGATTCTTCGTTAGCTCCAGCGGGTCACTTAACCTTTCCACCAATGACCTCATCTTAATTTTGTTGCCATTCAATTCATCTTTTTTTGAAGCTAAAACCATCCATTCACAAAGGGGTGAATCACCTACAGAGACAAATTTTTTGCTTCTAGTGTAACATTTTGCTCTCCATAATTTTGGAGAGCTAGAAACAACTATAAGCTCTCTATTTTGTGAAATTGTCCAGACTCTGATGGCATTAACAAGTTCCTCTTTGGTTTTAAAATACATACCTACACAAATTTCTTTTGAATCTTGAGACCAAATATCCATATAATCTTCTTCTTCAAAAGGTAGGTCACCATCATCATTATCATCATCAAATTGCATTACTGTTGAACTTCAGATGTTGAACTTCAGAACTTTCCTGAACTTGAATTTGACCAGGACCATTGTCTTCACCATCTTCATCATCAGTACCAGCATGGCTAAAACCATCTCTTGTCTCTTTGCTATGTTCTGAGCTACCTCCGTCAGAGTTATCAAGTCCTCCATTGTTATCATTATCTACATTTTCTCCATAATCACAAATGTGGTGAAGCGGAAGGGTTGTAGACGTCGATTGAATGAGATCAGGAGGTTGCATAAAATCATGACTTTGATGAAAATCTTGTGTCGGTCCAAAATCGTTAGGTTGTTGCGATTGAGAAACTTGCTGTGATACGGTAAATTTACGCATAAGATCCATAAAACCAATTTGTTGGGGTGGCAATATTGCCTCAGTTTTTACAATACTCTTCATCTCTTGCAGCTAAGTAATACATAACTTCCAGGCTATCATCACCCAAAATTTCAACAATATTACCAATACCTTGAAATTGATAACATAATAACAAACTTAATTTAAAGCATTCTCTTTGTACACCAACATAATTGTAAACCAATTCAACAAAATCAACATATCAAATTTTTTGCCTTAGCACAATCGATGTTCTTCGTGTTGCATTATCACCTTGAATGAAACCATTGTGATATTCAATATCACCACCCCAATATAAATTAACTATAAATGGATGAACTAAATCCATAAAACAAATGTGTTTGAAATTTTTGATTGCATCAGTGAATGTGTTTGAAGAGAAAATGGTAACTCATGTTTGTACTGTGATCGTTTAAAATCTTTGTTTGTACTGTGATCGTTTAAAATCTTGCACTGCAAATGTTTGAGATATAGGCGTTTTAAGGAGTGCAAATGGGTAAAGTCGGACTTCAGAACCCCAACTTCATTTAAAACGGACTTCCAAACACCAACTCTATCTTTAATATATCTAACTCTATCTTCAATATCTCTCAACAACCAATTATAATCGTGTATTTGTGATATTTGTAACAAAAGTCAGAGAATGCACGGTCTAAAGTAAAATCGGGCTTCCTAACCCCGTTTCTCTCTCTCTCGCAAAAATCCAAAATAAATTAAAGCAAAAGTAAAGCCTTGGTTTGGAACCCCGATTCTTCACAAAATTCAAAATTAAAGTCGGGGTTCCTAACCCCGATTCCTCTCACTAGTTTTCACCTCCCAAAGTCGGGCTTACGAATCACGTTTCTTAATCAATTGAAAGTGAAAACCGGGGTTAGAAAGCCCGTTTCTACTAGTTTTAAAAAGCTTTTCGAAAAGGAACTAGTTCTCAAAATTGATGGTAAAAACGTACTACTTTGGAAAAAAATTCTTTATTTTATGAATATGATAAACTTAACATTCAAGCTACCAAAATCTTACATTAAGATTCGCAACAATCGCTACGTGTAATAAAAAGATAAGAAGAAGTGTGATAATAATTCAAGTATTTCAAAAATGATATGAGCCACTTAATCAAAGTGACAAAGTCTTATATACACAACACTAATAACATCTTAATATCCTGATAAAACTGAAAGTAATTAAGCATAAAATATAACTGAAACCCATAATACTACTTACTACATAAGGTTATCATCTGCCTTAGACATATCAGAGATTAATGAAGCGATTTTCTGCGATGCATCATACATTGTAGGCCTTATTTCAGGGTTCGAGTTAACACATCTTGACGCTATAATCAATATCGATGTTATAACTTTCTTGATTTCTAGGAGTGGAACAGGAAGGCGAGCATCTACTAAATCTTCGAGATCAACCTTTGCGGTCGATGAAGATGTTAAAGAAGTGATCAAATGTCCTGGATGCTCTCCTTTGATAACTTCTAGCGCTAGAACCCCGAAGCTATACACATCACACTTTTCCGTTACCTTCATTGTGTAAGCGAGTTCTGGAAAAAAGATATAAATACAATGAGTCTTCATCTAAAGGATATATGTATAACGTTATTTGCGTATACAAAATAGGTGAATGAGTTTCAAAATTTCTTAATATAGCTAGTATTTTACATTTCGATCGTTTTGTTCATAAAGAGGATAAAAGTTCAGTTTCGCTAATAAAATGGGTAAGATAATTTTGGAGTTCGATTACCTACATTAGGAAGATCAATCCTTTTTGTTACTCTGTATTAATTTGATTTCAGGTTACTTTGTTTGTTGAGAAAATTGAACTTACAATTCTTTTAATGTGTGAGACGATCTTTGTGTAACTACGTACACTGAGAAATTTTTATATTTCTGTCACATTTTTCTGGATTATGCAGTTAAATGAATTACCTGGTGCAAGATACCCAAATGTTCCTGCGACGTGACTCCAATTCGACGAGTTTTTGTTCAAAATCTTGGACGTACCAAAATCTGAAACACAAGCTTCAAACTCCGAATCAAGCAAAATATTTTTACTTGATATGTCACGATGAACGATAGGGGGTGAACAATCATGGTGCATATACGATAAAGCGTATGCAACACCTTTGATAATGTTTACCCTTCTCATCCAATCCAAATTTTGAGCAGTATGAATAATGCTCAAATTATTAGCTAAAGTACCCCCTTCAAGGTAATCGTAAACCAAAAACGAGTGATGAGTGTGTGCACAATAACCATATAGCTTCACAATGTTTCGGTGTCTTATTCTTGTTAAAGCTCTGATCTCGTTCAGAAAATCAACACGATTGCTAGCCTCAGAGGACGAGTGTAGTCTCTTAACAGCAACTATATCACCTGATGCCAACTTCACTTTGTACACACTTCCAAAACTTCCTTTTCCAATACAATAAATTTCATTGAACACTTCGGTTTCCTTTAGGATTTGGAGGTAAGTCTCCCTTCCATCAAAAGTTGAAATTGTAAAAATATTTTCGCTAGGTTTATCTTCAACAACTACTTGTGTCAATGACATTTTTTTCGATTTCCAACAAAAGAAAGCAAAAACTCCCATGAGACTCCCAAACAGGACTACTCCAAGAAGCGGAAGGAAAATCAAGAGTGCAAGTTTGTGGTTCCTCTTTGAGGTATACCTTCCTGGAGAACAAGGCCTTAATCCGCTTACATTTCCACACAAATCTTTGTTCCCTTGCAATGCTTCTATGGAGATATTCGTAAAAACTTTGCTAAAGGGAATGGGACCTTCTAGCTGATTATATGATAGATCAATGCTCCAAAGGGAATTCATTGACTCCATTGACTGTGGAATATCACCAGAGAGTTTATTGTGTGAAAGATTAAGTTTCTCCAAACTACTCAGACTTGAGAGCATAGATGGTATATTTTGAGTGAGTGAATTGTGACTCAAATCAAGGAAAGACAACTGAACCAGTCTACCTATTTGAGCTGGGATTTCATGAATAAATCCGTTGTAGCTCAAGTTTAAGTAAACTAGTTTTGAGCAATCCCCAAGTGAAGACGGAATGGACTCGTTCAAATCATTCATGGACAGATCAAGGGACGATAGTTGATCTAACGATCCTAGATCTTGTGGGACAACACCAGAAAGCCGATTATTGCTTAGATCAAGTTTCGATATACGACTCATCCTTCCGAGTTCTCTTGGTATCTCTCCAGCCAAATCGTTGGAAGAAAGATCAAGCTCTACTAACTGAAAAGAGTTCCCAAGAGACGGAGGTATGTTACCACTGATTAGGTTCCCTCCCATATGAAATGCCGACAAGTTCTTGCACAAACTCCAATTGTCCGAGATCTCCCCAAAAAGCTTGTTGTCATTGACGTTAATATACTCGAGATGTGGGTAGAAACCAAAGATCTTGGAAATGTCTCCGCTGAGCTTGTTTCCATCAAACCGTACTCGGATCAAGCTAGAGCAGTTGTACAAGCTCGCGGGGATTCGACCTGTCAGACTATTATTAAGAGCGAGAAGCCATTCAAGTCTTCCTCCGTTGCAGATTTCGTCAGGAAAACTACCCGAAAAGTTATTGTTGCTGATATCTATTTGAAACAACTTCAGTTTTCCTAATTCTTGTGGAATAGGACCAGAAAACTGATTGTCACTAAGAAACAGTTTTTCTAAGTATTTCAGGTTACCTAATGAACTCGGAATGGAACCATTGAATCGATTGTAGCTTAAATCCAGAGTATGAACAGATATCAGGTTTCCCAATTCTTGTGGAATGGGACCAGAGAGTTTGTTTGAGTATAGATGCATAATAGCAAGGGATTTGAGTTCACCTAAAGACTGAGGAATCAGTCCACTTAGGTTATTCGATTGTAGCTCAAGCCATTCGAGTGATGTCAAATTTCCTAACTCTTTTGGAATTGATCCATTCAACTGATTCTGGAACAGACACAAGGTGTTTAGCTTCTTAAGATTGACAAAACTCCTAGGAATTGATCCAGTTAGATGGTTATTATTCATATAAAGCTCTTCTAGATTGACAAGAGTCCCCAATTCATAAGGAATTGAGCCAGAAATATTGTTAGATTCCACGTAAATATAAGTCAAATTTGATAACTGACCGAAACAGGTAGGAATCGAACCATTTAAACTGTTTTCACCCAGAGCTAGCTTAGAAAGAAAACTCATTTGGCATATTCCTCGGGGAATCGAACCATATAACTGATTTTGAAACAAATGAAGGGTGACAAGATTTTGCAATTTACCAATTTCTGGTGGAATTATTCCTGTGAATTGATTTACTGAAAGATCAAGATAAACAAGTTTCGACAGGTGACTAATTTCAGATGGGATGATCCCGTAAAAATTGTTAACACTAAGTTCAAAATATGCAAGATCAGGAAACGAAGAGAATGAGAAGTGATCCAGTGTACCGTTTAGAAAAGACGACGTAAGGTTCAATCTGTGTATCTTACCATTAACATTACATGAAACTCCATTCCAGTTGCACGGAGACACGGAAAAATTGACATTAAGTTCATGTTTCCACGAAGGTAGCAGAAGGATGTTCGTGCGTTGGTCATGGAGGGTTGCTTTCCATTTAAGGAGAGCATCAACTTCATCCGAATAACATGAAACAACATATAGAGTAGTGAAAACTGTACATGTAACAAGTAAGGAAATGTTTAAGGAAACGAAAGTCATTCTTTGTGTTTATAGGTGTGTAGTGTGTACTTTATCTTGCTTTCAAAATGTATGGAAGACAAGCATCCTATATGTAGGAGTTTATTACGAGTTTAGTGCTTCAAAATGTAAGTAACGAAACAAATTTAATTTCTATCACTTATATGTAACTTTTATTATTTGATGTTTAATATCATTTGGCTGGTATGTCATCTATATAAAGCACCACGATATCTGGGTAAAATATTACACACAAACAGTATTAATAAAAAAATAGAATACTCACAATATGTGAAAGTCACTTTTGTTACTCATACTTAATGTAAGTTAACGCAGAATTACTAAAATGTTATAGCACTTTATTAATCCTTTTTTTTGTGACGTAATTATACCTTTCCTGTACAAAGAAACACTGATGCGACTGAGGTCAATGCATGATAGTGTCAATATTCTTTAGTTACGTTATTGTTACTTATAAATAATAGGTAACCACCTTAGCAGAGGTGGAGATAGGGCGGGGGCAGTGTAGGCAGTCGTCCTCACTACAATTTTGAAATTACATAATAAAGAATTTTTTTAAAAGTATTTATGACATTTTAAAATATCCATCCCCACTAAACTACAAAGGAAATACGAAAAAATTTATTTCGCCCCCATCAAACTACAAAATAAAAAAAAAAGTTTATTTCGTCCCCGCTACTTATATTTACTGGTTCCGCTTAGTATAATTAAGTAGATATTATAATTTACAGAATTTCTAAGCATCAATAAGTTGTCTGTTTGCTATTTAATAAATTATAATTATTGGATTATAATCTAGAATACCAATGAAACTTGAGCAATATCATCGGGGGCCAAAATCATCGTAAGATAAATCACTGCTAGAAATGACATAAGTAGCGGTGACAAAAGTTGTCCCTCTTAACCTTTAATTGTTAATTTGTCGCTGAAGGTTCACCACAGTATCCTCTTCTGTTATGGTTTTTAGCAAATGACTTATGTTCCTTTTGACGACTTTTGGGGCCAAGTTGTGACCTGTTCAATGACCTACTTAGTGACGATATGGCTGTCTCAATATTTTCTTAATGAATATATTTAGCGACGACTAGCTAAATTTATTTCTATTTCTATTTATTAACAGATTTAGCCACGTCAACTAGCGTCGCTAAATATGTTTTTATGTTACTTTCTTATTACTTTAATTAACTGGTTAGTGTCTAACTTTTGTCCGAAGTCTTATGTGTACCCTACTTACGTTTGCTATCTTTAATGCTTTCAACTTTCAAAAAGGGTGTTTTGATGTATTTTGTTGATGCGTCGCTCGTTTTAGGTGTCACATAACATCCGGAAAGTTTGACACCTCATCAAAACGTCACCAAAATACACTAAAACACATTTTTTGAAAGTTTGATGTATTAAAAATAGCAAACTTATGCTAGATATACACAATAGACATAGTAGAAGTTAAATTCATTTTCAGGCATGAAATTCTAAATAAATTAGCTTTAGCTACTGTTCCAGATTTTGTTTCCATTTTGACTCCGTGGATCTTTAGCATCCATATAACCAAATTTCTACATTTTTCTCAATCAAATCGTAACTAAACAAGCATGCAAATTATCCATAGTGTAAACAAATGTACAATTCATCTCGATGTTTTACAAGTTTAAAATAATTGTTTGAACAAACATTGTTTTCACAAAACATCACAAATGACTAACCAATGATCCGGGATCAACTTACCCATTCTCGTTTTCGTCCTTATCTTCGACATCATCAAATTGTTGGGCATCTACCTTTTTAAACGTGGTAACCGTAATTGTGAAATATATAAGTTAAAAGGGTGTCTTATGTAGATAATGATAGTGCAAGGACCAACAGAGTAATTTATCTTAATATTCTTGTTTAGTTAGTTAAATAGGCAGTTAGTTTGTTAATTGTAATAATTACTGAATAGACGTATGTATATATACTCCAATGGTGTTCATCAATGAAATCAATTGATTATGCACAATAATAGTTCTATTACTTTCATTTACATAATCGTTTCCACAATTTTGATATGGTATCATAGCCACAACTCGTATAATTCAGTGTTCGTACTTGTAATTTGTTATCGATGTTTACGATTCGTCAAATTAGGTCAGAGTTTGTTCGATTCTTGAGAAAAATTCATCGATATTTGAGTTTAATTCTTCGATTAAATTGGGATTAACTTCGATTGATCTATAAACATGGCGGTAGCAGATTTGGCTGGTGGAAATGATGCGAATACGCAGATACTATTAATGATCAACTGTATATTGCAAACTCGGATCATCCAGGCATGATGTTGACTAATACTCCGTTTAATGGAAGTAATTTTCTCGGATGGAGCAGGACAGTGAAAATGGCATTAGGTGCGAAGTTAAAGTTAGGGTTTATTGATGGTTCTTGCCCTAAACCTGCCATTACTGATGCAAACTTTCAACGCTGGACTAGATGTGACTATATGGTCACATGTTGGATTTTGGATTCAATGATTGTTGAACTTTCAGATGCATTTCTATATGCACAATTTGCTGTTGAACTCTGGAAAGAATTGGCAAAGAGATATGGACAGAGTAATGGTCCTTTGATCTATCAAGTCTCAAGGTAGTCTCTATATTGCTGCTTATTATAATAAAATGAAAAAGTATTGGGATGAACTTCATAGTTTGAATGGTATACATACTTGTGTTTGTGGTAAGATGAGAGAGTGTGGTTGTGGAATAACTGATAAGTTTCTTGAAATAGATAGTAGGTCAAAACTGATGCAATTCTTGATGAAATTGAATGATGATTATAAGTCAGTAAGAAGTCAGATTTTATCTATGGATCCTTTACCGAATATCAACAAGGACTATTATATAGTCCAGCAGGTAGAAAAGAAAAAACAGGTAACCAATCATGTTAGTGATCCTGCTGCATTTCTTGCTAACTATAAAAATAAAGGCAAACAAGGAGGTAAAAGATTTGTTAAGAAAGAAGATGATAAAACTGATAAGAAATGTACCTACTGTAAAGAGAATGGTCACTTGTATGAACAATATTTTGAAAGATTAGGATACCCTGATTGGTATAAAGGCAAAAAAAAACAAGAAAGTTGGTAAAAAGATGGCTGCACAGGTGTATTCTGATTTTGACAACTCAATGCAGAAAGAAAGTCCTTTTGATTTAGGCTATGAGAATGAAATGGGCATTGAACAAAGAGGTGAATTAGATCAGAAGTTGGTGGCTGCAGTATGTTCTGAGATGATGAAAATATTCAAAGGAAAAGGTATTGATCAAGGAAGTGATTTTGCAAATACTTCAAGGCCTCATGCAGGTATACCTTTTCATATTGCTCTTAATGCACTAGCCTGTCATGTATCTTAAAAATGACTGGATATTTGACACTGGTGCTTCAGATCATATGTCACCCCATTTGCACTTATTTTAGTCCATTACAATTCTTAGAAGGCCTATTAGGATTAAATTGCCTGATGGTACTAGCAAAATGATTACCAAAATTGGTCATGTTAAACTTACTGATTCTTTAACTCTGTTCAATGTCTTCCATGTTCCTGAATTTCAAGTTAACTTGTTATCAGTTGGAAAGTTACTTAAATCACAATTTCTCATAGCTATATTCCATCCTACTTGGTTTGTATTTCAGTACCCTTCAACTAGACAAGTGCTAGCTATTGGAGAGGGTTTTGGAAACTTATACACTTTCGGATCCACTTCCACTAAAATGTCTTCCAAGTGCAAAATTGTTTCTCATGTTGTGTATTCTTTTGTGAATAAAGTTGGTTGTAAAATCACTTCTAATGTCAATGTTGACTTGTTTCTTTCTAGATTAGGACATACTTCAGTTTCAAAGTTGATTCATATCAATGATTGTAAACAGATCAATGTAACTCAATTTTTATGTGATACATGTATGCTTGCAAAACAACATAAATTACCTTTTCATAGAAGTGAAAATAGATCTCTTGTTGCTTTGAATTATTGCATGTTGATCTCTGGGGTCCTTACAAATCACCTGCACTTGATGATTCTCATTATTTTTTCACTATTGTTGATGACCATACACGTAGCACTTGGACATATTTGTTACATGCTAAATCTCAAGTCTTGTCAATTCTTACGTCATTTGTAGCCTACATTGGTAACCATTATAATGCTAAGCCTAAAATCATAAGATCTGATAATGGTACTGAATTAGTCAATGGGGATTGCATGCACTATCTAAGAACTCAGGGTATAATACATCAAAGGTCTATGGTCTATACACCCCAACAAAATGGGGTGGTTGATAGAAAACATAGGCATTTACTTGACACTGCAAGGGCCCTTAAAATACATGATGGCTTACCCTGACAAATTCTGGGGAGAATGTATTCTTGCAGCTATACATTTGATCAATAAGATGCCAATGAAAATTCTCTCGTGGAAATCACCTTTTGAAGTTCTTCATGGTAAACCTCTAGATTATACATCTCTTAGAACTATTGGATGTCTCTGTTATGCAGCAGTCACCAAACCATCTAAAAGTAAATTTGATCATAGAGGTGTTCAATGTGTTTTTCTGGGATATCCACCTAATCAAAAAGGATACAAAGTTTACAGTCTTACTACTAATGAATTGTTTTGTAGTAGAGATGTAATTTTTCAGAAGCAAACATTTCCATTTAAGAAATCATTGCCTGTTCCTCCTATTTCAACTAAACAACATGTTTGTGCATTTGAGGATGATCCTCCAACTGCTGTTCATCCCATTCAAGTACATATTATTACTAGTGAATCTACTAGTGGTGATGTTGGGAATAATGGTGATCATAATATTGATGATACTTCATCTGATCATCATATTGATCCTTCTTCTTCTACTACTACTTCTTTCCTATTACTGTTTCTCAACCTTCAACTTCCATTTTAAGAAAATCAAGCAAACCTACTATACCACCAAAATGGCTTAAAGATTTTGTAACCACTAAGTCCTATAATTCAGCTAAAGCTCATATGGTTCATTCTGTTACTAAGCCTTCTTCTGACCCTGTTCATCCTTTGTTTCATTCACAAGATCTTGATACTTTACCTCATGATTATGTGACTTCCTTAGCACATGTTTTAGCTACATCAGACCCAATTGTTATTCCCAAGCTGCTCAACATGTTGGGTGTGTAGAAGCTATGAACAAAGAATTAAAGGCTTTGGAGGATAATGAAACTCGGAGTCTTACAGAATTACTAAAAGGCCATAGGGCAAATTCCTCTAAATGGGTTTACAAAACCAAATTAAATCCAGATGGTATAGTAGAAAGATTGAAAGCAAGGTTGGTTATAAGGGGTTTTGACCAAAAGGAAGGTGTTGATTACAAACACATCTTTTCCCCTGTGGCAAAGGCTGCAACTGTAAGAGTTATTATAGTCATTGCTACAGTAAAAGGGTGTCCATTACATCAACTAGATGTAAACAATGCTTTTTTGCATGGTTATGTTGAAGAAGAAATATATATGAAGCCTCCAAAGGGTTACACTAAGGCTACCACTGGACAAGTATGCAAGTTAAATAAATCTCTTTATGGTTTAAAGCGGGCTTCTAGGCAATGGAATCAAGAGTTGTCCAAATTTCTTTCTGAGCTGGGTTTTGTACAATCAAAACATGATTATTCTCTTTTTGTCAAAAGTCATGGCAATGAATTTACTGCAACCCTGGTGTATGTAGATGATATTTTACTCACCGGTAGTTCAGTTAAGGTCATTCAAAATACCAAATTAGCTCTTGATCAAAAGTTACCATAAAGGATTTGGGTTTGGCTAGATATTTCTTGGGAATTGAATTATGTAGAACTGAGAAAGGAACTCATCTGAATCAGAGAAAGTATATTTTAGATTTACTTCAAGATGCAGGCTTAACAACAACTAAACCTAAACCTGTTTCTTTTCCTTTACCACAAGGTATAAAACTTTTTCTAAATAAAGGTATACCTTTAAGTACTCCTGATAAGTATAGAAGGCTAGTTGGAAGATTATTATATTTAGCCATGACAAGGCCAGATATATCTTATGTTGTTCAACATCTTAGTCAATTTGTCTCAGCTCCAAAAGACACCCACATGCAAGCAGCATTGCATCTTTTAAAGTATCTAAAGGGGACTTTTTCTAAGGGCTTGTTCTACCCAGTTCAACATCAGTTAAAGATTACTAGATTCTCAGATGCAGATCGGGGTTCTTGTTTAATGACTCGTAGATCTTTAAATGGTTACTGTATCTTCTTAGGACATTCTTTAGTGTCTTGGAAAACCAAAAAGCAGGCCACTGTTTCTCGTTCCTCTACGGAAGAAGAATATAGGATTATGGCCACCACAACTTGTGAATTGATTTGGTTAACTTATTTATTGAAAGATATGCATATTATTGCTAAGGTGCCTATCACTTTATTTTGTGATAATAAAGCAGCTCAACAAATAGCTGCTAACCCATGCTAAACTAAACATTTGGATATTGACTGCCATTTTACAAGAGATAAAGTTCAAGAAGGTTTCTTACAAACTGCATACATTCCAACTACTCTCCAGCTTGCAGACATCATGACTAACGCTTTGGGTCATTCTCAGTATTCTACATTAGCAAGCAAGTTGGGTCTATCAGAAGTTCCAACTTGAGGGGAGGATGTGAAATATATAAGTTAAAAGGGTGTCTTATGTAAATAATGATAGTGCAAGGACCAACAGAGTAATTTAGCTTAATATTTTTGTTTAGTTAGTTAAATAGGCCGTTAGTTTGTTAATTGTAATAATTACATAATAGACGTATGTGTATATACTCCAATGGTGTTCATCAATAAAATCAATTGATTCTGCACAATTATGGTTCTATTACTTTCAGTTACATAATCGTTTCCACAATTTTGATAGTAATACTTTCAAATTGTTAAGGGATCATAGAATGCCTCAAATTGGGAAATAGCATAATCCATTACTTTACCAATTTATCTATCAACTTGCTCTTGTGTATATATATACACCTTTTATGAGTGTGATTGGACACTTAAGATCGAAGTAAATAAATCATCCGTACTTTCTACCTCGTTCAGAATTATACCGACTACAACAGGTCATGAGCCCAAGACTCGTGCTAAGAAGAATGACAACATAAACAGCTACCCATAATCACAGATCAAAGTAGATGACCATTTACACCAAGAGAAATTTAGTTATTGATCATACAAACCTATGGATCAGAGATCAATAGATATCGTGTTTCTGAACAATAAAAATTAACAAACAAATCAATTCAAATAAAAACTCATACATTTGGAGAGATGATATAGATATGCGGTTCAAGAACAACAACTAAAAACATAAGAGTACTGAAGTCAAGGTTATTAGCATTAAAGGCTATAAAAAAAACTAGCTTATTAATGTTCGATGCACGGTTTTACAAACTGTTTTATAAACGTTCGAATACAGAGAAAAATGTCATAAATAAACAGAAAGTAATGACTATTATATATATATATATATATATATATATATATATATATATATATATATAAAGACTATCGAGAGTTCCATTTATAAATGGGAATCACCTTATTAAGTTTATATTCTACGACTTGTATAAGTGGATGTCATCAAATGAATATATATATTTGTATAAGCTAATGAGAGATAAGTTCAAAGAATAATGGAAAAAAAAAACCCGGAAGAATCAATAGGATTGCTTCATTTCAATAATCCATTTTCAACTTTTTTTTATAAAAAAATCTAAATATCTCACAAACCATATATCTATAAATTATAAATGTTATATATTCGAAATCATCGTCTTTTTCTCTTCAATTATAGATCTCACAAGCTATACTTTCGACAATTTTTTTTTTCATTTTATATTGGTTTTACAACTTTGTAATGTGTAATCACATGTGATTTAACATCTAAAAATAATTACTCTTGCTTATATCCATTAAACTTTAAATTCAAATCATTGATGATTTAAAAATATTTAAACATGAAAAACTAAGTTTTAATCACATGTGATTGAACATCAAAGTATCAATCAACTGTGATTAAAGAGTAATCTGTCATACCCCGTCTAAAGCGGAAACAATGATGTGTTGCAAATGATTAGATCACAGCACATTGAATAATAGATTTTACCAAATGAAAACAAACTAAGTGTCGTGACATCACTTGACACAAAGGCGACTTGTGTCGTGGACAAACACATCCACATTGGAGAAAGTCATACAATAAACAAGTGTTACATTAATAAGAATAGTCTAGACATTACACGCCTTCCATATTTAGTATCTCAAGCAAGTTACTCAATGCAATCTAACGGTCTACTAAGTTCCTCTAGTCTCTTGCTTAGGTACAATAATATTACTTTAAAAAATATTCTCACTAATGTCAACCCAAAAGGTTGGTGAATATCGCAAGTTTACACATAACACACATTAAATCGGTTTTGTTGTGTATAAGACATATATTGATAACAGTAGTAGGATGAATGAAATGAAATGAACACATAAACAAACTTGTTAACATTGAACCTCTCATGCATCACTCCCTCACTCTCCCCTTTTGGTCTACTAATGATCATTACCTCAACGGTGGAATTACATCCCACATGGCAAATGACCAGTTGGATATTGGCCTGTACTATCTTACCTAAGTAGTGAAATAAATCCATGTGGGTAAGATGTATGAATGATTGCAACTCCCTACATAATGCATCTCATAGTCTATTGGTCTCACATATAAAACACATAATTCACAGTCTCAACAAATAATTCATTTCGTCCAAAAATAGAAAAGCAATTTAGTTACACAACTTAACAAACTAAAAAATAAATGAGCATACTTTCCCCCCAAATAAAAATGTATGAAAATGGAGCTACAAAACTCACCTTAAAAGCAAAGCAAGTAAGCGTTCCCAAATTAGTCCGTTCAATGATCTACAACACACATACGTAAAGGCATAGGTCACAATCTAGATATAACACCCCTCATTCACTATAGGAATATTATATATTATTTATGACGGAAGCGTATATTATCAAATACATTTCAATGACTATACATTAAGATAATGTACATAAACAATTTACATATTCAGTACACACCAAATTTAAACTGTTTAACAAACTACTTAAGACGGGGTATTATAGTGTTTCAAAACTCAAGTTTACACAAAACATATCAGAGTAGTATAATAAGTCAAACGTTCCCTGCTGTCAAAGCATCACTTCCTGACCACCCCATAATTAACAAAACCTGCAGGAAGTAAAATGAGGGATTAGCACGAAGCTAAGTGAATGAACTTATCACACACAATTCAACTTAGCATAACTATGAGTTTACATCAAATAACCGTAAACACACATACATTTCAATGAGGATCGGTGGCTCTTGGGATATCATAATACCCGGGGATTCCCCAAGAACACTTATCGTACATATCTGTATGGCCATTACGGACGAGACCGATAGCTAATGGTTATTATAATCAAACACGGGTTCTATACACAACGAATGAATCAAGACCCTGTGTAATTCACACAATAACCAAATAGCCCAACTAACGTGTTGACCTCAATAACATTGATACACAATGGTGCACATATCATGTAGATTAATTCAGTAATTAAGACTAAACAGTCTAATAAACACATCTACGTTTACTTGTTGCAACCAAACAGTCACAACTAAATCGAACGGTGAGTTTCAAATCCACTCACCGATACCTCTGCAGTCACCAACTCAGAATCCAGGTGTCACTTAGTCTTTAGAGGATCTGAAAATCAACAATCAAATATAAGTTAGTAATATATTCTATAAACTCTTAACTTATATCCGAAGTAACTCTGGAACTCAACACCATTTACACAACATACATCAATCCGTAACACTAGGAATTTAACACAATTGACATCACAATTACAAGTTCCTAATTATATATATATATATATATGTATATATATATATATATCATTTATCACAACGTAGCTATTATCATGTACTAATACTGGTTTATCAACGTTATGTTATATGATAATAAAATTAATATTAAAATTAACAAGTGAGAATGAATGTTGGACTGGCTAAATGACCCTTACCTGATCGGCTTAGGATTCCTAGCCGATTGGCTGATTGCCATAGCCGATCAGCTCAACTGAGAGTCCAAAGTTTTTCTTTCCCATACCAATCTTTGTACTCGTTTTACACTATTTCAGCCTTACGGCTAAAACTAGCCGGTCAGCAGGCCAAAAGATAACCGATCAGCTTAAGTGACTCAGCCGTTCGACTAGGTTACAAAACCCAGTTGCCATGTTTCCTTCTGCATTTTTACAGCTCAAGATCCAAATCAAATTCACTCAAATTCAGGTATCAAAATGAATTTGCACAGAATCTTAACATTAACCACAACTATAATCATCATATAACAACTAATCAACCTCATTTAACCCACTTAATTGCTTCCACAACAAAACTCAACACATGAACTTATCAATTCAAGTTCTAGGTTTAAAACCTTAAGAATTTATAATCAATCCCACCAAATCAGTTTCTAACAACATGTAATCTCTACTTCATCAACTATCAACTTCAAATCATACAAATTCATGTAGTTCCACTCAATTCAAAGTAAAACTATAAATTAACCTAACACTTACCTATTCAAGAAGGAGAGGAACCACAATTGAATATTGAAGAAGATGATGAAACAAGCTTAATCAAGTTACAATAACTTCCTTCACTTGAATTTGTTAGGTTAACAATTTATGTGGATTTCACTAGGTTTAACTCATGAAGTGTTTTTAAATTTAGGGAAGATGATAAAGATAAAGGTCGGCCTCTCATTTAATCCAACTCAAATATTTGGGCATTTTATACCTGTTCTTAAACTATTATCTGGAACCTAAAATCATTTAGCGAGAAATATTACTTTATTTTACCATCAATTACAACTATTTAAAACAAGCAATATTTTACTAGTCACAATAGGTTCTGAGACTTATTTATCTAAGTTTCACACATAAATAATTATACCAATTAATTTCTAAAATAATTAAATAATCAATTTAAATTAGAAATTACCAGACCGGTAAGGAGGGTGTTACAATTCTCCCCTCCTTAGGAAGATTTCATTGCCGAAATCTCATCACGGTCAAACAATCCAGGATATCTGGATCTCAAACTCTCCTCAGTCTCCCAAGTTAGGTTTGAACCTAAACTATGCTTCCATTTCACTAAGACCATAGGTATCTGTTTCTTCCTAAGTTTGGTAACTTTTCGGTCAAGAAGCTCTACCCGGTTCTTCAACTAACTTTTGACTTTCTATCAACCTGCAAATCTTGCAAAGGAAGAACTTGAGACTGGTCTTCAACGTTACATTTCCTCATATAACAAATGTTAAAAGTGTCATGAATATCCGCAAGTTCTGGAGGAAGATCCAATGAAACTGACTGGTCATTAACAACCTGTTGAATTCTGAACGGTCCAATATATCGGGGAGCCAATTTACCATGTTTTCCAAACCGAATAACTCCCTTCCACGGAGAAACTTTAAGATAAACAAACTCACCTTCAGAAAATGACACTGGACATCTACGTGGATCTGCATATTGTTTCTGCCTGTCATGTGCAGCTTTAAATTTCTCACCGGCAATCGCCACTTTGTCAGTTGTTATCTGTACAATGTCTGGACCAGCAAATTGCTTTTCTCCAGCTTCCAACCAACATGTCGGTGTACGACAACGACGACCATACAACATCTCATATGGAGGCATACCAATATTGGAATGATAAGAATTATTATATGCAAATTCAACCGACGATAAATGAGAATCACAAGAACCTCCTTATTCCAAAACATAAGCCCTCAACATATCCTCAAGTGTCTGAATCGTACGCTCTGACTGACCATCTGTTTGAGGATGATATGTTGTACTGAGATTCACACGTGTACCCAACTCTTGTTGTAAACTCTGCCAGAAATGAGAAATAAACCGAGAATCCCTATCCGATACAATAGAAAATGGAATACCATTTCGGGAAACAATCTCATTAACATACAACTGGGCAAGTTTACTCAAAGATGTCGTTTCACTTGTAGCGAGAAAATGGGCACTTTTGGTCAACCGGTCAATAATAACCCAAATCATGTCATTTCCTCGAGATGTACGTGGAAGTTTAGTCACAAAGTCCATGGTTAAGTGTTCCCACTTCTACTCTGGGATTTCCAACTGTTTCAGTGACCCGTATGGCTTTTGGTGTTCAGCTTTGATTTGAGCACAAACATGACAAGTACCAACAAACTGTGCTATATCAGTTTTCATCGTGGGCCACCAATACAAAGGTTTTAAGTCATTATACATTCGATTACCATCGGGATGAACAGATAATCGTGACTTATGGGCTTCAGTCAAAATCATATCCCGAATACAACCAATAAGAGGAATCCACATGCGAGACTGGAAAGTTTTCAATCCTCTAGAATCGTCAACCAGTAAATCTTTCCTTTTCAACATGATTTCTGACTTTAGATTATGATCTAATAAGGCTTCCAACTGTGCATCTTTAATTTTATCTACCAAGTCAGAAGAAATATCAACTTTCAAATAATAAACTCGGTCAGAGATACCTTTTCGGCTTAACGCATCAGAAACCACATTAGCTTTGCCTGGATGGTAACGAATTTCACAATCGTAATCTTTAATTAACTCTAACCATCGTCTCTTATGCATATTCAACTCTTTCTGAGAAAATACATACTGAAGACTCTTGTGATCTGTACCGATAATACACCTTGTACCATAAAGATAATGTCTCCAGATTTTCAAGGCAAATACAACTGCTGCCAACTCTAGATCATGAGTAGGATAATTTCTTTCATGCTGTTTTAACTGTCGAGAAGCATATGCAATAACTCTGTCTCTCTGCATAAGAACACCACCCAACCCAACATAAGATGCATCACAGTAAACAACAAAATCTTCAGACCCATCTGGTAATGCCAACATTGGTGCCTGACACAATAACTGTTTTAAGGTCTGAAAAGCTACCTCTTGTGGCTCATCCCATTGAAACTTAACATCTTTACGTGTCAACTTTGTTAACGGACCAGTAATCTTTGAAAAGTCTTTAATGAATTTTCGATAATATCCAGCTAGCCCAAGAAAACTCTTTATCTCTGAAGCAGATTTTGGAACTTTCCAATTCATTACAGCTTCAATTTTAGAAGGATCGACTTTGACACCATCATTACAGATCATATGACCCAGAAATTGCACCTCCCGAATCCAGAATTCACATTTAGAAAATTTTGCATATAAGTGTTCTCTTTTCAAGGTTTCCAACACTAATCTCAAATGCATTTTATGTTCTGATTCGGATTTAGAATATACCAGAATATCATCAATAAACACAATCACAAATTTTTCGAGAAAAGGCCGGCAAACTCGATTCATCAAATCCATAAAAACTGTTGGAGCATTTGTTAAACCGAAAGGCATAACCAGGAATTCAAAATGACCATACCTGGTACGAAAAGCAGTTTCATGAATATCCTGTTCATGAACGCGAACTTGGTGATAACCCGACCTCAAATCAATTTTAGACTAAAATGAAGATCCCTGCAACTGATCAAACAAATCATCTAATCGAGGCATAGGATATTTATTCTTTATCCTTCTTTTTCACAAATAAAAACGGTACACCCTAGGGAGAGGAACTCGGTCTAATGAATCCATTATCCAATAACTCCTGTATCTGATTCATCATTTCACGTATTTCAGAAGGAGCTAGTCTATAGGGAGCTTTGGCTATAGGCGACGAGCCAGGAACAAAATCAATTTGGTATTCAACTTTCCTTGTAACACCCGCTAATTTAGGACTTTAATTAGTGCCTAAATTACTTGTAATTACGTGTATTTAGTTTATGTTAATCTAAATATACATGATCGTCTGTGTAATTACATACACGTTTACACGATTTGTTTAAATCGTACGATTATGAACCGGATGGATATCCGACAACGAAAATATAGACGTTGGTGACAAACTATTAAAATAATGTGGAATTATCTAAACAAACATTGTTTACCTTAATATATTGTGAGAATATATTACACGTACTAAATATCGTATAAAACACTCAGTACGCGACGAAAATACGCGAGACGCGCCCGACGGATGAAATAAAGTCAAACTATATCTTATATCACATTATTAAGTATTTTTAATAAAATACTTCAAGTTAAAATATCGGGTTTTAGAATCTTTAATTAAATATGCGTAACAAATGTTTAACGCCTAAATAAATATCGAAACGAATGGGTAAACAAGCACCGCACGTAATGTAAACTGGGAGATTAATTTAACACACCTACAAGAGTGGGACCCCCTTGAAATCTGCAGAAAATCAGCCAAGTATGGCTTCCCTCCACTATCATAAGATCTTGACTAAAAACCCACACAAACACTTAACCCATTTCACACTCTTTCACCACCTCACCTTCACTTTCTCTCTCTAATCCCTTCCATCCTCTCTCTGGCCGAATTCAGGCTGTCACCAGCCACCCCCACACCACCTAGACACCACTGCAAGTCTACCATATCACCACCATAGAGCCATCACGAACCGCCACGCCGGAAATTAAGAAAACGCAAGAAAACGAGCATTCGACTTTCCTTTCTCCTTCTCCTCATCATTTCTTTGTAAGAACTCTTGAACTTTCATTATATTACTTGGAAAACATATAATTACTTGTTATAATGTCCACTTAACGATTACATGTCCAAAACATAAATCAAAACGCAATTTAAATCTCGAAACTATGAGTTTATGTTTCCTGTCCAGATTCTGTTTCCACTTCCACGAACTTTATAAAAACCATTACAACACCAAAATGGACGTTTCTTAAGCCTAGAATGTAGTACAAGAAGTTATCTTTCCAAAAAAATTAGTCTCGTGACTTTTTGACTCTGTTTGCTACTCGAAAACATTTTTCTCCGGTGACATAGGTTTACTGTTCCGGCAGACAGGAATTTTCAGTAACTTCTTGAGACCATATCTTGAGTTATAGACCACTAAAACGTATGAGATCAGTGCCAAAACCTCACATATTTGGTTAACTTTAAAAAGTTCTTCTATGACCATTTCCATAAATGTCCATATTTTCGTGTATAACTCGATCTTTGAACATATAACCGTTTTGGACCAAGTCTGACCACACCTTGAAACTATTTTTGTTTAAAATAGTAAATGAACATATAAAAATACCATAAAGTGCAGAAATGAACTAGACATATATGAGAACATGTGTGATTTTTGGTTAGGTATAAATCGGATTAGAAATGCTCCAAATCGAAAGGCTTATCGAGTTTATAACAAACAGTGGTAACGAGTTATAAACTAACAGTGGTAACGAGGTTGTAAACTAACAGTGGTAACGAGATTATAACAAACAGTGGTAACGAGTTATAAACTAACAGTGGTAACGAGGTTGTAAACTAACAGTGATAACGAGATTATAACAAACAGTGGTAACAAGTTAATAAACTAACAGTGGTAACAAGTTAATAAACTAACAGTGGTAACGAGGTTATAAACTAACAGTGGTAACGAGTTTATAACAAACAGTGGTAATGAGTTTATTAACTAACAGTGGTAACGAGTTATAATAAACAATGGTAACGAGTTATAATAAACAGTGGTAACGAGTTTATTAACTAACAGTGATAACGAGTTTAGTAAAGAGTGGGAACAAAGTATAACACTTGTATTCTAGAAAATCATTGGTCCGTCAATCCTCATTATTATCGCATGAAATCTCAACTCCGTGAATACCATTGTCTCATAAACAAAAACTGTGAATATCATTCACGCGTAAACACAATCCGTGAATATCATTCACGCATAAACAAGTCCGTGATTTCCCATTGTCACATAAAACTAACATACTTAAAAGAAATTCCGTGAAATGCAATTGTCGCATAAATAGTACTCTGTGAATTGCTATTGTCGTATGAACAAAACTTCGTGAACTTATTGACGCATAAACAGTGTACGTGAATGTCATTGTCGGGTTATACATTGTCGCATGAAACAGAAAGTTAAATACTTTTTATACTAAGTATTTAAAAACACTACACTTACAAGATATACAAGCACAATGAATTACATAATAATAATACTTGAATTATTATTATACCTCCGTCACCAACGGGCCATACTTATTTACAAAATGATCACAAACGTACAAACAAATACTTGGACATAACTAATTGAGTGGACAACTAGCATGAATGATCTTTTGAGACATTCACTTATACATACAACCTTATATGCTTAGGGCATTAGAAGGTTGCGGGTTCGCAGAACCTACGGATCACCACTGCTTTCAGACTTTACGTTTATTAAGTTAAACGCTTGCTTGCTTGACTCAGGTGAGTCTTACGGCCCCACTTTTACTGTTTTTATACTTTGGGGGGGATACTTAGCAACTGTTTTACGTATGACCACAATGTACTGAACTGATTTCTCAACTTTTTACACAAACTTTGCATGAGTTACTTTTATCCACTGAAATCCTCCTATCGTAAGTTGTTAGTTATGGACTTAAGCGCGATTACTAGTAAATGGATCCATTTGGGACTAACAATCCCTGCCTGGGGTGGTAGCGCCACCACGTACCGATTTACACGTAGAAACGGGCATATTAGTATCTGTTACATATGAGTGTGCGGATAGCACTCACGGGGGTACGTGATATATTCACACTACACGGTTAAGCTTCAACTTATGAGCTCATGGCAACTATGCGTACATACTGATTTACTTACTTTGCTTGATAGCAACGCTGGTACATACTTGTAGTTCATACACGATTACTTTATTACTAAACCTGTGAGATTCACCAACCTTTTGGTTGACCTTTTTAGCTTTGTATCTCAGGTATACAAACGGGGTAGGATTACCCCAGGACTGATAGCTCGAGTCGCATGCATACAAACTTGTGGAGATTCTTTTGCATTACTTTTTGTATATCAGTTATGTATTAGAATCTCTAGGAAATCATCTTCGAACTCGAAGTTTGTATTATGATTCAACAATGTAATACTTTTGTACTATTGTATGACGTTTCATATAGATGTCGTTTGCTTTACTTTGGTGCTTGATTATTGATTAGTAACACTCAAAGCTTGCTTCCGCGCAACAGTAAATTTGGGGGTGTTACATTCCTAACCGGTGGCAAACCAGGCAATTCATCGGGAAATACCTCAGGATATTCAGAAACAACCATAACATCAAAAATGGATTTCTTTTCTAGTTTGGCATCAATCACATAGGCTAGGTAAAACTCACAACCTTTAGACAACGACTTCCTAGCTTTCATCATACTAATTAGAGGTATACTCCCACTATCCCGTTCTCCTCGAGCCACAACGCATGACTCTTCAGAAATTGGGATTCTAATCAACTTATTATGGCAATATATACTTGCTTTATACTGACTGAACCAATCCATGCCAATAATTACATCAAAACTAGGAATGGGCATCAACAGAAATGAAATTGAAAAAGTCTGGCCATCTATCACAATACTAGCTCCAGTCACCGAGGTGGTAACAGGAACTAACTTGCCACTTACAATTTCTACATCTACAGGCTTAGTAATCACAGTAGGGATTAATTTCAACTTATCACAAAAGCTCACAGAGATAAAAGAGCAGTTTGCTCCAGAATTAAACAAAACACGCGCTGGTAAAGAGTTTATAAGAAAAGTACCAGTGATAACATCCTCTGTGTGGACAGCCTCATCGACTGTCATCTGAAATGCCCTACTTGCAGTTGGCGGAGGATTCTTCTGCTTTTGCCCGAAAGATGACGAACTCCCGACCGAACTCGAACCCTGTCTCCCCGCCTCAGGACATTAACCAACCCGATGTCCTTCCTTCTTACAATTCTAACACACAAAATTCGGAAATTTGCAATTTTTAAATTCATGGCCAAGTTCTCCACATTAAACACATTTATTTGTCTGAACTGTACATGGGCCAATATGTTTGGATCTACAAGAACTGCACCAATTAGAATTCCCAGACGAACTACTTTTACTGCCAAACTTTTTGTTTTGTCTGTTACCTTGCTATCTAGACTTTCCTTTACCTGAAGAATCAGTTTTAAAACCCGAAAAAGAAGTATCTTTAATTTGAAATCCTGAAGCTCTCATATCACTATCAATTGAACGTGCCAAAGTGAAAGCCTGAGATAAAGAACCAGCAAACCTCACTGTAGTGCGGTAACTAGGAGGTAGAGTACCAACAAACTGTTCAATTCACCCAAACCTATGCTCTGATACCAACTTATAACACCCCTAAATTTGAGACTTTTTTTTAAAAAAAAATTCGGAAGCGTAGTCCAGAACAAAATAATATTTATATATATACCAAGGATGATAAGTCAACATTATACTAAACAGATCTAAGTTACAAGTTTCACAAAACATAACATAATAATACGGGTGTCATATAATTAAAACATCTTCTAATTTTCCAAAAGAGCATCAGAGTTTCTATCTTTGTCAAACATTTCTTCAACCATACTCCCGCCCCAATCATTATGATAAAACACAACCTGCAGGGAGTAAGGTGGGGGATTAGCACGAAGCTAAGTGAATAAACTCGTTACTAACAGTTCAACTCAGCTCAACACAGTTGTTTACAATAAATAACAAATAAACACAACATCTCTAAGAGGATCGGTGGCCCTTGTGACGCCCTCAGCCGCGGTGGCTCACCAAGTGACACTTATAATCAACTGTAGGCTAATACAGTGATATTACCGATAACTGTTTGCTACCTTTAGTCAACATTGGCTCTATTCTCAACAAATGATCACAATTCCAATGTTGACTAACCTGTAGCAACACAGTCCAACAATCGTTGACTTCTAACCACAAAATGCCAAAAGGCAACTCATCACATAAACATGTATATCATATTAACTCAACAGTATATCATCAACAATTACGTCATTTAACGTAACCAATATGTTACCACTAAATCATACCGAGAGTTCCAAGTCCACTCATCTGACTGTCTCAGTTCCCACTCAGAATTCTAACTTTACTAAGTCTTTGGTGGATCTGAAAATACAATCAAATATAGGTCAATAATATGTTCAACAAATTTTTAACTGATATTCAAACATAATCATAGCACTCTATATCAATCTATGACATTTAGAACTTAACACAATTTATATCAGATTTAAGAATGATAGTAAAACAAAAACTAAAATCCTGTGCAGGCCAGAGGACCCGCCGGCTAGGGTCTAAGACCCTCCGTTTTCAGTCCTCAACCCGCCGGCTCAACTGTCTTAGCCATCGGGTACTATGGTTTTTGAGGGAACAGAACCAAGTCGAGTATTAAAGCTTCTGGTAGCAGTCAGTTGGGGTAAACAACCCGCCGGTTTATGGCTACAAGCCGCCGGCTTGGGTATTTAACCCGTCGTCTGCCCTACACAAACACATGACCCGCCGGCTTGTTCATCCTTTTTTACAGCAGCAGCAGAAAACACCCTGCACGAATTCTAACCTCATTTTTACTCTACAATCAGCTTCAAACTCATTTTCTAAAAGTTCCTACACCTCTATTAACATCAAATAACATCACATAACAACAATTACAATTACAAGCACCATCTATTCCTAATTGAGCATCATCTTATACCACTTCACATACATACCCTAAGTTCTAATTAAGTGATTCAAGCTTCACAACAAAATTATTAAGAACATCATATGATTATCACCTAAATTCAGAAAGTATTATCTTATAATACTAATAATCAACACCAATTTCTATTTTTTCACCATTAACCATAATTAATAATCAATTTTCATGAAGAACACATGCTTACCACTTTGAAGATAAACAAGATATGAGATGATGAGGAAGATGAAATTCTAATTGAGAACCCCAAAATCACAGCTTGTTGATATAGTTGATTTTGTAAATTTTCTTATTTGAAATATGAAGGTTTATGTGTTTCTTTAAGTTAGGGAATTGATTTGGGGAAATAAAACATAAGTCGGCTCCTTACTAACCGATCCATACTAACAGTATAAAATTATACTCGTTCTAATTCTATTGTCTGGAACCTAAAATTTAATTGCAGGAAAACTATTTTATTTTACCGTGAACTAGAACTATTTAAAACAAATAATAATTCACTAGTCACAATTAGTCCTTTGACCATATTTCCTAAGTTATAATTCAAAACACATAACACACAATATTTGAAATATAACAAATAATAATAATATCTAAATTTAGGAAATTACCGAATTACCCTTAAGCCACGAAATCGGGTGTTACAATATTGAACTGCATATGAAACCTTAGATTCTTCTTCACAATGTGCTACATCAAATTTTCGTTCCATGTCTCTTAAACAATTTAATGTCACAGACGGATTGGTGCTTCCATGAAACTCTGGTGGTTAACTCGCCATAAACGTTTTAAATGAACACGTTTTATTTGTCTGAAAGGGAGCAACAGTACCAAACACAAGTATTTGTTGTTGAGAACGTTGGTGAGATGACGCAACTTCAATTTGTCTTTTAAATTCTCTGAGATTAATCACCTCATCTTCCAATTCATGCATATAATCATCTCTATTCGATTCTTCACCAACATGAACGGAAGTACCTTCATGACCATGTTGTTCACCATGAATATGTAAAGGAGACGCATCGGTCCTCGAGGCATTATTAGGGTTGGTGGTCGGTTGCTCGTTATCTGCCATATCTGTATTCATCACAACAACTCAACAATTGTTAATCGTTAGCACCTATCTACTAACCGATTCACATACAATGCTAAATCCCAAACCCAGGAACGTTTGACATAACACTGTCTAGATTTGGGATTGAATACTTTACAATGCTCAATTCACCCAAATCTAAGCTCTGATACCAACTTATAACACCCCTCATTCACTATAGGAATATTATATATTATTTATGACGGAAGCGTATATTATCAAATACATATCAATGACTATACATTAAGATAATGGACATAAACAGTTTACATATTCAGTACACACCAAATTTAAACTGTTTAACAAACTACTTAAGACGGGGTATTATAGTGTTTCAAAACTCAAGTTTACACAAAACATATCAGAGTAGTATAATAAGTCAAACGTTCCCAGCTGTCAAAGCATCACTTCCTGACCACCCCATAATTAACAAAACCTGCAGGAAGTAAAATGAGGGATTAGCACGAAGCTAAGTGAATGAACTTGTCACACACAATTCAACTTAGCATAACTATGAGTTTACATCAAATAACCGTAAACACACATACATTTCAATGAGGATCGGTGGCTCTTGGGATATCATAATACCCGGGGATTCCCCAAGAACACTTATCGTACATATCCGTATGGCCATTACGGACGAGACCGATAGCTAATGGTTATTATAATCAAACACAGGTTCTATACACAACGAATGAATCAAGACCCTGTGTAATTCATACAATAACCAAATAACCCAACTAACGTGTTAACCTTAACAACACTGATACACAATGGTGCACATATCACGTAGATTAATTTAGTAATTAAGACTAAAGAGTCTAATAAACACATCTACGTTTACTTGTTGCAACCAAACAGTCACAACTAAATCGAACAGTGAGTTTCAAATTCACTCACCGATACCTCTGCAGTCACCAACTCAGAATCCAGGTGTCACTTAGTCTTTGGAGGATCTGAAAATCAACAATCAAATATAAGTTAGTAATATATTCCATAAACTCTTAACTTATATCCGAATATAACTCTGGAACTCAACACCATTTACACAACATATATCAATCCGTAACACTAGGAATTTAACACAATTGACATCACAATTACAAGTTCCTAATTATATATATATATATATATATCATTTATCACAACGTAGCTATTATCATGTACTAATACTGGTTTATCAACGTTATGTTATATGATAATAAAATTAATATTAAAATTAACAGGTGAGAATGAATATTGGACTGGCCAAATGACCCTTACCCGATCGGCTTAGGATTCCTAGCCGATCGGCTGACTATCCATAACCAATCGGCTGATTGCCATAGCCGATCAGCTCAACTGAGAGTCCAAAGGTTTTCTTTCCCATACCAATCTTTGTACTCGTTTTACACTATTTCAGCCTTACGGCTAAAACTAGTCGGTCAGCAGGCCAAAAGATAACCGATCAGCTCAAGTGACTCAGTCGTTCGACTAGGTTACAAAACCCAGTTGCCATGTTTCCTTCTGCATTTTTACAGCTCAAGATCCAAATCAAATTCACTCAAATTCAGGTATCAAAATTAATTTGCACAGAATCTTAACATTAACAACAACTATAATCATCATATAACAACTAATCAACCTCATTTAACCCACTTAAATGCTTCCACAACAAAACTCAACACATGAACTTATCAATTCAAGTTCTAGGTTTAAAACCTTAAGAATTTATAATCAATCCCACCAAATCAGTTTCTAACAACATGTAATCTCTACTTCATCAACTATCAACTTCAAATCATACAAATTCATGTAGTTCCACTCAATTCAAAGTAAAACTATAAATTAACCTAACACTTACCTATTCAAGAAGGAGAGGAACCACAATTGAATATTGAAGAAGATGATGAAACAAGCTTAATCAAGTTACAATAACTTCCTTCACTTGAATTTGTTAGGTTAACAATTTATGTGGATTTCACTAGGTTTAACTCATGAAGTGTTTTCAAATTTAGGGAAGATGATAAAGATAAAGGTCAGCCTCTCATTTAATCCAACTCAAATAATTGGGTATTCTATACCCATTCTAAAACTATTGTCTGGAACCTAAAACCATTTAGCGAGAAATATTACTTTACAACTATTTAAAACAAGCAATATTTTACTAGTCACAATAGGTTCTGAGACTTATTTATCTAAGTTTCACACATAAATAATTATATCAATTAATTTCTAAAATAATTAAATAATCAATTTAAATTAGAAATTACCAGACCGGTAAGGAGTATGTTACACTAGACAAGGCTAAAGGCCCTCCATTGTACCCTAGTTTGATGAATCGTTTACAGGTTCTAAAGTCCCCTTTTAAGTCTCTTTTCAATCGTTTATGGCTCTTAACACTCCCCACATATGATCTAAAACATTTAGTACTAAACATTGATTTGAACTCTTACCCAACTCACATTTAACGACACTTTGACTACCTTGGACCATGTTCAAATGATTTTATCTGACCTCTAAACTATAACCACAGATTCTTTAAAGTGTTTAGAACTTATAATATTTATTTTACTATTACTATTAATATCGTTGACTTTCTATTTTTAAAAATTCCCCAAAATAGCTGGCGTACAAAAGATACAATTCTGACCCATTGAAAGGTTAAATAAAAGTTAACACACTTATGACCTCTAAATATACAAATATTTTTATACAAATCATTTGACACATTAAAATTGTTCAGAAAAAGTTTCAAGAACTAACTCAAATATTTGAAGGTTCCTGTATCTCTGATCTAACGGATCGTTTAATCAACCAAAAGTGCGGAATCCGTTTGGTTAGGGATTATTGAACGAATAAACAAACACACGATTTCTATAACGTTTTCTGTATATTAATAATTTAAGTATAAACGTTTACACACACTTTCTCTCTGCCTCACGAACTCTCTCTCTCTCTTTCTAGGGTTTGATCACCTCACAAATGAAACCCTACATGCCTATTTATAGGTTGTCTAACCCTATAACGACACTAGCCAAGTGTCGCTATATGCGACACTAGCTAAGTGTCGCATAAACACTTATTTTGTGTATATATTCTATTTCACTATTCATTTACAAACTTGCATATACACACTAAACACTATACATATGCAGACTAATTGACTTTGACAATTACAAACGTTTGACCAACTGACTGACACACAAAATGCACCAACAAACTCCCCCATGTCAGCAGCTTGGTCAAATAAGTCTTCAATTAGTCTTCATCAACAAACTCTTTCATGTCTTCAACAATCGGAATCTCCCCCATTGAGATAGCATGGTCTTCAAAGAAATCTTGATGTCCAAATTCATGTGACTGACACAAATTCATCATACAGTAAGATCTTCAAACTATGTGACCATCTCTCAATCATCAGCAGCTTCTCCAATAGAATTTATCTTCACAGTCTTTGGAGAATAACTGACATCCTTTACATCTTCAATATTTGACTTTAACAAGATATGTGATATTTGAAGAAAATAGAAATAAAATCTTTTTTTTATTTTTTGTATAAAAGAAAAGTAAAGAACAAAAATTAAAATAAATTTGGGGATAGGATTGTTTTACGTCTGCTTAAAGATCATATCAGGCCAACATGCAATTATTAGGAAATAGTAAGTGTTATCTTAATTATCAGTATATTTGTCTTCTTTAAATTTACTTAGCATATTTAAAACACCTTTTATAAAAATTATTTCAAGACGATTACTGGTATTGTTTGTCCACTTAAACATGTTACATCCGGGTCTGTGAGTTAACCTTTTATTGTTAGTATGAATATTTCTTCATGGTCCCCACCTATGACATACCCCTGTAACCCAGACATGAGCATAACTTCCAAATCCAGAGAGAATATAAGAATATCATTTTTAAGAATCAAGTCAGCGGTGACAGGTCTGTACAAACGTACAACAAAGCGACATAACTTGATTCAGGTGTAAGCAAAACCATACTTGGTCAAACCATTTTGGTGACCTTGTTAGGTATCTTATGATTTAATACTTTTTCAAGTTCATTGACTTGCGTTTGCTTAATTTTACAGCATATACTAATTGAGACCAGGTCTGTACTTACGTACAACAGAGGAAACAATCAGTATAGACCCCTAAATGATTTCAGATAAACCTCAGGTATAGAAATATGTCATGCTACATTAAGGAATTAAGACATTTAGTCGTACATCATATAGTATTTACCACAAGATCATAGACACGTATTAAAATTACTTCTTAGTAACCCAGAAACCGGTGTGTATCATGTCTACCAGTACATCATATGATGAAGTTAATGTTTATAAAAGCTATTTTAAACATGCCAGATAAACCTACTGACACATCAAACATAAACCTTAAAATTTCCATTTTGTGCATGTTATCTGATGTACAATCATTTCCCATGTTGTTTACAGACACAATCCAATATCTTTTTGAGAAATAAGAATCTTGTTGTTCACATTTCTGATCCAAATAATCAGAATTTTAATTACTCCCCCTTAACAGCAAATTCTTTTCAATAATTCAATTCAAAGGTACTCCCCTTAAACATAAACATTAAACATATTTTTGTAATTTTTATTTAAGATATTTCGCAACATTGCATTTCTTTGATACTAAAAAGTACAAAGAATGGCTGTTGCATTAATAATAAAATTTAAAAGAAAAGTATCAAAATCACATATCAAGTCAAATCAAATGCCTTTTAGCAATTTTACCACCACGAAACTTCAGAAACTTCAGAAATCATCATAACATTTTTCCAACAATATCCACATTCATGCAGTCACTAAAAATATTACTGTACAAGAAACTGACTGCATCACCACAAACAATCAAACATTAGTACTTATGGGACACCCAAGCCTTGATAGACTTGGGTTGTCCATGATCATCCATAATCATCACATCAATGAGTTTATGATATTTTAAAAACTCAGAAGATTTCATTGATGCGTTGTTTGTGAATTTGGGTTTCCAAACCTGTTTAGGTTCAGATGATTTGTTTTCAACAATGTTATGCTTTTGAACTTGAGGTCTACTAGGCACAACTTTGTTTACTCTAGCCATAGGTTTTGGAGAGTTTGATGCACAACTAGATACAGGCGTATACGAACAACGCCTTGAAAAAGTTTTTGAAAAATAATTCCTGAAAGAGGAAGTTCTTGGCATCCCTCTACCAAACCTATCTAGGGATAATAACTTACAATACCTAATAATATGGCCCTTTTGACCACAACGATAACAAGAACGTCTCTCAACATAAGATCGATTCCAATGGGTTCCCTCAAATCGTTTCGGTGGAGGACAGTACACAGAAGGTCTATTAGCAGGAACATTTGTTGAACATGCAGTCTTAGGTGTACATGTTGAAGTAGATGTTCCCGAGGTTGAGTTAGTAGATTTAGAATCCCTTTTAACATTTTTAACTTTGAAAGATTCATTATCAACTTTAGCTTTGCCTTAGCATTTAAAACAGTCAGGTTTGATAGTTATTTTCTCAACCTTAATGGTAGACTCTTCTTGTATATCTTCGACCTCAACAATCTCCTCAACACTAACTTGAGATTGACTTTCAGGTTTAACTTAGGCAAGGGATACTCTAGCCTTTTGGTTTTCTCCTTTGCCTGTTTGTTTTGCTTAGCTTCTTTAGCTTTAATACCATAAAGCTTCGTATAATCAACTGGAATCTCTTCAAGCCCTTCCTTAACAGGCACAGGACAATATTCGGCATGGGAAGGTGGTGGTACTTGGTTATAACCAAGTCCTGCCTTCTTTTTACCGCCTGTCCCTTGCTTGTTAACGATTTCATTAAAGACAAAAGTTGCGGATGAAGAACCTAAAATTTTGCTTTTATGGTTATCGTACTCACTTTTTAAATCAGAGAGCTCCTTTCTTAACAGTTCTATTTCAGTAAGATAGCTGTTGATTGCATCTTGTTGACTAAAAACTTTTGATTTGTAAGTCTGTGTGTCTAACTTATATGCCTCCATTTTCTTATCATAAAGTTTCTCATTAGCTTTAAGAAAATTGTTTGATTCAGTAAGTTTAACAACCTTTTCCCGCAAGTTTAAATTGTCCTTTTGATAGACCTCAAGAGATTCAGTCAATTGAATACAAGTAGCACAATTAAAAGGCTCAATAGGTTTATTTTGTACCTCGGGTGTAATGTGAGCCATCATTGGAGTATGTTGATCCTCTTCTTTAGTTACCACTATTTTCTTTTGACCATAAGCCTCTATAAGAGCGTCCCATAACTCTGTAGAAGTTGCTTGATTTTCAACTTTACTTATCACAACTTCTGGCAAACACATGGTAATCATCTCATATGCTCTATTGTTATTGTCAAACTCTTCCCGTTCCTTGACTGACATTTGTGCTCTTGACTTAAGCACCCCATTGAGTTTTGGTTGCTCATATCGATCAATAGTATTAAACCAGTTCCACAACTTTGGATCTTTGTGTTCAATGAAATTGCATAGCTTAATCTTCCAATTAGCAAAATCACTATAGAACAAAGATGTAGAAGGAGGCATTTTCGTACCGAAAGCCATCACCGAATTTTCCCTCCAAAATTGAATTCGAAAATTCCGTAAACTTTCCGAGTATGCGAAACTTTTCCGACACTAAAATTAAGCTCTTTTAAGCTTAAAAACAAAATTTAAAATTATCAAATTTTTCGCGTTTTTCCCGCCAAAATTTCGTCCGAAAACGTCAAAAATGACCGGGTAAAATGAAACTTTTTCCAGCCTAAAATTGAACACTTTTAAGCCTATGGAAAAATTTTGAAAACGCAAAAAAAAATTCGGGGTTTCCCGGCAAAAAATTGAACAATTTTTTTTTTTTTTTCGAGTCTAGAGCGACACTAGGTAAGTGTCGCTAAAAATCACAAGTGACGCTATGAAGTGACGCACTGAAGTGACGCTAGAGGGTAAGTGACGCAGGTAAGTGACGTATGGAAGTGACGCTAGGGGGTAAGTGACGCTAAGGAGTGACGCTAAGAAGTGACTCACGGAAGTGACGCTCTAAGTGTCGCTATCAAGTGACGCTATCAAGTGACGCAGCGAGTGACGCAAAAACGCGGCTGTCAGCTCCAAAAACCCTAAAAATCGAAATTTTCGAAACCCTAACAGAAATTGACGAACGGCAGATGAACTTGCACCAAAAAACAACCCAAAGCTCAATATAATCAACACAAATAACCTAGAAACTGATTATAATCGATTAATACCTTTGCGAATCAACCGAAAACGTTCTAAACACGATCCGAAACCGTCGAATCCTTGATTCACGGCTCTGATACCAATTGAAGGTTCCGGTACGGACCTAATCAGATCGTATAACTCAATTGAAAGTGCGGAATCCAAACAATCAAGTATTGAACAGTTAACGAATCAAACAAACACGATATCTATAATCTGTTGTATGTATTAACAATTGATGAACAAGATTACAAACTCTGTCTCTCTCTCTAGCCACGCCTCTCTCACTCTCTAGGGTTTGATCACCTCACAAATGAAACCCTACATGCCTATTTATAGGCTGTCCAACCCTATAACGACACTAGCCAAGTGTCGCTATATGCGACACTAGCTAAGTGTCGCATAAACACTTATTTTGTGTATATATTCTATTTCACTATTCATTTACAAACTTGCATATACACACTAAACACTATACATATGCAGACTAATTGACTTTGACAATTACAAACGTTTGACCAACTGACTGACACACAAAATGCACCAACAATATTAACATACGTTAAGACACTTTAAAACTTCTGACCAGTAATTAACTTTTGACCGACCAAAACTCATTATTTTGACACAAAACCAACTAGAATAGAAAGTCAACTTTTTAAAATTAACCTTTAACTCAAGAAATGTTTAAAAAAATTAGGTTTTGACCAAGTTACGACTCCTCGAAAATTGACCATTGAATCCGTCCAGAAACAAAATTCCTATTTAACAAGTTAGAGATCTACCAACTCGTGTATATTGATGAAACTTCCCTCTGAAACTATGTAAGAATAAGATAAATAATACCTCTAATCACATTCTTAAAAGAAACGGAAAGAAATCGAATGTGAAAGGTTGATAACTTACCCACAGATACAATTATTGATGTATTCGGTTGATATAATGAATAAAGGGTAAACCCCTTGATGTTTTGGTATATTAGTGTGAAAATTGACTGAAAATAAACATTTCCAAGATTGGAATTCGTTTAGGGTTTAGGAAAAATGTTTAGGGTTTACGAATGAGTTAAATATATTGAATCGGCTGTTAGACAGCTCCAATCGGCGGCTGAGCCCAGTCTGCCAAAACATATTTATATTTTGCTTCGTATCTTCTTCATTACATGTCTGATTGCGATAATTCTTTTTGTGTTAGATTCGATTTTTGAAAATGAAGACTTTGATGTAAATAAATCTCCGAGATGAGTTTTATCACAATAATGAGTTTTAACAGCTTTAATAACGATTACGGTTTCGTGACGGTTGTCACATAATCAAATACGGATTTTCAAATTATTGACTATAATTATACAATTAAGTAAAAAAATAAGTTGAAATCATACATGAATTATCATATATTGGTAAATTGCTCATAAAATATTATTTTTTGAAGAGTAAATTCCATAAATGGTCCCTATGATTTACATTGATTTACGAAAACAGTCCCTATACTTTTTTCTAACGTTTTCGGTCTAATAACTTTGGATTTTCTCGCAAATGGTCCCCTTTAAGGGACCATTTGCGAGCAAATTCAAAGTTAGAAGGAGGACCATTTGTGAGCAAAAATCCAAAGTTAAAGGACCATTTGTGAGCAAAAATCCAAAGTTAAGGGACCATTTGCGAGCAAATCCAAAGTTATTGGACTGAAAATGTTGAAAAAAAGTACAGGAACTATTTTCGTAAATCAATGTTGAAAATGTTGAAAAAAACCACATAGACTATTTATGAAATTTACTATTTTTTGAATGAAAATCATATGTGATTATATATACAAAATCATATACAATTATATAACAAATCACATGTGATTAAATGTACACCTAGCAATCAAATATGATTTTTAATGAAAACAAATGCAATTATTAAAATTCTATTTATTATTATTAATGTAATTAAATAGTAAGCTCTAATCACGTGTTGATTAACATATATTATGAATAAATAATGGAATAATTCATATGCCTATATTCATATGACCAAATATTAACCAAATGATGTGATTGATTGGTTTGAAAAATTATTTGGTTGAGATTAAGAGAGATAATAAATTCAACCAATCAAAAAATTAGATCTTCTTACATGTCTAACTAAATAGACCTATTTAGCATTACTCATAAATAATTATGAACAAATTTTAACTTTTAATCATAAATCACATGTAATTATATTGTAAAACAAGGCAGGACAAAAATAAAAAATTCGTTGAAAGTATAGCTTGTGATCTCTAATTGAAGTGGAAAAGACGTTGATTCCGAATATGTAATTTTTATAATTTATGAATATACAATTTGTGAGATATTTAATGTTAGGGATAAAAGTAAAAGTGTATTTTGTAAAGAACTGAAACAATCTTATTGGTTTTTTCATTCTCTACTTTTTTACTATTACTAGTAGATAACCCGCGCAATGCAGCGGAAACGTTTTTTGAAATTGATCATTATGATTAATCATTGCATAGTTGATGCAAATAATATGTCTTGGTGGAGGTGGTGGTGGTGGTGGTGGAGGCGGAGGTGGCGGTGTCGGTGGAGCTGGAGGTGGTGGTGTGGGTGGTGGCGGCAGCAGTGGTGGAGGTGGAGATGGAGGTGGCGGTGGTGGTGGCGGTGGAGGTAGTGGTGGCAGCGATGGAGTGGAGGTGGTGGCGGTGTCCATGGAGGTGGTGGCGGTGTGCATGGAGGTGGTGGCGGTGGTGATGGTGGTGGAGGTGGCGGCGGTGGTGGTGATTGTAGTGGTAGTAGGTGGTAGTGGTGGTAGTAGGTGGTAGTGGTAGTAGGTACTATTGACTTTTCAAAAGGTGGTGTTCAACGTTGGTGATCGGTAATAGCGAGAATGAAGAACAAGCGTGGAGAGATGAGATCATTGAACCAAACAATAATACATAATACATGTGTAAATAATGTATAAAACCACCAAAAATAATGGGGGGAAAAATCGTCGAAAGTATGCCTTGAGGGATGGCAAATCGAAGAGGGAAAAATCCTGAATTTTATGTGCAATTTTCATAATATTTCGATTTGACATTTGTAAAATAATTGATATTGGGGGTAAATGAGTTTTGTAAAATAGGGAAATAATGTAAGGGGTATTTTGGGGTTTGAAATAATGTAATAAAGGGTAAAATAAAGAGTAAAATATGAAAATAATGTAAGGGGTATTTTGAGGATTTCCAATATCCCTCTAATAAGTTTTAAGGTAAAATGTGAAAATGAATAATATAGGAGTATAGATTATTTGAACTCACATCATAAAGCATAATGATAACAATCAAAATACAAACGTACCTAGGTCTAAGAATGAAGTTAGCGGTAACTTTTAAGCAATTACTTCATTGTATACTACTCTACTTTCAAAGTTTATTAAACATTAGATTCTATTTTATTTTTTTATACTTCCCTGTATATACAACCATGCATCATTGATTCATTGGCTCCGCCAAGCATTTCACAAAACATTAATTCTTAACCACAAGAAAAATTTGTATGAGACTGTATAATGATTTACGAGAAATATACTGGGAGAAGGTTAGAGTTGATAAGTACTACCACATATCATAGAGTTAATTATGACGTGTTTTATGTTTAGATGGTCACGGTCGTAGTGTTTAATCTTAACATCTCTAATTTTACAAGTGTGATGCATTATTATTTGATTTCATGTCAACTCGAGCACATGGTTTGGTGACATTGTTTTTATAATGTTTTTACGGGAATGTTGTTGAAAAATTTAAAGTGTGAAGGATGTTAAGTTTACAATGTTCACAAAATTTATTTTGATTTTAGTTTGTGTGTGTGAGGAATAAAAAAGAAGAATAAAAATAAGAAAAACAGTGTTTCATTTAGGACGGTGCTCCAGAACGTTGTCCAGAACGACGTCTAAAATGCTGTCGCAGTGTGAGAGGACGCCGTCGGACGGTGTTCTCGAGCTAGGATTTTGATGAAAATGCTTCCACACCGTGTGCTCTAAATTCTCCAAAGAAGTTGATGAATGACATATATCATAAAGATTGATGATTCGGTCAACGGAAAGTAAACGAAATATATTTGATAGATCACGATAATTAAGCCAATTTGTTTGTTATTTATTTTTTGTTTTGTTTTATTTTTTTATTAAAATAAATGAAGATGAAAGCGCGTTTTTCTTAAGTTTTGTGTCGAAGAATGGTTTTGACTAAATTTGTGATAATGGAAAAATCAATATTAGCTTTTCATTTTCATTGAGAATAATAAAACCTCCACCATCTCTCATACTATTTAAAATAAATATCTAAAAAAATGATTTATTTGAAAAACTATAGAAATTGCATCGTAAGAATCAACGTCTTTTCGATTAAACATCTTACGTAGTATATATAAATTCAATGAAACCATTTTCTTTTGGATTTTTTTTTGTTTTACAAATTGTACAATACACTAACACACGTAATATTGTATAGTATCACATGTGATATTTCGCCATTATTACATGTGGTACTCGTTCTCGTTGGTATCACATATTATGGGCGTTATCAAATTTGATATTTATCACATATGATAGTTGTTTTTTAATATAAAAAAAATGATAAAAAATAAGTTTGTCGAAAAAATACATTCTGAAATGTCTAGTAAAAAAATGCCAATTTTTATGGTAATTTTTTTAATTTTATTGCAAATCATTTTGAAGATATTTAATTTTATAACATGTGGGGAAAATGAAATTTTTAAAATTACTTTTGTATCTCTATAAATGAAGCTCTCTCATTGGTTCTTACATTCTCATCATACTCGGTACACATTCGAACTAAACTCTCCACCCAAATGTCTATTACTGTATTAAAATAGTAGAATACCAAATCAAAATATCCCATATCAATTCTAGGACTAGGCTACGTACACTAATACAAAAATGGACATTACGGACGGTGAAAAAACCCATTACAGGCGTTGAAAAGCCGGCATCTATGCGAGTGAAATTTAAAATAAAAACTTATTTAAAGTCAGTTTAAACACCGCCTTAAATAAAACATATTTAACGTGGTTGCAAAAGCTTAAGGGTGGTTTATTGTTGATACATGTGCATGTACTTAGTGTCATTTATGGGCGGGGATTTTTATCTAATTATCACATTGCAGATTTGCAGTCTACAAAATCCCTGCAATTACTACAATTTAGTAACCTATATCCTTGAATTACCAATTTCTAGCTAGCTATTATATATCCAAATATATAGAAAATATATATGTAAGGTATTCACCTACAATATATTAATCGCAGTTCAATAATTTAAATGATGTAAACTAAGGCAAACCTACTAATGTGTGTATACTATTTCATCCAACTGCTCACTTGAAGAACATAATAACTTTCTATTATTTTTCCAAACCTATATAACCATTAAACATGCATGAAAATTCAAATTATGTACGTACGTTAACTTATAAATTCATATCATATATGTATATCGAATTTCTTAATTTAAAATTAATTAAACAAATTTACATTAGTTGGACTTCTTTCTTGCATCCCCGTGACCAATATAGACTTATTCTTCATAACATAATAACCACATTCCCAATTATAATCTTGTTAGGGACAGTTCACCACAATCCATTCCCAGGTCCCCATGTTACTCTTAAAAAATATGTTATTAATTTATTACAATTTAATTTAAAAATACTCATGTATAACATGATATATATATATACACACACACACACACTAGGTGAAGGACTCACGACAACGCGAGCTTTATTATATTATTTTTATAAAGTTTCAGTTTGAAGTAAGATACTTGTGTTAATATATTAGCTACATGTAATCGTAGCACATTCCCTTTTCATTATTATAAAAATTGATTTTGAATACAACTTGACTTTTTCTGAAGAAAATGGTTTCTCGAATTCTCATATATAGTTTAGTATTTTAGTGAAATTGTAACTAAAAACATTTTTTATGCTAATTCTGTATAATTGGCTCATTTGATATGATTTCTTGGGTTATGATTTTTATATGCGAAATGAATATTTAGTTTTTGGAATTCTTATATTATTTTCACCTACTTAATATGCATAAACCATATCTAATAATAATAATAATAATAATAATAATAATATTATTATTATTATTATTATTATTATTATGTCTTGGGAAGAGAAGGCTGATTTTCATAAGAACGTAAGAAACACTTTAAAATCACTTTTTAACTATCCAAAATATTTATTTTACCAGAATTTCTTCGTAGCTTTTTTTAAATAACATTTAGAAGTTATTATTCTAATAAAATTTTATTCGATGTTTTATAATTTTTTTAAAATATTTTTACTAAATCTTTTATTCATAAATCACATTTTATAACTTGATAATCACATAAATAATATGTGATTATCATGTCATATTTTATGATTATCTCGAACATATGATAATCATATTATATTAGAAAATAATCACATATGATTATCATGTTATGTTTTGTAATAATCTTAAATAATTACAATAGTAACGACTGTAAAGTAAGTTAAAAAAAAGTTAATATTTTTTATTTATATTTATATCATAACTTCCAAAAGTTATTTTAATAGTAATCACTGAAAAAGGTTTATTGGAAAATGTGTTTCGAATAATTAGAAAATGATTTTGAGTGTTTCTCACGTTCTCATTTTAACCCACCTTTCTCTCTCTCTCTCTCTCTCTATATATATATATATATATATATATATACACTATGATAGTTTAATATAATCCGTAAGATCATAAGGAAGAAACACATCGAAAGGTCAAACATCCTTCATGGTAGTCTGTCATATATATATATATATATATATATATATATATATATATATATATATATAGGTTTTGGTTCAAGTGAAAAGGGAGTTAAGATACAAAGGGTAACAAGCAACACCTAATTGACACGTATCTTGTGATTAATATGCTTTAAAAGGGTATTTACGGTATTACGTAAGAGTAGAAAGGCTTATTCTCTTTCTTCCCAATTATCAATCTCGGATCTCCATTTCTCTCAAATATATCATACACACAATGTTAGACCCCTTCTTAAAATCTCCCAATGTACAACCTCCTGCTCCACGAGTTTGTTTTATTTTCCGGCCAAACCTGCCAATATCCGGTCATATCTGTACTACCATATAAGAACGAATTTGTTGGATCCAAAAAATTTGGAGCCAGATCTCCGGTCACTATTGATGCTACATGATGTCTCTTTTGGGTTTAAGATGGAACATTTCACCTTCACATTATACTGGCTTAAAAATGGTTGTGCATCAAATAGATGTTAATTGTGCATCAAGAGTTTGTTTGTTTTTTTCTTTTCAATCAAGACTGAAAATTGATGGTTAATCAATTGTTGGATGAGGATTTTTGGTTGTAATCAATAGTTTGTCGTTGTTTTAGGTTTATCGGTAGTTTCTATAATAAAAAAGGGTAATTATTGGTGTATCAACACTTATCTAGTTGTGAATCAATATAGATTGTGTATCAATTTAATTGTGTATCATTAATTGATTTGTTATGCATCAATTTTCACTGATAACTAAAAAGTTATCTTCGAGTGAGATCAATAATATCTATTAAAATTTATATACAAAATGAAAAGAAAATGAGACAATGAAAACGAGGTTTAAAACTTTGAATGGCGTTTGAGATGGACCAAACCATGACAAAAGCCATTATACCCTTTAAAAAGATTATCAAATGCCCCCCGAAGTTGTAAAATATTACCCAAATACCATTGCATTAGTAGACCTGAAGATCTGTTTTTTTGGATGATCCGACGGTTATAAGTTCTTTTTACACTTTTTATTTTAAGTGTCTTTCTACAATAACCAAAGCTTATATATATATATATATATATATATATATATATATATATACTAGCCTACTACCCGCGTGATGCGGCGGCGTAAAATATAATACTCGAAAAGTCGAAGTGATATTGCATTCTATGATCTGTAAACATCAAATAAACTTTTTTTAAAGCGCTGCTATTATACTATTTTTCTTACTTTATTTTATATGTTAAGAGTCGAATGATAATGTGTTCATATATGAGGTTGAGTTTGGGTTACGGTTTGGGTCAACATGCGACCCAAAACTCTGAACCTTTTTATTTTCAATGAAAATACAACAACTCAACTCATTAACTTTTTAAGTTATGTGGTTCGTGTCATATTAGTTAAGTTTGACATGTTAGCCCATTCACCATAGTTCGAGCTTAGGTTGTGAACTTTTGACCCGCAAAATCTGAACCCTTCATCCAAAAACCGTCAACCATTTTAATTTATTGGGCATGTTTTGCACGCATAAGTTGGGGTTAACCAGTTAAGCCACGAACTCATAAATAATTATTTTAAAAGATTACAATCTGTTAACTTATCACCCTATTCACTGAAATCAGTTATGTAGGTCTTTTTGTGATCGGTTCTTTTGACATGTTATCATGTTAATTTGGGTTCATGATAAAAATGTTTGACCCGCAAATCTAAAATCCCTAATATGATTCGACTTGATTTAACACACCAAAGTATAACAATTGAAACTTTAGAAACTAAATAAAAATATCTAATCTAGTTATTATTAAGCAAGGCGATTAAAGTAAGGCGATTAGATAGATAATTATTATAATAATACAATGAATCATTTTATAGGTGTTTGACTATTTACATTAGAAGTTGTATTAAGTGAAGATATAGAATAATAATTCTAGTTATTTATTTATATTAATATATAAATTGGTGAAACTCTTTATATAAAAGTATTAAATAATCAAGATAGAAAATTTGTAATTTTTCGTTAATAATTAATATTTCTATCTTGATTATTTACATTAATGAATTAGTTATTGATTATATACATTAATGAATTAGCTACATTAAATATTGAGTTACATATTTCGTAACCGAAATTAATTATGATATATATTAACTTTATATTAAATTGTATTTAATATATGTGTTTTAAACATGTGTGAGATATTTAGAAGGATAAAATAGTTTTTTACTATTACTCTTTTTAAGACTTTGTGTCAATCTCTTTATATATTAGTATAGATAATATATAAATTGGTGAAACTCTTTATATAAAAGTATTAAATAATCAAGATAGAAAATTTGTAATTTTTCGTTAATAATTAATATTTCTATCTTGATTATTTACATTAATGAATTAGTTATTGATTATATACATTAATGAATTAGCTACATTAAATATTGAGTTACATATTTCGTAATCGAAATTAATTATGATATATATTAACTTTATATTAAATTGTATTTAATATATGTGTTTTAAACATGTGTGAGATATTTAGAAGTTTGTGTCAATCTCTTTATATATTAGTATATATATATATATATATCACATTATATATATGTGTGTCTGTGTATGTACGTGTATTTATGTGCTGAAAAATTATTACCCGTTCATCCGAGCAACAAAAGGATAATTTTGCTTAACTTTAGAACACTTGGACGAATCTATGATGTATCCGACATAATTGATAGGGTCGATAACAATGAGGATCAAAAAAGTTACTGCAAAATATATATATAATATTATATATATATATACACACACACATATATGTTAGTTATTTAATATAAATAAATCATACTTCTTGTGGTTAACGAGTTAAAAGTTATACGTGTTTAAATTTCAAGTTTTAAAACTGAGTTTGCAGGTCTGTGAAGAGTTAAAATCGAGGCGCGATCTTATAAAATAGCACTATGATTACCTTAGATCACGGCGCGATCATGAAGGTTTGCTCCGCGATTGTGTTCTTACCTGGAATGGGTATCCGGTAGGTACCCACCCATCAACTAGGTAACCACTTCACAAAATTAGACGGAAGCAACACATGTTGGATCCTATTATATTACCCAGAGGATAACGCGTTTATCCGACGGGTATAAAGATTCGCGCCACGATTAGTTGAACCGCGACGCAAAAAGTATGGATCGTGACGCGATCCCTGCAGTTTACGACGCAATTTCATCCGGTCAGAACTTTGTTTTATTTTTGTTGGACCAAGTTAATGATATATATATATATATATATATATATAAACATTATGCAATTATATTTAAATTCATATGAGTTATATCATGAGATTTTATATATAATTTAATTTTTAGAAATTTCATAAAAGTATTAAATATAAATGAATTTCGAATTTGAAAAAAAAAGTATATTACATGGATGCTCCATGTGGTTTACAATTAGACTCATAGTTTCTGTAGTTTATTGAAATGACCATTGTATCCTCACATACATTGCACATGTCAATAGTTAATAGAGGTGACTAACGGTCGTTAGCGACAATGATTACCAGTGCAAGATTATGCAACCATTGGGATTACCGGCGCCAAAAAAATACAGGGATGACCAGTGCAATTTTTTGCAAACCACATGAATGATCCGTGAAAAAAGTCCTCACAAAAACAAAATTAAGGAAGGTAAAATATATAAATAAAAAAAAAGGTGTAAAACATAAGTTAAGTGAAATAATTGAAAATGTAAAAATAAAATAAAAAAATAGAAAAATTCCTGTGTTAGGCGTCGGCTGGTAGTAGCAGGACTCGGGTGGGGTGGTTGGGGTTGGGAGGGAGTTGGCATGGCAGAAGAAGGCAAATGTTAAAGAAAGTGGAGGTGTGGAAAGACAATAGGTAAATGTGAATATTGTTATGTTTATTTTTATTAACATTCATCTTCACTTTTTAATATAATTACTAAATTACCACCTTAAATTAGTTATCGGCTCAGCCCTGGCACCGGACCTACCGGACGACGGCCTAGGGCATTAAGATTTTGGGGGCATCGTACATTAAATACATGTTATATTGGAATGGGTTCATTTAACAAGTTTTTTGAAATAATAACACATCCTACATATTTTAAAAATTAAAGTAAGAGATTCAACCATTCCTTTGTTATCCACTTATTCTTACGAGTATAGTTTTTTATTCAATTCAAGTTTAAATAATAACAAAATTTGGAGTATTGACAATGTTATTTGAAATATATACATGGGCATGTTTATTTTTTTTTTTCATTTGGTTTCATATGGATGTAGATGGTAATATGAGTAGGAATGTTAAAAAAATATCTCTATCCGAATATCTAATCCAAAATTATCTGAAAATTCGGATACCCAAAATTTCAGATATCCGAATTTTCGGATTTGGAATCGAATAGCAATTTATAAAAATTTCGGATATTCGAATATCCTAAAAATATATATTTTATATATTTGTATTTTTTATAGTGCCATACTATAGTGAACGTATTTGAACCTATATCTCCACAATCTCAGTTAAATGTAAAGTAACTCATCACTTTAACATTAGAAGACCCAAAAAGTCTCCGGTTTGGATATCAACGATTCAAAGTCGCCAACAGTTGACTTCCTCAACCTCAAATCTCAATCGCATCTTAAATTACACATAATAGTGTCATACTAAGTCTTCTATTCAGTTCAGGGTTCTCTGAATAAGTTGGAGTACCTTGTTCAATAAATATATATATATATATACATAGGCCCTCCATACATAATGATACTGTGTATAAAAATACTATGCATAAGTAAAACCAATTTAATAAATATTACGAAAACGTTATAAAAACAAAAAATTAAATCACGATAGCAAAGTGTTCTATTTCACATGGTTAATTCGTCGTAATTTATTATTTAAATTGGACCATACTTATTATTTAGTGATATATACATATTGGGTGTATAAAAAATAGGTCCCTTATAAATTGTTGGCCCTGTGAAAGAGCTCGATTTGCACATGCTCAAATCTGTCACTGCTTCTATTGCTAATTAATTATACCCTATAAGTATTTCCTTTCAAATTGATGTTATAGAATTTGAGTATGTGTCGCCAAAATTGATTGTCTCAAAAAGAAATATGTGTACTTGGTTCTCGCGAAATGCATCCAGCTAAATATAGCACACAAATGCAAAACCCTTCTTAAATAATTGCACAACTCTTCTTAGATAATTGTTATGTACTCGTACCTTGATCATATTAATAGAAATCAACGGCAACTGTTATTTGTTGATTTGTTTGTTGTTTAACAGCATATTCTTAATTTTTTCTTTCGGATATTCAATTTGGATATCCGAGTTCGGATATTCAAAAATTCGGATTTCTGAATTTCAGATTCGGATAGTAAAATCTATTATCCGAAATTTTGGAATCCGAATTTTCAGATATCCGACTTTGAACACCTCCAAATATAGGAATGGGATGATTATATACACTAATTAGTGAATGAATAGCAGTATTTACTTTTTTTTGTGTGTGCTGAATATACAGACAACTAAATGACAAAAATAACTATATTAACCTTAGGCTAAATAATTTTTTATTTTTTTATTTATTGACTAAATACATAAATTGTGAATGAATAATAATATTTTATTTTCTTGGATAAAAAAAGTTCTAAATAGTATTAAATGACAATTATCCTAGCGTAAATGATAGTCACTATTTTGTTTGTCTAATAATGAAATGTTACTTGTAATTTATCAATTTACAAAAATATCTCAATTTATATATAATAAACGTCTGTGTGACATCATCATTTAAAATTAAAGTTCAATTGAACAATTAAGTCCTTATATTTTACTTAAGTTTGAAAACAAAATCCCAATTAATTACTGTATTTATTATCTAAATCTAAATTATATAAAATAATCTATGTAATCATATAAATTATATTTATGAAATACTATTATAATTTAGAACTTTAATTATTCGGATACTTTTTATAACCATCTATATTTATTTACTTTAAAATTAAACACGTCGATTATCATGTGATTACATTTGTTATCTTCACATTCTAATTAACTAAAGTTCTAACACGATTACAAGATCAACAACTTAATACTAGTTTGAGATGTAAAACTTAGAAGGTCTGTGTGTATACACGGGTTTAAGTACTAGTTAACAATTATACGCAACATTTGTCAATTCATTTTACTCCGTATTAACATAAAAAATCAAATAAACAAACACTCGGTTTGGAAGCAACGAATAACAAAAGTAGGTATTCAAAATGAGTAACGCTAAATAGACCTACTTACGTAGAACTAAAAACGGGTCTAACTTTTTGATTGGTTGCATTATTACTCTCTCTTAATCTCGTCTAATCAGTTTTTCAAATCTACCAATCACAACTTTAGATCTATAATTAGTCATACAAATTTAGACCTATTAATCATTTTCCCCGTAGAATAGTAATGAGAGATAGAAAGTAATGCGACGAAAAGCGCAATGATGGCAAAGGCTCTATTATTGAGAATGGGGCATGGTTGGAAAAATCAGGAAAAGAGACGAGGGTACAAGTGAATGGAATAGCTAGATGGGGATGGGGACATACGTTTTCTAAGTGGATGGATATGGCTGATTTTTAAGTCAAAAAGGTGAATGAATAATGCTCAAATAAACGTGTGGATTTGATGACCGAATATGATATTGCATCTTGCACTTCGAACGCCACAAACACGTCTAGACTAGGAAGTTTTTTTCCTTTTTAATACGGGGTATTAAGAAGCCATATATAAGTAAAATTTAAAGTTACTAGTGTTCAACCCGTTTGTTGGATGATTAAAAATAATAACTACTGGAAAAAAACAACGTATCAATCAGGGTTGATATATACAACAAATTATTTGTTTCATACAACAAAAGTATGCATTAGAGGATGTACAATATTGCATCAAAAAACACAAAAATGTTGAACATAAACATGAATAAAATATATAATACTCCCTCCGTCTCAATTTTATTTTCCCTAGACAAAAAATATGCAGTTTAAAAAAACATAATCATCTCTCTTACTTTTTGATAAGATAAGATGACAGTTGTACCCTCTACTTTTTACCTACTTTTTTGTCTTACACATATACATTATGGGTAAAAAAGAACTTTATCTCGCTATTCTTATCTATTTATAGAAGTGGACGATTAAATTGGAACATCCATAAAAAAATATTGGACTATAAATATGGAACAGATGAAGTATGTCATATCATCTCATCATGTGAATCTTAAACCTCGGTCATTTCATCATTTCATCATATCAATTGTTTGATGTTTTCTTCACATTTTCTCTTTTTGATTTTCAAACTACTTAAGAGTTATACTTTTAAAATATTAGTGAAAATATTTATCAAAAAATTAATTAAAAAATTATATCGATCATAAAATGAATAAATTGTAGAATTAGTCATACAATTTCATCATGTGAATCATAAATTTTAATTACTTATTTTTCATGATTTCTCCATATTATTTTACTTATATGCAAACCATCCTATTTTACACACATATAAGTAAAAAAATTATATATATATATATATATATATATATATATATATATATATATATATGCCCATATATATATATATATATGCCCTTAAATGAAGTGATATTTAAACTTACCCTAACAAAGCATAGACATTTATAAGTGATTTTTTAAAATCGACATATTAGAAAAAAACTGGGCAAAATCATATATTTAATTTCACGTGGTTAAATAAAATAATAATCTCAAATTATTTTTTAAACATGTATGAAAGAATTTATAAAGTCACTAAAATATAGAAAAAATGGCAAAATCATATATGTAATTTCATATGGTTAAATAAAATAATAATCTCAAATCACTTTTAAACTTGTTCGAAAGAATTTATAAAGTCATTAAAATATAGCTAACCTTCTAAATTTAATGATTTGTTGTTAAAATATAGTTGACATTCTAAATTTAATAATTTGTTGTTTAAAAACACAAATGAAGGCTTCTCAATTAGTATATACAAAATAGAGATTAGCGGATAAGTTTTGTGTGTCTCCAACTCTCGATGATATTGAAGGAGATTAAACCGTTCCTTTATTATCCACTTATTCTAAGAATTATGAATAAAATTGTAAATAATAATAAGAAGTTGGAATTAAAGTTTAGATAATCATGAGTAAGGTTCAAATGAATACAATATTTTTGAGTGAGAATGGAGGAACCAACCAAAATATGTCATGTGTCACTTTTTTCTATTTCCTCTACATTTTTAAAAATTAAATATATCTCAAACGGTAAGTCAAAAAATCATAAAAATTGCACAATAATAATCAGCGTTTTATTCTCTTCAATTAGAGATGTGACAGGATATACTTTCGACGAACTTTTTTTTTCCGTTTTTCGGTGGGTTTTGAAAACAACTAACACATGTGTTACCGTTGAGTAACACATGTATTACTGTCGAGTAGTAGGTTTTAAAAACAACTAACACATGTGTTACCGATGAAGTAACACATGTGTTACCGGTGAGTAACACATGTGTTACCGACGAGTAACACATGCGATACCAGTTACTAACACATGTGTTATTAATTTTGTACCATTTACAAAACCAAAAAAAAATAAAAATATTCGTTGAAAGTATGCCTTGAGGGACGGCAAATTGAAGAGGATAAAACGCTGAAAAATATGGTGTAATTTTCATGATTTTTCGACTTGCCGTTTGTGAGATATTTGATTTTAAAAAACAAGGAAGAAATGTGTTATTGTGACACGTGGCGCATTATGAGTGGTTCTTCCGTTCTCACACAAAATCTCATTTTCATTTGAAACTTACCCAATACATTATTCTGAATAATATTATTGTTATTTTGAAATATATATCTTAACATATTTCATCTTGCATGCCTTTCCAATTTCCAGTGGTGTAGTATGTTGAACGGATTAAACACATCCTCACAAAAAAAGTTTTGTTATATATCGTTTTCAGAGTAATTATTTATATTGTTCATGTGTTTTCTCTTTTTCTCTACATGTCGTCCATAAGTTATAAAAGTCATTTAATAGTTTAATCTTTGAAATAATTGCGGTAGTCCATTCTTTTGACTATTGATGAACAAAGTTTCAAAAAATATTCGATTTTATTAGTTCTTTATGGGACTCCATACCAATGAGCAAGATTTTCGAAAAACACAATTTTTATAAAATGACTTTAGAACGTAGGGAAGACATGGAGTAAAGAGAGAAAGCAAATGGATGATTTACTTTATTAACTTATATATACATACTAGTAAATCTCTATGGTTGTGCGATGAACAATCATATTTTTTAAAACTAACTTATTATAAAATATGTACATTCATTGATAGATTGTTAAGTAAAGATCGCTAATAGCAGTGATGTTATAATATTCTATAAATATAAGAATTTTTTGTGTAGTCTAAAGGCATATGTCAAGAAAATAAAGACCACTATTTTAGACTAGATGTCTATTTCGATAATAAAGTTAATTGTTAGATCGATCAAAATATATTTAGTAATAAGATAGTTTAACATGCCTTGAAAAGTGTTTGAACTGTATTAATATATATATATATATATGGGAAATTTGCAATTTTTATCCCTGTGGTTTTTCCTTTTTGTCAATTTTGTCCTTTTACTTTTTTTTTCACTTTTTTTATCCCTGTGGTTTTTAGTTTTCGCCGATTTTGTCCCTTTACTTTTTTTTCGCTTTTTTTATCCCCGTGGTTTTCAGTTTTTGCCGATTTTATCCTTCTGTCCAATTCTTGTTAAAAACCCCTCATTAATTGCCATCACGTGCCAAACATGTGAGGGAATTTCCGTCAATGGCACTTTCCAGCTACAAATCAAGAAGAACTTCAATATTTTATACTCGTAATCCCTTGCTCTAAGAGTTGCTTCGAGATTGTTTCGTGCCCTACCTGGATTATTAAGGGCAAGAAACAATCTCGAAGCAACTCTTAGAGCAAGGGATTACGAGTATAAAAGATTGAAGTTCTTCTTGATTTGTAGCTGGGAAGTGCCATTGACGGAAATTCCCTCATATGTTTGGCACGTGATGGCGACTTAACGGGGGTTTTTAACAAGAATTGGACAGAAGGATAAAATCAGCAAAAACTGAAAACCACAGGGATAAAATCGGCAAAAGCTGAAAACCACATGGATAATAAAAGCGAAAAAAAAGTAAAGGGACAAAATCGGCGAAAACTAAAAACCACGGGGATAAAAAAAGCGAAAAAAAAGTAAAAGGACAAAATTGGCAAAAACGAAAAACCACAAGGATAAAAATTGCAAATTTCCCTATATATATATATATGACCTCTAATATCATTTAATGAATTTAATTCATAATCTTTATTTATAATTTTCATATTAAATGTATATGTTTATGATTTTGTAAACATAATAAGAATAATAATGGATGAGCTCCTAAAATGAAATGTTAGTTCTTTGATAAGATTTAATAATAATGTATGTAGTTTAAATTTGTAATTTTTGCACAATATCACAGACCTATATATAATAATGTTAAAATGTGCAAGTTTTGATCAATATATCCACAAATACAAAATAGTTAACGTGAACTCAAATTATAATTTACTATGAATGATTATAATAATAATTTGATATATAATTAAAGTTAGTGTAACTAATTGTCATTTTTATCTTTATAATATAAAATAATTAATGGGTCAATATAGTACTAAAATAAAAAAAATAAAAAATAAAAATAAATAAATAATAATAATAATAATAATAATAATTATTATTATTATTATTATTATTATTATTATTATTATTATTATTATTATTATTATTCTGGTGGTGGTGGTGGTGGTGGTGGTGGTGGTGGTGGTGGTGGTGGTGGTGGTGGTTATAAGGCTCGCAACAACGCAGGATTAACCATGAAAATGTATAGTACGAATATCATTAGGGATGCAATTATTTAGTTAAACATATTCACGATTCTTGAACTAATGATAGTTACTATTCATTTAACCAATCATTAATGCTAGGCAATGAAAAATAACAACAAATATAAATTATATCAACAATCCACCGTGATTAAAAATGGTTTTATATTTTCTTTAACTTCATAATAATATTAATTATAATTACAATTATAATGATGGGGCCTATATATTAGTGATCAAATATGACCACAAACTAATAAAGGCACTTTTAGTTGTAACATTGTTGAGTGTAAGTTCAAGTCTTCTCCTCTACACCATGATCATATTTTATATTGGTTTCTAATATTTACGGAGTTTCAGAATATCATACTTCTATCAATTTGTCAAATACAATGAATGGGTATATAATATGTTATAATAACTTATGTAACTCAACGAAAAACATACTTGGAACTATTGGTTTTTCTTCATCTCGATGGCCACCTATACATGAGATCAAAAGAATGAAACAATAACCATAACCATAATCAATAAAATTGAATACATTACAAAGTAGACGATTTTGTAACATAAACCTTGGGATCCATTAGGATCATGAGATCCATTGCCTAGACAAACAAAACAGACGATTAAAAACCGTGATAAGATTTTTTAATATAAATCAATGAATAGCATGATAAATATTTGTATTTTCTTCATATGTATTGAGAACCACCTATTGTTTTTTCTTCATCTTGATGTCCACCTATACATGAGGAACTAAAGCTCAATACCATTTAATCCATAAAAGAGTATAGGATTATGTAAAATAATTACCCTTCTAATTGAAACAGACAAATTTTAAACACAAATTTAAAACTGTTAAATAACTACACCAAAACAAATACCTCGTGACCCATTAGGATTAGTAGACCCATTACCTAGACAAACTGAACAGATAATTATAAACAATAATCAATCTAATAATAATGGATAATAAAAAAATACATTTTAATTTTTTTTGCTAATTGAAATTGTAAACATGATGTTAGAATAAAATAATGAACGATATATATGTAGGTAAAGTTATAAATGTCAAATTTCCTTTGATTAACACGTTCTCTATTTTCATTTGAGATTTAAATTTTAATATTAAATAAAAATAAATTTATTCCTAATATATCGTATCTGGCCGGATTTTATTTTGGATAATCTACAATTATATTCAATATATATGGGTATTTGGGCCACCCACTGGAGCCGCTCCATATTTCAATGGAGCGCGACCGAACCCCCCACAAGGTCCAACATCGCCGGGTAAATCACCTCCATCACATATATCACAACGTCCGAGCCGAAGCTCGCACCGACTAAGCATTAACGTTGTGCGCTATGCGCTTCATTGGTGGTAGGTACCTTTATGATAAATAATACCCATGTCAGGGTTTGAACCCATGACCTCTAGAAAGTCATGGGCTACCCTTACCATGAGGCTATTTAGTCATTGATTATATTTAATATATATATATATATATATATATATATATATATATATATATATATAGTGGGAGGTTCAAATGAGAACCACTCTAAAGTTGAGAACTTTGAGAACTACATCAAATATGTGTTTGTTCACATGTGATTAACTTCAATCATATGTGAACATTGATGTACGTTTAATTGAAAAAGAAAAAAGCCAAAAGAAATTCTAAATTTATATCGAAATACACATTTTAACCGATTTGTTCACATTATCGTTCACATGTGAACATATATTTATTTTTTGCGTTTTTCGATATAAATTTAGAATTTTTTTGACTTTTTTCTTTTTCAATTAAACGTACATCAATGTTCACATATGATTAAAGTTAATCACATGTGAACAAACACGTATTTGATATGGTTCTCAAAGTTCTCAATTTTAGAGTGGTTTTCATTTGAACCTTCCCATATATATATAATATATATTATTTAATGATAAATATAAAGGGGGTTAAGTGTAAGTATCATCAAAATAATTCTACATCGTTAGATCAATATGAGAAAACCAATTAAGGGTCAGGATTACCTCAAGCTATTCTGCTTTCAATATATGTTATAGATCATTATCATTATTACTCAACATATATTGCAATTATTTATTACTTCTAAAACTCAAAATTATAGGACTCAAAAATATAGGATAATAGATATCGATTAATTTGCGTCCAATCTATCAATGTATTACCTAATTGTATATAAAAATGGAGAAATTACTAGTTCTATCAATTAAAGAGTAAATTCTATAAAGGGTTCCTGTGGTTTACCTTGATTTACGAAAATGGTCTTTTTTCACCTTTTCAGTCCAATAAGTTTACATTTTGCTCGAAAATGGTCCTTCACCCACCTAAAATGATTAAAGTACCCTTTGATCGTTTAAGTTGTGACTATCCAAAAATGACAAAAGGAATGGTACTTTAGTCATTTTAAGTGAAAGAGGGACCATTTTCGAGCAAAACGTAAACTTATTGCATTGAAAAAGTGAAAAAAGAAGTATATGGACCGTTTTCGTAAATCAATATAAATCACAGTGACCATTTATAGAATTTACTCATCAATTAAATCACACTTATAAAGGGTCATTTCTATAGATCAATGTAGAGATATGATTAAAATTAAGTGTATGATTAAGGGACTATTTACTTAGGCCTTAATGAAATTAATGACCAAAATAGATTATTCGGTCACCCATGTCTTGTATATACTTGAGACTTTTTCATTAATATCTAACTTAGCAGAGGGTTTATTCCCCATCCAAGAAACTGCACTCCTTCCCATTTAGTCAATTTTTTTACAAGAGTACCCTTATCTTCTTTGAGCAGCTACTTTTACGTTTATTCCTCCATTAATCTTGTCCTCTCATTTTAAGTTAACATTCTCGATCGTCCCTTGACTGGTTCCACTTAAATAACGTACAGGTTTCTGCACCGCGTTTATATTATTATAGTTTGATTAAATTAATAATATAATTCTTTAGACACTTTGCTAGTGGGTGGTGATCCTTACACCCCCACTTCTATCCATACACCACCTTTTATGTTTTACAGTATTGTATTGTACAAGGTTACAAAGCATATTTAGTGATACATGAATAAAAAATGGTGGTGTAGCGATCATTACCCTTTACTAGTTGGTTTTTGGTTATAAGTGGTTTTCATCTATTATTGACTTCATGAATTCTTTTGCTAGACTCAGTTTTGGGTACTACTTTAGTGAAGTCATTGAGTTTAAGTCGTGAATGTAGAACAAATTGCATTCCGAATGTTTATTGTAGAATTATTGTTTATTGCTTTAACAACCCTGATTCGAAAGAATGACTTAGACGGAAAACTTAAAGCGGAATATAAATTCTCTAACATCCAAACTTACAAAAGCCTCAAGTAGTGTAACTAAATCTTCGGGTACTCCCGGATGTCATAAATCTTGGTCCAACTTTGTTCATCTTACTTTTGTTTGCTTCTATCGATGTAAACCTGAGAATGTACGTAACGCGTAAGCCTAAAGGCTTAGTGAGCTTGTGTATGTTTGCATACAACAATATCACACAATAATGAACATGATCAATTAATGATTCAATATAACTTATTAACATTAAGGATCCCGATTATTGTGTTACAGACTTATACTCCGTGTTTAATTGGTGAATTAATCAATTAATATAATATGAGCTTCACTCGTACTTGAATTAATACCAAAAACTTTTGTAATGGGTCTGTTGCACAACAAACATTATAATGAAAATATTTATAATTTGACATGAATATAAAAATGCACTTTAATACAACATGATTAATCAATATATAAATGCACATAAGGTAATTAATCATGATAGGTTCAACAATCAAGAACAATTAATATAGCGTACATTCCCATTTTGATAAAAACAAGAGAATACTCACCTGAAATCAAAGATAATGTATGATCTCTACTTCGCCCGCATCCCTTTAATTGGAAGCATCTAATAATGTTATACATATAGAAGTTTGCTTAAACTAAATCACTTTCTGACTCAATTCTTCTATACTAATAGTACTTAGTTTCTCTAAATGACTTCTATCTTTAATAACCACATTTGTGAATCTCTCTTAGTCTCTACTACGATTGGAATGGTAAAAAAGAACAAGAAATAACCTTCATTTCATAGATAGTAATTTGATGGTTAGTCACCACTCTATTCATAGGTTAGAGACTTAGAGATGACACAGTTGTAACATCCCAAAATTTAAGATATCATTTTAATAAGTAAAGAAATATCATCATGGTAAAAGTAAAATATATTGTTTTAGGTAACATAAAATAATAATAACTGTGAAATGGTTTTAAGTTCCAGACAATAGGGTTAAAAGGGAATAAAATTGAATGGATATGTACACATGATCAGTGTTTATCCCATTCATTTTTCTACAAACCTCTGAAAAACTTCACCAAGGTGAGTCGCGAGAAAGAAAACACAGGGACAATTCAAGTAATCAAAATCAAGGATTTAATCTTCCAATTAGATATTCTATCAACCTAATTCTTTCCTCCTAATCATCATGGATACTATCTAACTATGTAAGTGTTGATGTTTCATGTTCTTAACCTAGAATCTTGATTTTGTGGGTTTTCATGAAGAATTGCGAAATTAATGATTCTAATACGAAATTAAGTGTCTTATATGTTGAATGGATGATAGATAAGCTTAATAGTGAGTGTAGAAACATTAAAATGAGTTGAAACTGAAGAATCATAGATGGTGTTCTTGAGGGTTAAATGGGATTTGATGGATTAGTGATTCTATCCGAATTAAAGCTTATAAGTGGTTGAATTATGATATAGAAATGAAATAATCATTGTAGTTAACACTAATTTGCTATAGAATTTAATTAATTTTAATTAGGTGTTAATGATCAAAGTGAGTTTTGATTAAATAGGTATGATTTGGTTATAATTCACCTAGATTGATGATTAGAAGTGTTGTTGGAGCTTTATTAGTGAAAATTGAAGTATGAAATTAAAAGGCTAAGTATTTAGGTTAATTATGATATGATGAGGATTATGGCTAAGTTAATAAAAGAATATAATGAAGCAATGATTGAAATAACTAAATGTTAATAGTGAATACGTAAGTGATTACATAGTTAAAATAAAGATGAATATGTAAAGAGAAATTATGAAGAATTAATCAACTCAAAGGGGATGATGGGTTGGTGGTGTTGATTTGTCAAGTATGATGATTATTAGTTGTTAAACGTGTTATTGTATCGATATGTTATATGATAGGTGATCGAAAATGGTGGTCTTGCTAATCGAATGTGAAATCATACAATTGCCTAAAAGCAAAGGTGCGTGGTACGAGGATTAAATGTGTAATGGTTGTATGTACTGGATTGCTTACGAGAAAGATGTTCATACAATCAAGTGGCTTATGTTTGATTCTTATACTTGTTTCTTATAATTGCTCTCACGTTGTATCGTATCTCAAATCTTAAATGATATTCGTTGTTGATCATTGTTGTTAGTTGTTGCTAGTTGTTGTGTTATTTGGAACTAGGGTGGAATTATATGGATTATGTGAATTGGGTATTGTAGAGATTGATTGTTATGAAATAAGTGCTTGGCATTACTCGGTATCTATTAAGCTTGGTATCCATTTCGATGTGATTTGGTGCTATGCTTACTTGTATCTATTGGACCGCGGATCTGTATGAAATATGGAGAAATCTCTACAGTTGATCAATAGTAGCTACTTAAGGAGATAAGTGGTGATTTGATAATTGTTTCATGTTGGTGCCTTTGGTAAATTATTCATTTAATTGCAGTATGCCCACTAAGCGTTTTGGTTACTCCTTCAGTTGTTTTATGTTGTAGGTCTATGTGTCGGCTGAATCAAAATGTTGATGGGTGATTTACGATGGCATGAGGATAGCGTGGATTGAAGCTTGTGTATGGGTTAGTCAAGCTTCCTTTCTTTTGAATCATTGTTATGATGATACTTGTGTAAATCGCCCAAGGGATTATGAGTTAGTGTCACGTGTCATTGGAAGAAAAATTTCTAAGTTGAGATTTTTGTATTTGAGTGTTATTGGCCTTCATATGGGATCAACGTAAAAGAGTTTAATTGGGAAGGTTACGACATAAATATGTTATAAAAAAATTAGGACGTTTCACATGTACTCTATAAACCACAATAATATGTACACTTGGTGACATTCCAAAACAACCAATAAACTTACGTATTCTATATCTAGAAAGTATCAATATGCACTCATGCATTAAAAGGTAGTATTTTATGCTTAGATGACTTGTACTCTCAATTCCATGTAAGTAATCGATTTTTTATATAGATGCTCTCAAATAACTATGTACATAATTGATATTTATGTAGTATTGATAACTGTATATTACATTTAAATACTAATCAACTCTATTTAGTATTATTTTAAATTTTAATTTACTTGTAAGTAGGTTGTGATTTTAACCTTATAGATTTGCCAAGTTTCCTAATAGCTTAACCACCTGTCATATTTTAGGACAATGGTATGATCTTGTGAGATCATAAGTCAAGGTACAACTTACCATAACATATGTTACTCGTACTACTAGCAAGACTAAGATTTTGTCACTCTTAGAAGTACAAATTTATATAACTTACAAATTTAGATCTAAAATTGTACACAAAATATTACATAGAGATCATTTGTAATTAGTTTAATAGATTACATACACGTTCATTTTAGTTATAATTGAGAAGTTTGATTTCGGATCATTACAATTGCTTTGTACGAGAGTTGATATTATTCCAATTATTTGTAGTTTATCAGAGTCGTTTATTGCTAACCACATAGTTATTTTTATATTCGACAAGTTAGACTATCATGTTTGTCACTAAATATAAAGCATATAAATTTTTAGTTCAAGGGTAAAGTAGTTATTTTTAAACATTTCGACTGTTTATTCGGCATCAAAAATAGACAATATTATTATTCTTACTACATCAAATCATTTCATACTCATACTATGATTTATATGGAAGTTAATGAGAAGAAAAAATTAAAAGGACGTCAGACCACTCCTAATAACGTTAGCATTTTCAAAAACTAAAAGAAAACTGACTGAAACTGATAGATCACTCTCATCAGTGCTCCATCACTTCATATTTCTGGGACCTACTGACTAATTAATTAAACAATTAAAACACAATAATTAAAATAAAACACATTTCATTAATATAAAACACATTACAATTAAATTAAAAAATACAATAAATAAAATAAAAAGACTAGAATTTAAATAAGGTAATCTAATCCGAGCTCGATTCGTCGGTTTCGTTCACGTCTTCGTCTTCGTCTGAGCTGTCACCTCCATACTTGTCTTAATAGAGTGTTACCACTTCTTTCCTAGCGCTTTTAATCAGTCTGAATTCTTTTTTAGAGGCAAGTTTTGGAAAATTTTTTAAAGAAAACTCAAAGCTTTGTAAGCTGCTGTTTTCAAATTGTTAAGGGTAATCATTTCTATTGCTTTTTGTTGCAATATAGTTGTTTGCTCTTGACGGATTCAAGTGTTTCAATTTTTTCGGAATGAACCTTTCTTTAAGATGAACCGGCTTCCGATGAAGCCGTACTTTTTGCCATCTTTCGACTCGGTGAACAGCGTATGTGATCGTTTTGGAACAACTTTTTCATGTTTGCATCAAGTGACATACCGATTGGGCTGTCGTCGGTGGCAAAAGGTTGGAACGTATCTTCGTTACCCATTACACCCGGCTCAATAAAGAATTTGGGGTAATGTTTTAGAACATTCCAACTTGATTCGTAAATGAATTTACGATTATCCATTTAATCCTTAAAACCTTTTCGGGTAGCATTTAAAATGTCATTTTCGTTGACACCGCTTCGAGGACAAATCTCATAATAGTGTTTGTAGAGGGCTTGAAATATTTTAGTGTCTTGCGAAATCTTATTCTACTTATCGGTAAGTTGATTAAGGTTACATTTTTGTGCCACACAAGAATTGTAACCTTAATGAACATTAGCCCTTAAAGACTCGTTTGATTGATTCTTTCCTTAAACGTCGTGTTCGGAATAATGTATCCACTGTTCCGCTAAAATTATAGCCTCGTCGCCCGTCTATCGTATTTGAACTTGTTTACCCTTTTTTTTCAGGTTGGGTCTCGGGTTCGGGTTGGGCCTCGTCCGAACTTTCTTCTAAGGTTTCGGGTACGGTGAAATTAGTTTGTTGGTAATTGGGATTGGATGTGTTTGGAGAATAATGTGAAAATTGGTAATTTGGGTTGGATTTATTTTGCGAAAATTGTAGGTTTGGTGGTTATCATTGTGTGTGTTGCGAAAATTGTGGTTGTGGTAGTGACCATTAAGTGTTTGTTACCACCCTTGATATTGATAATTGTTTCTATGGTCATCAGAAGAAGTTTGTAGGGATTTGCAATGGGTGGGAAATTTGCAAATTCAGAAGGTTGAGACGTTGGTGAATTTGGGTTTAGTTGCGGATTGTTTAACAAATTTTGCCACCTATCTTTGGCTACATTTTGGTGTTTTTAGACATTTTGATTTGTCTTTAGAGATTTGGTGTATGAAATGAAAGTGTATGGAATGGGTAAAATTGGTGAGAATTGTGGTGTATGAAAGTGGTGAATTGATGTGTGAAAGTGGATAAAATGAAGTGTGTGTTTATAGTTAAAAACTAGTGTTTAAAATGGAAAAAAATAGATATATTTATGCCGTTGGGAGATTTTTTTTAATTTATTTTTCTTTTCTAACGGTCAATTCGAATAATAAAAAAAGTGGGCCCCACTAAAACCCACCCTTACTCATTGAATAACTGACGGTATCCAAGCTTAGTACCATTGTTGTCGGTTCCGTCGACTATAACAGACGGTGACCGAGTGTCACCAATGGGACAAGTCTCGGAGTGTAAATTTTAGTGTCATTTATTTTTTTCATGGGTCAGCAAGATAAGTTAAGGATGAAACGGTAGCTAGCTAGTTGGAAAAGTATGTTTTACGACTGAAAGTAATATATCATTTTATTTTAAAGCATTTCTATTTCTTTATCTTGCTACGGTTGATAGCTTCCACTCACTTCTACCGACGGTTGAAATTCGGGTCTATATATAAAACGTCATAGAACATGAAGTCACCTTTGTGCGCGACCGACATTTAAATCAAAGAATAAGCATACTCCGAAATACAATAATTTTTCTAATTGACAGGATGGGTCGCAATTCTTTCTTTGTTCTCTGTTGTTGTATCCTCTTGGTTTCATGCCCTTTTGAAATTTCAGCAAAAAAATTCATGACTGTAGAGTCCTCAACATTTCAAGGTATGTATAGATATACCGTTTTGCATTTTTAAAATTTGGTTTCAGAAATGGTTATCGATGCTGTTTTCTTTATTATTTCCCATTTTATGTTGTCATCTTTGTGCAAATATTATCATTATACAACCACAAAAGTTCAGCAGATTAGATTCATATTCAAGCTCGACAGCTGGTTACAGAACATCAAATAAACATTTTTTCTGCCGTCTAGATCCCAGCAACCTCTAACTTATGACCCCCCACAAAGAGACTTCTAGACTACACGTTTTTGAGAAACCCAAAAGATGTAGACTACACTACTTGACTTCACCAGACTTTCAATGCATAAGTTTTTAGAGGAATTCACATTGTTTTAAGAGACTTAATTATTTAGATAATTATTATTATTAATCATTATATTTCTGCTGCATTAAATTATTTATGTGCTGCATCAATTTTGAATGGTAGGATGCGTACTCTCGTAAGTGTCGTAACATTCGCAAATTAATTGCATATTTAATTGAGTTATCGTGTAAAGTGTAAACCATTCCATCCAAAAAGTTAAACAAATTTATTCCCGTAACATTAGCTGAGTGTATTTTTCTGAAGTCGTTTCAATTTTGAATAGTTTCACCTAGCTCAGGTTAAGAAAATTAAATCTGCCAATATGGGAGAGAAACATAGCAATGTACGACGTCTGATTTTTAATTGTAATCATTTTAAATTTCCAAACAATTTCATGTAGCATCACCACCACCACCGCCGTTTGTCAAGAAGAGGCCCAAGATTGGGAAGAGCAGGCAGTTCGATCTTTTTGGGCGGGTACCCGACACAAAAAATAAACCACCGCTGATGCATGGACTCGATGGTCCTCATCATTAAGTTATCCTCCTAGCCAGATGAACATTATGATTATGACAGTTATTTTGATTAGTTAAGGTAAGATCACAAACACTGCAACAAATATTGCATTTATACACACTTTATTCTACACAATTTTTAAAAAGTGTGTAATTTTTTTACCATTTGTACGCACTTATAATCATGTAAAAACTCTCTACACTTATAATTGTGTAAAATGATAGTAGTCCTCGCACTTAAAATTGTAATGAAATATGTCCACACTTAAAAGTGCATACAAATTGCAATTTCTACGCACTTATAAATGTGAAGATCAATTGTACACGTGCGATTTCTTCGCGCATGCCCTTTTTTTGTGGTGCGAAGAAATCATGTGTGTAGAATTAATCACCATATTTGTAAGTGCGTAGAAATTGCACTTTGTATGCACTTTTAAGTGTGCACATTCTTTTTTACACTTTAAAGTGCGAAAATTGCTCTTACACACTTATTATTGTAGATTATTTATACATGATTATAAATGCGTACAAAAAATAAATTTTACACACTTTGTAAAAAGTGCGTAAAACAAAGTGCATATATATGCAACATTTGTTGCAGTGGAAAAACAATTTTTATTTTTTTGTATTTATTTGAAGTTTCTGGGAATCATGACGTTATATTTGTTATAATATAGAAAACGATAAATTGTATTAGTTTCATTCATTCAAAAGAGACTACTAGATCACTATATATAGGCAAGCATAGCATAAACTGCCAAACCGTCTAATAATCAGGCTCGGCCATACTAGCAGCAGTATCTATTGTCTAAAATGCCCTCACAATTTGAGCGGGAAAAAGATAAACGTTCAAGCTGTAGCATATATCTTTAAAGAATTTAGAATATAGTGCATTCGTTGTTGCGCCTCTTTATTTAGCATCAAATCATTGGTCATAACCTTTAATATCATTGTTGGATGACAACTTCTCATTCACAGCAACATTGGCGCGCGACATCTTACTAATTTTTAATGGGAATGGGATCAAGAGCAAGAAAAATAAATTAAGAGGGAAAAGAAAGAATTTTGATTTTCAAGTAGAGTGTAGATGATAGAAAGGAGTGATATTACATATTTTTAATTGGCAAAGGTGTGACTCTTCGACAACAACTTTTTTTTTTGTGTCAAGATAAAGACAAGTTGGTAGTGGAATGAGAAAAAAAGGAAAAGAAAAAACAAAACAACTTTTTTTTTTTTTGTCAAGATAAAGACAAGTTGGTAGTGGAATGAGAAATTAGAAAAGAAAAAACAAAAACGTAAATAAGAAAGAGAGGAACGAGAAGAACAAGGATCGAGATTTGGATTATAATCGGAGACTAGTTAGAGCATAGGGTGTGTAACCGGTGTTCTAGACAGTGTTCTGGAGAATATTGAAAGTGAGGATTTTATGATGTGATGAAAAAATATTCACAATGTACTGGACAGTGTTCTCGTGCTTTTTATTATTTGTTTTATTTGAAAAAATGAGAAGAAGACAGAAAAAAACAAGAACGTCGATGCCTTCAAATTCTTTATTTGGACGGTGAACACAAAAAATTACGAGAACACTGAGGCGGGGTGGGAGAACACCGAGGCTCAGTGTTCTCATCCAAAAATATTAATGCCAAGTCATGTCACACCTTGTGCTCTTACAGAACCCGTAACAACACAGAATATGTCGTTTCGCTTTGTAAATTTTACAATTTATAGTTTTAACTTTTAAAAAAAAAGATATAGGAGTATATATCAATTGTTTTGTGAAATGTGTTTCCCCTTAGGAGTCATAAGGGTTAAAAAAAAGGAAATAAATGTATTCACATGTTAAGGGGTTAAATTGTTAACATTAAATGGTAGTTAGTAATATAACACATGTTATTATACACATGTTATAATATAATATGTGTTATTATTAGTAAGTTATCAAAAATTTACAATCTCATGTGCATGTGTTAATAGTTAGTGATAATAATACGTGTTCTTATTAATTAGTGTTCATAGAAATTCACAATTATATGTGTTTTTTGTTACACAACCACATGATATTTAGTAATAATATAACACATGTGTTAGTATTGCTACACCATAATTGTTTGAAATATTAGGTATCAAATGTGTTGCTGAATCGCAATTCATGAGCTGAAAGTTTTTTCACCTGTTCTTGATGAATTTTAACAACTGAAACGAATCACATGAATTACATTGAATACTGATTTTCATTCAATACTATTATCACATATGATACCACACTAGTTTTGTTGTGATTCGATTAAACAGAGTCTCATGATTGTCATACAATTGCACAGATTTTTATTTCCGAATCAAATTGGTTGATGAATTAGTAGAAATAAGTTTGCAATTTCGTTTTCCTAAATCAAATTGTAGATACCAGATCCTAATAACTTGGAATCGCCTACGTTCGGTAAAAAAATATCGATGAAACTCGGCACAAGTAAAACCTAATTGAATCATAACAAATCTGCAGAAATGGATTGTCTATGGTTTCAATTGACGTGTTTGATTCGAATTAACGTAAGTCGTACTTTTGATTTGGTGTTTCTTGAGATTGATTTGAAAAAGATTGTGTAACACCCCTCATTTTACTATCATTTAGTATAATATATCGGAAGCGTAAGTCCATATAAACCTTAATTGTTTACATTATTTTTAACAAACATAAAATATTCAAACTATTTCATTACCATAGTTTATCAACTCGGGGGTTATATAAAACAACATATTACACTGATTTACACAAATCATTTATCAGAGTATTGCTCAGTTGTCAAACATTCCATTCCAGTGCCACTGCCTTGCCCAGCCCTTTATCAAATCATGCCCTGCAAGGAGTATTTAATGTGGGGGATTAGCTTAACGCTAAGTGAGGAAATACATAACCAACAGCCTAACTTAGCATAACAACCTTGTTTACAGTAATTAATCGTAAACAAAAACATCAAATAGATCGATGGTTCTTGGGGAAACCTTCAGCCAAGAATATCAACAGTACACATAATATCAATGAGATAACATCTCAATACACAACATATCAATGAGGATCGGTGGTTCTGGAGATATCATGATACCCGGGGATTCTCCCAGAACACTTATCGTCAATCTGTATGGCCAATACAGAATAGACCGATAGTTTGGTACTAATCTCATACGACCTAATTTCCTATTAACGATATGTACAAGGAAATTCCTGTCGTTTTACAATAGTAACCAAGCCCAACCAACATGTTGACCTCAATACTGATGCCCGAAGGCCAAATATCAAGTGATCACGTATTCACATATTCAATCAAGTTAACATATCAGACTAATCAGTCTATCAACAGTATTATTACTATCAAAACAAATTAATCATGGCAAACCAAAAGCAGTAATAATACGATTACCCGTTGTAACCAAACATGTTACAACTAAATTACACTGAGGATTAAGATCCACTCACCGACTACCTCAGTTGTCCACTCAGTAGTCTAATGTCACTGAGTCTTCTCAAAATCTGAGAATACAATATAAATAACGAGTTAGTAACTCATTTATAATAATCAACTCATGATAAAGTCGTACAACATGATTCATAATCTCAATTTCAATGAATTATTACTCAATTCATTATTCACTTAGTCACGATTAATGATCATGATAATTACTTTCTAATTCAATCATATACATGATTATTAACTTACATTACTCTAACACCAATCATGCCAAGGTTATGAATAACCATCTTAACATTATTAATTCAAAATTATTTATCAAATTATGATTATCATGACCATCTTATCACATTAATCCACTTCAATTATCACTAAATTCATCATTAGCCTCAAGAACACATAATCAATTTATAGCTCAAATCATATTAATCGTCATCAATAATTAATTATTATCAATCATTCCATAATAACAATCAACTTAAACATTGATTCTTCCAAAATCAACTAAACCATGACTTCTCTCATGATCATACACCAATTCTTTTATTTCTAAGTTAGGGTTTCGATGATAATCCTTGTTTAAGCATCAACTAACAACTATATCATCATTTCAAGCTTCAATTTAACATTACTCATCTTAATTCAATCAAATACACAAATACCCATTTCTAGGTTTATATGAAAATCGAAAATTAACACTTACAACATGCTCATGATGATGATGGAATGATTAATCCATGTTATTGAAGCTTAGCTAACATCAATTTAATCATTTGAAACCCTAATTTCGGATTTAAGGTCAAGAACATCAAAACCTCAAATTCTAGGGTTCATATTTCATGAAATTGAAACTTACAAGTTGAATAGAAGGATTAGGAGATGATAATCCATGATCTTCAAGCTTGAATTCGATTTCTAGAGCTCCAATTTAAGATTTCTTCATGTTTTTATTCAATCTCGAGTTTTATGTGTATGTATGATGTGTACGTATGTATGTATGAGGGGGTAAGTATTAAACCGACTCACTTCTGTGAGTGTGTAATATAAAAGATTTAATTTCATTCCCCGTACTTATCATTGTCTGGAACTTAAAAATCATTTGTGAGGAAATATTATTTTATTTTACTGTCAACTGAATTAATTTAAAATAATTAATAATTTATTAGTCACAATAAATTATTCGACTCTTTTACCCATTTATTTTCGAATAGCACAACGAAACTATTTTCTGACAAATTAAATAATAATTCACCGTCATAAAATATTAAAATACTACTAGACCCGAGGACTGAGTGTTACAGATTGAAGAACCCCTGTGATTTGATTTACGTACATATATGTATGTATAGTCTGTATGTAATAATATATATATATATATATATATATATATATATATTAACCTTTTCTTTTTAATTTTCTATTGATTTAGGGAAATTTGCAATTTTTGTCCCTGTGGTTTTGCGTTTTAGCCGATTTTATCTTTAAAGAATTTTTTCTGCAATTTTAACCTTGTGGTCTTCAATTTTTGCAATTTTTATCCCTCAAACTAACTTCCGTTAAAAACAACTTTAAATTACATCAAATGACCAAACTACACTCCATTAATATAAATTATAACAAAATAAATGAAGACTGACCCACTGTTTTTCTTCCTTCCCTCCACACAGACAACTCCACCTGCAAATTCAATTTCCCCATCACCAGGAACACTACAAAAAAGATTCCTCCAATTTATTCATTATCTCTGTCTTTGAAAAACCCACCTGCAACATTTCTCTTTAACCTTTCTTGTTCCATATCAAGCATTCAAGCCTAGAACAATTACACCACTACAAAATCACCGCTGAATCATTTCCAAAACCACCACCAAATCTATCCTAACGTCGCCACTTCCAGATCCGGTTGTGATGGTCATCTTCAAACACAACGTCGGTCGGAAAACATCTTCAACAAACTCGTGTTAACTCCGGATTTAATCATCTAAAACTCGCACTCCAACTCCGGCCGCATCTCGCATATTTTAAATCGTGAATTCTTGATTTCCAGATTTCGCAATCGATTTCAACTCTGATAACAACATGGATGCTTTTTCAGGCTGCGATCGGTTCGAACTCCGGTAACTCGACTTCGTCGGAGTTCGCGTCCTTAGATCTGGAACAAAATCGATCTCGAGTCACCGGAAAATGTAAACCAAAATGACGGTGATATATTGCGACCTGAAACTCCGATGATTGCGCTTTGATTGCGACTTGAAATAGATCTGGGTTGCAGCGACCAGCATTTGCATATCAATGATTATTTTTTCTGATTTGACACTAGTAGTCCGGTGGTCCTTGATGATTGAAGGTGTTATAGCAGCGGTTGTGGAGGGATAATGGTGCCACGATGGGGTTTTGAGTTAGGGCTTGAAGCACCATGACACAGGTTGAATTTTGGGTTTGGTATTTTTGGAGATGGTGCCACAATGACAGAGATGAAGCAATAGCAGTGGTGGTGATGGTAGTTTTAGAGGTTTAGGGTTAGGGAGGATTACTTGTTGATGAAAAGTGGGAAAAGTGAAGTGGGTTTTGGGTTAGGGTTTGAAGTACGAACGAAGAAAGGAACAAGGAAAAAGGTAAAGGAAGGGTATTTTGGTCATTGTATATAACTTACTAGAGTTTTCTAACAAAAGTTAGTCTGAGGGACAAAAATTGCAGAAAATAAAACCCACGGGGAATAAAATTGCAGAAAAAATTCTTTAGGGACAAAATCGGCTAAAACACAAAACCACATGGACAAAAATTATAAATTTTCCATTTATTTATTTATTTATTTGGAATTAAATAGAAAGTATAATGATTAAAGTGTCCCTTCACCCCTAATGAAAAATGGGGCATCCTCATTGTTTCAACCATTTTCACTAATTTTATCATTCTCATTTGAACCTCACTTTATTAATTAATGATCATAATAAAACTAAGAATATAAATAAAGGATTAATGTCTAAAACTTGTACCCAACGTTGATTTTGTGTACCCAACTTTGTGCACCCAACTTATGTGATGTAATGATGTATAAAGCATGTCATATACATATAGAGGTGTTCTTTTGAGCTTTGATAGTGCTTATCTCGAGGTTTATGTGAAACTCGTCTATATTCTTTGTATTTAGACATTTGAGTGGTAATACAATTTCACCAGGGTAACCTTTTACTAAAAAGAGTGTGTTTTAATGTATTATGTAGTACTTTTGATAATGTCTCAACATCTACAGACGTCACATCATACCCTTAAATAAATTACACGTAAGATAAATACATTAAAACACGTTTTTTTAAAGTAAAAAAAATTGATGTGTTAGAAGTAACAAACATATATTGAATGTACAAAACAAATTGGATAGATACATTCACGAACAAATCTCTAAAATTAAAAAAAAAAACATAGAATATGAGATGTAGATGTACCTTGAGAATTTGGTGTTGTATAGTTATGAGCAATGTGTTTAAAACCGAAAACCAAATCGGACTGGAGCGGGTCCGGTTCAGGTCCAACCGGTTCGGCCGAACCGTTTCAAAATCGGCACACCTCACATTTATTTTTTAAAAAGATTAAAATTAAAATCCTGATCCAACCGGTCCGGTTCCTGGTTGGACTGCCCGGTTTTGACCGAACCGTCCGGTTCGTTGACTTGTCAAACCTCGGTCAAAACCGATTTTCATCAAACTTGGGAGCCTCCGATTCCCGGTTGGACCGGTTCGAGTTAACCGGTTTTCAAAACATTGGTTATGAGTGACAATTGCTAAATGGCTTGAGATCAACACGATGCGACAAAGAAGAGCAGCCAAATAAATTAGAGCGATCATTTTGTGATTCATTTTTTTGTTTACGTTCTAGAGTTTGCCTTTATCAAAAGGTTGTTATCTATTATATCTATAATAATATGTTTAAAGGTGTATTTGGCCCAAGTCAGCCAACCACAAACCAAGCTGCTACAAATACAACTCATACAATACATAATACACTGGATACACTCTCAGCAGCCTACATACGTCACCAAAAGTACTTTACTTATTGCAAACCAATGTAACGATATTTACGTTAGTTAGTCAGTTACTAGCAGCTAGTTTGTTAATTAGATGTTAGAAGCTCTCTCTCTCTCTCTCTCTCTCTCTCTCTCTCTATCTATCTATCTATCTATCTATCTATCTATATATATATATATATATATAGCATATGGTCATATGGATGCAATATTTGAGTTCAGATGAGATTAATAAACTGTGCACAAATCATTTCGTTCTATGTTTAGCATTGCACATTAGATCGAAATGTGACAAATGATACTCTTAGAACATGTCCGAGTGAAGTTATTTCACCAACACAAAACTCATTACAATCTGAATAGCACAAAGAATGGTGAGCTTCAGATTTAGGCTTAACACCTGATACCATACACCTTTGTTCACATTTTCATGTGGACGGATACATTGCTGTTTTAAGCCATTCGCAGTAGTGACAACTACCAAAAAAATCGTTGAATTGAAACGAACAATATCATCACTAAATAAATAATTAGCCATTCGCAGTAGTGACAACTACCAAAAACACGTTGAATTGACGAACAATATCAACACTAAATAAATAATTAGAAAAAAATAATAAAATTGGCATTGGTCTAATAATGTACGTATTTGCATTTAATAATGCATTACTAATGCTATGCGTATGAGGTTTTAACGGGTGTGGGAAATAGGTTTTCTGACCTCCACTTTAAATGGGTTGGGTTTCGATTAGTGCTTAAATTAGTGGGTTTAATTCCCAAATTTTGAATTTAGTCTATAAACCAAACCTTTTTAATGGGAATGACATTCGTTTCAAAAAGATAAATATAGAGAATAGCAATAAGAAGAAGAATATAAAAATAAAATAAAAAGACGGATCATGCCCAATTTCCATCGACACCTATGTAGCATATCATCTCTACACATTGATCTTCATTTCAGTCAAAAAATTTATGTAAAAGTAATTACTGTTAGGATTATATAAAGGTTGATTAAAACAAGTTGATGTAACGCACATTTTTAGCACAAACTTCATTACACTTGACATTTACTATCCACCAAAAAGTAAGAAAAAAAGGGTACGAAGAGGTGATACGGTCAATTTTAGATATTGGAGAAGTCATTCACCATATCAACACTAGAATAATGTCACCTGAAGCTTACTTCTCCATATCAACACAAAAAGAATGCAACATGGTTATATGGTCAAATGATATTAGAGAAGTCATTCGCCATATCTATACTAGAATATTGTAGCCTAATGCTTATAATTATGCTATTCAAAATGCTCTAAGGTTATCTTATACGCTAAAGCAAACCAAAGTCCTTAACTGTTTTTATCACAAGAAGATATTATACGACCACTAACAAAAAAATGATGCAATGAACATATTCCACAAACTGATGTGGTAAAAATAATGTACGGACTTCAGCTACATAATTATGAGTCATATCTATACCCAAAACCTAAAAATTGAAAACAGATCTTATAATAGACTAAAATAATACTAGTAATTTGCAGATTCTGTTATCAAATATACACACCAAAATACCAAACCAAGCCTCAATTATCCAAACAAAGCCTTTAAAAAGAAAAGAAATGTGATAATAATAACAAATCACTATCAGCAACATGTGCAGCCGCGGAAAAAAAATTACACAAAGTTAATCGCAAACAGTACACGTCTAAAGCAAACACTCATGGACTACCATCATTTAACTAGCATCAATTAGAAACATTACGGGACCAGTTTCAAATTAATTTTAGTACCTGCTATGATTAAATATAAGCAACCTCAAAATTAGCCAATGATGTGAGTTAATAGCACCTGTGGTTTCAAACCAAAGACTTGTTATTAGCCCAGCTACAAGGCAGCTACAACGTTGTCATGACTTCTGATCTTACTGTAACATCGTTCACAGCATATCAGCAAACAAAAGATGTTTACGTATCAACTTCAACCATCTTTCTAATCATCCAGCTACAACCCCTTTTATGGCCCAAAAAGAAAACAATAGTAAGAAACATGATCAGGCCAAGAGTCAAATCCTAACTTGATTTTAACATTAAGATGTTGGACTCTTACCGCCAACATTATCATCATCATCATCATCACAATCGTAATCTATTGCGCAATCAGCAACAAAAGATTCAAGCAATCGCAAAAGAAACAGCATAACAGCTGCTGCACCATTTCTCACCAACAGCATACAGCAACATAAACACTATAGTTCATGTCAAAAAATTTAGTATGCGTGCATAAATATGGGACAGCAAATATAAGATACCCATATATATATCAGAAAGGATAAATCTTAGACATAAACCATGCAAAAATCCAGAGTGCAAAATCAACACCCTAACATAAAATCGAGCGTGTTCAAGGAGTGCAACAAAAAAAAAATTAACCTTAAAAACATGCATGCGGAAATGAGTTCAACAATTTATCCAAGTCATCACAAAACAGAACATTTCTCTTCAGTTCATGCCAATACATGGAATCCCCGACAGTGTAGCTCCCTTCTCATTCCTGTAAAACAGAAAATAGATAATCAGCATCTCACTGATAAGGCCAAAGCTACTATTTACAAAAAAGATCATCTATATCTACTCACGTCAGCATCAGAACGTTGTGGTGATGGACTTCGAGAGTCAGCTTTGCCACGGGGTGATACGCTTTTTGGAGTAGCAGAGCGTTCCTTTTCAACAGGTGCTACAGGACTCCTGCTTCTAGAAGGTGTTCTGCGTGGAGATGGGCTCCTACGCGGACTAGCACTGCGCTTAGCAGAAGGAGAAACACTCCTATACAATCCCATTTAGCACCCATCAGATCATTAAAATTAATAAAATGGGATAATATATACATAAGCCACCCATGTATTTAGAAATAATCAATTAGGGTGGCCTTGCTTCAACCTCAGATAGTTGGGTGGCCCATGCATACATTTTAAACGGAAAAAAAAGATAAAAAATTGCCTTGGAAGCTTGGACTACCTTGAAGTAGAAAAGTATTGAACATTTATTTACCTGACCGGAGACCGGCTTCTAGCCTTCTCATCATCATATCTGGATCTCCTGCGTTCTCTACGATAATCAGGACTTCTGCTGCGACTCCTACTGCGGTAACGATCCCTGTCCCTTCCACGAGGCCTCTCGTGTTCAGATCGATCCCTGCTTCTGCTACGGTGTCTCCGCCTGTAGTCTTTGTCCCTATAATCATCTCTGTGCCTTGAACTACAATCAGATTACAGCCACGATACTAATGTGAGAGGCAGAATATTATGCAAAAAACCAGCATACAAGTAGTAGGAAGGTCAAAATGGCCACTGTTGTTAGATCTAGAAAGATGGCATGATAAAGCTGTCTGAAGATCAAGCATATGCAAAACATTACACATCGACTGAAGGGTTTAAGTCCAAACAAAAGCATGGGGTACTCGACATTAACACAGTTCACGAAGGCATGCCAGATTGAATTAATGGGGCCATAAAGTCAACAACTTTTGATAATTTCGAATGATAACTCATATAATTAGAAAAGACCATACTGTATTACTGGAGTGTAGATCCATATTAGTTTGATATATATGGAAAACAAATAAACATTTTTAGAACAGCTTAAAATACAAACTTGTTTAATTTCAACACAGCACTTTAAAGACAATCCCATAGAGAGCAATTCTCTGGTAGAATATGTACTATATTCTCAGTGGCTAATAATTTCATGTTTCCTGAGTGAAATAATATATCAGTTTCTTGATCAGTAAACAAACTATAACCAGGCCATTGCTTTCAAATCATATGAATAGCTTGTATACCTTATTAATAAAAGCTACAAGCATGTAGCTTCTCCATACCTATCAAACAAGGCTAATGTTGCATCGAAAAAGTCATTACCTTGGCCTCGGACTCCGACTTCTTGAGCTTCCCTTCAACTTCTCTGCAGGTTCCAGTATCCTTCCCTTATGACTACAATCATAATAGAAAAAACCACTCAAGCTGATATAAAAACACAAAATGTGTTTCCATTTTCATACATAGCAACCTGTAACGTATGACTCACATTCGTTCAGCATCAGGCCCGTATTTCGCAAACTGAACCATTATCTCTCTTCCATCAACAACTCTTCCTACAAAAATCACATACACTTTCAATTCATATAACATCACCTAAAAACACATGATAAATAAATAGATACGCATATAAACAACATCAATCGTCACCATCAAGTTTTTCCACTGCTTTCTGTGCCTCATCAGCATACTTATATCGAACAAACGCAAACCCTCTCGAATCCCCAGTCCTAAAACCAAACTGATCAGAAAAAAACCCTAATTTTACAAACACTAAATCAAATACATACACATATAGTAATACATAAGAAGTACCTTCGATCCCTAGGAATGAAAACATCAACAACTTTCCCATACTTATCAAACAGCGGAAACAAATCATCAGCAGTTGTTCCTACACAATAAAAATCAATAATTCTACATTATAAAAAAAATTTGGGGCTTTTGTGATTAAGATCAAATTAATGAAATTGCGAGCTTACGGAAAGTGATGTTGAGAACGAGCAACGAATACGTGTCTCTGATGTCCGGTGGACCTGCTCTTCCGAAGTGCGACATGATTGATTATTTGTTCTTCAAACGGGCGATTGTAGGGTTAGGGTTTGTGTCTGGGTGAGTGATAGATAGTTATAAGATGTTATCCCTAACAAATGAGTTGCGGCCGCTAAAGAACGAAGGAAAACTTTGACTTATTTTCATATACACCCCTTGAAGTTTGCTCCTTTTATAAAGACCTTTAAATCTGTTGTCGTTAGAAACTGAATCACAATCACAAATGGACATAACCAAACGGTCTAAGCCACTAATCGCCAACGTACTTTCCCTTTTGTTCCGAGATCACCAATCAACCGATTTTATTACTAGGATCACCAACGAACTATTAAAAGTTGTCCCGATATCACCATATGGTAACCGGTTACCGGTTGAACCGGTGAACTTGATTATTTGGGTTTTTTAGTGGTTTTGTGATTTTTATTTATTACTTAGGTGGCAATAAAAATGTAATTTTTTTTTGATCTATTTGTTTAGTATGGGATGGTACATGTAGGGATGATCTAGGTACAAGCTATGAAGCCATTTTTTGATGACCCTTTTCTTCTCTAGTTGCCCCCTTCATCTCCGGCCACCCTCTTTCATCTATGGCGCCCTGATTTCTTTGGCAACCACGAGTTGTACGGACATCCACAAATTCATCACCACTACAATGATTCTGATCGCCATCACCAAGTTAATTCACTCCATCACCACCGCAACGATTCCGATCGATGTACAGGGTATTATACACTGGAAAAACGCGTAGAACACAACCACTAAGCACACTAATAGATTGGTTACTATTCGTCGTCTCTTTAATCTGTTTACATCTACGGAGACTATGTCTTCTTCTCCGGTGATTGATCTTCATGGATGCTAGTAATTATGATGTCCTTAAAAGAGTGTAACAACAACCCGAAAATGATTACATTACTCGATTGTCATTTTGCTTTCACTACGAATTAAGTAAACGATTTCAGTATGATGATAGATAAATTAAGAAGGATTCAACCATATCTAGTTGTTCTAAGAGCATCTGCAATGCATCTTGCTGGCAAAGTTTAATAGGAACAAGGATATGATGAGTCAGCATGTAATACCACTGTGATGGTGCCATGTATTCACGCGCTGAATGAACCGTTCGGTTCTGTACATACGCATCTTAAGATGCATTTGGTGGGCCAGCAAAAAGTGAATTCATTATTTTAAATTCTTTGCATTTGGACTTTACCATTTTATAGAATTATATGTTACTATATTTTAGTTTATATTAATTTACCCAGTTATACTTGAGCTAGCAAATTTTAACGTATTGTTACTATTATTTATTTTTATCTCAAAAAAAAGTCAGACATTAGAAACTAATCCAAAATAGTAGTAAGGCAACTTATCTCATATTGTTATTTTTTATGTATTTTGTAAAAAGTTTTGTGCCCAATTTTTTATGCAGTATATGTATATATATTTACATAAAATAAAGGGAAAAGTACAATAAAAGGATTATACTTATCACTCATTCTTATTTAAGGTACACAGCTTTAAATTTTTTAATTTAAGGTATCTAACTTTCAATTTGTAATCAAGTTAGGGACGCGAATTTCACAAATGACGAGTTGTTATCAAATTTCTTTTTTATAAGTAACATATCTGTTTAATAAATTAATATTCCTCGATCAATTTTAAAAAATATTAAGTATAATGGGAGATATTAAAGTTGAAAGTGGTAATGAGTTTTTATTAAATTCTTTCTCCCCACTCAATATTTTTTAAAATTGATCGAGGATTATTAATTTATTAAATAGATATGTTACTTATAAAAAAGAAATTCGGTGAAAACTTGTCATTTATGAAATTCGCGTCCCTAACTTGCTTACAAATTGAAAGTTAGATACCTTAAATTGAAAAATTTTAAGTTGTGTACCTTAAATAGTAATGAGTGATAAGTATAGTCATTTTATTGTATTTTTCCCTAAAATAAAAGAAGTGATTAAAAAGGTTTGTTGATGTGTCAGTTTAATGAATTATGTAAAGTTCAATGCACTGCAAAACTTTTTATTGAAAATGGTGAATGCTGATGTGGCAATCCATTAAACTCATTAAAGGTGTAATGCATTCGAGATGGTCTAAGTCTCTTTGGTGTAAGTCTTTAGTATTTAACTAATTAAATATAAATGCAGTTTTCATATTTGGGCTTTAATTTCGATACTAAACCCAAGTAGTGAATGTTTTAGAAAAGAAATAAATATGCTCACTGAGAAAATAAAATATGGCTGGAATACATGTCTGAGAAGATGAGTGAAATAAGGAAATTCACATGTACATCTAAATAGCTTAGGTGGATACCATGTCATTAATATTAGTGATGTGGCGTCGTCAAGTCATCGGGTTAATTACGTTTTAGGATAAAAATTATTGAGTTGGTGATCTCAACACATAACTACAAAGTTCGTTGGTGATCCTGGTAATAAAACCGATTGATTGGTGATCTCGGAATAGAAAAGAAAGTACATTGGTGATCCGTACATTAATTGATTTTTACATTGGAATTTTTAAAATTTTATTTGATTTATACTTTGTTTAAGAATTAACATGAATTAGCTGAAATTGAACTGAACTAATATATCACTTCATCATTATGTAATCATTATATATATTACATTATTTAGTAGGGGGAAATTTTGGAGGCTCTGTGCGGCTGCCCACCTCGCTCACCCTCAAAGTCAATCTGGTCCCACAGACCCAATTACAATGTAGTAAGTTATGCATTTTTTTTACCACTTATACATAGAGCCGGCCCATGAAATCTAGTGACCTGATGCGACGAAAATAAAAAATGCCCTCTATATAAATAAAAGGTTACACTATGATCAATTAGCCAAGATTTTATAGCATGTGTTGTTTTGAATTGTTTTTAGACATGTTCACATACTTTGTTTCTTGTAACTTAGTAGGCACTTAGATCAGATAGATAAATCTGGAGCTTTAATCATCGCAGTAGCTAAGTTAGAAATAGATCAAGTAAATATGGAGCTTCAATGAATGTTGCTCGAATGGTGTATAGTGAATCGAGGGAGTTGCCCGATAAGGTAACTTGAACCTCTATGTTGATTTTCATTGATAGTATTACTTGATTGTAGTTTTAACTTGTTGTTTGGCTACATAAACAATGTAGCTCACACTGTTTTATGAAGTTTGCAGTAAAACTTGGCTTGTTTTCAATTAGCCTAAATATTCAAATCAAACTGTTTTGAAAGTAACTTACCGGTTACTACTCAAGCCATCAATATTGGATCTTAGGCTGATTTTTTTAGGTAGATTACTGATTATGTGAAGTGGGAAAAGTCATTTTACTATGAATGGAAAAAAGCTTCTCCGGTTGCGCTCAAATTACTTCGTCAAATGACGTTATAATTTGTATGGTTTACACAGTTGCATTTTGTTGGTGTTCTTTCTTAAATTGTTCTATTTGAGGTTTATTTAGGTTAAAGGCGTGTTCATTAGGTCTAGCTTTTTTGTTACCGGGTGTTGGATTTCGTTAAAGCTTTCTTGAGTCGTATTTAGTGTTTTTAGGTGTTATGGTAGGTTGTTTATTTCTTGTTTCTCGTATATCCCAACATCTAGCTAATTATTTTTAATATAATTATGCTGTTAAAAAAATAATGAATAAAATAAGTAAAGTGAATCGTTTATGTCAACTTATATGTTAAATAATTAAAACCTTAATGTATAAATAGAATATTTAAAATAGTAAATTTTTGAAGATGAAATCAAATATGAAGAGCAAAAATTCAATAATAAAAATATTAGAAATACACACATGTATAATTGTAAAGGAATGAAAAATGTATAGATTGATGAGTCACAGTTGTTTTATTGATGCTTAAGTAATCCAATAAAAGTATTAAAATAGGCTAAGTTGTTTTTGTAGGCTAGACTACACCATAGATATATATAAATTGAACCTAAAAATGGTCCCCTTAAACGGGCCTCGTGCAACAATGTAATTATGATTTATGATACTTTCTTATGCTCCTAAAATGTCATTTATTTTACAAAAATGCTAGTTTATATTAAATTCAGAAGTATGGAATATTATAAAATCAACATTGCAACAAAATCAAAGTAGATTTAGGATCAAAACTTCATTAGACTATGATACACATAATACTCTATATGTGTATTTGCCTAGTATGTGTATATGTGTACCCGTCATTATATATATATATATATATATATATATATATATATATATATATATATATATAATATGATTAGGATCAATGGAGAGGGTAATTAAATGAGAGAAAGGAGAGAAGGGTTTTAGACCATTAGATCTTATAATGAATGGTTAGATTAAGTTAATGATAAATTTGTAAGTTTTAAAGCCATCTTTAAGTTGAGGAGGGGCAAAAATGTACAATTAGTACGATTTGGTTCAAAAATAAAAAGTGTTCCTATTTAATTGCTAAAAAATCGTCGGTTTCTTTCCCAACAAAAGTGGGATTCTCTTCAGAAAATTGAGGGGTTCTTATTGGTATTATTTTTAATTTTCATTTACTCCTTAGTAACGTGATTAGAGTTTTCAGAAACATAAATACTATTCTTTTTTTTCTTTTTTTCTTTTTGTGTATATATGTAAAAATTAGGTGTGATCAAGAATATAAAATAGTAATATGAAGAAGTTACATATATAATCATATCCCAATTGTGAATTATTAATTATTAGTCGTATTCTAGGATTATATTATTTTTTTATAATGAAAATTTTCTAGCAAAAGAATAAAAAGAAGTGCATCAAAGTTAATTTTGTTGAGTTTTAGCCTTTTAGGTTAAATGTTATAATTGAATCAACGTATTTCTTTTTTTAACAATGTAATGAAGACGTACTAAAAAGGTGAATCATTATTTAAGAATCGTATTTATTAAATTATGAATCATACTCATAAAATCATGAATCACAACAACAAATATATGAATCAAATTGATAAAAATAAATCATGGTTATTGAATTATGAATTTTGTATACACTGATGGGTATATATATGAATCATAGTTATTAAAATATGAGTTGTAGTTATTAAAGTATGAATTCTAACTACAAATAGATAAGTCAAATTAATAAAAATGAATTTTACATGTAGCAATATATTGTTGATGGTATAATTTGTGAATCATACATGTTTATCTTGTTTTGATAAAATACATTAATCATAGTTATTATAAAATTATGATTCAAACTTATAGAATTATAAATTACAAATATATTGATCAAATTAATAAAATTGGTAGAAACCTTTAAATAAAGAACAAAGAAAACTAAATATTACTTACAAATTGTAGATGATAATCTTTAAAAAAATAATATTATAATTATAATACTAAATACTAATTAAAATAAACAACAATTACCATCACTTTGAATCCTTTTCTTTGATTCTTCCGATTCATGATCATCATTCTTGCTTCAAGTATCATGATCCCTTGAAAACTATCAACAAATTAGTTTGTAGATACATGAATAAAAAATGGGTGTATAATCTCATCAATTGAGTAGCAAATAAAATGAATATTTTGTGATTAGCTTCGTTGATATCTTTCTTATTGGGTTTAGAAAAGAATTGTCTTCTACAATTATGAGAAAAGAATAATTGCCACTAAATAATAATTAATTCATTAATTAAATTACAATTTACTATATTACCTTTTTACCCTAGTTTTAAATAATTGGTCTAGAAAGCTTCTTCCTCTTCTCTCTAATATATTTCTTCTTTTTTATCCTCTTACTATATATATATATATATATTTCACATGTTCCAGCCAGTTTTTGATTCCAACTCCAGTTCGAGTTTTTATTCTCGTCCATGTTCTTATATCTGACACTTGATTCTGGTTCCGGTTAAATTCATTTGAAAATGATCATCTATTCTAAAAATCGAGTCTAGTTGCAGTTCTCAAGTTGGAAATGATTACGATTAGAGATTATATACCGGTCTATAATATGCACATACCACACTAACACAAAGGCAAATAATCATGAACCATAATCATGTTTAACAAACACTACAAACGTTAACTAATCATGAAATACTGCTTTGTATTGGTGTTATGTTTTGTGCAATATGATATTTATCTTTGGCTAGCAAAATCCCTAGGTTATTGAAATGAACACCCAAAACAAAAGGCACATTAGAGGTGACAATTTTAAACTCATTGGTTAATTATATGTCAATTTGGTTAATATATAAGAGGGGATGGGTTTGTTGGGTCTCCTCCCCATTTTTTGGATGGGTCTAAATGGTTTTTTCAATACAACCTTCAATTATGTAACAATTAACCAATGGGTCTAGATGGTTCTAGCGGGTACATTTTTTTTTCCACCTTATTTCAAATTTTTTCATTTTTCACTCAAATAAAATTTTTTTGGTAAAAACCCGATGACCCGACCACAGACCCCCCCGGAGCCGTTTAGACTCATCCTTCTAAATGACTCATCTAGACCTAAACCTATTTAGACTCAAACCCATCTAGACCCGTGATCCGATCCATTCATTTTGCCACTTACAAAGCAAACATAGTGGAAAGATACAAACTAAAATTTTAACTGAAGCGAAACATCCGTATAGTGGACACGCAAAAATAGATGATATTCCCTAATCCCGTTTTCTTTCTTGTTTTCTTTTAGTGTTCATCTTATCCTCCATGTCAAAACTGATTACGAGGGTGTTTGACTTGACTTTTGGGACGAACTTTTTAGTTTTTTAGCATTATAATAACTCATAAGCTCTTTTGATTTGCCAAATACCATTTTAGCTTTTTAGCTTTTAACTGCTAAAAAACTTTTTTTTGTGAAGCTAGGAAGTTGGAAAAAGCTTATAAGCTAAAAAGCTAAAAGTTCAAATCTAAAAGCCAAACCAAACACCCCGACCTCCAACTTTGACAGCAGGCAATGGTGAATAATTGTATTAGCGAATAATAGTATCGAAACGTCATTTTCAGGAAGTCTCCTTTTTATAGAGACTACGTAAATGGAATTCGACCAGAGTAAATGGAAACTTGTTTACTTTGTGTGGATGTGGTGCATGGTCAAAGTTTGTGAACCAAGTGGAAAGAATTTTTGTAGTTTCGATTTTTCTTCCAAATTCATGCTTTGTAAAAAAAATATTGTTTTTCTTTGATTCCCAACTGAGACCTCTCCTAATGGTGACAGAAAGTGACTGAAACTGACGCGCCACGTAAGCGTCACATCAGCTTTTTCACCAAACTGACAGAAACTAATAGGCCCCTCTCAACAATCATCCGTCAGTTTTTTGTCACTTTCATTTTTCAGGGCCCCACAACTAAATAACCAAATTAAATAATACACAATTATCAAAATAAAACACATTTCATTAAAATTAAAAACATTACAAACCTAAAAAATAAAAACATTACAATCCTAAAAAATAAAAATATTAAATTCCTAAAAAGAAAAAAAACATTACACTAAAAATAAAAGTACATTTATTTAAATTTAAACTAGCCTAATCCGAGCTCGATTCTTCGTCTTGGTCCGCGGCCTCATTCTCGTTCTCGTCTTCATCTTCATCTTCATCTTCATTTGTCATTTTGTAGATATTTCCAAATTCTTCAACGACTTCTTTGCGTGCCAACTTGATAATTTTTAATTCCTTTTTAGACGCCCGTTTCGGAAGACTTTTGCATAGAAAACTTAAAGCCTTAAACGCCGCTTTTTTTATGTTGTTTTTCTTAATTATTTCAAGTGTGTTCGCGACTTTTAGGGCTTGTGCTTTAACCGCTTCGATGGCTTCGAGTTTTTCGGAAACTACACTACTTCGTGACGAAGAACCGGCGTCCGAAGATTGAGAAGTCTTTGACGCTTTTCGACCCGGTGGACGACGTATCGGGTCGTCGCGGAACAAGGTTCTCATGTTGGCTTCTAGAGACGACGGCATCGGGTTGTCATTCGAGCCAAGATCAGTGGCTTCGGGTTCGGTTTCGGGTAGGAAAGGGCGTTTGTTGCTCATCACGCCTTGCTCGGTGAAGAACTTTGGGAAATGTCTTAGAACCTCCCAACAACTCTCGTAAGTAAATTTCCTTCTCTTTTGGCCAAAAAAACCTTTCTTGGCCGCATCGATCACGTCTTTCTCCCCGGCACCGCTTTGAGGGCAAACCTCCCTAAACTTTTTGTGATGGCCTTCGAAGGTTCGCACGTCGTGAGCTATTTTGTTCTATTTGCCCGTTAGTTGGTTGAGGTTACGTTTCGTTGGAACAATCGAATTGTAATCCGATTTGACACTTCTCCAAAAACTCTCATTTGTTTGATTGTTTCCGATGATGCCATTTCCGAAACAATGTATCCACCGTTCCGCCAAGATTCTCGCTTCCTCGTCGGACCACCTAACTTGAACCCGCATTGGTGTGTCCGGATTTTTCCTTGGTTTTTCACCCCTTTTCTTTTGGGCTCGGGTTGGGCCTCGGGTTCGGAGTTGGGCTCGGATTCGGGCTCGGGTTCGGGCTCGTACTCGGGCTCGGTTTCGTCGGAGTTTTCTAGAAGGTGTTGATGTTGGGTTTCGGGTACGACGAAATTTTGAGTTGGTGGAGGTTGTGAGTGACGGGAAGGTGTTGATGTGAAGCCGTGTGGGTTTTAATACCACCCGGGATGTTGGTAATTTCTTCGGGGGTCGTCGGGTGGCATATGATACGGGTTTGCAATAGGTGCAAATTGCGCAAAACCCGTCGGTGGAGGTTGAAAGTGATTTGGATTTGGTAGCCGGTTGTTCATCAAGTTTTGCCACATATCGTAGCCAACTTGTTCTTGATCATTTTGGTTTGATTTGGGTTTGGATTTGGATTTGGATTTGGAATTGTTGGTGTTGTTGTTTGACATTTTTTTGGAAAGAAAATGATGAAAGATAAGAGATTTGGTGATGTTTGAGTGTGTAAAATGTGGTAGATAAGTATTGTATTTATAGATTTTTTTAAAAAAAAATAATTATAAAAAAAAATATCCGTTGCCATGTTACCATTTTTTTTTATTTTTTTTTATTTTTTAAAACTTTCCAACGGCTAAAATTTTAAACAATTTTTTTTTATTTCGTAGCACTATGTCCCAATGCTCCACACTTAATGCACCTTAATGTTTGAGAAGTACATGGACCCGAATGCCTCGACCTACAAGTGGCACACCAAGGATTTGGATCACTACCCACCGAGTCATCACCAAACTCAATCCTTCTATTACGTCCCTTAGTTCCAGATGAATTACTCTTAGATTGTTGTACCGACTTTTCTTTACCCAATTTCTCCCATGCTTGATTGTCACCATGCACCGACTTATCTAACTCAAAAGCCTCGGTCAAATTACGAGCCAACCTCACTGACGTCCGATACTGTGGTGGTAAAGTCTTAACAAAATGGGTAATCCTAGTCCTCTCATCCGGGACCCATTGCTGAACAAATCTTAACTTATCGGTGAATTGTTTGATAAGCTCATCCATTGTCATTTTCTCAGAAAACTCTAAATCCATAAACTCCTGCCTAAGTCTAATCATATCAAACTCCGAACAGAACTGCTTACAAATCTCACTATGAAACTCGGCCCAAGTGATTCTAGATCTCTGTTCCGGTGTCATTTGTGCAGTCGCAGAATCCCACCAGTTCATCGCTTAACCTTTCAATAATTGAACCGCATATTTGACTCTTAACTCATCTTCACACTGGCACACATCAAATTTCCTCTCGGTGTCCCTTAACCAGTTCAATGTCACCATCGGGTCATTACCTCCCTCAAATTCTGTAGGCCCACATGCCTTGAAAGTCTTAAATGAACACAACCTATTCTGCTGTTGTGGAGAAGGAGACTGATACACTTACTGAGCTAACCTAGATTGTAACTCCAAATACAAGTGTTCTGTTTTCCTTAATCTGATTACCTCATCCTCTAACTGCATCTTATACTCATCATCACTGTTACTTCCCTCATGATTTGTATTTGAAGTACCACCCTGATTATCATTCTGTATCACTGAAGGTGGAACAACATTGTTGATCGGGTTCTCATTCTCTGCCATCTCTGTACTCATAATCAAAGACACAACTTGCAACTTGTTAATCATTAGTATTCACTATACTAACAAATCCCCAATCCCAAAGCTAATCCCACTCACCGGAATGTTTGACCAAAACCGACTAGATTTGGGATTGAACATTCGACAATGCTCAATTCACCCAAACTGATGCTCTGATACCAACTTGTAAGACCCGACTCTTTTTTTTTTTTTTTCAGACAATCATAATTTAATACTTTCAATCCAAAACATATCATTTTTATATTATATTCCGAAATCGGAAGCGCAAGTCCCCAAAAACATTTACCAACTTACAATACTTCCAAGTTAACGACATCAAATGATAACCATATTAGTTAGCTAATTACAAACCATAATAGTTACAACCCACATTGACACCAAAAATGACCTTATATAAAACATTTCCAAAATGATATCAACAAAAGATCAGAGTTACGCCAAGCTTAGTCAAACATCCAGTCATTTCATCAACAACCCGAACTATAACAAAGCTTAACCAAAATCTGCAAAACATTTAACAACGAGGGATTAGCTCACGCTAAGTGAATGGAACCGTAACCGACGGTTCAATCCATTCATAACAAGTCTTACAACCAAATAAACTTAAACACATAAGCACATAACGTCAAGAGGACCGGCAGTTCCTGGTATACAACCAACCCAGAAACCACGATCACTGTATGCAATTCGCAGTGATCTACCGATAGCCTAACTACTACCTTCACAGTGTTGGTTAGTTCTCAACTATGTGTATCAAAGCAACCAAGACAGCTACACAGTAGTAGCCAGACCCAACCAACCAACGTTGACCTCTGAAATCAATCATATTGCAAGCAACAATGCAATAGCAACCAACAACCATCAACAGTTCAACAACTGTTATCAACCAGGCAACAAAATAATAATCACACAACAACTCATATATCCAGCAACATATACAAACAAAACTGGAACTCGGCCCCACGCACGGACCCACGCTCCACACCCGACGAACCGTCGGAATTCCGACGAAGAAAACCGACGGACGAAAGTGACGAGGTCGTGCCAACGGCGTCACTTTCATCGGTTCGAACCGACGCACACTGACGCATACCGTTGGGAGGGCTCTCATATGACCAAGAGCACTTTGTGTTAATATGAAGAACAATGGGATGTATATTTTGTGAAAACCACCCATCCGTAGACATAAAATTTGCTAGAATTCATGCTCAGTGTTCCAATTGCAAGACTTAATATTCCTTTGTGCAATGGATTCTTCACCGTCAATAATTTGAGATAATAAAAAACCTAGTTTGAGGGTAGTAAAATACATTTCGGCCTAACTGCTACTGCAATTCCAAAAATAACGCCGACACTGGGTAAATAAAGAGAGATGCTTTATGGTTTAACCATCCCGATGGTTATTTGTTACATTTGTTTTTAATTTTTTAAATCTTTTGTCTTAATGTTGATTGTATGCATTATTTTTGTTTGTGGCATTTATTTCATAAATTATGCTTCGATCGTACTGTATCCAATTTAAAACTTCTTGATGAATTACTGGGAAGGAGTAGTTTGGAAAAAACAAGGATGATAAAGTATCTGAAAAGAAGACTTTAAGAGTAGTGCGGCAGTAAGTGCAATTTAGAATTTTTAAGTGGATACAAGACTGAAAACGAAAGGTTTTAAGTGGGATCTATGGGTGAATGATCCCAACTTCCCAAGTCACTGGCAGTAACACGTTTAGCATAAAATGGGTCGCATAATACTTAGGGGAGGTTAAAGAAGGGTATATGATGTCTGTATTTAGCTTTGCTATACATGATCAAATAACATTGTATGGGACTGCAAAAGTGTTTTTAGAAGTATGTAAGTATAGGCTGTTGTGTAGTGTATGTGTGTCATATGAACCGGAATGAGGAAATGTATTTAGGCTCTTTGTGTAGTGTGTATGAAGGTCAGTAAAATGGCCAAGAAGGTCATGACTATAAATTTGTTATGGGTGTAATTTTGGTTTAGTGATTATACTAATTTGCTTTGTATAATCTAATTTAATGCTACTTGTAAATTATCTATTAAGTTTTTGTAACGCCCCAATTTTCGTAAGTTCTAAACTTTAAAATATAAAATTTTAGATGTTTGAGTTAATAGGACTAACTATGTAAAGAAATTTAGTGTGAAAGGACTTGTAGTATAATGAAAAGTAAGTTAGAGGGACTAATTGTAACAAGTCAATATAGGTGAGGGTTAAGAAGGGAAGTTGTTGTATTAAAATACAACTTCTGTATTCTTCCATCTATTTTCTAAACACAGAAAACTGAAAATACGTATAGAGAGTTCTTGGTGAGGAGGTTTTGTTGAGGGTTAATGGCGCAGATCGGGTATGAACTTATCACTTTTTGCCGAGTTAGGGTATGAACCCAATTTATCACACAGGTCGGTAACAAACTTTCAAATTTTGTTTCGAGTTGGGGAACAAACTTTTTTCTTTTTGCCGAGTTAGGGTATGGACCCAATTTATTACATAGGTCGGTAACAAACTTTCAAATTATGTTTCGAGTTAGGTAACAAACTTTATTTTCATTTCAATTTATGTTTCAAATTATGTTTCGAGGTCGGTAACGAACTTTCAAATTATATTTCGAGGTCGGTAATGAACTTCAAATTATGTTTCGAGTTAGGTAAAGAACTTTCAAATTATGTTTCGAGTTAGGTAACGAACTTTTCGAGTTAGGTGAAAAAAAGTTCATTTCCTAACTCGAAACATAATTTGAAAGTTTGTTACCGACCTGTGTAATAAATTGGGTTCATACCCTAACTCGGTAAAAAGTGATAAGTTCATACTCAATCTGCACCATTAACCCTTTTGAAGAACAAGAACAAGAATCACAAATTAAAGCTAGGGTTTGTAAAATTGGGCTTGAAATAATCAAATTATAAGTCTTAAGGTATGCTTTATGCTTCTCTCTTGCTTTATTTGGTGTTTAAGATAAGTTATGTAAACCCCAACTTAAGGAAATCGAAAGATAGGTGGGTTTTGGAGATGAATTGAGGTTTCATACATGATATCGAGTTATATGATATGCATAAATCGTATTATTTGTGTTAAAGATGCTATAATCATGTGTTGATGGATAATTGAAAGATTTTGTATATGTATATAATATCATAAAGTGATGTTTTGATGAAAAGAGTAATGATTTTATGAAATAAAGCATGTTAAGTTATAGTCTTTGTGTAAAGGAGTTGAAAATTATGCATAAATGGGTTAATGATATATGGTGTATATGATTATATACTAAGAGATGATGCTCTTGGTAAGTATTGATGAAATTGATGATATGATATTGATAATTACCCATATATATTATATATGGTTATGAGTAAAGTGTATGATACATATGATGAAATCATAAGTGTTATAAAATTTAGCACTTATGTGATATGATGAATGAATATTAAATATGTAATTGATATGTGGCTATGTGATTATATGAATTAGGTGATAACCGTGCTCAAAGTGTCGTTACAAGTGATTATTTACGTGGGCTATCGCGAGGTAAGTTAATGGATAATGCTATCATATTTCAAGTAATGCATATTCCATTTACTTGGAAGGACCGGTATTGGATATGGCATTTACTTGGTAATCTTGTGATTATATACCGGGGTGTAGGCCCGAAGATGTTAATTCTTACGAGAATTAGCATAATGATATTATGGATCCTTAATATACATATGTTGAAATGATATTGATTATTATTGATAGCCCATTTCTTACTAAGTTTTATGCTTACTCTGTTATATTTATGTGTTTTTAAGTGAGCCAAGTGGGACTTAGAGGGATCCGAGCAAAAGGCCCGAAGGTTGCTAGTGGTGGAGCTTGTTGCATTGTCGATAACAAGCTTATCTTTTAATCATGCACTTGATATGGATATGTTCACCCCTTTTTGGTCAAAAAATAACGTTTTGAAACTTGGTGTTTGTAAACATAAGACTTGTGGTCAAAGTCAAACATGATGTAATGTGAAAGTCAAAGTAGTCAATGAGTTGTGGTATACTCATTGATAGTTTTGGAATTAATGATCTTGAACACTAGATGTAAATAATGTGAATATTATGGTTTTATGGAAATTTGGGGTTTATTGGTTACAATGAAGTTTCAATGGTAACATTAGTTTAGTTTGACCTAGAATAGTCAACTTAAAGTGAGAATGGTGTTGAAGTTGTGTCATAGTGGTCAAAGACCCAAATGGGTTCTTAGAGTGCCCAAATGAGTCACTAATGGGTCAAAATCATATAATTAGTTGTGACCATGTTATGATGGATATAAAGATTGAACTAAGTCCTAATTATGGTACTAAATATGTGGTAAAAATGTTAGAGTTCAAGTATTGCTAGTTTAGAATTTAGTATGTTAATGGAATGGGTCGAAAATGACATAGTGTGGTCAACGGTCTGTTTTCTTTGTTTTTGTGAAAATTGAAAAAGTGTCAAAAGGGAAACCTTCATTTTGGTATAGTTGAGGTGTGTACAAAATTTCAGGTCCTAACTCTTAACGAGTAAAAAGTTATGCGTGTGCAAAGTTCGTATTTAAAATAGGTTTGTGCAGGCTTGATTCCCGGGGAATGAGAGTCATTCCTGGGAATCCGAAGCATAATGTTAACAGCATGCTTGATTCCCATGGAATGGGAATCATTCCTGGGGAATTTCTTATAAATTCAACATTTTCTTATTTGAATCCTTATTTGATCGAGGGAATGATACAACAAGTCTAAAATGTCATATTTTAAACGTGGGACTTTACGAAATGAGTACAAAAAATATTCTAAATTTTGGGGTGTTTCAGATTTCTTGCATGTATATCTTCAATAACTACATTTTGAATTATTTTATGTACTTGCACATATGTATTACATATGTTGATGGGTCGGTTAATATGATAAGTAATCAAATTTTATTTCATCATATGTATTTTTATAGTGTAGCCCGCAAATTTTATAGGTTATGATCTAATTTTTAATATTAATATTCCCCACCTATTTTATTGGTGAGTGGGTCCAAATTTGTTTCTCTTCATACCGATTTTCAAATTAGTTGAAGTGTTGAACCTCCAAGAATTTTCGGTAAGTGGCATTAGGGGTGCAAAATCGAAACCGATTTTTTTCAAAACCGAAAGCAAAACCAAAACCGGTTTTTATAAAAACCGGTTTTTTAAAAACCGAAACCGATTTTCCATACCCGAACCGGTTTTACCGGTTTTCAGTTTTCAAAAAATCAGTTTTTTTCCGGTTTAAAAACTGGTTATTTAAAAAAACCGATTTTAACTGGGTTTTTTTCAAAAAAAATCAAAAAACTGCTCCTAGCCGTTGGAGGAGCGGGTTTTAATATTTTTTTGGACTTTTTTGGGTGCTTTTGCCCCCTCAATGACACTATAAATACATGAGGTTAGTTTAGTTTCAAAACACACTAATTTCTATCCATTTCTCTCATATTCTATCAATTTCTTACATATTCTCTCAAAAACTATATATATATATATATATATATACTTTTCGTTTTGCGAAATGAAAAATATATAATCTCAAGCTTCCGGTTCCGTTTCCGCTATTAGCAATGTACGAAACAAAGTTTACACAAACGATGATATCTTGCAAATTATAACAACGAAGCGGAACCCGGATATTTGGGTGAATTATGAATTGTGTGTTATGAATGATGGGCGAAAAAGGCTCGTTGCAAGATATGTGGGCATTTTTATAACTCCACATCAAACTCCACATTACGAGCTCACATGAACTCGTCTTGTAGAGCGATTAGTGGAGATCCCTCACAATCGACACTTGGTTCGGATGGTGGGGTATTTATATACGAAGAGGATGCTCTTCGAGAAGATTTTACGAAGTTTGTCATCCAAGAGGAGCTTCCATTCAACCACTTTGACAACCAACGGCTTACGAGTATCATCAAAAAGAGACTACAACCACAATACCAACAAGTAAGTCGTACTACCCTTAGAAACGATGCGTTTAAATTATGGAAAAATGCTAAAAAAAGATATAATTGATGGTTTTCTAAACTATAAAAATGGCGTTTCTATTACTTGTGATGTTTGGACCGCACCACATGGTACGACAAATTCTTATTTAGCCGTTACGGCCCATTGGTTTCATTCCAAGTCTTGGTTATTGATGAAACGTACAATTACTTTTAAATTGTTTGGTTATCCGCATACGGGATGTAACTTGCGAAAATTTTTAAATGACACTTTAATTGAATATAATTTAGACGATAAAGTTTTTACAATTTCACTAGATAATGCGTCAAATAATACGAGAGCTATGAATTTACTAAAATTACGTGTAAAATCAATTTTAAATGGCGCTTTTTTTCATTCTCGTTGTGTTGCTCATATTATAAATTTGTCCGTGCAAGCGGCATTAAAAATATGTGATACTTTACGTCAAAAATTTAAGGGTTTATTAGTAACTATATATAGTTCTAGTAACGAACGTCAAGCTAACTATAGACGTTTTCGTGTACAATGTGGTGAACCTCCCCTAGGATCATGCTATGATAATAATACTAGGTAGAATTCTACTCACGCTATGTTTAAAAATATTTTAAGACAACGTGATACTTAAAATGCTTTTAATGAATTGTTAGTTGATAAAAATAAGTCTGTAGCTATAACCAATTATGAATGGGATCTACTTTATGATTTAACTTCTTTTTTAGTAGTTTTTAAAGATGCTACTACTATGCTTTCGGGTGTATATTACCCAACTAGCCCTTTAGTTCTAAACCAAGTTTACGTCATGACTGAAAAATTAAAACAATTTGAATTTTCGTCATTTCCAATTTTTAGAAAAATGGTTAGAGCTATTAAAAAGAAATTTGTAAAATATTTTGGTAGCATGCCTTTGGTTTTTACTTGTGCCACCGCACTAAACCCAACTATAAATGTTGGCGGCGTACAACGTATACTCACTACAATTTTGGAAAATTTAGACTTAAACTTAACCGACGACACGAACTATATTACAAATGAAATTTCCAAATTTGAAAATGGTTTTGCACAATTATTTGAGATTTATGCAACAAAAATTGGTTACCAACCAAACCCAATTGTTGACTCCATGCGGGCGGGAACATCTCGAGCATCATCGAGTGACATAAGCATAAACCTCTATAATGCTTTACTTGAAGACGCTACAAAGCTTCAACGAACATCGGCTCCAACAAGAGAGTTGGGACACTATAAGTCTACAAACTTTTTAACCATTTTAAGTGTTGATGAATTTGGTAATTTTGACATTTTGAGTTGGTGGAAAGAAAGAGAAGTACAATTTCCAATTTATCCGCTATGGCTTGTGGTTTATTTGTCGTCCAAGTTTCGACGGTAGCTTTTGAATCGGCATTTTCTACTAGCGGTAGAATCATATCGGAAAGAAGGTCAAGACTAACCGCTGAATCTGTGGAAGTATGTGTATGTTTGAAAAATTATTTGGACGGGGTAGATAGGATACAAAATGTAACAACGTTGGAAGGCCCACTATTAGGTAACATTGAAGAGATTATCGAAGATGAAGAAGTCGCATTAGGGATATCACCTCCAACGACCGAATTAGATGAAGGTGAATTTGAAGAACTTGAAGTTGAATCCGTGGATGAAGATGAAGTTTGGGACGACATAAGTAGTTAAGTGTATCCGGGTAATGGCCATGCCGAAGCTCGATATACTTTGCTACACGATTACACTTTCGGGTGATGGCCATGCCGAAGCTCGAAATGTATTTGTATTTTATATTTTTAGTTGTAATTGCATTTTATATTTTTAGTTGTAATTGCATTATTCAAATAAAAGTTACGTTTGTATTTTATATTTTTAGTTGTAATTGCATATTCAAATAAAAGTTATGTTTGTATATTTTATTTTCATTTGTATGATTTAAATTTTGTTATACAATTATACTGAATTCAAATCCGGAAAAAAACCGAAAAAAATAACCGATTAAAACCGGTTCAAAACCGAAAAAAATCGATTCCGAAAAACCGAAACTGAAAAAAACCGAAACCGATAAAAAACCGGTTTTTTAAAAACCGGTTTTATAAAAAACCGAAAACTGAAAAAAACTGATTTTTTCGCACCTCTAAGTGGCATTCAACTGGATGGATTGCTTTACATTGGGCCCATATCATAAAATCCAAATGGATGGATCGCTTTACATTCGGCCCATACCATTAAATCCGATTGGTTCAGATTTTGAATTAGTTTTGACGAATTGAGTTCATATTTTCAGAACAAATCTAGTACGTTACCTTTATCTCACTAATTTACGCAACATATAGCATATAAATATACGAAACATTCCGATTTTTTTCAATGTCGTATAACAATTATCATATTTTCGAAATTACAATATGATGTTATGTGTAGATCAATTTCGCAAAATGGATTCCCATAATTCTTCTCATGTTTGTGAAGTGAACCTTATTCCTAAATTAGTTCAAACATGGTGGTATTTCATTGTTGATCAAAATTTTAAAATTATATATTTTATTTTTTGATTATCCAACTTATGTACACAAATGATCGCTCTATTAATACTATGAACACATTTTTTTCATGCAATTCAACATCACGGAATATTTACTCATATTTAAACTCAATTGGTCTCAATCTCTAAGATCACCTTATACGACTAATGTACATTCCCCTGTATATACAGTAGTTGTTAGAAGAATAGAAACTTTTTTCTATATGAAATTCGTATTTATATAATTACAAAGCAAAATCTAGAACAAAAGCAATTGTAGGTGGAGTACGCACACTTTGTTTGACACTTTGACATATTAACTGGAATGACCCAGTGTCGAGTCCTTCTTACATCATATATTTTTTCCTCTTTTATTGCATTTGTTCATTTATTATACTTTATATATATATTTGTAGCGGGAAAAAAATAAACAAATGAAAGCTTCGTTCAGTGGTATTAACTATTCAGTATTAACCCTTAATCTCCTTGAAGTACTATCTCAGTGGTAAAAGCAAGTGATTTTAAATCACAGGTCGTGGGTTCAATCCCACTGGAGGACATATTAAATTTCATTGGGGTCTTGAACCAATGGTCAGGAAGTTTTCCACTTAGTGGTTTCTTCCTAAAGGTGATAAGTTCGAATCTCGCTCATGGCATTTCGTTTGGGGGAGGAGAGACTTCGCGGCGCGATACTCATCTAAGATATGAGAGAGCAACCCCTTTAGAGCGTCGCCGAGATTACGAACTATGGAGCGGTTCTCGTATCGGGGAGTAACCATTTGTGAAAGATGAACGGATGAACCAAATATGCGTCAGTGATTTCACATCTGACTTAAAAAAAAAAAGATTAAGCCTTATCTTTCGTGAAAGGGGAAAATTTTAACTATTCAAACCTTCCTTTTTCACCCCTTTTTCCCATTTCATCCTATTTTTTCCCACCTTTTTCATTTTTTTATTCTTTCTTCTTTTCCTTCTTACTCTTATTTTTATTATCTTTTTAGCTAGTTTTATAATATTGAATTTTTTTTATATGTTTTCAACTCTTATTATGTAATTCTTTGGCATCATTATTTTAGAATTTGAGTTTGAGAATTACCGGTTACTTAATTTTTTCATATGTAGTAAGATTTTGAATGTTTGTCAATACTAATATAGTCGTTCAATTATGAGTTACAAATAGAAGATGTTAAAGGTTGCTAAATGAACATTATCATATCGAGTAATGCTAAATAAAACTACTTATATAGACTTACAAATAAGATTAATTATCTGATTGGTTGGGTATATTATATCTCCTAATCTCATCCAATCAATTTTTTAAACTCACCAATCATATCTTTAGATCTATATCTAGTCAAACATATTTAGGCCTACCAATCATTTCCTTTATCATATAGTTATGATATTCATCTTAGGTATTTTTAATATATATTCAACATCCGATTTCATAAAACTTTTTATGTAGATGTGATGTGCGATCATTGACTTTTTCTTCTTAGGAGTTTTAGTTATATATTTTAGCTGTAATTTGTAAGAGTGACAACTTTTATGTTAATGTTGAAAGATATTCAAATGATGATAGATAAAATGCAAACAAAATGATGTCTGAGACAAAATTAACTATAACTTCATTTTAGCTACCCGTTGCAACGGGTGGATTATTAATATTAGTTGCTAATGATGAATGATCATCACCCCACTTGGGTACGACCCAAGTGATTTAGTCCGGTCCGCTCCAGGTCCAGGCCCGAATTGCATCCGTGGTCAACTTTCGTTACCCGCGGTGGGGAGGTCGACCCCAAACAAGATTCATGGGGCCGGATACGTTCCATCCCGGACCAAGAATCTCGTCATCATAAATGCTCTACTTACGGGCACAACGGCAAAGCAACAAAACGATCCGTGCCTCACGCACAGAGCTGACATTCTCTGACATAAAAGGACAACCTGTGACCGTTATATCCAGGTAAGCAATGTGGCTTGGCCACTAACCTGGTCGGCCCATACGATTGGTCCACGTATACACATGCACAGTAATTGTCGAGCTCCCCCACGACCGAGTATCCACGTCAGCAGTGGACGCGGAGAATTGTCTCTCTCCCCCACGACCAAACCTTCCACGTCGGATTAGGGTTTGGCTATAAATACTAGTGTTTTGCTTCCATTTCAGGACAACACCTCATAAATCTGCAGAGCAATAATCCACCATTGCTCTCAACCAGAATCAAGCTTTCACCACCCTCGATTGACTTAGTCTCGACTCTGGGTTTGTGGGTTTGCACGTTAATCAGAGTGTGATAGGCTTGGTTCCTCATACATCATCACCATCTTTGTACTCAAGCGTTTTTACACTTGAACATTTGGCGCCATCCACGGTTGATTTACCAGAAAACGACCACTTTTTGTTTTTCCGTACGCCGGAAACCCACCTTTCACGATGGTTGTTATTTCACAAAATGACAACAATGGCGATGGTGCTTCTGCTAATATGCCACCACTGCCACAGAATCCCGATCAGTCACCTCAACCCACCGTCAACCCTAACACCCCGCATGCTTCATTTACGGGGCAGACGGTAATACCGAGGATTGACCCAAGGCAACTATTTATCCAGAATGATTCGACCTTTGGCGCTGAGAATCCGGCGAACAATCGTCCTCTGCCGGAGAACAGCTCGAACACTTCTTCCGTCCCTAAGTCCATCTCCGCTGCTGAAGCCCAACGTATGTTGGCACAAATGGGTTTCGTAGTAACCCCTGAACCACGGGCTCCATCCCCGCCACGACAAATCGTACCGCCACCGCCGTCCCCGCCACGGCAGGCAGTGCCAACGCCTACTCAGGATCATGGACGGATGGACAGGGCAACAAGTCGCAAAATGTTAGCCGATTTACTCCTAAGTGCAGCCCCGGCGGGCTCGTTCTCAGCTCAGTCTGACGAGTCCACGGCGGACACATTGATTGCAAACTTCTACGCCACCTTACAGGGTGAGAAGGTGAGCAAGCCAATGCCGATTTCCACCACCACTGCTAGGTTTGTGGCAAAATTCGCAGAACATCCGTTGCCAGCAAAGCTCACCATCCCACTCACAATCGGCACCTATTCTGGTGACGCCGACCCTGAAGACTTTCTGCAACGCTTTGAGGGCGCTATCAAAACTGAGCATTAGGAAGACGCGGTGGCATGCCACATGTTCCCACAAGTTTTGCAGGGCAACGCGCGTGGATGGTTCGAAAAATTGCCGGTAGGAAGCATTACTAGCTTTCCTGACCTCCGGTTTAAGTTTTTTGCAACAGTATCACAATCTGAAACAGCACACTCTAACCCATCTTGACGTGTTTGAAATCAAGCAAACAAGCCGAGAGTCGTTAAACGACTTCCTCACGCGCTTCACAACTGAGTGTCAAAAGATAAGTGAGCTACCACCGAGTCAGCAGATCGCCGGTCTCATCTACGGCATTGATAAGGATCGGTATCCCACTTTGTACTATCGATTGAAAAGGAAACTACCAAAGGTGTATTCCGAGGCCGTCTCCATGGCTCGGGATTACCTGAGATCCGGTGAAGACACTGATTTGCACAAGGCGCCAGCGCGGGAGTCCCACCGCGCCGAGCATGAAAAACCTCACGGCCGGCGTGACAATAATCGATGCGACTTCCGTCGGGACACACGGCATGACAATCGCCGTGACCATCGTGAAAAAGCACGCCGCCAGCCATATGACAAAAATTAACTCTTGTCCTCACTCACCAAGTCCCCAAAATAAAATTTTGCTTACTGAGACGGCGGCGCGTAACGCGTTTAACCCTCCGCCCCCGTTGGAACACCGTGACGTGCCCAAGAACGGAAAGTACTGTGACTTCCATGAAGAGTACGGGCACGACACTGACGAATGCAAGCAGTTAAGAAAAGAAATCAAAGCAGCCATCCAGGCCGGCAAGCTTAATCATTTGCTGCCTGGCAAGAAGTTTAAGAAAGCTGACGGTGCGAAGACCTATGGCTGGCAGCGGAAGGATGACAATCGTGATCCACCAGACGCGGTCATTCACATGATCCAGTCTGCGCGGACCAGCTCAAAACGGAAAGCAGACACATTGCAGGACTGGCAGTTCGGTTCAATCTCATTCCCACCACTTCGGAGCATGACTCCCCCGGAACCCGTCGTTATCACGGCGCGCATAGGGAACTGCCAAGTATCAAGGGTTTATACTGACACGGGCAGCGTCGTCGAGGTTATGTATGAGCACTGCTTCTTGCAGCTGCCATCACAGGTGCAGAAAAAGCTAAAGGAACCGCTGTCCCCGTTGTCTAGCTATGCAAATGACACCAAGTGGCCAATTGGCAGGCTCACCTTGGATGTAACCTTGGGCAACTACCCATACTGCAGAACGGCAGAGCTGGAATTTGTCGTGGTGCGGGCTCCATCACGATTCAACGTTCTCCTGGGCCGCACCGCTCTCTACCAGTTTGGGGCTATCACCTCTACAGTTCATGGGTTGATAAAATTCCCAACCCCTGCTGGAGTTGCAACTCTACAAACGACGGGTACAGACATACCCGTTTGCGCCCAAATCTCAGATTTCCAGAACAAAAAGTCCGAGTAGGTCTGGCCCTAAGCCCGGCGACACGGTTAAAACTATATGAGATTCTGGCCGGCAACACAGACGTTTTTGCATGGCAAGACTCTGAAATGACCGGGGTACCGCGGTCAATTGCTGAACATAGGTTGAATGTCAACACCAACGTCACTCCGGTCAGGCAGAAGAAGAGGGGCATAGCTCCGGACCGGAGTCGATTCATCTACGAAGAGGTCGGCAAACTTGTGCGCGCAGGTATCATGCGTGAAGTCCAGTATCAAACCTGGGTAGCAAACCCAGTGCTCGTCAAAAAATCCGATGGCTCATGGCGGATGTGCGTTGATTTTAAAGATATTAACAAGGCGTGCCCCAAGGACAATTACCCGCTCCCCGAAATCGACTGGAAAGTCGAGTCTCTGTCCGGGTTCCGGTTCAAATGTTTCCTGGACGCCTACAAGGGGTACCACCAGATCCTAATGGCTAAAGACGACGAGGAAAAAACTGCATTTCACACGGACCAGGGCATATTCTGTTACACCAAAATGCCATTCGGTCTCAAAAATGCCGAAGCAACTTATCAGCGCGTCGTGGATGCCGCCTTCAAATCCCAGATCGGACACAATCTGGAGGCGTACGTAGATGATATAGTCATTAAAAGCAATGTCGAATCACAGTTGCTCACGGACATCTGGGATACTTTCGCCTCATTACGGAAGATAAATATGAAGCTTAATCCGGCTAAATGCTCTTTCGGCATGGAAGAAGGAAAATTTCTCGGTCACATAATGACCCCAAGGGGAATAAAGGCCAACCCAAAGAAAATACAAGCCATCGTGGACATGGTATCCCCTCAAAACAAAAAAGATGTTCAAAGCCTGAACGGGAAGTTGGCGGCCTTAGCGCGCTTCCTGTCCAAAGCAGCTGAGCGGTCACTTCCGTTCTTCGACACACTCAAAGGCTGCATCAACAAGAAAGATTTCTCCTGGACTCCCGAGGCGGAGCATGCATTGCAAGACATGAAAGCATTTCTAAGAGAGCTTCCAACGCTCACAGCTCCTATCCCTGGTGAGACACTCACCTTGTATCTAGCAGCGTCAAAAAACGTTGTCAGCTCCATACTAATAGCTTTGCGCGACAAGACACAAATGCCCGTGTACTTTGTTAGTTGTGCACTGCAGCCGGGAGAGCTGAACTACTCACCAATCGAGAAACTGGTGCTAGCACTAGTCCACTCAGCACGGCGCCTGCGCCGGTATTTTCAAGGCCATCCGATTACCGTCCTGACGGATCAACCTATCAAGCAAGTACTTTCGAAGCCAGAAATATCTGGTCGGCTAGCCAAATGGGCCATTGAGCTAGGTGGGCATGAAATCACTTTCTGTCCGCGAAGCGCGGTTAAGGGGCAGGTGCTGGCCGATTTCCTTGCCGAACTTCCGGGGGGAGTAGAGGGCAAGTGCACCTCTGATACTCCCGCCCATGAACAACAAGCTGTCATGGAACTGTTTACAGATGGGGCTTCAAGCTCTGAAGGTGTTGGTGCCGGCCTCATACTTATTAGTCCTGATGGGGAGGAACACACATACGCTCTCCGTTTTGGCTTCCCCGCCTCCAACAACGAGGTTGAGTACGAAGCATTACCGTCCGACATCCGGATCGTCGCCGAAATGGGAATCAAAGACCTCCGGGCATACGTTGACTCACAGCTGGTGGCAAACCAGTTCAACGGCGCCTTCGAGGCAAAGGACACGACCATGAAGCAATATCTAGCCCTCACCCAGAGCTTATCAAAATAGTTCGCATCATTCCAGATCGAGCAGGTTCCTAGGAACAAAAACAAGAAGGCTGACGCCCTGAGCAATCTGGCATCGCTCACATTTGCCCATCTAACCAAGAAAGTTCTGGTGGAGGTCCTGGGGCAGAAGTCAATTGACTCGTCAGGAACGGTGGCCCAAATCGAAGAAGAGGGGGATAATTGGATGACCCCAATCACCGTGTATATCCGGTCCGGAACCCTGCCTCAAGACCCGATCGAAGCAAGAAAGATCCGAATGAAAGCTCTAATGTACTTCATCGAAAAAGGCGAACTCATGAAAAAATCATATCTAGGTCCGAGCCTAAGGTGTGTGGGCCCCAAACAAGCTGAAAATGTTATCCGCGAGGTCCACGAGGGTTCATGCGCCCTCCACTCTGGCCACAAAACCGTGGTGGCAAAGATCATGCGCATGGGTTATTACTGGCCTTCCATGTACACGGATGCTTCCGCGGTCACCAGGAACTGTACCTCTTGCCAAATCCATGCACCCGTTGCACGCTCTCCTAGGCATGACCTGATTCCAATCTCATCAGCGTGGCCTTTCTTTAAGTGGGGCATTGACATCGTGGGACCGTTCCCGGTCGGACCCGGCAATGTCAAATTTCTCATTGTCGCTATCGACTACTTCACTAAATGGGTCGAAGCCAAACCGTTGAAAACTATCAGCGGCAAACAGGTTCGAAACTTCGTATGGGATAGCATTGTTTGCCGGTTCGGCATTCCCCACGAGATCATCACGGATAACGGCAAGCATTTCGCCGAGAACCCTTTCAGAAGCTGGTGTGAAGAACTCAACATCAAACAGACCCTAACCTCGGTTTACCACCCGCAGGCAAATGGTCAAGTTGAAGTTACCAACAGAGATTTAGTAGCCGGTGTCAAGGCCAGGCTTGGGGAAAGTCGCACTGGTTGGGTCGATGAACTCCCCAACGTGCTATGGGCTCACCGCACCACTCCCAAGGAAAGCACCGGAGAGACCCCCTTCAGCCTCGTATACGGCTGTGAGGCGGTCATCCCGGCAGAAATCAGCGTTCCCAGTGCACGAATAATCAACTTCACTGAAGACAGGAGCCTCGAAGCGCACCAGCAAAATGCCCACATGCTAGAAGAACGGAGAGAAATGGCAACCATCCGCCAAGCCGCAAATAAGCAAAAAATGGCTCGCTATTACAATAAGCGTGTCCGCCATCTTTCTTTCCAAGTCGGGGAACTGGTCTGGCGTAAAACGAAGCCAGCAAGTCCGAAAATACAGGAAAGCTTGGGCAACGCTGGGAAGGCCCATACCGGGTCGCGGAAGCAAATACAAATGGCTCCTATGTCTTAGCCACTCTGGATGGCAAGTCCGTGCCTCGTACTTGGCACGCGACCAACTTAAAGAAATGTTATATGTAATCAAACTTTGTAATAGCTCGGGACGGATTGATCCCCCTGCCTTCGTAGCACTTATCATTATTAATGAAAAAAGTTTTGGTTGCATATTATTCTTCTGTGTTGCATACTTGTTAGTTCCACACATTCAACAATGCAAAAAAAAAAAAAAAAAAACCGCATTTAGGCGTCGTCATTGTGGGCTCGGCTTATGACGGCAGAAGTCAGCTAAGCCCGGAGCCACAACGAGCCTGCCCCCATAAGGGAATGCCTTCTAGCCTCCCGAAGGCAGAGGTCCCCTCGTGCCGCAATTAATCGCCGGGGTGAGACCGGACTAATTGGTCGAGCCGCGGTAAAACTGCCGCCACACACCAACCCATAAAGTAGTCTAGAAATCTGCTAAAGTCATGACAACAAATGCTAAATGTACGTACATAAAAATTATCTTGAACACGTGCAATCAAGATAAGAACGTTGCATTTATACATAAACAAAGTATTTACAAAGTGATACGGGATGCCAGCCTTACAAATTAACTTATCTACCTACGGCTGCATCCCCAAAATCTCGTCCACAGACAACACCTCACTACCTGTTCTTTCTATGAAGGGAATGGTGAGTGTCTGCAACGCCTGGCTCGCCCGCTGCGCCCGCTATACGCAGTCCGGGTTGACCTTGGATGCGATTGCATCCGGAAGTGGAGTCGGAAGGTCTGGAACGTGCTCCGATATAAGATTGATCGTTTACAGTACCTCCACCTCCTGGACAGCGGTCAACAGTTCCTTAAACGGATCTGACATGCTATCCGGTGCAATGACCCGCTTCACCAGGTCGGGAATGCCCTTCTGAAGACGCTCCAAATCATCTGCCAACTCTTCACTCTTAATCGTGGCATCATTGAAGTCTTTGATGTGCAGCTGGCACGCCGTCTCCAGCTCGGACACCTCCTTCCTGGCAGAGGCCAGATCCGTCATCAGGTCATCGAACCTGTACAAAACAACAGTTAGCAACTAAACGAATAAAGTTATCAAATCAAAAGCGGTCATCAACATACCTGCTCTTCAGCTGCTCAAACTCCGCAGCGAGCGCCGCCTTCTCCGCTGCCGTAGCCATAACCCGCTCCTGCACCGGCGCAAGAGCGGCAGCAACAGCCTCCTTCTGCTGCCTCTCAGCTAAAAGATCAGCCTCAGCCTTTGCCCTGGCTTCATTGGCAATCTGCAAGTGCCCCTCGAGCTGCGCAGCCCGAGCCTTGAGGTCGGCAATCTCTCCCTCTTGGCGGCTAACCATGGCATGGCTTTGGCGCACCTGGTTATTCAGCCTCTCGGTACGCTCCTGCTCGTCACATTGCAACGCAAAGTCCTAGAAGGACATCAGCAGGCGCGCCCTCGAGGCGTCATTAGCAGACAGCCTCGCTAGCTTTTCTTTGACGGCAGGCGGGATGGCGTGCTCAGCAAAGTCCCGCAGCGACCGCCCGTCCACGGCCAAATTATCAATCTTTATATCCCAGGCCGGGACGAACACGGGAGCGGTGGAGGTGGATGCCCCAGCAACGGGGACTTTCAAAAAACGTTCCGGCAGGAACGGCTCCGGCAGCATGGACCTGAGAATAGCCATTCGGTCAGCCCTGTTTCAACACTTGGTCAAAAAAAAAAAAACAACAACAAAACATACAAATACATATATGTATGCTTGCTAACACGCAAAGCGGCAACGGCCTAAGACTCACCTCATGCTATCAGTGCGAGAGGGCGAGGGCACGCTAGGAGGACTCGGAGGATGGGCACGGATGGGTGACGTCCGCAACGGGCTATCATCCAGAGTCATCGGTTCCTCAGCACCAGAATCCACCGTACCAGTGGCGGTGGGGGGTTGTGGAGCGCCGCTGCGGCGCACCAACCGTTCATCGGCCGGCTCCTCTTCCTCCTCCTCGTCCCGGAGAACAAGTTCACTGCTGACATACCCCGTCCCGGCCACGTGCGGACCCGCTTCATCTGAAACAACACAAAAAGAAAAGTTTTTCAGAAAAACAAAAAGGGACGCTACCAATCGCTCATATGAAATAGAGCAGGATACCGACCATCCATAGGTATAATGTAGTGCCCACCTGTGCTGGGCACGGACATAAAATTTTGCAGGTTGGCCTCGGCGACCTCCCCAGCAGTTTTCTTCTTTTTGGGGGCCGGACCTGCCGCCTTCTTGATTTGCACCACCCCCTTACGTTTAGGGATGCCGCGGGCCCCGGACGCTTCCACCTCGGCGCATGATGGAAGAGGGCGAGCAACGAGAACTCTCCTCCCTGTAACTGCCGGCTGTGCAACGAGAAGTCGTTCTTCTTCGCAAAGGTGTACCAGCCCTTGCCGCTGGGCGTCAGCTTAAAGCACGCCTGAAATACCTTCACAAGCGGCGTCAGGCCCAGCGACCGGAACCACATCTCAAAAATGGTGACCTTCTGCACAGCGAAGGGATGAAGCTGGCTAAATCAAACTTTATAATGTTTACACACATCTAAATAAAACGGTGTTGGGGGCATGCGGAGATTCCCCTTCTCCATCGTCTTCCAGTACACCGCCACCTTACCCTCCGGTGGCGCGTCGGCGCGTGCACAGAAGTAGGTGCCACTGGATTAAAGCGCTCCAGACACTTAAAACACCTTAATATAACCGGAATCATTTCCGGCGTCACGGAGCTCGCCTCAAGCGCCACATTTGCGGCCCGCCGCTCGTGCTGGCGCCACTGCCGCCAGCCACGGCCTCCCTCACTACAACCTCGCCCTCAATAGCAGCCATGGTATGGTGGTATATATATATGAGAAAGAAGAAAAAGGGATGAAGGTATGAATGACAGACCTGGGTTTATATGAATGTAGTCGGAAACTGGGTTGAGTGCCGGAACAGTGGACGGAATGTTTGAATGACAACTGGTATCCTTTCAAAGATTTTTTACTAAGCGTAAAAAATGAAATAAACCCAACCATTTGCTATTTATAGGCAATTTTACGTGGGCCGGATCTCGTGGGCATCAGTGGTAGCCGTACACGTGTCGCAAGATGTCACGTTCCAAGAAATTACCACGTATCGAACAAGTGTTACTGCTACACGTGTCGCCAGATCTCACGATCTGATAAATGAACAGTGAGATCGAAGCGACGTGCATTTATTGCGCGCCGTAAGTGCCCCAAAAGTATCATCACAGCGCCAAGACGTCCCATCGTATGCCAGATGGAAAGTTCGAAGGGACGGACATTTATTACGCGCCGCTAATATGTCGAAGGCATCATTATGGTGTCACATCTTTACTCTAAGTCCGTCATCATATCCTCGGAACGGAATATCATAACGGACTGGGGGGACTTAATGATGAATGATCATCACCCCACTTGGGTACGGCCCAAGTGATTTAGTCCGGTCCGCTCCAGGCCCAGGCCCGGATTGCATCCGTGGTCAACTTTCGTTACCCGCGGTGGGGAGGTCGACCCCAAACAAGATTCATGGGGCCAGATACGTTCCGTCCCGGACCAAGAATCTCGTCATCATAAATGCTCTACTTACGGGCACAACGGCAAAGCAACAAAACGATCCGTGCCTCACGCACAGAGCTGACATTCTCTGACATAAAAAGACAACCTGTGACCGTTATATCCAGGTAGGCAATGTGGCTTGGCCACTAACCTGGTCGGCCCATACGATTGGTCCACGTATACACATGCACAGTAATTGTCGAGCTCCCCCACGACCGAGTATCCACGTCAGCAGTGGACGCGGAGAATTGTCTCTCTCCCCCACGACCAAATCTTCCACGTCGGATTAGGGTTTGGCTATAAATACTAGTGTTTTGCTTCCATTTCAGGACAACACCTCATAAATCTGCAGAACAATAATCCACCATTGCTCTCAACCAGAATCAAGCTTTCACCACCCTCGATTGACTTAGTCTCGACTCTGGGTTTGCACGTTAATCGAAGTGTGATAGGCTTGGTTCCTCATACATCATCACCATCTTTGTACTCAAGCGTTTTTACGCTTGAACAGTTGCATACAATTACTAGATCAATAGAATCTCTAAACATTGCCAAACACTATATAACAATCACGAGGCATTCAACTCGGTTCTAATATATTTAGATAAATAACAACCAAAGAAACCAAATATTTAAGTGAAGCATGTAATTTTTTTACAAAAATTGTCGTATATCATACTACCATTCATTCATTGATATTCTATGCAGTAAGTATTGTGTAATTTTCTGAATCAAGTTTAAGATTTAACGAATCAAAGTTATCAAAAAATGGAATCAAAGTTATCAACCGAATCATACAATATACCTGTCACTAAAATGTACCTCCATCAATTTAGAAAATTAATAATACCTGTCACTAAAATCTGAATTTACGAAACGTTAAATAAAGACAAAAACAACCTCACCAAATCGAGTTAGAAACGAATTATATTGCCTAAACAGAGTATTGGGGAAAGCATATTGCCTAAACACGACCATTATGCTCAGATTTGCTAATATGTATTGGGGGAAACTATAATGATGTAAAAAATCATAGTTATGTATGTATATGGACACTAATGATAGTAATGAAGAGTCTCTCAACACAGATCTAGCCCTGCTTCCATTCGTAACCATTAGGATGGACAATGAGACCTCATGCGCAACATATTGAAATGAAATATATATATATATATATATATATATATATATATATAAAGAATAGACGATATAATTTAGAAAAAAAAGTAATGATAGTAATGGAGGAGTCTCAGCACAACAGATTTAACTTACGTTTCACTTTGCGCTTCTTCTCAACCAATTTTTTACCCATCACAATTTCCATCATCTTTTTCTTGCAGTCATAGCTCACAATCTTTGTAACCAAACCAAAAACAAACAAAATTCGTTACACAAACAAAAAAAAAAGTCATTAGAAACAAAGTTAATCTCTTCAAATCTGTAGTCCAACCTTCTTTTGTGCCTTCTGAGAAAACTCATTTCTTGCTGCAACGTGGGAGAAAATTCTCTCCATGCCTTCAACTTTAGACATCTCAACAGCAGAGCGGCAGAGTTGAGTTCCCACCCAGCTTGGCTTCGCTATCGCTCATGACTTGTATTGTAGTCGGCCCAGAATGCCCTAAAAAATAATAAATAAAAGAAGTGAAGTGAATCGTTTATGTCAACTTAAAAAATCATATTATGTTAAATAGTTAAAGCCTTAATATATAAATAGAATAATTAAAATAGTAAATTATTGAAGATGAAATCAAATAAGAAGAGCAAAAACTCAGTAATAAAAATATTAGAAATACACACATGTAGAGGTGAAAAAAAATCAAGTTTTTCGGTTTTCGATTTTTTAAAAACCAATTTTTAAAAAATTTTCTCCATGCCTTCAGCTTTAAAAAGGTAATGTGTTTTCCTCTCATGAACAAAAGGAAACTGTTTGTAATTGCTAAAGATAAAATACATACTCTAAGTTTAGTGTCACATTATAGTCAACTAATTAAATAGCCTTAGCAATACTGTTTATTTAACCAAATGGCTAATTAAAACCGCAACCAATGAATACATTCGGGTTACCTTATCGGGCAACTTTATGTCACCAAACTCTTTAATAACTTTCAAATAATTTATTAATTTCTCCGATACTTACTTTTTTTCCTGATACATATTCTCTCAAATCCCAGTTGTTGATTATAAACTCTTTTAATCAAACTCTAATACGTCAATACATGTTTTCAATTTGGGACCATTCAGTATATATATACACACACACACATATATATATATATGTTCATATAATTATTAGTTTAAATATAGTTACTAACAATGATCTCTTACTTCAAAATAAAAGAGATGTCAAACTCTTATGATCAATTAGCAAAGATTTTTTGCATGTGTTGTTTTGAATTATTTTTAGACGTTTTTACATACTTTATTTCTTGTAGCTTAGTAGGCATTTAGATCAGGTAGAAAAATCTGGAGCTTTAATCATTGATGTGGCTAAGTTAGAAATAGATTTTGTTGATAAAGAAACTGAAGAGAAATGGATGATAAAAAAGGGCGGATTGCTAGGCTTGCAAGAGCTTAAATTGCATGTGAATGTTGCTTGCACCATGGATAGTGAATCGAGGGAGCTGCCCAATAAGGTAACTCGAACCGCTATGTTGATTTTCGTTGATAGTATTATTTGATTGTAGTTTTAGATTGTTGTTTGGCTACATAAATAGTATAGCTCACATTTTTTACGATGTTTGCAGTAAAACCTGGCTTGTTTTCAATTAGCCTAAATAGCCAAATCATATTGTTTTGTAACTTACTAGTTACTACTAAAGCCATCAATATTGGATCTTAGGCTATTTTTTTAGGCAGATTATGATTATGTGAAGTGGACATTTTGCTAATTATTTCTAATATAATTATGCCGTTAAAAAATAATAAATAAAAAAAGATGAAGTAAATCGTTTATGTCAACTTAAAAATTCATATCATGTTAAATAATTAAAGCCTTAATATATAAACAGAATAATTAAACAATAGATTAACGAAGATGAAATCAAATAAGAAGAGCAAAAACTCAATGATTAAAAATATTACAAATACACACATGTAGAGGTGAAAAAAAATCAAGTTTTTCGGTTTTCGATTTTTTAAAAACCAATTTTTAAAAAATTTTCTCCATGCCTTCAGCTTTAAAAAGGTAATGTGTTTTCCTCTCATGAACAAAAGGAAACTGTTTGTAATTGCTAAAGATAAAATACATACTCTAAGTTTAGTGTCACATTATAGTCAACTAATTAAATAGCCTTAGCAATACTGTTTATTTAACCAAATGGCTAATTAAAACCGCAACCAATGAATACATTCGGGTTACCTTATCGGGCAACTTTATGTCACCAAACTCTTTAATAACTTTCAAATAATTTATTAATTTCTCCGATACTTACTTTTTTTCCTGATACATATTCTCTCAAATCCCAGTTGTTGATTATAAACTCTTTTAATCAAACTCTAATACGTCAATACATGTTTTCAATTTGGGACCATTCAGTATATATATACACACACACACATATATATATATATGTTCATATAATTATTAGTTTAAATATAGTTACTAACAATGATCTCTTACTTCAAAATAAAAGAGATGTCAAACTCTTATGATCAATTAGCAAAGATTTTTTGCATGTGTTGTTTTGAATTATTTTTAGACGTTTTTACATACTTTATTTCTTGTAGCTTAGTAGGCATTTAGATCAGGTAGAAAAATCTGGAGCTTTAATCATTGATGTGGCTAAGTTAGAAATAGATTTTGTTGATAAAGAAACTGAAGAGAAATGGATGATAAAAAAGGGCGGATTGCTAGGCTTGCAAGAGCTTAAATTGCATGTGAATGTTGCTTGCACCATGGATAGTGAATCGAGGGAGCTGCCCAATAAGGTAACTCGAACCGCTATGTTGATTTTCGTTGATAGTATTATTTGATTGTAGTTTTAGATTGTTGTTTGGCTACATAAATAGTATAGCTCACATTTTTTACGATGTTTGCAGTAAAACCTGGCTTGTTTTCAATTAGCCTAAATAGCCAAATCATATTGTTTTGTAACTTACTAGTTACTACTAAAGCCATCAATATTGGATCTTAGGCTATTTTTTTAGGCAGATTATGATTATGTGAAGTGGACATTTTGCTAATTATTTCTAATATAATTATGCCGTTAAAAAATAATAAATAAAAAAAGATGAAGTAAATCGTTTATGTCAACTTAAAAATTCATATCATGTTAAATAATTAAAGCCTTAATATATAAACAGAATAATTAAACAATAGATTAACGAAGATGAAATCAAATAAGAAGAGCAAAAACTCAATGATTAAAAATATTACAAATACACACATGTAGAGGTGAAAAAAAATCAAGTTTTTCGGTTTTCGATTTTTTAAAAACCAATTTTTAAAAAATTTTCTCCATGCCTTCAGCTTTAAAAAGGTAATGTGTTTTCCTCTCATGAACAAAAGGAAACTGTTTGTAATTGCTAAAGATAAAATACATACTCTAAGTTTAGTGTCACATTATAGTCAACTAATTAAATAGCCTTAGCAATACTGTTTATTTAACCAAATGGCTAATTAAAACCGCAACCAATGAATACATTCGGGTTACCTTATCGGGCAACTTTATGTCACCAAACTCTTTAATAACTTTCAAATAATTTATTAATTTCTCCGATACTTACTTTTTTTCCTGATACATATTCTCTCAAATCCCAGTTGTTGATTATAAACTCTTTTAATCAAACTCTAATACGTCAATACATGTTTTCAATTTGGGACCATTCAGTATATATATACACACACACACATATATATATATATGTTCATATAATTATTAGTTTAAATATAGTTACTAACAATGATCTCTTACTTCAAAATAAAAGAGATGTCAAACTCTTATGATCAATTAGCAAAGATTTTTTGCATGTGTTGTTTTGAATTATTTTTAGACGTTTTTACATACTTTATTTCTTGTAGCTTAGTAGGCATTTAGATCAGGTAGAAAAATCTGGAGCTTTAATCATTGATGTGGCTAAGTTAGAAATAGATTTTGTTGATAAAGAAACTGAAGAGAAATGGATGATAAAAAAGGGCGGATTGCTAGGCTCGCAAGAGCTTAAATTGCATGTGAATGTTGCTTGCACCATGGATAGTGAATCGAGGGAGCTACCCAATAAGGTAACTCGAACCGCTATGTTGATTTTCGTTGATAGTATTATTTGATTGTAGTTTTAGATTGTTGTTTGGCTACATAAATAGTATAGCTCACATTTTTTACGATGTTTGCAGTAAAACCTGGCTTGTTTTCAATTAGCCTAAATAGCCAAATCATATTGTTTTGTAACTTACTAGTTACTACTAAAGCCATCAATATTGGATCTTAGGCTATTTTTTTAGGCAGATTATGATTATGTGAAGTGGACATTTTGCTAATTATTTCTAATATAATTATGCCGTTAAAAAATAATAAATAAAAAAAGATGAAGTAAATCGTTTATGTCAACTTAAAAATTCATATCATGTTAAATAATTAAAGCCTTAATATATAAACAGAATAATTAAACAATAGATTAACGAAGATGAAATCAAATAAGAAGAGCAAAAACTCAATGATTAAAAATATTACAAATACACACATGTAGAGGTGAAAAAAAATCAAGTTTTTCGGTTTTCGATTTTTTAAAAACCAATTTTTAAAAAATTTTCTCCATGCCTTCAGCTTTAAAAAGGTAATGTGTTTTCCTCTCATGAACAAAAGGAAACTGTTTGTAATTGCTAAAGATAAAATACATACTCTAAGTTTAGTGTCACATTATAGTCAACTAATTAAATAGCCTTAGCAATACTGTTTATTTAACCAAATGGCTAATTAAAACCGCAACCAATGAATACATTCGGGTTACCTTATCGGGCAACTTTATGTCACCAAACTCTTTAATAACTTTCAAATAATTTATTAATTTCTCCGATACTTACTTTTTTTCCTGATACATATTCTCTCAAATCCCAGTTGTTGATTATAAACTCTTTTAATCAAACTCTAATACGTCAATACATGTTTTCAATTTGGGACCATTCAGTATATATATACACACACACACATATATATATATATGTTCATATAATTATTAGTTTAAATATAGTTACTAACAATGATCTCTTACTTCAAAATAAAAGAGATGTCAAACTCTTATGATCAATTAGCAAAGATTTTTTGCATGTGTTGTTTTGAATTATTTTTAGACGTTTTTACATACTTTATTTCTTGTAGCTTAGTAGGCATTTAGATCAGGTAGAAAAATCTGGAGCTTTAATCATTGATGTGGCTAAGTTAGAAATAGATTTTGTTGATAAAGAAACTGAAGAGAAATGGATGATAAAAAAGGGCGGATTGCTAGGCTCGCAAGAGCTTAAATTGCATGTGAATGTTGCTTGCACCATGGATAGTGAATCGAGGGAGCTACCCAATAAGGTAACTCGAACCGCTATGTTGATTTTCGTTGATAGTATTATTTGATTGTAGTTTTAGATTGTTGTTTGGCTACATAAATAGTATAGCTCACATTTTTTACGATGTTTGCAGTAAAACCTGGCTTGTTTTCAATTAGCCTAAATAGCCAAATCATATTGTTTTGTAACTTACTAGTTACTACTAAAGCCATCAATATTGGATCTTAGGCTATTTTTTTAGGCAGATTATGATTATGTGAAGTGGACATTTTGCTAATTATTTCTAATATAATTATGCCGTTAAAAAATAATAAATAAAAAAAGATGAAGTAAATCGTTTATGTCAACTTAAAAATTCATATCATGTTAAATAATTAAAGCCTTAATATATAAACAGAATAATTAAACAATAGATTAACGAAGATGAAATCAAATAAGAAGAGCAAAAACTCAATGATTAAAAATATTACAAATACACACATGTAGAGGTGAAAAAAAATCAAGTTTTTCGGTTTTCGATTTTTTAAAAACCAATTTTTAAAAAATTTTCTCCATGCCTTCAGCTTTAAAAAGGTAATGTGTTTTCCTCTCATGAACAAAAGGAAACTGTTTGTAATTGCTAAAGATAAAATACATACTCTAAGTTTAGTGTCACATTATAGTCAACTAATTAAATAGCCTTAGCAATACTGTTTATTTAACCAAATGGCTAATTAAAACCGCAACCAATGAATACATTCGGGTTACCTTATCGGGCAACTTTATGTCACCAAACTCTTTAATAACTTTCAAATAATTTATTAATTTCTCCGATACTTACTTTTTTTCCTGATACATATTCTCTCAAATCCCAGTTGTTGATTATAAACTCTTTTAATCAAACTCTAATACGTCAATACATGTTTTCAATTTGGGACCATTCAGTATATATATACACACACACACATATATATATATATGTTCATATAATTATTAGTTTAAATATAGTTACTAACAATGATCTCTTACTTCAAAATAAAAGAGATGTCAAACTCTTATGATCAATTAGCAAAGATTTTTTGCATGTGTTGTTTTGAATTATTTTTAGACGTTTTTACATACTTTATTTCTTGTAGCTTAGTAGGCATTTAGATCAGGTAGAAAAATCTGGAGCTTTAATCATTGATGTGGCTAAGTTAGAAATAGATTTTGTTGATAAAGAAACTGAAGAGAAATGGATGATAAAAAAGGGCGGATTGCTAGGCTCGCAAGAGCTTAAATTGCATGTGAATGTTGCTTGCACCATGGATAGTGAATCGAGGGAGCTACCCAATAAGGTAACTCGAACCGCTATGTTGATTTTCGTTGATAGTATTATTTGATTGTAGTTTTAGATTGTTGTTTGGCTACATAAATAGTATAGCTCACATTTTTTACGATGTTTGCAGTAAAACCTGGCTTGTTTTCAATTAGCCTAAATAGCCAAATCATATTGTTTTGTAACTTACTAGTTACTACTAAAGCCATCAATATTGGATCTTAGGCTATTTTTTTAGGCAGATTATGATTATGTGAAGTGGACATTTTGCTAATTATTTCTAATATAATTATGCCGTTAAAAAATAATAAATAAAAAAAGATGAAGTAAATCGTTTATGTCAACTTAAAAATTCATATCATGTTAAATAATTAAAGCCTTAATATATAAACAGAATAATTAAACAATAGATTAACGAAGATGAAATCAAATAAGAAGAGCAAAAACTCAATGATTAAAAATATCAAAAATACACACATGTAGAGGTGCGAAAAAATCAGGTTTTTTCGGTTTTTGATTTTTAAAAAAATTAATTTTTAAAAAATCAATTTTTTTCGGTTTTCGGTTTTTCGGAATTAGTTTTTTTCGGTTTTAAATGTTCAAAATCGATTTTTTTCCCAGTTTTTAACCGGTTATTTCCTGTTAGTTTTTTTTCGGTTTTTTCAGGATTCGAATTCGGTATAATTGTATAATAAAATTTAAATAATACAAATGAAAATATAAAATACAAACATAACTTATCTTAGTTTATATATAAAGAAAACTAAGTGTTCTAATAATGTGACACATCATCACTCTTTTTTAAAAACTCTATTTTAATTAAAGATTATGTAACATAATACTTATAATATAATTATTGAATAATCATTAATTATTAGAAGAACAACTGCTTAACATCTTTTATACAATCAACTTTCTTTAACAATATACATATTTTTTAAACCAAATTTGTGATTATCATTTTTTCTTCATATATAAAATAACCATGTAAAAGCATTTAAATAGAAAAATATGTATAAGCTATTTTGCAAACTAAATTAGGTTTTCACTAATTCTCTTTTAAAAAAAGTGTTTCACTTCTTTGATGAAATGTTCTACAATAGTTTTTCTTTTATTCATAAACACATCAAATTTAATAAAGACTTTCATAAGATACTCATAAATATTTAAGTCTTTACTCAAATAAACTTTTTTCAATCCAATAACAATGAAAAAGTATCTTTCAATGATATTTCTTTATATTAACAAGGTTTACAAAATATATTTATTAGAGATGCTTTAAGTTCAAAGTTTGGCTAATTAACTCATTTTCATTGAGAAGTCATTTATGTTTATTTATTTAATTGCAAAAAGTAATAACAAATTATAAAATTCACACTTGAATTACTTAACTTCTCAATAAATTTATATCTCTTAATTTCTTTCCACTTAATTCAAGATATCATATGTGTTTATGTTTGTTGATGTGTTGGTATTCGACTATAGTAGCTGATAAGAGATTATAATTCGTTTTTGTTTTGATTATTAAAATTCATTTTCTTTAAGCTTGGGTTGTGAATCTATATAGGTTTATATATATATATATATATATATATATATATATATATATATATATATATATATATATGTCACACTAAATTAAAAATCCACTTCATACGAATCCTGCAAATATCAACTAACAATTTAACGTTTATTTTTTGGAGGTCGAGAAGGTTGTGCGTAGCACAACCATAAGTTTTACTAGTATCTAAACAAAATAATTACAACTAGAAACATAAAATACAAAGACAATTTTTGTTTAAACAATACAATTACTACTAAAAATATAAGATACAAATACGAATACATTTCGATCTTCGGCATGGCCATCACCTGAAAATGTAAACGTGTAGTAAAGTGTATCGAGCTTTGGCATTGCCATCACCCGGATACACTTAACCACTTATTTCGCCCCAAACGTCATTTTCATCAACGGATTCAACTTCAAAGTTTTCAAATTCACCTTCATCTAATTCGGTCGTTGGATGTGATATCCTTAATGCGACTTCTTCATCTTCGCTAATTTCTTCAACGTTACCTAATAGTGGGTCTTCCAACGTTGTTACATTTTGTATTCTATCTACTCCATCCAAGTAATCTTTCAAACATACACATATTTCCACGGATTAGCAGTTAGTCTTGACCTTCTTTCCGATATTATTCTACCGCTAGTAGAAAAAGCCGATTCGGAAGCTACCGTCGAAGCTTGGACGGCTAATAAACCCCGAGCCATAGTGGCTAAAATGGAAAATTGTACTTCTCTTTCTTTCCACCTACTCAAAATGTCAAAATTACGATATGTAACACCCCCAAATTTAATGATTTGCGGAAGCACAATTTGGGTGTTACTAATCAATAATCAAAGCACACAGGTATATAGCAAATGACTCTATATGCGTCATTTTAACAAAATATATTAATATTAAAAGGTTTACAACAGTTTGAACCAGTACATAGCTCGTGTTCGTAATGTGAGAGATTTAAATACATAATTAGTTATACAAAATCTAATAATGCAATGAAATCTCTGAGGTTTGCATGGAGACTCGAGCTAATATGCATCCTGATGGGCAGTCCAAATCTACTGCTGAGTATCTGTGATACATGCTAAAAAGGGTCAGCTAACGCTGGTGAGCTCACAGGTTTGAGTATCAAATAATAGTGTGTGAACCGCAAGATTTAAATGTTGATTTTCATCTAGCAAATGATAATAATAGTGTATACAACCATGAGCGCATAGTCTGAGCTTAACTCGAGGGTCGGGTCCCCTATAGAGAATTCCGAGCGAGGTGCCTCCACGAGTGCCTAATCTACACTCGTCTTCCCAAATATTAGTACGTCCGTTTAACAGGTTAGCGCGACTAACCCGGACGAGGTGGGTCAATCCTATATGGTACCATATACTAATATTCACGCTACTTTCGTATTACCAGACTATACTGACGGAGGACTTTGATTTGATTAGTTGAAAACAACTCATGTAGTATATTGAAATATGTACTCGCGTTCACGTGTTAAAAACAGAGCAATGTATCACACCCCTAGTAAAACAGTAAAAGAGGGGCCATGAGACTCACCTGAGCCTGAAGAGTTTATCTAAATAAACTGAGAGTGATTAGCCAAGGATTGAAGTCCAAAGACTTGTAACCTGAGGGTTTCCATGACACGCGATGGTTATAAACATGAGAAGGTATCTAATAAGACTACCTTGTAGTTGTTTGTCCAACTAGAATGTTCAAATGATTACAATTTGGTTGATTATCTAAGTGTTTGAAAATGTGTACGACCCGTTGGTGATTGTTTATAATAATGATCTTGATGTTATCATATTGATTTCGAAGTGTTATACTTGAAAAACATGTTTTACAATGTTTTAGGAGTCATATTGTATAGGTATTTGAGGTTGTATAAGTTCGACACTTAGTGTAAAAATTGTTTGAAACCTTCTGTTTTATGCGTCACTTATAGCGTCACTTGGGGCTTAGGCGTCACTTAGGAAGTGATGCATGAAATAGTAGAATATGAGTGAGGGCGTCACTTGGGGAAGTGACGCATACTGGGGCGTCACTAAGGTAGTGTCGGGTGTTAGTGTCGGGTAAGGGTTCTAGGCGTCACTAGACAAGTGACGGAGGTAAGTGTCGGGAAAAAGGAGTTTTATGCGGTACTTATGCAAGTGATGCAACTTTAGGGATTTTAGCGACAATCAATGCGTCACTTAAGTGACGCACGAAGTGACGCTATACTGCAGTCATCGTTGCGACACTTAAAGCTGTTGACGGATTTTTGAGCCAAAAACGTGTTTTTCGGCCATGATTTGGTCCGATTCTTTTACCCAACCCTTATATGGACATTTCAAGCTTAAAGAAACAACTAGAACTTGAAAACACTAAAAATCGAGGAGTTGCGGGTTTTGTCGGAAACTTAGAACTTCGCGCGTGAGAATTCTGGAAAGATGAAAATGTAGATCGTTGTGAGGTGGTCACATTTCTCTAAACGAGCTTGACGATTTGATGACATTTGATGGTGTTTTTATGTGATTTAAGGTGATGGTGGTGGATGGTTTTTGAGAGGAAAAGAAAAAGAGGAAAGAGAGAGGGAATTAGGGAAATGAGAAGGAAGAGGGAAAGAGGAGGAGGGAAAAGAGAGGGGAGGAGGGCCGGCTGGTGGGGTCCACCGAGTGTGGGCTTCACCAGTTTTTCGTTCTCCTGCGTGCGCGCTCCGTGCGGCGTTCGTTTTCTCGTTCGTTTAAACTTTTAAATAATTTAATACGCGTCTAATTGTGAGTTTTTAAAATACGAATGCTTTATCAATAATACTTAATAATGGTGTTATAAAATACAATTTAACTTTATTTTGGTTGTTTGCGCGTTTAATATATTAATCGTGTAGACTTTGTTTGTATGATACGAAATAAGTACGAAATATTATTAACATAATATTTTGAGCATAATAGTGCTATTTAAATAATGTTATATTATTTAATAAAAATGTTCACCAACGTCCGTATCTACTTGAACCGAAATACATTCGATTTGAAACTTGTACGATTTAATCAAATCGCATATTCGTATATATTCAACAATATATATTAAGATACATTAATTATCCAAATTTAAGAACTAATTACATGTATTAACAACGGATTAGGTACTAATCACTAGTCCTAATTTGGCAGGTGTTACACGATACTCATCAATACTTAAAGTGTTTAAAAAGTTTGTAGCCTTATAGTTTCCCAATTCGCTTGTTGGAGCCGATGTTCGTTGACGCTTTCTAGCGTCTTCAACCAAAGAATTATAAAGGTTTATATTTATGTCATTGGATGTTGCTCGAGATGTTCCCGCCCACATTGACTACTATTGGGTTATGTTGTTGACCATATTTTGTTGCATAAATCTCAAATTATTGTGTAAAACCATTTTCAAATTTAGAAATTTCATTTGATATAGTTCGGGTCCTCGTGTAAGTTTAAGTCTAAATTTTGCATAATTGTTGTGATTATACGTTGTACGCCGCCAACATTTATAGTTGAATTTAGTGTGCCGGAACAAGTAAAAACCAAAGGCATACTACCTAAATATTTTATAAAATTCTTTTTTATAACTATAACCATTTTTCTAAACATTGGATATGCCGAGATTTCAAATTGTTGTAATTGTTCGGTCATTATAAAAATTGGGTTTAGAACTAAGGAGCTAGTTGGGTAATATACACCCGATAATATAGTAGTAGCCTCTTTAAAAACTACTAAAAATGAAGTTAAATCATTTAGTCGTTCCCATTCATAATCAGTTATAGCTACGAACTTATTTTTACAACTAATATTTCATTGAAAGTTTTTAAAGTATTACGTTGTCTTAAAATATTTTCAAACATAGTGTGAGTCGAATTCCACCTAGTACTATTATCGTAGCAAGCTCCTAGGGGAGTTTCACCACATTGTACACGAAAATGCCTATAATTAGCTTGACGTTCGTTACTTGAACTATATATAGTTACTAATAAACTCCTAAATTAGCTACGTAAATTATCACATATTTTTAATGCCGCTTGCACGGAAAAATTTATAACATGAGCAACACAACAAAAATGAATAAAAGCGTCATTTAAAATTGGTTATTATACGTAATTTTTTGTAAATCCATAGCTCTAGTATTATTTGACGCATTATCTAGTGAGATTGTAAAAACTTTATCGTCTAAATTATATTCAATTAAATTGTCATTTAAAACTTTTCGCAAATTACATCCCGTATACGGATAACCAAACAATTTAAAAGCAATTGTACGTTTCATTAATAACCAAGACTTGGGATGAAACTAATGGGCCGTAACGGCTAAATAAGAATTTGCCGTACCATTTGGCGCGGTCCAAACATCACAAGTAATAGAAACACCATATTTATAGTTTTGAAATCCATCAATTATATCTTTTTAGCGTTTTTCCAATATTTATACGCAACGACTTACTTATTGGTATCGCAGGTGTATTCTCTTTCTAATGATATTCGTAAGTCGTTGATTGTCGAAGTGGTTGAATGGAAGCACCTCTTGGATGACAAACTTCGTAAAATTTTCTCGAAGTGCATCATTATCGTATATAAATACCCCACCATCCGAACCAAGTGTCGATTGTGACGCATCTTGACTAACCACTTTACAAGACCCGTTTTGTGACTTCTTAATGTTGTGTTTGATGTGGGGTTATAAAACTTCTCACATCTCTTGCAATGGGCTTTTTCCACCCCCATCATTCATAACGCACAAATCATAGTTCGACCAAACTTCCGAGTTCCGGGTCGTTGATTTAACTTGCACAACATCAACATTTGTGTAAACTTTGACTCCTACATTGCTACCAACGGATGCGGAAGCGAAACCGGAAGCTTGGGATTGTACGTTTTCCATTTTCGCAAACAAAGAGTAAATATATATATATATATATTGAGATTTAGAGAAATTTTTAAGAGGAGAATAGATAGTATTTGGTGTGTTTTGAACCCAAACAAAGTATGTATATTTATAGTGAGATTGAGGGGGCAAAAATACCTCAAAAGTTCAAAAAATCCGCTCCCCCTAGGCTGCCAATGGCTATAATGCTATTTACCCATTTTTTTTGAAATAATCTGGTTAAAACCGGTTATTAAACCGGAAAATAACCGGTCACTTGAAAAAACCTTAACCGATCAAAACCGATTCGGTTATATACAAAACGGTTCGGGTTTAAAAACTGGTTTTTCCAAAAACCGTTTTCCGATTAAAATAATATCGGTTTTCAAGTTGCACCTCTACACCATGATTGCAAAGGAAAGAAAAATGAATTGATTAATGGGACAGAGTTATTTTATTGATGCTTAAATAATCCTATAAAAGTATTAAATTGGGCTAAGTTCTTTTTGATGGGCCAGAGTTGTTTTATATATAATTTCAACGTAAAACTGGGCCCCTTATGGAAAATAGACCCTGTGTAACAATGTAATTATAATACATATAAATATAATATGATACTTTATGGCTGCATGCTACTAGAGTAATAGTGTCATTTATTTTACAAAAATATTAGTTTATATTTAATTGAGAAGTATGGAATATTATAAAAGTAACATTGCAACAAAATCAAAGTAGATTTATGATCGAAACATCACTAGACTACGATACACGTAATACTCTGTATGTGTTTTTGCCTAGTATGTGTACGTGCCCTAATATAATAGTTTGAGTCGGTTTATAAAAGGTTAAGACCTGAAGCACGGTTTAATGATATGATAAAAAACTTGCACGGTTAAGACCTGAGTTATTGTACGTATATATGGAATAAAAAACTTGCACAATAGAAAACACCTTTTCAGCTCATTTCCCGGCTAACAGCGCGTTATGTCGCAGAGGCTCTAGGCCACCTGCGACATAAGCTTTTATGTCGCTAAATCAGGCCTTATGTCGCATATAGCGACATAAGCCACTATGTCGCACTAATCACGGATGTCGCATATAGCGACACAAAACACTATGTCGCAAAAACTCATTCCCGTCGCATATAGCGACACAACGACTTACGTCGCATTAAATTGCGGATGTCGCACTTAGCGACACAAGCCCTTATGTCGCAGACATGATCTGCGACACAACAGACTATGTCGCACTTAGCGACACAAAGCCGTATGTCGCACGCTATGTCGCATGAAACAGAACCAAGAAAACACAAATTTTACTAAGTGTCGAGACCTAAAATTTTATCACTCGATTTCACCCAAATTCAAGTCCAGATGCGTTTTTCACCAAAGCAATTTAGTAGAAATAAAAATTTTTCGAGCTGACTTGGCATCTCGACCCCAACCAGGGGCCAGTCCCTTGGACCCCGCCAGGGGTTGCCACCCCTGGGACCCCGCTAACCAGGGGCGCTGCCCCCGGACCCCCATCACTTAAAGTTTACAAATACTTTTTAAGTATAACACCTTTCTAAAATCAAAATAATAATGTGAGATTATTATTGCAAACAAATCACTAACGGGCCGTACACATTTTCAAACACTTAGATAATCAACCAAATTGTAATTATTTGGACATTCTAGTTGGACAAACAACTACAAGGTAGTCTTATTAGATACCTTCTCATGTTTATAACCATCGCGTGTCGTGGACACCCTCAGGTTACAAGTCATTGGACTTCAATTCTTGGCTAATCGATTTCAGTTTATTAAGATAAACTCTTCAGGCTCAGGTGAGTCTCATGGCCCCTCTTTTACTGTTTTACTAGGGGTGTGATACATTGCTCTGTTTTTAACACGTGAACGCGAGTACATATTTCAATATACTACATGAGTTATTTTCAACTAATCAAATCAAAGTCCTCCGTCAGTATAGTCTGGTAATACGAAAGTAGCGTGAATATTAGTATATGGTACCATATAGGATTGACCCACCTCATCCGGGTTAGTCGTGCTAACCTCTGCAACGGACGTACTAATATTTGGGAAGACGAGTGTAGATTAGGCACTCGTGGAGGCACCTCACTCGGAATTCTCTATATGGGACCCGAACCTCGAGTTAAGCTCAGACTATGCGCTCATGGTTGTATACACTATTATTATCATTTGCTGGATGCAAATCAACATTTAAATCTTGCGGTTTACACACTATTATTTGACATCTAAACCTGTGAGCTCACCAGCATTAGCTGACCCATTTTAGCATGTATCACAGGTACTCAGCAGTAGATTTGGACTGCCCATCATGATGCATATTAGCTCGAGTCTCCATGAAAACTTCAGAGATTTCATTGCATTATTAAATTTTGTATAACTAATTATGTACTTAGATCTCTCATATTATGAACACGAGCTATGTACGGGTTCAAACTGTTGTAAACTCTCTAATATTAATATATTTTGTTAAAACAACGCATATAGAGTCGTTTGCTATATATCCGTGTGCTTTGATTATTGATTAGTAACACCCAAATTGTGCTTCCGCAAAACATCAAATTTGGGGATGTTACATTGGAGCTGGCAGATTATATGGAAAATGTACGGGAAGGATGGCCGGCCACCTTATTTCAAGTAGGTTGATTGATACATACTATTGTTTTCTTATTAAAGCCGTCTCTTTCTCACTATTGTTGTGATACGGAGGCCCGTCCTTGGGCCAAGTAAGAGTTATATTCGAAAACTAGCCTGATGGTCATTTGTTCCAGCTGGTTTGTACTCGATAGTTGACAACAAAAATTTCATTACGTTAGCCCATTAAAGGGTCTTCCAGGAACAAAGGTACCCTAATGGTCATTTGTTCTCACTATTGTTTTGATCCGATCCACGCCACTCACTATTTCTATATAAAACGAACAGAGTGAAAGCAAAACTTAACGTGCAATTATGATATCCAATGTATGGGTTCCTATATTTTAAGGTAGAAATTCGAAGCTACAGAATTGGTTAGAATGTTAGATATATGTATGTTCGTTGTATTTATTTTTTTGTATATTACATGTTATATAGAAGAACTTTGTGTAGCAACTAATGCTAGACCATATTAGAAAATTTGGGTCAGGCAATATGGATGTCCTCTTGGAACTCATTCATTCCCCATCACATTGGTTCATGTGTAGGTTACAATTCATATTAGTATTGCTTATTTTATTTTTTTAATATTTTTTTTTACTTTTTCCCTTTACTATGCGCATTACTTTAGTATGCGCATTACTGGTACTTAAGCTTTAATACTTTTATGCTATTAAAATCGGGATATTAGAGGTTGTGGTGGTTGGATAACCATCAAAAGGGATCATGGTCAACCTGATAACCTGACGGGTCAGGTTAGGTTGCTCCCAATTACTTTGTCTAATGTTCTTTGTTTTCTTTGATATTTATTGTTAAATATGTTACATTATATATTATCCAAATTATATTCCATATCAATTAATTCTCACAATTCTACTGTGATCAAGTTTTCTTAGCCACACCTAACATATTATTTTTGTATTTATGTAAATTTTTTTGCAAGTTTTTAAAGATAGGGGTTTTCATCACTGGGAAGTTGCATTCATGGTGTCTTATGTAAGTCCTCAAAGTGGTTCAAATGTTCCTTTTTTCTAATGATGAAGACTCACACACTTCACCCATCTATTGTTTACCTGTTTTTCCAGAAGTGACATGAGGTAACAAATTTTTGGTTGCTAGGTCACCTTATATTCTCAATGCTGCTAGTGCTTGTGCTCATTCACAAACGGCTGCTACGGAAACATACGTATATCGTAAGCATATTATTGAGACCTGTGTCGTGTGTAGATAGTCTCAAGTTAAAGTGGTAATTAAGTGATGGGCATGGTATCACTACTACAGAAACAGGCAACAACGATAAAAATTTGCGACGAAAATTTAACCGTAGCAAATTTGTTACCTCTGCAACGCATTAGCCACCGCTTTGTGACAATATATAAGCGGAAGAAAAAGTCAAGCATTTGACTAACTTTTGACACGGATTAGTAACAAATTTGCGACAGCGTATTAGAAGTCAAATGTTTGACCAAATATTGCGACGGATTAGTGTCAAACTTGCGACAACAAATCATAATTCGAGTAGTTGACTAATTTTTTAAGGCTTTAACTAATTTTAGAGACGGATTAGTGTCAAATTTGCGACAGCTTATCAAAATGTAAATACTTGACTTATATTTTGCGACAAGTTTGTGTCAAATTTGCAACAGCCGAACAAAATAAGTAATAATTTGAAAAAAATCTAAAATCTACAAAGATAATATTCGTAGCAAATCGGTTGTAAAAGTTAATCTTCATTCAATTAAATAAAATAAATAATGAAGCTGTAGCAAATTTGTCACAAAATGTCTAAAATTGCTACGAAATTGCTACATAACTTTTTTTCGTTTTGTTTTTGCTTGATTATAGATACATAGGATTTTCAAATATGTATTTATATGAGTCTAACATATAAAAAATATATTATATTTGTACATGTTAATATATTTGTTGGTATGTATGTCTAAGCTATTTTTAGATAGATATATACGATTTTATATGTCGAAGTTGATATACACACATACTTATATATAGATATGTATATTTCTTCACTTTTATTTTTCAAGTACTTATTGAACCTATAGTAATATGTATAAACATACATGTGTGATTTTTATTCAAAACCATTTTTTTAAAAAAGTAAATAAAATAGATTGTAGCAAATCCGTCACAAAATAATAGGATATTAGATAAACTACTCAGTTATGATGTTTATTGCTTAGTAAATGCAATCTTTTAGTTTCTGAACATTGTAGTATCTGCTATATCGTTTATGCATTAGTTGATATAATAATGATGTTTGGTATTAGTCTATTGGTTCCCTTTTTCGCAAAACTAATGGCATGTATACATGTATTAGAGTTATCTTGCCCTTTTAATCACTTATTAATATCATTAATAGTAGTTTTAATTAGTTACTCATGCAAGTCATTTGCAATTCATGAATATGTAATTAGTTACTATTATGCAAATAAATGCATTATACAGAAAGTTTATAGTTGTATACAATTATACATGAACGGATAAGTAAATAATCACCGAGACTTATACCTTCTTATGCTTATGTAGTAACTTATAGTAGGCACTTATTATGCGCTTTGATGTTATTAAATAGCTTCTGCAAATAGTATAGATGTGTGGAATAATGCAAAGGGATCTATGAGTTAAAGAATCTGTATATTACAGTTTAGGAATACATGTTTTGTTGGTTTATTCCACTACTTTAAGGGTTGTCATTTATCATCTTTTCTGGTGAAACATCAGCTACAAGAGAAGCTTACGAATGCTTGAAAGCTGAGTGAAGAAGTCAAAATGCTTTCTACATAAATTGCAAGATCTTGGACAAAGAGTTGCTGATGTTGAGCTATAATGCAAGGTTATATATTCTATTCATCCTCCTCAATTAATTTATCTTATTACGAAGGTCTTTCAATGATGAAACTGATTGGGTGATGAGTCGAGATGGGTTGGTTGGCCTGGTAAACATTTTATTTTTTATTATTTTTTTTTTTCTTTTAAGCCAATTTTCAATTTATAGGTTTTTCGCAGTCACTAACTTATAATAAGATTATTACGACAATAATCTAAAATCTATGAGTAAAACAACTTACGAGGTATGTAACCGGAATAGGCTTTGGGTGACTTTTAATCTGCTGGGCTTAGTGTCTGGGAATGTATCAAACTTTCACCAAATCTCTATTGTGTGTATCCAACTTACAAAACTCAATATTAATGCGTTCAACTTGTAAAAACTCTTATATTGATGTACTTTAATGACGTGTCACGGACATAGCATGCCACGTGGCACAAGGAGAGAGTGACATGTCATCAAAGTACATCAATATAAGGGTTTTTACAAGTTGAGTACATTAATATTGAGTTTCGTAAGTTGGATACACACAATAGAGATTTGGTGAAAGTTTGATACATTTCCAGATACTAAGGCCTAATATGCTTGACCTATCTAACATTCATCCGCGATTAATATTGACATCAAAATTAGTTGCGGAAGACAACATTGACGAAGGCGTTTTAAAGATAGAAGATACATGGTTTTCGTGATCTCATTATTATACTTATATGTTTGTTTAGAGAATGGAAAGGAAGAAAGACAAGAGTAGCAGAAAGAAAGGCCAGAATGCATAAATGTTGGACGAACAGGAAATTATTCATCACTGCCTGAATCCCTCCATCATTCCTTCGCTTCCTGCTTTATTAACTACACAAGTTATGTAAAATGTTAGCGTCAAGGAGGAACCATTTATGTACACATCAGGAAGTTTGTGCTTGTACTCTAAATAATTTTGCATTATCTTATGTTATCCCCTTGATTTATAGTGTGTTCAATATATACATGCTTATAGCCATTTTTACTGGGGCAACGCCTGGGTATAATACTAGTTTCCTAGGTGACTGAAGCAAACATACTGGAAAGATACAAACTAAAATTATTAACTGCGACGAAACATCTGTATAGTGAATACGCAAAAATAGATGATATTCCCTAATCCCCTTACATTTCCCTCTTCTTTCTTGTTTTCTTTTAGTGTTCATCTTATCCTCCATCTAAAAACTTATTGACTCCAAATTTGGCAGCATATAATGGTGAATGGTTGTAGTAGCGAGTTATAGTATCGAAACGTCATTTTCAAGAAGTCTTCTTTCTATAGAGACTACGTAAATGGAATTCGACCAGAGTAAAGGGAAACTTGTTTACTTTGTGTGGATGTGGTGTGTGGTCAAAGTTTGTAAACCAAGTGGAAAGAATATTTGTGGTTTCGATTTTTCTTTCAACTTCATGCTCTGTATAAAAAATATAGACTTTCTTTGATTTCCAACTGTGTCCCGATTTGGGGTCATATGACCAAAAGCACTTTTTGATAATATAAAGAATGATGGGATGTATATTTTGAGAAAACCGTCCATCCATATCCATAAAATTAGCTAAAATACATGTTCAGTGTTCCAATTGCAAGACTTAATATTACTTTGTGCAATGGAATCTGAGAATGTAAAGAAGGTGCATTTCTAGCTAAATACCACACGCTTCTAAAGTAACCCGCAAATGTCCAGTTACTTTATTAAACATAACAGATCACATGACAAGCCCATGATCCGAGTCATCAGAGAGTCAAGGTATTAAAGTTACCATCCTCTCAAGTTCATAGTACTATTCTTCACCGTCAATAATTTGAGGTAATAAAAAAACTAGTTTGAGGGTAGTAAAATACATTTTGGCCTAACTGAATACAATACATATGTTGGGCGGTTATAAATTTATGAGTACAGTGAAAAGAGAAACCCTTATGACCAGTTATATTACTACGATATAAACCTGCTAGCTAAACGACCAGAGTCTTATTTACTAAAGAGAATGCAAGTGCTTGGTCCTTTGAATGGCTCGTTTAATCTCACTAGATGGTTCATCATGCAAGAAGACTGCATACTTCTTCTCAAACTCAGGTGCCATGCTCGGTTCCCCAACAAAAGCACGAAAAGATTCTGCAACAGAAAATGACACAACACCCTCGCTATGTCCTCCTTCCAAAAAAAACACGCATCGCCCACCACACAAATCTTTTGCAAGCTGCTTAATGCCCGACACTAGCATGTAATACGCTCCGGTTGTCAGCTCAAAGGTGCCCATTGGATCCACTACATGTCCATCGTATCTAACAAACAAAATGCATCCATGTGGATAATCATGTATATATATATATATAAAGAGTATATGTACATGAGAGAAAATGGTTATCCTGCTGATACAAGAATTATATCCGGCTTAAATCTTTGGGCAGACGGTACAATGACCTCATCAAACACAATTTGCATTGCGATATCACCAGAACCTTATGGTAATGGCAAATTAAGCGTTGCCCCTTCACCACTCCCAAACCCGGTAGCATCAAACTTGGCGTGATAAAATTCTTCCTAAATGAATATCTATTAAGCCCAACTTTAAGATGCTATAAAAACTAATCACATATATTAAAAAACACGTGAAGTTACGTGATACATATATACATACCAGCAAGGTACCCGAGTAGCAGAACGTTTGGAAATTATTTATAAAAGCAACATCAATAGAATTTATACCTATTCGGATTATATGGTATCAATTATTTATAAAAGCAACATCAAAAGAATTTATACATATTCGGATTATATGGTATCATTCACTTATTTACAATACAATAGGCGAAACTACAAACCAAAACACGCACTACAAGAAAAAAGGGCTTTAACGATGATATTTATTAACGTCACTATTTACTCATCTTAGTGACAATAAATACATGTCGACACTAATTAGTGACGAATCTAGTGGTTGTCATTAATCGTTCACTAAATTACATGTCAAACACATTTGGTTAAAGTTAGAGACAAAAATCAGTGACGTAAATAAGTTTTGTTACAAATTATATGATACAAGTGACGAAGTTGGTTATCACTAAATGTTAGTCACGAAAAAATTTCATGACAGTTACTTGATGAAATTAGTGATAAATGCATTTTAATAGATACTTATTCAAATTTGATAAACTACTATTTTTATTATTAAAATTTTACTACTGTAATATATATTAAATTTAATATTTCTGTATGTTACCATAATATATAACATAAATAACTATTATTTTATACATGAAGTTGTATTCTGCAAATATAAAAGTCTTAAATTAAATCCCATCGAGTGGCCATCGTGTCACTTAAACATTCCAATTTGATCGCCATTTTTATACTCCGTATTTGAGACTTTGGGTTTTTGAAAAATAAAAGCGCGGATCTTACATCCGACCTGACATCATATTTTGAGCAAGAGCCGACATCATTTGGATGAGAGAACTCACCAACCCTATAAATCCCCTCCATTTGTAAACTAATATTATATGATTAATTGTTGAAACCGTAGAATTTAAAATATACATCATTAATATACATCACTAGAAATGTACAAGAACTTTTTCCAAAGATACTACTTAATAGTTCAAACTATTTTACTATCAAGTATTCAAAACACTAGGTGTTATATAATTACAATATCATTAACCAAAATTTATCAGAGTTAAGTTCGTGTCAAGCAGTTCTTCAAATTATACTTCCTACCCGCCCTTCTAGTAAACTTAACCTGCAGGGAGTAAAGTGATTGAGATTATCACGAAGCTAAGTGAATAAATAATCAACTACAAATCGACTTAGCATAACAAGTTTGTTCACAATCAATAATGTAAACAAATATCATCAAGAGGAACGGTGGTTCCTAAGGACCCTATGCCGGGTGGCCCTATCAGAACACTTATGTAAATTGTATTGGCCTATACACCAAATACCGATAACTTGTTGTTAATCACATACGACCTAGATCTCTGAACCAACATATCAAGTTTTAAGATCTCCTGTCGTCTATAATAACAACCAAGTCCAACCATTCGTTCAAGTTGACCTTTGCATCTTACATACTAGCCCAAAGGCCAAAGAAATCAAACAACCAATCAAATGGCATCTCAATTCAAATTAAACATTCTATCAATAGTAATCCTATAATTATTGATTGAAATCAAACTGTCACAACCAAACCAAACTGTGAGTTTCAGATCCACTCACCTGAATTTTCTCAGTTCAACTTACTCAGCAGTCTAATGTCAATGAGTCTTCGGATTATCAGACCCATAGGGAGGATGTTACAAATCTTCCCCCCTTAAGAAGATTTCGTCCCCGAAATCTCATCACGATCAAATAAACTAGGGTAACGAGCCCTCATACTTTCCTCCGTCTCCCAAGTAATGTTTGCACCCAAACGATGTTTCCATTTTACTAACACCATAGGTATGTGCTTCTTTCTCAGTTTAGTCTCCGTAAGGTCTAAAATTTCAACAGGTTCTTCAACTTTTACTGACTTCTGTCAACGCGTAAATATTGTAATGGAAGGACCTGAGACTGGTCCTCAACATTACAATTTCTCAAATAACAAACATTGAAAGTATCATGAATACCAGCAAGCTCAGGCGGAAGATCAATAGTAACTGACTGATCATTTACAACCTGTCAAGTTCTGAATGGACCGATATATCTGGGAGCTAATTTACCTCGCTTTCCAAATCGGATCACACCCTTCCATGGAGAGACTTTCAAATAAACCAGCTCACCTTCAGAAAATGAAACTGGTCGTCTACATGGATCTGCATACTATTTCTGTCTGTCGCGAGCCGCTTTCAACTTCTCACGTGCAACTGCCACTTTATCAGATGTGATTTGAACAATGTCGGGACCAGCAAACTGTTACTCCCCAGCTTCTAACCAACAAGTCGGAGTTCTACAACGGCGCCCATATAACATCTTTGTAACACCCGCCAAATTAGGACTAGTGATTAGTGCCTAATCCTCTGTTAATACATGTAATTATTCGCTTTTAGGCTAATTAATGTATCGAAATATATATTGATGAATATATACGATTATGCGATTTGATTAAATCGTACGCAATTCAAATCGAATATAATTCGAATCAAATAAATACGAACGTTGGTGACCAAATTTATTAAATAACGTGACATTATTTAATAATGATATCATATTCAAGATGTTATTTTAATAATATTAAAAACCTATTTCGTATCGTACAGAAAACTTCTACGCGACCAAAATATTAAACGCGCAAACAAATCAAAGAATATATTTTAAACCCGATTATTAAATATTCGATGAAATACTTCGAGAAAAATATTGGATAAATATTTGTATTTTGAAACATATATTTAAAAGTGTAAAATAAATAATTAAACGTTTAAACGATCAGAAAACGAACACCGCACGGAGCGCAAACGCAGGAGCGAAAAAGGAGGAGGCTTCACCAAAACCCCCTCCCTTCCCTCCTTTTTCCTCATTTCCATCTTCCCCTCTCTCTTTCTTTCTTACTTTTTCTCTCTTGTCTCACTAAACCACCACCACACTACCACCACCAAAAACCGCCAAATACTACCGTCAAACGCCCTCGAAATTCAAGACTCATTTAGAAGAAAACGTTCACCTCGCCATGATCTACATTTCTACCTTTTTGGATTTCTCCGGCGTTAAGTGTGTAAGTTCCCGACAAATCCCGAAACACTCTGATTTCCATTATTTTCACTTGATTGTTGTTTGTAATAGCTTGAAATGTCAATCTAAGGGTTGGGTAAAAGAATCGGATCAAACGGAAACCGGAAAACATATTTTTGGCTCAATCCGTCGAACAGACATAAGTGTCGCATAGGCCGGACCAGTATAGCGTCACTTCGTGCGTCACTTAAGTGACGCATAAAACCCTAAATTTGCGTCACTTGCCTAACTGCCGCATAAAACTCCTTTTCCCCGACACTTACAACCGTCACTTGCCCAGTGACGCTTAACATTACTTACCGACACTTCCAACGACACTTGTTTAAGTGTCGCATACAATTGAACTCTAATTTCATCCGACACTCGACCCTAGTAACGCATAGAGCCCTTACCCGACACTGATAACCGACACTGCTTTAGTGACGCCTCGCCATGCGTCACTTCCCTAAATGACGCCCTAAACTCAGATTTCACAATTTTATGCGACACTTCCTAAGTGTCGCCTAAACCCCTAAGTGTCGCATCAAGTGACACTAAAAACAGACTGTTTACAACTCTTTTTCACACTAAGTGTCGAACTTCTATAGCCTCAAACCCTTATACGATACGAATTCTAAAACACATTAGAACATGTTTTCAAGCATAACACTTCGAAATCATAATGATAATGATAAGATTATTATTACAAACAATCACCAACGGGTCATACGCATTTTCAAATACTTAAACAAATCAACCAAATCGTAGTAATTTAGACATTCTAGTTGGACGAACAACTACAAGGGTGATCTTTTGAGATACCCAATCATGTTTATAACCATCGCGTATCGTGGACACCCTCAGGTTACGAGTCTTCGGATAATCACTAATCGGCTAATCAACTCACGTTTATTGATTAAACGTTTCAAGACTCAGGTGAGTCTCATGGCCCCTCTTTTACTGATTTTACTCAGGGGTGTGATTCATTGCTTATTTTTAACATGTGAACGCAAGTACAAACACTTTCATATTCTACATGAGTTTTACACAACTAATCATTTCAAAGTCCTCCGTCAGCATAGTTTGGTAATACGTTGTAGCGTGAATATTAGTATATGGTACCATATAGGGTTGACCCTCCTCGTCCGGGTTAGCAAGCACTAATTGGGTAAACAGATGTACTAATATTTGTTCAGACGAGTGTTGATTAGGCACTCGTGGAGGCACCTCGCTCAGGCACTGATTGTGATCCTGACCCCTCGAGTTAAGCTCAGACTATGTGCTCATTACTGTATACATTATCATTATCTTTATTTGCTGGATGCAAATCAGTACTTAAATCTTGCGGTTCATTAAATATTTTTGTTTGTGTAATATATTATTTTATGATATATGAGATTACCAATATCACATATGCCATTATTAAACTTAGAATAAAATTAATTCATCATTTTGGAATATATGACATTATCCTAAGTTTAATAATGAAATATATGATATATGACATTACCAATATCATATATACCACTATTAAACTTAGGATAATATTAATTCATAATTTGGACATATATGATATTCCTAAGTTTAATAATGGAATACATGATATATGAAATTACCAATATCACATATACCACTATTAAACTTAGAATAATAGTAATTCATAATTTGGGCATATATGATATTCCTAAGTTTAATAATGGAATATATGATATATGACATTACCAATATCACATATACCACTATTAAACTTAGGATAAATTAATTCATAATTTGAGCATATATGACATTATCCTAAGTTTAATAATGGAATATATGATATATAATATTACCAATATCACATATGCTACTATTAAATTTAGGATAAAATTAATTCATCATTTTGAAATGGCTAGTGATATTTCCACCCAACATTTTAATAAATCCACCATCCTTATGCAATAAACACTTGTATTGTACAAACCAGTATTACACACTTATGGTGGATTTATAAAAATTTAAAATCATTGTTGGATTTATCATGACCCTTTTGGAATATATGACATTATCCTAAGTTTAATAACGTAATATATGATATATGAGATTACCAATATCACATATGCCACTATTATACTTAGGATAAAATTATTTCATATTTTTGAAATATATGACATAATCCTAAGTTTAGTAATGAAATATATGATATATGAGATTACCAATATCATATATGCCACTATTAAACTTAGGATAAAATTAATTTATCATTTTGAAATATATGACATTATCATAAGTTTAATAATAGAATATATGATATATGATATTACCAATATCACATATGCTACTATTAAATTTAGGATAAAATTAATTCATCATTTTGGAATATGTAACATTATTTTATATACCTCATGAAAAATGTTATTATTTTTTATAACTGATTTTCATCAATTTAATTATGCTATGTAAAGCCTTTTCATCAGTTTTAACGAAAGTTTATTGAAGTATGTTATACATCATATATTTTAAAGTTAAGAACACTTTAAAATTATATAATTTTGTTTAAACTAGCTTTTGTTTTTTTTCTTATAAGTATAATAATTTATAATTTAAATAATTATTATATATATATATATATATATATATATATATATATATATATATGTATATATATATATATATTATTAAAATTTTCATTCATTCCCCCCAAAATTTTCACCCATTTTCTAATCTCCCGCTTCTAACATTCCCCAAAATCAAAACCCTAGCATCCAGCCATCCACACCATCTCTCTCTCCTCTCTCATTTGGTCTTGGCGATGACCAATGGTCAATATTTTATATTTTCATCTCGAATTCCTTCATCGTGGTCACTACCTATGTACCTGCTCGTACCCCTGCACCTTTGCCCGTGAAGCTGTTCCTCAACTCATTCTCTAATCTCACTTTTAGCCCTTTACTGTGCTCGGTTATTATGTAGGTAAAAAATGAAACTGTAAGATTTTAACTTCGATTTTGACTTTGCTAATTTTTTTTATTATGGTTAAATTTGTAACTTAGATCCTATATATCATACTTGATGAATGTTGAGCTATTGGTTCAAAATTAGAAGTGTATGACGATGTATTTATTGTAGGTAGTTTTGCCACAAGATTATTATATTTTTGGTTAAATTGCTTTTATAATACTCCGGTTTTATCACCTACGGAGTAAGATTTAGGTTTGAACATTTTTTGTTGGTTTGGGTGCAGGCTCAATTGAGTGTAGTTACTCTTGGTTCTATCTGGTAAAACAAGTATGTTTTGATCAAGAAATGAGAATTTGGATTTAGTTGCTAGACAACAAGTAGGGTCTACTTTACCTTCTTTAATTTGTAGATACGACCATCTGGTGACGTCACTTGATAAACATATTATCAATATGTGAAATTTTCTTTGACGCACGCAACCTGTTCGACGAAATGATATATTGGAAGTTACATCTCTAACACATGCATATTGTACTTTGATTTCGAATTGTATTAATCACACGGTTAAGCTAACTTCGTTTCTCTTCAATCATGCAACATTGAGAGTGAGGCTTAATCTATTGGTGGGTGCACCTCCGTGTTATGTATCTAACCATGTCGTTTTATGAAGTTTTTTGTTTCTTGCTAAATCATTTCATGACTAATGGTCATTTCAATATGTAAATATTGTTCAACACGGAGGCATAAGACTACAATTTATGATTATTCAATAAATATTATTATATTTGATCTATAATTAAGGTACAGTTCTTATGTAGCTTTGTTTTCTTTCAGTTTTTATGTTTTGTATATTTGTATATTTATGTTTTATGTCAAGGTAATGCAGCATGAAGTGATTCATGTTTTATATCCAGAATTTATGCATTGTTTTGTGGATCTCTTAGGAAAATGTCATCTTCAAGAAGGTAGGCATAACTTATAGCATTTTCCAAATATTAAATTTATCATTTAACTGTAATGTTATAGTTTCATGTTTAGTTATTGAGGAGCTTGCAGTTCTATGTATGTTAGTATGGTTGGGGAGATTTTAAGAGAAGGAATGTTGAAACTTGCAATAAAAGTGATGTTTATGATATTATTTTTATCATATATGCCCAAATTTATGAATTAATATTATCCTAAGTTTAATAGTGGTATATGTGATATTGGTAATGTCATATATCATATATTTCATTATTAAACTTAGGATAATGTCATATATTCCAAAATGATGAATTAATTTTATCCTAAATTTAATAATGACATATGTGATATTGGTAATCTCATATATCATATATTTCATTACTAAACTTAGGATTATGTCATATATTTCAAAATTATGAAATAATTTTATCCTAAGTATAATAGTGGCATATGTGATATTGGTAATCTCATATATCATATATTACGTTATTAAACTTAGGATAATGTCATATATTCCAAAAGGGTCATGATAAATCCAACAATGATTTTAAATTTTTATAAATCCACCATAAGTGTGTAATACTGGTTTGTACAATACAAGTGTTTATTGCATAAGGATGGTGGATTTATTAAAATGTTGGGTGGAAATATCACTATCCATTTCAAAATGATGAATTAATTTTATCCTAAATTTAATAGTAGCATATGTGATATTGGTAATGTTATATATTATATATTCCATTATTAAACTTAGGATAATGTCATATATGCCCAAATTATGAATTAATTTTATCCTAAGTTTAATAGTGGTATATGTGATATTGGTAATGTCATATATCATATATTCCATTATTAAACTTAGGAATATCATATATGCCAAATTATGAATTAATATTATCCTAAGTTTAATAGTGATATGTGTGATATTGGTAATGTCATATATCATATATTCCATTATTAAACTTAGGAATATCATATATGCCCAAATTATGAATTAATATTATCCTAAGTTTAATAGTGGTATATGTGATGTTGGTAATGTCATATATCATATATTTTATTATTAAACTTAGGATAATGTTATATATTCCAAAATGATGAATTATTTTATTATAAGTTTAATAATGACATATGTGATATTGGTAATCTCATATACCAAAATGATAAATTAAATATTTTTGTTTGTGTTATATATTATTTTATGAAAATTATACCAATGAAATAACATTTAAAACTCAATCCATTCATATATTTTGCATCAAGTATTATATAAAACAAACAAAAATATTTAAGGTCAAAGTTGAAAAAGAAAGACTAAAAAGGTCGAAACATGACTCTTAGAACAGAGAGAGTATATCGTATATTATATTATTAAAGTTACGATGATACCTTATGACCATATATGTTTATAAATTTAAACATACCGTATGACCGTATATGTTTATATTTATAATTTATGTTACTGCGGAGTATATAATTGTAATTAAAGTTGCACCATACATGCATTCCAAAATCAAAATCTGTGAGATTTTGGGCCTTGGAATAACTCTTTTTTACTCCCGCTCAAGTTTTTCCCCAAAATCAAAACCGTACCGCGTTTACCTTTGGTTGAATCGAAATCAATTGAAACCTGATCGAATAAATAAACGTCTTACAATCTCCTCTCTTACTAAGTCGCGTCGTTTTAGTTTTTATCGATCAACTAGGTGCATTCTCTTTCCTTTTCTTTTCTGTAAATTAATTTTATCATGTTACCTTCGATTGGTAACACATGTGGGGATGAAAATCCGATTTGTTAGCACTTGTGTTTCTAATTTAGGGCTAATTGCTCATACTAAGTTGTTGAATATGTAAAGTTAATTTTGTTTGATCTTTTTTCTGCTCACACGTTACTCAAAAGTGTTCCCCTGTTCTTTGTGAAATTGTTTAAGTTGTTGTTGAATCAAAGTGTTTGATTTTGTGACCTATTAATGTATTTTGATTTGTGGCTTATGTTGTGGTGTTGTTCATACAAACATTTGTATATATTTAACGAGGTTAATTTGTATTTTGAACCTTAGTAACATTATTCATGAGTTATAGTAATGGTAACGTTGCCACACATTGATGCCCTCACACTTGGAATGTGATTGAAATGGTATATACCTGATCACATCGAAGTCTTTTATTTTCCGTTGCCAATTAAAATGAAAACATGCCACATCCACACATTACTTACATACATTTGTTGAGATTTATAACTAATATGCTCAACAGCTCAAGATATTAAGGTTGTAAACCAGTTGGTATTAAATAAAGTAGATGTTAGATTTAAAACTTATAAAACAAAGTTGTTTTGAGATTGAAGCACTCAATAGTAATCACTTTACCTGCTGGATTTTTGTAGGCCATAGTTGAGATGATCTTCAAGTGCATTGAGGTTTTCTCAAGATTCATCAGTAGTAGTGTGTATGGTTTTCAACTCTACATGTGCACGCCTAATTTTTGGCACTTAACAAAATCGTATCTGTTTGTGGTGACAGTGTGACACCAATCGGCAATTCCATGATTCTGCTTAACATCCAGGGGCGGAGCTACAATGGGTCAGTGGGGGCAGCTGCCCCCACAAAAGTTTTGAAATTACGTAAAAAATAAAATTTTCTAAGGTATTAATGACAATTTTAAATTTTTGCCCCCTTAAAACTAAGAAGAATTAACAAACAAATTTTTTTTTGCCCCCTCAATTCATATATCCTAGCTCCGCCCCTGTTAACATCTTTGCATTGATAGAAAGGTTCTTTCCTCTTCTTTTTTTTAATACATTCTGTATCCTTTTTTACCTTATTTTTTTTGAGTTGTTGCATGTGTGTAAGATATGCAATAGTTTATCGTGTTTTGATCACTCTGAATTGGTGATCTTTCTGAATTGGTCATGCTTGAAACATAAGCTTGAAAAATACGTCAGGTGGAGTGAAAAGAAAGTGGTGGTACTATTAGGATATTTTGAGGAAAAAAGACTACAAGAAAGACTTTTAGTATGATTATGTAATAAATACGTAAATTATGCAGGGGCTGGGAATTATACGCAGCCTTTGTAAAATCGGTTATGAAATTTTTGGTAAAATCATCATATTGTATTGCTAAAATGTTAAGAAACATCGAGTTAAACTCATATATTGCAAGATAGGTCATGATAGATATAGCTGTTTCGTTTATGAATAACATATATATTGCCAGTACCCTATGGGTTAAGTCAGCTTATCATATTCGTCTTGAGCTGTAATGTCACCTTTAATAAGTTCGTTTGAAGTAATTATAGCTTTGTATTGATTAAAAAAACATGTGTTAGCAACAGGTAAAAATGGGTTCTTGTTGAGCTAGCACTATCAAAAAATGGGTCAACAAGGTTTCTTATCGAAATGGCTACAAGTTGAAACAGTCTGCTTTATGAAACAGGTAGTGTTTATCTTTTTCTCTTTATGCTTATCCATGTTTAAATGTAGCTTGACCCACATAAATACACTTGTCGCTCTACTTATTTTTGTCTTAAATATAAATCTGTTTCATACATTCTTTCACATAAATATTTTAAGTGATTAGTAATTGCTGCTGTTAATATTTATTAGTTGTAACATAGTTTCTTATAAGACTCCAATTTTGTTAGGATATCATAAATGATTATTATGCCATTGTATTCTGAGTCTAGACTCCCTTATGCAGATTACATGTTTTCTTTGTTCCTTTCTTTTCATTGTTTGTATCTTTATATAGAAAGAATTATAAATTGAAACTCCACTTGAAATGGTTACTAATTTACAAATGACAACTGCATTTGCAGCTAAAATTATTGGTGGTGTATCACCAAGTTTGATTATCTGTATGGTTTGTTATAGGTGGCAAAATGGGCGAGTTTGATTGGTTGGGATGCTTGCCTTTTCTTGGCTGGTGGGGTCGGATTGGGCTACGCTGTTTGGCTTGGCTGGATTAGGATGGGGCGTGAGGCTACAACGAGTCAACAATTGAAGACGCTTTAATGCAAATATCACAAGCCCTTGCATATTCATATCGGTGTATCAATATTGTTAATATAGGCGATGCCCAAGGATGATGCATGATGACCCAAGATCATATGTTTAAAGTTTCATGCTAGAAGAACATATTTTGGAAGCTGTTATTACTTGATTAGCAATGTTAAACATTTTTGTGATAAAATGAATTATTTGTTTGAATCATATAACAATTTTATCGTTGTACTTATTAATAAAGTTTGGGATCATACATTGTGAACAAATAATTATAAATTTAAGTAATATATCAATTCACATTTGTGATATATTATTAATCTTATTCAACTAGAATATAACCGTCTCAAAAACAATGACTAGAAATTAATGTGACCATACACATTAGCTTTTGACATTCTAACACACAATAAACTTTAGATGCACAAATTAAGTTATGTGACCATATGTACCATATTTTGGTTACACTGAAACATGTGTGACAAACTCGACTATATGATTTAGTTACATAAACAATTACTTCATGTGACATATAAAGCATCCTAATTTAGACACACAAACTAACACTCAATGTGACTAATATCAACCTTAATGATAATGTTTTTTGCCCATTTCCCCCCTAAAGAATAGCCACATGAATATTTCACAACGTGACTGTTGTGAATATATTCATCACATATAATCACCTAAAATGTGGCCATAAACACCATTTAGCTACACATTTGCGAAATGGTGTAGCTATTATAAAGCCATATAGTCACATGATCGTGCTACAAATTAATGTGACTATACACATTAGCTTTTGACATTCTAACACACACTGCACTTTAGACACACATACTAACTTATGTGATCATATGTACCTGATTTTGGCTACACTCAAATCATGTGTGACAAACTCGACTTCATTATTTAGTCACATAAACAATTACTTCATGTGACCATATAGTGGCATTTGGTCACAGTGTTCAAGTGTGTGACCATATAGTTACCAGATGTACATGTTTTTGGTTACACTGAAATTATGTGTGACAAACTCGACTTCATGATTTAGTCACATAAACAATTACTTTATGTGACCATATAGTGGGCATTTGGTCACACTATTCAAGTGTGTGACCATATAGGGACCATATGTACCTGTTTTTGGCTACATTGAAATTATGTGTGACAAACTCAACTTCATGATTTAGTCACATAAATAATTACTTCATGTGACCATATAGTGGCATTTGGTCACACTGTTTAAGTGTGTGGCGTAGTTTTGTCACATTTTATGTGTGTAACGTGACTAATGCTTCGAACTTACTCTTCATTTGTCACGCGTTCCAAATTCATATGTGACTAAATAATCAGCAAAAAAACAACAGTTCCCTTTAGCCACATAAATGTTTGAAGGTGTGGTAAATACATTTCAGAACGGTTACACGATTGGAGTGCATGTGTGACCAACTAATGACGTGAATTTTATTTTGGTATCTTCAATCACATAAATATTCTAATGTGTGACGATTTGATTTCGAGCATGTGTGACCAAAACCCAATTTTGTACTAGTGTAGCAAGCACTAACTGGGTAAACGGATGTACTAATATTTGTTCAGACGAGTCTTGATTAGGCACTCGTGGAGGCACCTCGCTCAGGCAATGATTGTGATCCTGACCCCTCGATTTAAGCTCAGACTATGTGCTCATGGTTGTATACATTATCATTATCTTTATTTGCTGGATGCAAATCAGTACTTAAATCTTGCGGGTTCACACCATATTATTTGATATACAAACTTGTGAGCTCACCAGCGTTAGCTAACCCATTTTAGCATGTATCATAGGTACTCAGCAGTAGATTCAGACTACCCTCAGGATTACCATAGCTCGAGTCAGCATGCAGACGATAGAGATTTCCTTTTATGTCCTTCAAAATTGCGAGGAAGTTCAACCATTTTTCAAGTATGTGATCTTTTACATTATTTTTTGGTTGAAATTACTAACTATATGAGAAAATATTAACATTTAAACACATATTTCAAGGATATTTGAAGCTGAGTTGAAAACCAAAACACCATATATAACAAATGATCAACTCAAGGATGTTAGAGAAAAGAGTTTTGGACAATGGCTGAGAGATTATGTAAGATTTAAATTGTTGCATTATAATAATTTATCACTGTTTATACGCTTTTCATTGATGCATAAATAATTTTCTAATTTGCAAGCCTTCAATCCACTAAATCATCACTTGGTCAATGATAAACTAACAAATATAGCCTTTGGTCCAAGTAGATTTGTACGAACTTGGCCTATGTACTATGTGAATGGGTTTAACTTTCACACGTTGCATCATAGTTATGGACGAAAAACTACAAACACAGATGTTTGTGTTATAGGTGAAGAAGGAGATTACTATGGTCGCTTGATAGATGTTATTGAACTAGATTATACGGGTAGTAGTCAACTGAATAAACTTGTACTTTTCAAGTGCGAATGGTTTGACCCAGTTAAAAATCGAGGATGGAAAATCCATAGTGATTTTGGGATTGTAGATGTCAACCACAAGAAAAAGCTTTTGAAGTATGACCCATTTATTATGGCACACCAAGCACAGCAAGTATACTTTATTCCATACCCCGGTTCAAAAAGAAATAAGGCTGATTGGTGGGCTGTGTGTAGAACCAAGGCTAGGAGCATTATTATTGCTCCACCTCAATCGATAGATTTAGCTTATCAGGAAGATAATATGTCACCACCATTCACTGTCACTGAAATTGATGAAGTTGAACACCTAGTTGATGATGAAGGCGATATGGAAGAGGTGGAAGTACAAGAATTTGTAGATGAAGCAAGTGAAGAGGAAAATGTGACTGAAGAAGAAGACGAGGAGGAGGAAGCTGTTGAGGGGGAAAGTGATGAGGAGGAAAGTGATAAGTAACATCAGTATAGTCTTTCTAAATCAATTAAATGTTCATCTTACTTGCTATAATTTTCTGATCCATTTCAATATATGTGACATACAGGCTCAATACAGGTGGGATCCAAGGATTAATGCTCATGTTAAGCGTGTGTTCAAATTTATTGGATCGAAGAGTTTTCGGGACTTTATGTCTAAGGCAAGGAAACAGCCTGCAACGTATAAACCAGAATTTATGAATCTGAATGCTTGGGTGGCCCTACGTAGGAGATGGAGATTACTCAAGTTTATGACAAAATCGAACAGAGGCAAAGTTGCTAGACAGGCTAATAAACGACTTCATACCGGTGGTTCAATCTCAAATGTTGAACACAAACGCAGGCTGGTAAAATATAATACTTATGGGCTTACTTTATTTGTTGTAATATTATACTTCTTATTTAAATATTTTAATTCCTGTCTTTGAACAAATATAGGAAGCAAAACTTGGACGAGAAGCAAGTGTTGGTGAAGTTTTTCTTGAAACACACATTGGTAAAAACAATAATTTTGTTGATGCTCAAGCACGTGAAACTTGGGTAAGCTTACTTCTAGATTCAATGAAAATTCCAAGCTTCAAATACGCAGGACTTAAGGTTTATTAAATGATATTGAGAGGTAGTTTTGCATCTTATAATAGGTTAAATATCACGTTTCATATACATCAGTTAACATCTTATAACTAGTATGTGTGATAAAACCTGAGAGTTACTGATATGAAATCCATGCAATCTGCTAAACTGACATCATTATTTGGTGTTGGTATGAGCAATAAAGCACTTTATTTCGACTATAATATGCATCCATATAACTGTACTATTTCTTTTCAATGTAGGAAAGTTACAATAAAAAATATGGTGAAGCTGACTCTCGGGATACTAAATCTGGGAATGCATCTAAGACTTACCCAAGATGGGTTGAGCACGTAGGCATAAAGAACAAGAGCTTTTATGGTGGTGGGTCTGGGGTTGATGAGTATATTCTTCAAGGAAATGATAATATGGATGAGGCTTCTACCAGTAATTCGAACAATCAAAACTGGATTCATGTTCAAGAGATGGCAGAACGACAAGAAACTGAGATGATACTTTTAAGAGAGGAGCAAGCACGCCTAAGAGCTAACCAAGAAGCGCAAAGTAAAAAACTAGATGAAGTGGTGCAATTTCAAGCATCTTTTGGGGAAAGCATCAGAAACATCATTTCTCAGGAATTGGGGAAGCTTGTAGCTCAGGAAGTGAGAGTGGCCATCTCTCTAGAAGTTGGGAAAGCTGTTGCTCGAGAAGTTGGAAAAGCTAACCAACAATTCTTAAATGCGCTTAAACATCATCAGTAGGTGTTTCGTTTAAAAATAATAACTTGATGTTCATTTAAGAAGCTCAAACTTCCCTCTGATTGTCTTTCAGATATGCTCTTATGTTTGATTTGACTTGCACTTACTGTTGGATGGTAAACATTGTATACAATCAAGAATAATGTTTCTTTTAAGGATTGTTGCTTTATTTTGTTTTTTGTTAGTCCAACATAAGCAACAGGGAATTGTATGAAAATTATGAAATAGTGGTGGATGTTAGTCAAAAGCAGCGATGCGAGTAGCGACTCAAATACAGACATATCTAAACTTAACGACACAAAACAGCGATGTGGGTAGCGACTCAAATACCAACTTATTTAAATCAGCGATACAAACAGAGACTTGTAATATATTGTCTCCAAGGAATAGCGACTGATAAAGTGACTTAGGTTGCGTCATTTATAAAAATAGCGACTCGTGTAACGACATAGGTGGCGACTTTCTTATAAAATAGCGACTTAAGTAGCGTTATTTACACACAAGTCTCTAATTATAGCGACGTATATCGCGTTCTATTAATGGTGTCGCAAATCTGCGTTGAAATCTAAGATGTCGTCATTTATGACGCCAAATGTAGCGACAGAGTCGCAAAATCAACGACTTTTCTATAGAGACTATTGACTTTATGTCTCTATAGGTGTCGCTAGCCTAAAATTAGTCGCTAAGCCAGTCGCTAAACAAGTCGCTATAGGGCTGATTTCTTGTAGTGTATATATGGTTGCTTCTAAAAGAATTTGTATAATATGAAAATTTAAGGAAAATGGTTAAGTGATTAAAACTCAGCATGAAGAAGCTAAAGGTGGGAGTGGCACTTGTTTAAAGTTCTTTTGTGTTTTTGTAAATAGCTAGCAGTGGCTATTGTGAGAATTGTATAAGGTCGCTACAAATCAATAAGCCAAGTTTAGCATTTCAGAAAGCAACTTGAAGGTCTTAATTGCTAGTCGCTAATTGCACAATACGAAACTCTATTGTCACAGACAAAGTCTCTCACTTTGTCAATCAACTGAAAAATAATATCCACATACCTGAATAGCCATATAGGATATGAAAAAGATATCAAATAGTGATGAAAATATCTGCGACGAGGCATGTTGCCCACCTGCCATTAATTTGACAAAAAACGCAAAAGAAAAAAAAGGATACTGTTTCATCTCAATTAAGAGACATAACTTGAACATACAACTAATTATTTACCTGTCAAGAAAGTCAAAGAAAGGAGAATTTGCAAACCAATAGAAAGTCCTAAGAACCCTTGTATGCTGAATCTAGGTCCTGAGATCGTTTAGCCAAGCTGACGTTGTGACCTATACAAACAAAAAAACTCTGACTGTGATGTCCCTAAAAACATTCCAATGACTGTACGATTTATAGTCAAAATAGTCGACTTCACCTCTACATGTATAAGAGATGTGATAAATTCATTACCAGAATTCGCCAATTCCCATGTCATACAAGCACCTAATCCTATAAATAGCTATTATAAACATGGCCAACAAGTGCGGTGAAACAATAAGAGAACCAAATGTGAAATGACATTGATAGGATGATATAAATAACACAAATAAATAAAATACTTTTAAAGGGGGAATATGCAAGATAGCGGATCTATTCTTAGTATTGGGTCAAGTCGGATAAATAGACCCGATAACAACATATGGCCCTTAAAAAACTTAATGAAATCAAAGCATCTAATCTGATCTAATCTAATTTAATCTAATCTAACTTTCTAATCTAATCTAATCTAATCTAATATATATTAAAAGAGAGTAATAATTAAGTAATCATATATATATAAATCTAATCCCACCCCTTAATTGTTTGAATTGATTGAATTATAACTATTGATCTATTATAAAATGAATGATTACCTAATATGTATATTTGAAAGTGTTAGATTTACTTAATTACCCATAAAATTTAGTCAATATGATTTACAAATTCAAATTTCAAATTTCAAATAATTTGAAAAAACCAGAATTGATTCATTTCAAAAACTATTTTCTATCTTTTTTTAAAAAGTAAATACAAACCGTAAGTCTATAAATTATAAAAATTACATATTCGGAATCAGCATCTTTTTATTTTCGATTATAAATCTCACAACCTATACTTTCAACAAAGTTCTTTTTTTCATTTTTATTGGGCCCAAAAGTATGAAATCACATGTAATTTGACACTAAAAAAATAATCACACACGTTTATATCTCCACTTGAACTTTAAATCCAAATAACTGATGATTTAAAGAGATTTAAACATTAAAAACTAAGTTGTAATCACATGCGATTGAACATTTAAGTATCAATCGTGATTAAAGAGTAATCAAATACGAATTTTCAAATCATTGACTATTATTATACAATTAAGTAAAAATCAAGTTGAAATGATACATGAATTATCATATATCGGTAAATTGCTCATCAAATATCAAATATCAAATTTTAAATGAGAAACATATAACACATCATATGTGATTAAATATACAACTAGCAATCACATTTAATGTGATTTTCACTTAAAATAAATGCAGTTTTTAAAGTTCTATTTATAATTATTAATGTACATGTATATTAAGTTGTAATAACGTGTTAAATTAACATATACCATGAATAAATAATCGTGAACAAATTTAAATTTTTATTATAAATCCCATCTGATTATATTGTAAAATCGGTCAAAAAAAAGAAAAAAAAATCGTTGAAAGTATAGCTTGTAATGTCTCTAATAGAAGAGAAAAAGACGATGATTTCAAATATGTAATTTTTATAATTCGCAGACATACAGTTTGTGATATATTTAATTTTAGGAGTATAAGTGGAAGTGCGTTTAATAAGAAAATTGAGCAATCCTATTAGTTCTCTCTTTCCATACTTTTTTACCAGTTTTATTTGAACTCGACCCTTAATTAGGTGCGTGATTATATTTTCCTTATACTACTTAGTTTCTTGTCAAGGAAGTTTCACATTTTTTGAATCACATCCAGTCCTATCTTACATATTTGTGTATTCGCTTTATGCATTCAATATACATACGGTACTAGGAACTGTTGTTCGTAAATTGAGGTGCCCACTTTCATTTTTTCTTTGTCCCGAATACAGTTGTGATTTATATAATAAAACTTTTTTGCATCGATTATATTTATTAAGTTTTTTTAAAACATTTGAAAGTAGTTAAGCATGAAATGGGCATGTTCCTTACAAAAGCTCGAAGCTCACGGGCTTCCCAAAAAATTCCCTTCGTGACAATCCAAATTTGTGAGCTCAAATGTAATCATGCTTGTATATATAATCAAATTAGTGGTAATTAACATTGTGTAAGGTGAGTAAATGTATATTTAAGCGTGTAAATATCGATATTTTTTGAGTTTAAATAATTTATTGTTTACAAAGTTACTTACCTTTAAACTTACCTTTAAATGGTTAAAATCAACTTTTAAATGGTTAAAATCAACTTGCTTACTTACACAATATACATAGTAGTAAACTTGACATATATGAGTAAACATTTATGTGCTGCCAAAGGCAGGATCCATAATTAGTTTAAAGTATCAATCTTTTGGAATGGCTGATTGACTAAATATCTCTTGGGTTAATAATACTTTTTATGTGTTACATAAGGTTATTTTTTTTAGTTTATTTATATTGACAACTATTGCTATGAATCGTTGTGCTTGATTTGCACTCCTAAAGGCCTACCCGCCGATGATTTATTTAAGACAATATTTAGAAAAATATTAACCACGAAATATTTCTATTTCTAAATTCAAATTAAAGAATTTTGATTGATGTATTACTCCTTTAATTGTGAACATATAATAGAACAATATTTCCAAGTTGTTCTAGATATGTGGATTGATGAAAGGTGTTTGAATATTCATGACAAACTTGGTTTGGAGAAATAGACATGTTATTTTTTACATTGTTTTTTTTAAATGACTTTTGGTAAGGGTGAGTTATTTTAAGAAGTTCGGCTTTGAATCGTTGCCGGGATTAATATTAGAATGATAATTGATGGTAAAGTGAGATCAGCAGGTAAGCGATCTGAAATCAATGGTCAAAAGAAGCTTGTGGTGATGCGATTTGGTCATCATGTTTTTCAATCCATGCTATCACCATAAGTATTAAGTAATACCTATACATAAAACCTTAGACATGTTGAATATATTTAAGTTTTTCTCAATGTTCAAATACATTTCGTGATTGGTATACATGTGTAAAATAATATTTAACAAGTGTTATAATCTCATTGGTGTAAGAAGTTTATGATATAACCCGCGGGTTTGCGGGTTATGATCTAGTTAAACAGAATAACATAGCAAAAATGTTAAAGTAATTATTCAAATACTTATAAAGGTGGTTACAAGAAAAAGACCTTTTTTTAGCTAAAATGAATAAAAGATTAAGAATAACCAAACCTGACCCATTTGTGAGTGAATGGGCCAAAAATAGCCACCCCTAATTCCCTAAAGATGATAATTCAGAAAACACGGGACATAATAGATCACAAACCTGGAGCAAACGTAACACAAGCACTTGTAGGGAATTCTTTCTGTTCCTACAAAACATAAGTTAAAATTGCAGCGGTTCCATAACCTAAAGAATGTCCGACAATCTGTACCGAAATTAGCTTTTAGAGATGCATACCATAACACAATTTTGATAAAGATAATGATATCAGGTTATGGTCAATACCTAAAGCTTATAATCAGGATGATCTTGCAATGCTTTAAGAAGGATTGGAGTTGCAAGTTTTGCAATCCATCAAGCAGCTGCAACCATTCCACGGCGAGCATAACGTAATACCAAATCACTAACTCCTCCTTCCTCCACAACCGTATGATGGAATGGTACCACCGCTCCAGTTGCATCAGTAGAGTATCCTTTATGCTATGAGTTCCACGAATCAATAAAAGCAAAGCTCCCGTCTTGTGGTTGACTAATTTTGAAAAAGACGCTTTCAAAATCTGCAAGCAAAATAAAATTAGACCAACTAACATGTCAAATGTACCCCAATGCCATGTATATAGGGGGATAGATATTTTGTTGGACAGAAACAACTTACTCCAACTCTAGGTTCTGGAATAAGAACGTCTTCAGATGAAAAGCATGTCAGCTCCAAAAATACGGGAAATGGTTTTTCTGAGAAATGCAAGCAATGCCCTCTGATGGTCATCACATCCAGGAAGGCCCATCACACAGAATTTCCATATTTCCTCCTTTATATAAGAAGCTTCTCACTTGTATGTGACAATTATTAAAATAATAAATTCGAGACCTTACTAAACCAAAGCCAAACGACAAAAAATGGTTAAAAAATCAGCAGGGAAACATGCCTTTTAGCTGCTATTCTATGCTTGCTTTGAGATTTCTCAACATTAAATGCCTTCGTTACTGTTGCATTTGTTTCTATGGCATTAACCATTAATCAATCATCAATCAAGACATGGAATCCGAAATGAGAAGCAAATACTTCCATCTTCCACTTACCAATACAACAGTAAATGTCACTTATATTTGCAAGTTAATGTTGAAATATGTTTTATACCCAGTTCCTGTAGGCACGTTTTATTAAATCCAATTCTGGATCATCATATGTGTCATCATTTATTTAATCAGATTTAGATTAAACTTCACCATACTGTCGTACTAAAAGGTTTGTAAAGGGTGTGTGAGTGTTTAACAGATAACTACTATAAAAAGATTATGAAGTCTATCAAAATGATAGAAATTAGCTAACCTAATTCATGAATACAGTGAGGCTTTTCCGGTTGATTTCAGGTGGGTTTGAGGCCCAGTATAACTGCGACATGATGAAGGAACTAAAACTCCCAACTCTTGTTGGATTTAGGGGTGTACGTGGTCTAAAAACCGCACCAAACCGAACCATGACTGCACCAGACCATGAATCACTAAATGAAAAATTAAGAATCATGAACCGAACCACACCATGTAATTTGGTTTTGGTCCGCTATGGTACCGGTTCGGTTCTTGCAGTTTTGGTTCAAAACCACGAACGAAATAATATACGCACGTATATTATAAAGAATAAGATGTATAAAACATATAGTTATCAAATTAAATATTATAATTAAGGAATCAGAAAAGAAAAAAAAAAAAAAACTTAAAATCGTCTAAAAAACATTGTTTTAAATCTAACACAATATGAATCCATATGACTAGCCCTAGTTGGATTGGACACTGAACCCAGAAAAAACATAAATATTCCATAATCTTTTGCTACATTATAAATATGGTAAATAATACAACAAAAATAATATTTATAGATACAATGCACACATTAAGCAGTTAGTAATTTATGAGTACACTGAAAAGAGAAACGCTTAAAATAACAAGTGTGTTTGGGAGAGCATTTTTTAAGTGCTTATGAACACCAACACACTTTTTTAGCTTCTGAATACAAGTGCATTTTCGAGGAAAAATGCACTTATTTTATTGCTTTCCCAAACCCACGATATAAACCTGCAAGCTATAAGAGCGGAGTTAAAGAGAATGCAAGTTCTTGATCCTCTGAATGGCTTGTTTAATCTGACTAGATGGTTCATCCTCCAGATACTCATCATACCGTTTCTCAAATACGTTTGCCATGCTCGGTTCCCCAATAAAAGCACGGAAAGATTCAGCAATAGAAAACGCAAGAGTACGCATAAACCATCCCCCTTCCAAGAAAAACACGCATCGACCACCACATAAATCTTTTGCAAGCTGCTTAATGCCTGATGCTAGCATGTAAGACGTTCTGGTTGTCACCTGCCAGTCACTCGTTAAATCCATAAAATGTCCGTTGTATCTGAACAAACATAAACAAATATATTTCATAAACAAGTATAATTAACGGAAATATATATAAGTAATGTGCTTTTGTGTGCGGTTTAGGTAGATGAAAGATATTGAGTACCCTGCTGATACAAGAATTATATCCGGCTTGAATTTTTGGGCAGAAGGTACGATGACTTCATCAAACACAGTTCGCATTGCGATATCACCAGAACGTTCTGGTAAAGGCAAATTAAGTGTTGCCCCTTCACCATTCCCACATCCGATATCATTAAACTTGCCGGTTTCAAGAGGGTAGCGTCCATCCTAGATCAGTAAATATATTGCAGCCAGCATTGAGATGCTATTTTAATCAAATACGAATATTGAAAACATGATCCTGAATATTTATTCACAGGGTATGGTTCAAATGAGTAGATCCATTTTCGTGAGTTTTGAAAACTTGTGTTTTTCTTCAAACAAATTAATAGATAAAATGCTCGAAAAAGATATTTATAGGATGCTTTCTTAGTTTGTTGCTTACTTGGTGAGCTGAAAGAAAGAATACGTCTGGGTCATCATAAAATGCATCACTTGTCCCATTCCCATGATGGGCATCAAAATCGATTATGAGAACACGTTTTAGTCCATGGGTGCGCTGAGCGTATCGTGCTGCAATAGATACATTACCAAAAATACAACCTCCCATGGCCTCATCTCGAACGGCATGATGTCCAGGAGGTCTTATCAAGGCAAAACCAACAGGAGGGTTCCCATTGATTTTTGATGTTGCCACCTACATTTCAGCATACGAACAATTCATTATTTCGTGGCTACTAGCTAACACAGACATACAATTTGAGTTAGGCTCACCACAGCATCAACCAACGATAGGCCTGCTCCAGCAGCAATCAATGATTCATTTAGTGTCTGCGTGCATAAGAATAATTTTGTAAGCTCAATATTTTCGAATTCAAATCGTACAAGTCAACAAACGTTAAACGGTTTATAGTATTCCCAATTAAAGGGTTTATCACATTTTGAAGCATTAGTAGGGAAAAACCACAACTTTTGATTTGTTGTGTATCACAAAGTGCATATATGATGAAATTATGATTCTTAAACATCAAAATCTGCTTCCATATATCTGACTATCTATGTTCTTCATAATATACAAAAATATCAGAAGTAAAATGGTCAACCCGGTTGGGTATTGTGGGGCCATTTATGCAATGTACTCAAATAATAACTTTGTAAATGATATTGTAAATATTTTTTTGGGCCTCTAATTTCTTGATAGCAGCTTATTAGAGGGAAGGTTTGAGAATAATTGATTAGCAGATTTGTAATTTTGATTCAAAATCTTGCATTTTGAGCGGATTCAAAAAAACTATGAAACAGAGTTACACTTCATCACATGATCAAATAAAAAGGAATTTCAGAAAACAAATTTGTGCACAAGAAATGCTCTTACCGTGCTAGTGACATAAGTGGGGAATTCGGAGGTTTCAATTCCGAAAAAGCCATCTTCTGAAGCCTTAGCATGTTCCACTGCCTATTTATAAACAGATTTAAAAGAAACAAAAGACCATTAATAAGAAGAGGTGCCATCAATCTCAAATAGATATTTGATGCACACTTATAATAGCAGTTAGAAGTGTGCTTTGAAAGTGATTACGTGATATTCGTTAACCAAAATCACATAACCTAGAACAACAAGCTTTGTGACAAAATGGGTTTCTGTGGAATATTAAGTTTTGCAAGTCCTTACTCTGACTCACCACCAGGTGGGATCCCTCTTAAGTTTCTTAGGATTAGTGGGATCAAACTTCACATAACATTTTTCACATCAAAAACATGTTATACCATACTCAAAGTGATGTGAAAATTCGTTTGATGAAAAAACAAAACCTTCACTGTGAAGGTTTAGTGCAAACAGATGTGAAAGGTTTGCCCTTAAGTAGGGATTATGAGATCACATTACGAAACGATTTTTCACATCACCATTCAACATGTTATAACGTAAAGATTGCAAAAAGAAATAGTTTCTATAAAAAATGATGCATCTTAACATAAAAGGTCATGTGAAGTTTGATACCACTTATCCCACTTTAATCCCCCCGATCCTTCCAGAACCCAACCATATGTACTCATGTATACATGAGTTGGTTCATGTAGAACAAATCTTAGGGTAATGCAAATAAAAATCGGTGAGATGGTGACACATGGCAATTTTGCGTGAAACAAAAATGTACACAGATACATCAATTGTCATGTGTCGCCCTCTCATTCTTTTCTTACTTGTTTTACCATAAGTTTATATTACAAAAAAGAGTTGGTTGTAAAACAAAGATTCTAGTATAACAAGTAAAGGAGAATATGAGTGGGTAACACATGGCAGTTGTGCATATGCCCAAATACTCTAGCCACGTGTCACCCTCTTATTTGTTTTAACCAAAAAAGTTGTTTTGCCCGAGGCCCGGTCCATATAAAACACGTATTACCTTCTCAATGAAATACTACTATAGTTTAGCAGATTGACTAATAGAACGTTAAAGAGAGTAAAGTGAAAGACACAATTCTAACCTACTGAAGCATAAATACCTATAAAATGAATGCAAGCAGAAAAGTTATATTTACCTCAGGAGTGAGTTTAGCGTCTTCCACTAACTATATATAAACAGATTTAAAAGAAACAAATGACCATTAATAAGAAGAGGTGGCATCAATCCCAATTGGATATTTGATGCACACACTTATGATAGCAGTTAGAAGTGTGCAAACAGATGTGAGAGGTTTGCCCTTAAGTTGGGATTAATGAGATTGCATTACGAAACGATTTCTCACATCACCATTCAACATGTTATAACGTAAAGATTGCAAAAAGAAATAGTTTCTACAAAATGATGCATCTTAACATATAAAATGTCATGTGAAGTTTGATACCACTTATCCAACTTTAAGCCCCCCGATCCTTCCAGAACCCAACTATATGTATGCATATATACGTGAGTTGGTTCATGTCGAACAAATCTTAGGGTAATGCAAATAAAAAACGATGAGATGGTGACAAATAGCAATTTTGCGTGAAACAAAAATGTACACAGATACATCAATTGTCACGTGTCGTCCTCTCATTCTTTTCTTAAGAGTTGGTTGAAAAACAAAGATTATAGTATAACAAGTAAAGGAGAATATGAGTGGGTAACACATGGCAGTTGTGCATATGCCCAAATAGCCACGTGTCACCCTCTTATTTGTTTAACCAAAAAAGTTGTTTTGCCTGAGGCCCGCTCCATATAAAACACGTATTACCTTCTCAATGAAAGAATAATAAGATCTTGAATGCACGCTTGTTATGTCTTCCAATGTAGCTTTTCTAATATCTATAAGTTGATTAATCTCGGATCCTCGAAACTGCAAGCATATAAACAAAATTCTATTTTATGACAGGATTAACATCAGCAGAATAAATAAATAAATACATAAATACTAGTATAGTTTAGCAAATTGACTAATAGAACATTAAAGAGAGTAAAGTGAAAGACACAATTGTAACCTACTGAAGCAAAAATACCTACAAATTGAATGTGAGCAAAAAAGTTATCTTTACCTCTGGAGTGAGTTTAGCTTCTTCAAGAGCACACAGAATACAAGGGACTCTGATATTGGTGTCTTCACCATAAAATCTCTGGTTATGACCCATAGCAGGAGCTAAACTATAGACCACCTTTGGCGTATCCTCATTTGTCTTGCTAGCGGTAGCGGATTTAGAAGAACACTTTGTCCTCGAAGATAGAAAGAACCGACAAGCTGCAGAAACACAAGGAACAGAGTTATTCAGTTGGAGTGTTTACACACAAACAGAGTCTGATTCTTCATTGTTTTCAGTTTGCTTGCATGCTTGCTTTAGTTTACTGCTTCCAAACTGAGGACTAATCGTAGCCAACTTTACTAAAGATCTCTGCGTTCCTTAATTAGAAAGAATATTGTAGTCCGTATATGCCTATGGAGATGAAAGATTGGGGCTTTTTATTCTTTTGTGTTTAGAGTCGGGTCCAAGTTAAATAAATAAAAAATTGGGTGTATTTAATATCGAATAACTGTTGCAAAAAAGCTAGCAAATTAGAAATTTTGATGGGTCACACATTGCAAACATAAAGTACATCCCTAAACTAAACAGTAAAACCAACTTAGTGGAGAAAAATTAAAATTGATAGTAATTAACAGAGCACACATAAAGTGCAGATATTTATATACCTGATCGATGACGATAAAGATGATTCATCTTCTTCTCGCATAGGAATTAGGGTTCCGATCAGATCATTTTGGGAGGTAAATGCATGAAGGTGTATTTATATACGGTGTATAAATTAAAAGTAAATTTACATTTTTACACCCTTTAGTTCTTTAACTCACCATCCCTCAACTATTTTACCTTTTCTAAAAGTTGAAGACTTGAAGTTACAACATTTTCGTGATTATATCATCTATCTTCCATCTTTATAATTAAGGGAGGAGACCCCTTAATTATTTGTCAAATATATACACATGCCACATCATACAAATCTTATGTGTCATCACCATATAAAAAAAAACTTGATGATGTGGATTTTCCTACACCCTTATTTCAAATAAGGTAATATTCAACTATTTTCATTTAATAAGGTAATTAATAACATTAAATTATACTATTTTAATTCAAAATATTGTCGTAATATAATAACACTTATAACTTTTTATTATAGTCCAAACTCATGTCATCCTTTAATCTATTTTTTCCTTCTAATTTTAATCTTTAATTTTTTCATCTTAATCTTAACTTTTAATCCTCCAACTTTCTCTATTTTTAAAAATAAATAAATAAACTTTTAGTAAATTATGAGAATTTACTTTTAATGTGATTAGATCTTTCATTAATGTTTTGTTAATTTGAATTTTTTTTATTATCATCTTACAGATTAAGGGAATTCAATTTCTATTATTTATTAAACTGAACACAAGCTTTATGGATAGGCAGATCAAGTCATCATCTATTTTTTAAAGAGTTTTTTTCTATTTTTTTACTCTCACACAACTTAATTACAATTCAATTTGCGAATGGTAAGACGTGTACTTCTATTAATTTTATATTACTTTTCAGATCTATATAATGTATGTATATATTTGATTGTTGTAGAATAAATTATAATTTGTGCATATATATGTACATTAGTTATTCAATAAAACGTCTAAATTGTTATAGTAATTTTTACAATTTATTTTTCTAAAGACTATTAACGTACACATTGCTTATCGATTGTTGCAAGGTATTATAACTATAAGAAACGGAAAGGTTACAATGACTAGACCATTATTGTTAGTTAGAAAAATGTCAATTTATAACATACACATCTTTTTTAACCTTCCCATATATTTCATTGATATATTGTGGGAAAAATATGTTGTTATTAATTCATTTTTTAGGGGTTAAAATTTATAAAGTATCACTAATACCGATAAAAAAATCCTTTTATAATCAGAAAGTTTTCACCATTTCATATATCTTTTTAACTTGTGTACACATATTACGACATTTTATAATGCTAGTCGTGCATCGCACGGGTTTAACACCAGTTCTTAATATGTTATTAGTTTTACTATAATCAATTGAATTGAATTATATAAACTAGTATAAATACGCGTGTAGTACCCCTATAGGGCTATACACTATTTGTAATTACATGTGAAGTTTTACTCACTACATCTTCTTTTTTCTACGAAAAGGCAAAGACAACTTATATTAAAACTAAAACCACAATATACATCTGGAGTATACATGAGTCAAATTATGATACGCACTTGTATACAGAATTTAACAAACTTATACTCCGCATACAATAACATGAGCGGATGGTCAGCTGTTCGAGCCTTCCCCCATCCATTTTTTTCATTTTAATGTTCATAAGAATATTTTCGCTTCCACCCCCTGCACTTTCAACTAATATTTAATTTAAACCTTCATCTTTAATTCTAGCTTATACCCTTCCATATTCAACTAATATTTAATTTAAACCCTCATCTTTAGTCATATTACCTATTTTGCTTCCTACGTATGGAATTAATGTTAATTCAAACACTCAATCTTTAAACATGTTACATATCAACAATTTTTTACTTTACTAATTCTCATCATAATTAGTAATTACTATATATCATAATTAGTAATGATTACTATATATAAGTACTATTTATACATATACTCAATGGGCGAGGTGTTTTTACTGTTCGTAAACAATTTTCACTTCCACCCACTTCACTTTTAACTAATATTTATTTTAGACCCTCATCTTAAATGATATTACAGATTATAAATTCTTTTTATTTTGTTAATAAATAAGGTAAACGTCTCATCCTAATTTTGTAATATTCTTTTCTTTTTTCTTTCTTAGTGAACTTTTTTTTATTTACTTTTAGTAGTTGATTAGATATACTCCCTCCGTCCTATTTAAAATGTCCACTTGGACTTTGCATATAGTTTTAGGATTCTCTACTAACTACAATTTTTACCAATCAAATATTAAATCTACCCACTAAATTCTTTTTTGATGGGTTAAATATTAAAGTTGACACTTATAATGAGATATCACAAAATAGTAATGTGGACATTTTAAATGACGCAGATATAGTAGTATATCATTGTAATAAAATATTTTGTTATTCATATTAAATATGTTAAACGATCGACGAATTCTTTTTTTCAAATTATATCGTCTTCTTTTTTCAAATTAATCGCAGCGGACACGATCAATAATCCTTGTTAATTACATTGTTACACAGGGCCCATTTAATGGCTCATTTTTAGGTCCAAATTATATACTCCGTATATATCTATGGTGTAGTCTAGCCCACAAAAAGAACTTAGCCTAGTTTAATACTTTTATAGGATTATTTAAGCATCTTAAAACAACTGTAGCCCATTAATCAATACATTTTTCATTCATTTGCAATCATACATGTATATATTTCTAATATTTTTATTATCGAGTTTCTACTCTTCTTTTTTAATTTCATCTTCAACAATTTTCTAATTTAGTTATTCTATTTATATATTAAGTTTTTAATTCTTTGACATAATATGAATTTATAAAGTGACATACACGATTCACTTTACTTTTTTTATTAGTTAATTTTTAACAGCATAATTATATTTAAAATAATTAGCAAGATGCTGAAAAATACAAAAAACAAGAAATAAACAACTTACCATATCACCTAAAAACACCAAATACCATCCTCAAGAAAGCTTCAATGAAACCCAACAGTCGAAATAAAAAGGCTAGACCTAACAAAAACGCCTTTAACCTAAATAAACCTCAAATAGACCAATCCTAAAAAGAACACCAACAAGACGCAACTGCGTGAACTAGGGTTGACAACCAACCTGTGAACCTGAAACCCGACACGAACCCAACCTGAATATTATAAGGTTAGGGTCGGGATTTTTGAGGCGCCAACCTGTCAACTAGAAACCCGCCAACTAGATATTTTTTGGGTCGGGTCTAGGTCAGCAAATGCATTTTTGGGTTGAACCTGACAACTCGAAATTCAATTAATATCATTATAAATTTATTTTATTTTAAATATGACACATAATTTAGACATTTTCAGTTACTGATTTATAACATTTTCTTTGATATCTTTACATTTTGATATAAGTTAGTGAATTAATGATGTTTTGATGATCAATTCAAATTGATATATTATTTATTTTTATTAATTTTGAAATTTTATAATTATTTATGCTTATAAATGATTAGCTATTTTTTTCAAAAGATTGATCAATGTGGCTTAACTGACCTGAAACCGAACTGAAAACTCGAAAATAACGTGAAAATTTGTTGAATTATTAGCAATTCGGGTTGGTTCGGGTTGGATCGGGTTGAGTCCGGGTTGTGGGGTAGCAATCCGGGTTGTCGGGTTTTGGGTTGGGTTCGGGTTGATCATTTCTGACCCGACAACCCAACCCAACCCGAATTGCTAAAGCCATTTAACGAAGTAATATGAGCGCTTTGGACGACCTTAAAACCATAGATGCTTTTTTCATTCATAGTAGAATGACTTTTCCCATTTTGTACGGTTATTTATGTGAACTAGCTTGAAAAGATTTTTTTTTGTCTTCTTCAAACGAGTAAACTTAACCAATCGATGCTTTCTAGATTTTATCGAAATTGATACAAAAGGTTTATAAAGTTTTAGACATTTGGGGTTAGAAAAGAGATAATTATGAAGTCGTATAATGATTCAGGGGCTAGATCATCAATGGGGAAACCTAAATTAATGGCCGATATTAATCCAATGGATCTCTAAGTCAAAAAGTCTTCCGTCTTATGAGTTATGACTTTCTTCTTATGATAGATAACGACAACGATTAAATCATCTACATATTGTTTCATTGTGATTGTATTGCAGCTCTACGTCTTTAGTCAATGCGAGATTGGACATATGTGTTGGGTAAGAATATCCTCTTGTGCAAAGTTAAAAAATCCTTTAAGTATTGTTTCTACTGCTGGATTTGATACCGCTAGTCAATCAGTTAATACCGTTTTCATTGTTTCTACTGTCAGTGTATTAAGAAGTTAATACCGCTGCATCATTTACGATTGTTTCCACTGCTGGATCATTCTGCAGAAATCTGTGAGCCCGGCTACAACAACTTGTGTACCAGTCAACTTCTAAAGCATGGGTGATCAACTGTAGCTGTCCATACTTAGACAACTTTGTAGTAATGCATTAAATGCTCACGTGTAAATGGTACTCTATTGATGATATAAAATAGAGTTTTCCATAATCATTAAATGCAACTTTTGTCATAAAAGGAAGCATGTATGGGTCTGTAATGTATGTGTGAGTATGCATCATCAAGTAGGTTTTTAGTTTTTCTCTCAAGGTTTCTACGGAAATCCAAATGCAAAAGAAAAGTGTATTTGTATTAGTTTCATCAATGAAATAATATTGAGAGTTGGTTTATAATTCTGTTTGTCAAAGATCATTATACAATCACTTTAATACCTTTTCTTCCAAATTCTATAAGTGTGTTTCTGTCACTCCTTGTAGGATTTCCAAAGTATTCGAATATAATTGGTTTAGAGTGAAAGTGTTGGGACCAACAAGTGGTATCAGAGCTTTGTGGTGTGTTGGTGCATTTTGTGTGTCATTCACTTGGTCAATATTTGTACTTGTCAAAGTCAATTAGTCTTAGTAATTAGTGTGTATATTCGAGTCTGTAAATGAAATGTAATTATAGAATATACATAGAATATTAGGTGACATCAGCTTCAATGTCACACCAGCAACATTGTAAGTTGGGCTTGCGACATTAAGGCTTATGTCGCAGGTAGGTTAAGTGGTGAGTATAAATAGAGAGTTAGATTTTCATTTGAGGGTTGATCAAACCCTAAAGAGAAAGAGAGAGTTCGTGAGGAATATTCATCTTGTTTAGTTTTAGTATATAATTATAAGTTTAGTTTAATTGATGCTGATTAAATAATCTTTTATTTGACACAGTAAGAACTTAGCTTTCGTGTTCTAACTTGGACGTACTATTTTCTTTATCTTTTGTTATATTAAGACTTAAATTTAAAATTCGTTAGACTTTTTGTGAGTTTTTTTTTGTTATGATACATTGGGCTGGCAATATCTGACTCGACTCGAGACCCGACATGAACCCAACTCGAATATTATAAGGTTAGGGTCCGGATTTTTGAGGCGCCAACCCATCAACCCGAAACCTGCCAACTCGATTTTTTTTTGGGTCGGGTCTGGGTTAGAAAATGCATTTTTGGGTTGAACCCGACAACCTGAAATTCTCTTAATATCATTATAAAATTATTTTAATTTATAATTTAGACCTTTTCACTTACTGATTTGTAACATTTTCTTTGATATCTTTACGTTTTGATATAAGTGAGTGAAATAATGATGTTTTGATGATCAATTCAAATTGATATAATATTTATTATGATTAATTTTGAAACTTTATAGTTATTTATGCTTGAAAATGATTAGCAATTTTTTTTCCAAAAGATTGATCAATGTGACTTAATTGACCCAAAACTGATCGTGAAAAACTCGAAAATAACGCGAAAATCTATTGACTAGATAGAAATTCGGGTTAGTCGGGTTGGGTTCGGGTTGTCGGGTTTTGGGTTGGGTTTGGGTTGACTATTTCTGACCTGACAACCCGAACCTAGTAACCTGGTCCAACCCAAATTACCACCCCTAAGAAACATACTACCTTAAAAATCAAATTATAAATCTACCTAAAAGCGTCAATGACTTATTTTTTTCATAAATGTCTTGTATAAGATTAATCAATATGAATACTCTCATTCTTTATTACTTGCCTAAATTACCATATATATGGCTCCGGAAGCGTGCAACCGTTTGGACGGTTGTAATTTGCGTTGACTTACAATATTGATCGTTAGATTTCATTAACTTTAAATCCTAGCCTTCCGTTATTCCATATTTTCAGTTATTTTCCTCCAGGATAGAGGTTACATGATGGAGGTTACAAAATGGAGGTTACGCACGCCAGGATGGATAAAATATTATTAAAATACTATTAATTATATTAACTTAAATTGCAGACCCAATGTTAATATAGCAGGCCCAACATAATATGGCAGGATGGATAATAACTTTTATTTGTTTAATGAAATATTATCAATTATATTTTCGGATAATGTTTATCTAATTAGAAATATTAATATTAATTAGTTAAATAATATATGTTTAAATAATTTTAATTATTTATATATAAATAACTTCATGATGCTAATTACAGATAATCTATTTAATAATTAGAGATCAGCACGTTAATACGGTAGGCCCAATTAATATAACTTATATTATTAATTATATTTTCGGATAATGTTTGTTTAATTAGTTATATTAATATTAAAATTATTAATATTTATGTTATCTCAATCGTCCTGGAGGTTACAGGATGGTTGCTAGGATCCCACAATGCCCACGTATTCCTTGGATAATCCATTTTTAATATGCCAGGATGCTTAAACAAATTTTCACGCCAGGATGCTTCATGGTATATATTTTTAAAAGTCAGGATGCTAAAAGATGTCGTATGACCTATATATTTTTATGTATGGTATATATTTTTAAATTCTAGGATGCTAAAAGATGCCGTATGGTCATATATTGACGCCATATTAGCTTTGTATATTCTATCATTTTTATATACGACACGGTTCGTGTTTGGGCTTGGATTTCAATTTGGGCCTGGAATTTTCTTATCTCGGCCTACAATTTAGTTTGACAAATAGTAGCTCTTTCCATACGTGGCAAAAAGTAGCATATTGACGTTTAAATAATAATATAAATAATAATAAAAAATGAGCCTCGGAATTACCATGGTAGCAAAAATTATGAAGTATTATTTAATTAAATAATTAAAAATATTTATATAAATTAACATACTACCTCACTTATACATGTTGGCTAAATTATTAGGCCTGGAAAAGTCCACTACTTTTCTATTTGGGCCTGGAAAAGTCCATTACTATCCTGGCACAAGGTCACAAGCTAGTAGCTCATTAATTATTTTACCATCATGTGAATTAACATCCTGGCATGAAATTATTTATTTATAATATAATTAAAAATTATTTAAAGGTATATTAATTAATTAATTAATATTAATATAAATAATTTAAAAAATATTATCAGAATTAGCATCATGTGAACATGATACATAAATTCGGATGCTAAAAAAGATTATAGGATGATAATGGGCTTTTTCAGGCTCAAATAGAAAACTAATGGGCTTTTCTAGATCAAAAATCTAGCCAACATGTATACATAAATTCAGTCAGCGTAGAAAAAAAAATTAAGCTAAAATGCATTTAATTATTTATAAATTAGACTATTAGTCCCAACCCATAACTCTTTCTTAAATGGCACCTTTCATCCTATAATTCATGAATCATATAATTTACAAATAATACGTGACATAATGGAGGCTGCTTTTTTAAAGGATGGCTGCAATATAAACATTAATTTCGATAAGTGTGTCATTAAATTCGTTGTCTACTTTCATTCATCAGACCACCTCCCATGCTTTTGTTCTTTTTTTGCATTGCAAAGATTATATGTGGTATATTATATATTTTTATTTGTTTTGCTAAGTTTATACATGAAATATACATGAAATCGGTGAATTTTATATGAAAACATATACGAGTACTTATATAATATATCTCGCCTGGTACTACAAGCATAAAAGACAAAATAAATATTTAGAGTGCATACTTATGGTACATCGTTTCAAAAATTGAATGATTTATTATTAATTAACAAATTGTGGGATTTGCAATGAATCAACGAAGGCGGCTACATGGGTCCAGTTAAGCTTTTGTCACTAAAATTGTAGACATGCTGATATATGGTTTGGGTCTGTAAATTTTAATCAATGCATATAATTATACGAAAGTTTGAAGAACTAAATTGTCAGTTCGTCGCTTATCAACAATTTCTCACAAAGACCGGACTAAATTGCCAGGATGCTAATTAGGATTTTAATTACTGAATATTAGTTTACTAAATATCAATGCATCATGCATTTAGTGGTACCCGAATTTGAAGGAAAAGGTAGAGGTTACCATCAGTTTTCCATGTTGTCCATAATTCCTAGAATTTACCCATTAACTTTTGCTTATATAATAGGGAGTATTTGATTTAATCTTTTAACGCCATTTTTTTTCAGTATCTAATTATCTATTACTTAGCTTCTTGTATTAAAACAAAATACTAGGCCTGGCCAAACAAGATACCAATTGCAGGCCCAAGCTAAAATTTATTAAATAAAACCATGCAGGCCCAAACTAAATATTCCAGACCCAAACTCAAAATATCACTTATAAAGGGACTAAAGGAGGGGTGTAAAGAAATCAAAGGCCACTACATATAAAAGGAAGGGATGTGTAAAATAACTCAAAAAGGAAAGCCCGGCAAAAATCAAGGTCACAATTAGCATCATGCATTTAAATAATTAAATTTTGTACAAACTAATACATTGCTTTTATTTTGGCATCATGTTAATAGCAAGTTGGCCCGAAATTAATTATATATAAATAGTTAAAAAAAATTAAACGTATGTTCATTAAATTATTAATATTAATATAAATAATTAAAAAGGATTATTGTATTAAAATGTATAATAATATAAATTAAACTGTATTTAGCATCCTATGAAACGTATGTTAATATACCCGTGCAATGCAGCGGAAGTTTTATTGTCAAGATGATGTCGAGTTGGTGTCGACAATGGTAATGTATGACATTGTAGTTGCATAGAAAAGATTAAAAACTTACAAAGATTTTTATTCTATCTATAATGCAGTGTAGTGAATCAAACTTGATGTATAATAATTATATAAAGAAGGAAAGTTCCAAACATTTTATTTACAAACCAATGTGGGATTAACTCCTTACATTTGATTTTGAATAATATACATTGAGTTGTCCCACATTGATAAGTAAAATAAATCATTCAGGTTTATTCCTTCTATTTAAAGTGGTTGTTGAAATTTAAGATTAAGAAGTGAAGTAGAAATGTTTTATATGTAGTTAAAGAAAAAATATATTACTCAAACGTATATTAATTCAGCTACATTCCCAAAATAATTCCAGGTCCAAAATACCATATGCTATATCAAAATAATTTTTATACAGGACTATGGATTGGATTGTTGATGGTGTAGTGGACTACGAATGTATAGGAAACAAACCTAAAATAATTCCAGGCCCAAAAATATTCCTGTGTATGGGTTGTCATGAACAAAAACCTGGTTGGACAAACCCGACACGTACCCGATACCCAAACCGGGTACACTCCGCAAATGAAAACCCGGGGTTTTTCCCTACCCGACCCAAACCTGAACCGGGTTTTTGACCCACGAATACCGGTTTAAAACCAGGTTTTTCCGGGGTTTTATATTGGGTTTCAACCCGACCCGTAGTGTACCCGGTTCCAACCCGATTTTGAATTTCAAAAATCCAACCCGGTTCCCTACCTGTCGGGTACTAAAAAAACCCCGAACCGGGTTCAAAAAAACCGGTTTCGGGGTTTTTTTCGGGTTCGGTTCCGGTTTCAGGTTTTTTGTTCACGACTACGTATGGGCATGTCAATTGAGGCCCATGACCCAAATAAATTTCCAGGCCCGTAAATATTGATTAATTATGTTGATTAATTATTTGTTTTGTATGTCTGTCGTTCGGCTGAGCAACGCCCGGGTTAAGTACTAGTTTAGTTATAGTAGGGGCAACTTAGTTATTGACTCTAGTTGATTTTTTAGGATTATCACTAAAATGTTTTATCTATATAGATAGTAATAGATTAGACTCCCCTTTGCCATGTTTGGTTCAAAGAAGACGAATTGGATGAATTGAAATTTAGATTCTGTTTCTTATTTGTTTGGTTGAATAATTGATGGAGTTGGAATTTACAAATTTCCCTCGAATTCTTCTAATCAAAGGAATTCAACATTCCTTAACTAAATCGAAGGAAATTATAATAATGCAATGGAATGTATCCACGTTACCAAAGAAGACCTTCACATACAAATGTCCTTTCTAAATAAAAGTTCATCTTGTTCATTAACATCTTGGAAATATTCGGCCATAGTTAGGGCAGTCAAATCGACTCTCTCATCTGAGCTCTTGGCAGTGGAAAGATTCCGCCAAACCAACTCTTGGAAATATTTCACCAAAGTACATCTTGTTCATTAACATTAACATCTTTTCAGTAATTACTCCATATTCTTTCATTTCCATATAAAGATCATTTCCTTCACGAGTCCATTCTTCGTGACATTTTAGAAGCTAGGAAATAGTGTAAATACATTTGTTACACTTAGAATTGAATTAGGGAAAAAAAAATAGTGGTATTAATTATCAACATGTATATTTATAGTCCATTTAACTTAAGTTCAATTCAAACCTGTGCTTTTCGGAAGTAAGTTATACGTACATTAATTTTCTTACTTCTCAGTGGTTTAGATCAATGGGGGCATCTTAAAGCAACTTATCAAATATAGAAAAAAATATATGACTAGACAAAATTTAGGTGATGCATCTAATAATATATCTCATGTTGTGTTCAAAGGTGAATTTGGAGCACGGCCATTATTTTTTAATTTGTAGACCATTGCAAAATGAGTTATGAGACACTTACATTTACAATGCTATTAAGTTTTACTTGAGTATAACTATTTTTCCTAAAAATTATGATTCGTGATTGTGTTATGCAGATACAAAAGGTTTGTTAAATAAGCTGAATGATGAGAAATGGTTGTCGATACACATCTGGCCCCATGGATCATGTACAAGCGTCTTCCCAAAGGCCATCGTAAGTGCACCCTTCATGTTTAACTCTATTTTTTGTCATTGTGTTATGCTTATCGACTTTCCTTTTATTTTTTGTCATAATATAATGACTGATTCTTCTTTCCAAGTCGATTAATTACATGCCCATTTTTGATTTCGTCTTTTTTCATTATTTAGGTGGTTTGTGGATATAGAGTTTAGTGACTCACTATATTCAGATTTCGTTGACAGACTAATCAAATTTCTGAAAAGTTTAGATTTTGTACAATTATGTAGAATACGTACATTTGTGGATAAATTTCATGTTATTGAGTTATATATGAGTCTCAATGTAAAATTACTTTCCGTTGTGTGAGTTCTTGTATCTGTTTTCAATATATGGTAAGTTTGTGAATATGCTTCAAATTTTTATTACTTTCATGGAAACATTTTCATTTTTTTGTGGAATTGAGTGGCGTATGTTTGTTACAATGAATGTGTATTCATTAGCAAGGATATTGAGCCCATAGGTCTATGGAAACTAGCAAGGATATTGAGCCCGTAGGTCTATGGAAACCAGCTTATGCATCTTCTAAATTAAATATCAGAGAGTTTTGTTAACCATCTACTTGTCTAAAATCTAAATGCATTTACATTGTGTATAACCAGACAATATATTAATTTGCTATTGTGACTGACATTGAACCACACAACTCTAGGAGTAGCCAGCTAAAAAATGTACTTGTACGCCATGCATTATAAAATGTACATGTATCAACTGCCTTTAATCACAGTTACTACCCCATCCCCCGCTCAAAATGCGATTATACTGAGATGAATCTCACTTTCTCTCTCTCACACAACACGTACCTCAACTCATCGACACATATAGATATAGATAGATACAGAAATTTACGTGTACAGATACTATATCGAATATAGATACATACACAGAATTACACAACTATAGTGCTATCATTCAGAGCTTGTTGATAGATACAAGATACATACAAATTGATGTAAGAATGTCCTAAAATCTGAATCAATACACTCTCGCATTGCGTTTTTTTCCTTTCTAATAGCTATCGCTCTTGTTTACCGGTGAAGAGGAGTTTGACGGAATATCATTTGAAGCTCGGACGAAACTTTGAATTGTAGGTACGGTAATGAAAGAAAATTTCTAATTTAGGTTTTTATGTGAATTGTGTTTAATTAGGTATTTGGCTGCATAAAAAGTATTTCTAAGGCTAAATAATTGGTTGTACCAATACTGAAGTATTGTAGACTGTCATTATCTATTTGGATACATACAAAGTGATGCAGATATATGCTAAAACTGTCATTATTAAAGGATATGCTAAAACTGTACCAATACACTCTCTCTATTTAGCTATTAGATGACATGTGAGATTTGATAGTGACTTATAGTGGTTGAATTTTACTTCTTAGTGATTTGACGGATGACATAATTCTAGATGTTAGGTTCATATTTGATGTTTTAAAAATTTACTCTTGTATACTAAGATAGGATGAGCAGAACAAAGCTAATTGTCAAAAAGTGGTAAGATTAGTTGCTATTGTTGGGGCTATAGGTCTAGCATATCCGTGATCAGTTGTTTTTTATTTGCAGTAAACATGTTTCGAAGTTATTGCACATGGGCTTTTGATCATGGGCGCTTCATCGTCCGAAGGGCACCACGCCAGTCTGACTTGCATCTATGTTATTTTAATGCCTTTTAAACTGTCTGCTTTTTAATAATACTAATGTTATTTCGTTTTCCTTGACAAAGAATCTAGAATTTTCTAAAAAAGGATTTTCTTTCGGTGGTTAAAACAAGATTTGGAAAAAGTGGTGTAGGGGTAATACTTATAAAAATAAGATTTTCTACTTGTGTTGTTTTGAATTGTTTCTATACAATTCTATATTTTTGCTTTCTATCAACCCATCACTAGTAATCTCATTACCATGGTATCTTTGGCTATTAGTATTCAATTAAGCCCAAAAATCCAGATGAGAATCTTGTATAATGTTAGTTCGATAAATAATTCAAAAAGATGTAACAAGTGCATATGTAGTCTGCAGTTTTGCTTATGCTAATCAGTTTCATGGAACTTGCTCACAGACAGAGCCAAAAATGGTTCTTAACAATCCAATTTTCAAATAAATTATTTATTTATATGATATTTATTTCTCTAATACATATTCTCTCAAATCACAATTATTAGTTATAAACTCTTTTAGTCAAACTCAAATATATCAATACAAGTTTTCAATTTTGGACCATTCAGTCAACCTATATATGTTTAAATATATAATTAGTCTAAGTATAGTTACTAACAATGATCTCTTACTTAAGAATAAAAGAGATGTCAAACTCTTATGTAATCATCGTATATATTACACTATTTACTTGGAAGGAAATTTGGAGGCTCTGTGTGGCCGACCACCTCGACCACCCTCAAAGACAACCATACTCACAGACCCAATTACAATGTAGTAAGTTATGCATTTTTTATCACTTATACACAGAGCCCGCCCATGAAATCTAGTGACCTGGTGTGACGAAAATAGAAAAGGCCCTCTATATAAAATAAAAGGCTCCACTATGATCAATTAGCCAAGATTTTCTTCATGTGTTGTTTTGAATTGTTTTTAGACATTTTCACATAATTTGTTTCTTGTAGCTTAGTAGGCACTTAGATCAGGTAGATAAATTTGGAGCTTTAATCATCGTTGTGGCTAAGTCAAAAATAGATTTTGTTGATAAAGAAACTAAAGAGAAATGGACAATAAAAAAGGGCAAATTGCTAGGCTCGCAAGAGCTTAAATTGCATGTGAACGGTGCTCGCACAGTGTATAGTGAATCGAGGAAGTTGCCCAATAAGGTAACTCGAACCTCTATGTTGATTTTCGTTGATAGAATTACTTGATTGTAGTTTTAGCTTGTTGTTTGGCTGCATAAACAATATAGCAATATAGCTCACACTGTTTTATGATGTTTGCAGTAAAACTTGGCTTGTTTCAATTAGCCTAAATAGCCAAATCAAACTATTTTGGAGGTAACTTACTAGTTACTACTCAAGCCATCAATATTGTATCTTAGGCTGATTTTTTTTAGGTTGATTACTGATTATGTGAAGTGGAAAAAGTCATTCTACAATGAATGGAAAAAAGCTTCTCCGATTTTACGCTCATTTAAAGCGCTCAAATTACTTCGTCATATGGCGTTATAATTTGTATGGTTTACGCAGTTGCATTTTGTTGGTGTTCTTTCTAGGATTGTTCTATTTGAGGTTTATTTGAGTTAAAGGTGTGTTCATTAGGTCTAGCTTTTTTATTTTCTAGGTGTTGGATTTCATTGAAGCTTTCTTGAGGATGGTATTTGGTGTTTTTAGGTGATATGGTAGGTTGTTTATTTTTTGTTTCTTGTATATTCCAGCATCTTGCTAATTATTTTTAATATAGTTATGCCGTTAAAAAAATAATAAATAAAAAAAGTAAAGCGAATCGTTTATGTCAATTTAAAAATTCATATTATGTTAAATACTTAAAGCCTTAATATATAAATAGAATAATTAAAATAGTAAATTATTGAAGATGAAATCAAATAAGAAAAACAAAAACTCAATAATAAAAATATTAGAAATACACACATGTATGATTGCAAATGAATGAAAATGAATTGATTGATGGGCCAGAGTTGTTTTATTGATGCTTAAGTAATCCTATAAAAGTATTAAACTGGGCTAAGTTTTTTTTTTGGGCTAAACTACACCATAGATATATATAATTTGAACCTAAAATTGGGCCCCTTATGGTCAGAGTTGTTTTATTGATGCTTAAGTAATCCTATAAAAGTATTAGACTGAGCTAAGTTTTTTTTTTAGCTAAACTACACCATAAATATATATAATTTGAACCTAAAATTGGGCCCCTTATGGAAAATGTGCCATGTGCAACAATGTAATTATAATAAATATAAATATAATTATGATACTTTATGCTACTAGAGTACTACTGTGTCATTTATTTTACAAAAATGTTAGTTTATATTTAATTCAGAAGTATGGAATATTATAAAATCAACATTGCTACAAAATCAAAGTAGATTTAGAATCGAAACTTCACTAGACTACGATACACATAATACTCCGTATGTGTTTTTGCCTAGTATGTGTACGTGCCCTAGTTTAATAGTTTGAGTCGGTTTATAAAGGTTAAGACCTGAAACACGCATTTAATAAAAACACAATCATTACTGTTTTATCTTTCTTACTTTTTACATATTCACAGTTTCCCTTTAACCAATTAATTAATGCTTTCTTAAAAATGTGTAATAATAATTTCAAGTAAGGTATTATGGTAATCATGATCAAACTATCCTATTTATTTTGGAAGTTGACAATTAATTTGGGACTTCCGTAAAAAGAAACATGGACCCATAATTTTGGGACGGAGGAAGTATTATGATATTAAATTATCTAGTTTTATACCCGACATGTCTCCAATATACATAAAAACAAAGGTTTACCTAGATCTAATGTGTCAACATATAATTGGTTACCAAGTCATGTTTGCCTACGTGTCATATGATTAATCCCCAAAATCTTCATTACATCTAAGACCACTCGTAACGGGAAAACGTGACAGGTGTTCACAACCACCAGAACGCCCCTATTCTGACGTTCTTGTGGAGTGTTCTCGGGGCGTCGTGCGGGCAAAACCGGGCGAGAAATGAGCGTTTAGGTGGGACCCACCCCTTTTTCCCTTTTTCTTTTCTCTTTTCTTTCACCCTTTTAATCCGATTATAAAAAAACATTTTTTTTTGAAAAATCAACCGTTTTTAAACGGTTTTAAAAAATAATAATAATAAAATTAATAAAAATAAAACGCCACACTCCTCCAACGGTCACCTTTTAAATTTCTTTTTTTCAACCCACCTAATCTATCTATATATACTACACCACCGCCATTTTTTTTTCCAACCCATTTTCATCATCCATCATTTTACCATCAAACACCACTACCCCCATTTATTTTCCTCAACCCATTTTCACAACTTTCATCACCACGTCGAATCCAAATTCATACCCAATTCCTGACCACAATCAATCCCAAAATCCGAATAACATATCATACACCAACCTAATGTTATTCAGAACACCAAACACACCCAGATCGAGTGGCTCTACCCCAAATCTACGTCCGAATATGCCACTGTATGGAATGTATCCACCATACGGAATGTGTAACACCCCGCAAGTTCGACATAATTATAAACGTAAATGGCACGCATTTTAGGCTAATTCCCTACTTGAGTGAATTCACAACACATTTTAGAGGTAAGTCTAGCAAAGCCCAACTAGTTAATACGCGTAGTATTACATATTTTGCGACTCGTATAAATACGTACAAAACAATTGGATCAAACGTGACAAAATATACGATTGTTGGTGAACATAACTATTTAATAAAACGAAATTATTCAATAACCTTAACGTTTACTAAATATTATGTTTATTATATTTACAATGTACTTTATAACGTATAACGTTTATTTCGTAAACTGAAACAACTCAAAACAGATTCGTAAAAATAAAAATAAAACAAAGTTATAAATTATACGATTCAACTAAATTATTTATATAAAATATATCAACTAAAAATATATTCGATAATACATTTAAAACCTTACCATTTAAAATATTCTAACGTTTAACGATTGGGTAAACGAACACGGGTAAAATACCACAAATTTGGGACAAAGTCCCCTCCCTTTTTGGACCCCGAAACCGGATCCACCTCCCACCCTCATTTTCATTTCACCTTCTCTCTCTCTACTCTCATTCTCTCTCAAACCTCTCTCTAAAAACCACCAAAAATCACTAAAAACTACCACAAAAACGACTCGAATCACTTAGCTTCTTTGGAATAAAACACTCACGGGATCACGATCTACACTTCTATCTTTTCGGAATTCACAACCGGCACGCGTAAGTTTCCGACACTTTTCGAAAACTCCTAGATTTCGGTATTTTCTTTGTTATTTCATGTTTATAATGATTAATATACCATGTATTAGTGTTATATTAACTTAGTATGTCCAAAAATCCCTTGAAAAACGCTTTAAGAATCGAAATCCACACAAAAATCGCGAACAACTCATTCTGCTGATCGAGATCGAATTTCGCGAGTCGAGATTTGGACTTGTGGGTCGACTTGACTTGCGGATCGACTTGACTTGCGGATCGACTTGACTTGCGGGTCGACTTGACTTGCGAGTCGACTTGACTTGCGGATCCACTTGCGAGTTGACTTTTTGAAAAAGTGCATTTTTGATCCTAAATGATGAATTTTGTCACATTCGGACATATATACATATATACATATATATATATATATATGTGTGTGTGTGTGTGTGTGTGTGTGTACTTTCGGATAAAATAACATAAAATTTAAGGACATTTTCACGCTAATCATTAAACATCTTCAAGAATCAAACCTTTATGATATAACTCGCACATGAAACACATATACTTTGGGAAGTATACAACACGAAAAATATAATAATAATACTTTAAATTAAAATTACGAAAACTCACCAATGAGCCATACATGTTTTTCAAAACATAAACGTATAAACACTAGCATGGATGGTCGACTTAGACATCCACATACTTATTAAATCTCATACGTTTAGCGCGTTAGGAGATTTCAGACTATATTTGGGCTTTAGGCTTTGCTAGCACTCGCACTTTACTTAACTCAACAGGTGAGTTCACAGCCCCTACTTTTACTGCTTTACTACTTTTGAACAGGGGTGGAAAACATAGTCAACTCTTTTGCTACGGGTGCAAACTTTTATGCAACTGATTTGATGTAAACTATATAAACTGTTTATGACTGCGGTCAAACTATTACAACTTTGTTTATGACACGGTATTTCATACGAAAACTAAATTGGAACTAGCTGGAGAACGACTAGCTACACATTTTCGTTAACTATCTTTTATGAAACAACATTTTCATAAACATACACAGAAAGTCCCTACAACTTGGGCAAACACACAGAAAGTCCCGACGACTTGGGCAAACATACAGAAAGTCCCTACGACTTGGGCAAAAATACAGAAAGTCCCTACGACTTGGGCAAGGTTCCATCCTACGTCTTGGGTGAAGGCTCTACTTCTTGAGCAGTGGGTCCTACGTCTCGGATGCCAGTCCTACTTCTTGGACACACTTGAAAAGTCTCTACGACTTGGGCACATAGAAAGTCCCTACTACTTGGGCAGTTACTGATGGGTCCTACTTCTTGGACAAACGTTTCAGTCCCTACTTCGTGGGAAAACATTGAAAGGTCCTACGTCTTGGACAAACTTTTAGAAACTGTACTTTTGGGCGACATCCCAACAACACTTTACGTTTGACGAACATTACTTAAACTGTTATGGCAAAACATTACAAACATATTGGTGGATCAAACTTTATACGTAAACATAAAACCTGTGAATTCACTCAACCTCGTTGTTGACTTTTACTATGTTTTTCAGGGAATTAGCACCACACGTAAGGACCGCCTGCACATATGGATCATAGGCGACCCTCGAAGCTTTAGGATGCCAACTTTCGACAATGGGATTTCTTTAGTATAACTAAAAGTATTTTAGTCATATTTCTGAAATCTACTTTTGTAAAACGGTAATTACTTTATACGATTCGGTGAATCGTCAACTTTTGTAAATTATTAACTTTGGCATCTTAATATATATATATGTTCTGTTGTAATCATATGCTCTGATACGTATGCATGTACAATGTTGATGTCATTACCCCCATACTTAACTAAATGCTTCCGCTAAACAAAAGCAACGAATTTGGGGGTGTGACAGATTGGTATCAGAGACATTGGTTATAGTGAATTAGATTTCTTAGGTGACCTAGAGACCTAGACTATAGCCTTGGCTAGAACGCACATGCATACACACATTTGCATACGACTAATATCGTTACGACACATCGACACGCGTGATCCATTTATTGAACCTTACCACGTTCGATTCGTTCAATCTCACTCTGATCTCATACGAACCTGAACGTATTAAACGATTGATGAAAAGAAGTATGTATTTAGTATCATATAATGACGCATGGCCAACGTGATTATATTATATTAAGTACATATGGGCGTTTCATTGTCGCGAGACACGTATTGGGGATCTTGTCGATTTTTCTTGAATATTTGATAACTAAAATATGTGAAACTTCATCCTTCACATCCTTTTTCTTTTCATTGGCATTGATTTCTGCGTTTCCTTCATCGCAGAACGTCACCATGCCACCAAAGCAAAGGAAAACCCGGAATAGCCAACCAAGGACAACACCTCCTGTCATCGAAACCACCGAACAACTTATCGAGCGACGCGTAGCCGAAGCTATCGCTCAATACGAGGCCAGTCGCAACCGTGAAAATGTGGTAAACAACAGTGGAGCCACACCTGTCAACAGCGAAACCCCAGTGAATACCCAACAAGGGTGTTCATACAAAACCTTCCTCGCCTGCAAACCCAACACATTCACCGGGACTGAAGGGGCCATCGGCATAGTCCACCGGATTGAGAAGATGGAGTCAGTGATCGACATCAGCGACTGCGCAACCGATAAAATAGTGAAGTACGCCACGTGTACCTTAGCTGACATAGCGTTAACTTGGTGGAACGCTCAGATTCAGATCCTTGGCCGTACAACCGCATACTCCATCTCGTGGGAGACTTTGAAGCAGATGATAGTGGAAGAGTTTTGCTCCCAGAGTGAGCAACAGAAACTCGAAACCGAGCTTTAGAACATATAAATGATCGGTGCTGATATTACCGGATACACAACAAGGTTCCAGGAGCTTGCACGCCTGGTGCCTCACATGGTGACACCCGAAAGCAAACGCATTGAGCGTTACAACAGGGGTTTGGCCCCACAGATCAGAGGCATGGTTATGTCCTCCAAACCAACCACCTTTAGGAGTGCAGTTGACCTGGCTCAAAGCTTGACCGATGACGCGGTCCTGATTGGAACATTGAAAGTTACTTCTGGGAAAAACGAACCCCCCCGTACCGATACTGGTGACTCAGGTCACAACAAACGAAAGTGGAACAGTGAGGGTAACGACCGTCAGGGTCAACAAAACAGGAACCCGGGAAATACCAGAGCATACGCCGCAATCACCAACACTGAACCAAAACCATATCTTGGCAAGAGACCCAAGTGTAACAAATGCGAGAGGCATCACGAGGGCGAATGCTTCATTTGTGGCAAATGAAGCCAATGGGGACACCGAGCCAATACATGTAGAAACAACCCTCCCACTCAAACCAACCCTGGGCGACAAAACACGGGCTGTTTCGAGTGTGGTGAACCAGGACACTACCGAAACCAGTGCCCACAGCTCAACAACCCCAACAATAACCAGAACAACCCCGGGAACAACAACAACCGCGTCGCCAACAACGAGCCCGCTCGCGGACGCGCATACGTTATTCGTGCACGGGATGCACCAGAGGGTCCCTACGCTAACATTGGTACGTCTTAGTAAACTATTACTACGTTTTAACGCTACACTATTCGAATGGCGATTCGAACCTAGCGCTTGGTAAACTTGACCACTTATCGACCACACAACTTATCAAACTATGCAACGAGCATACGAAAACTATATTAAGTCACATGGTGACTTACAACGTCACGATTTGGTGACAACACCTCTTTCCGGAATACATACGCGACGGGCGTTCCGACTTGATTTTAAATCTCGGGACGAGATTTCTCTAACGGGGGGAGAATGTAACACCCCGCAACTTCGACATAATTATAAACGTAAATGGCACGCATTTTAGGCTAATTCCCTACTTGAGTGAATTCACAACACATTTTAGAGGTAAGTCTAGCAAATCCCAACTAGTTAATACGCGTAGTATTACATATTTTACGACTCGTATAAATACGTACAAAACAATTGGATCAAACGCGACAAAATATACGACTGTTGGTGAACATAACTATTTAATAAAACGAAATTATTAAATAACCTTAACGTTTACTAAATATCATGTTTATTATATTTACAAAGTACTTTATAACGTCTAAAGTTTATTTCGTAAACTGAAACAACTCAAAACAGATTCGTAAAAATAAAAATAAAACAAAGTTATAAATTATACGATTCAACTAAATTATTTATATAAAATATCTCAACTAGAAATATATTCGATAATACATTTAAAACCTTACCATTTAAAATATTCTAACGTTTAACGATTGGGTAAACGAACACGGGTAAAATACCACAAATTTGGGACAAAGTCCCCTCCCTTTTTGGACCCCGAAACCGGCTCCGCCTCCTACCTCCCACCCTCATTTTCATTTCACCTTCTCTCTCTACTCTCATTCTCTCTCAAACCTCTCTCTAAAAACCACCAAAAATCACTAAAAACTACCACAAAAACGATTCGAATCACTTAGCTTCTTTGGAATAAAACACTCACGGGATCACGATCTACACTTCTATCTTTTCGGAATTCAAAACCGGCACGCGTAAGTTTCCGACACTTTTCGAAAACTCCTAGATTTCGGTATTTTCTTTGTTATTTCATGTTTATAATGATTAATATACCATGTATTAGTGTTATATTAACTTAGTATGCCCAAAAATCCCTTGAAAAACGCTTTAAGAATCGAAATCCACACAAAAATCGCGAACAGCTCATTCTGCTGATCGAGATCGAATTTCGCGAGTCGAGATTTGGACTTGTGGGTCGACTTGACTTGCGGATCGACTTGACTTGCGGGTCGACTTGACTTGCGGATCGACTTGACTTGCGGGTCGACTTGACTTGCGGATCGACTTGACTTGCGAGTCGACTTGACTTGCGGATCCACTTGCGAGTTGACTTTTTGAAAAAGTGCATTTTTGATCCTAAATGATGAATTTTGTCACATTCGGACATATATACATACATATATATATATATATATATATATATATATATATATGTATATATATATGTGTGTGTGTGTTTGTGTGTACTTTCGGATAAAATAACATAAAATTTAAGGACATTTTCACGCTAATCATTAAACATCTTCAAGAATCAAACCTTTATGATATAACTCGCACATGAAACACGTATACTTTGGGAAGTATACAACACGAAAAATATAATAATAATACTTTAAATTAAAATTACGAAAACTCACCAATGAGTCGTACATGTTTTTCAAAACATAAACGTATAAACAAACATGTGGACATACCTTGGTTGTACGAACACTAGCATGGATGGTCGACTTAGACATCCACATACTTATTAAATCTCATACGTTTAGCGCGTTAGGAGATTTCAGACTATATTTGGGCTTTAGGCTTTGCTAGCACTCGCACTTTACTTAACTCAACAGGTGAGTTCACAGCCCCTACTTTTACTGCTTTACTACTTTTGAACAGGGGTGGAAAACATAGTCAACTCTTTTGCTACGGGTGCAAACTTTTATGCAACTGATTTGATGTAAACTATATAAACTGTTTATGATTGCGGTCAAACTGTTACAACTTTGTTTATGACACGGTATTTCATACGAAAACTAAATTGGAACTAGCTGGAGAACGACCAGCTACACATTTTCGTTAACTATCTTTTATGAAACAACATTTGCATAAACATACACAGAAAGTCCCTACAACTTGGGCAAACACACAGAAAGTCCCTACGACTTGGGCAAACATACAGAAAGTCCCTACGACTTGGGCAAAAATATAGAAAGTCCCTACGACTTGGGCAAGGTTCCATCCTACGTCTTGGGTGAAGGCTCTACTTCTTGAGCAGTGGGTCCTACGTCTCGGATGCCAGTCCTACTTCTTGGACACACTTGAAAAGTCTCTACGACTTGGGCACATAAAAAGTCCCTACTACTTGGGCAGTTACTGATGGGTCCTACTTCTTGGATAAACGTTTCAGTCCCTACTTCGTGGGAAAACATTGAAAGGTCCTACGTCTTGGACAAACTTTTAGAAACTGTACTTTTGGGCGACATCCCAACAACACTTTACGTTTGACGAACATTACTTAAACTGTTATGGCAAAACATTACAAACATATTGGTGGATCAAACTTTATACGTAAACATAAAACCTGTGAATTCACTCAACCTCGTTGTTGACTTTTACTATGTTTTTCAGGGAATTAGCACCACACGTAAGGACCGTCTGCACATATGGATCATAGGCGACCCTCGAAGCTTTAGGATGCCAACTTTCGACAATGGGATTTCTTTAGTATAACTAAAAGTATTTTAGTCATATTTCTGAAATCTACTTTTGTAAAACGGTAATTACTTTATACGATTCGGTGAATCGTCAACTTTTGTAAATTATTAACTTTGGCATCTTAATATATATGTTCTGTTGTAATCATATGCTCTGATACGTATGCATGTACAATGTTGGTGTCATTACCCCCATAATGCTTCAGCTAAACAAAATCAACGAATTTGGGGGTGTGACAGAATGTATCAACAACAATTTGATTATAACCAACAACAATACGGATCTTTTTCTAACCCGCATTTCCAACTACAACCGAGCTTTTCTCCCCAACAACAACCGTTCCAACAACCGCAACAACCGGAAGAAGTAGTCTCCCAACTATCCGGAAAACAAGTCGCGCCATCCCCTAAAAAAGGAGCCACAGGATGAAAACTGACGGGGAGCAAAAGACGTGCAACAAGCGGCAGTGGGTGCCAAAAGAAGAGGCGTGGTTAGCAACTTGTTGGTGCGACACGTCCGAAGACTCTACCGTCGGCAACTCACAAAGGATGGGAACTTTGTGGGGTACCGTTGAAGAAAAATTTATATCCAACACACATGGTTGGGCTCGCGGCACTGACCAACTATCATCCAAGTGGCGTGTTATTAATAATACGTGCAAAGCCTTCAACGTTATTTATGAGTCACAAGCCCGAGCTTGGGGAAGCGGTCGAGACGAAGGAATGGTGTGCGGTCAAGCCGTAACCGAATACTACGACACGTACACAAAGACTTTCACCATGAAGGAGGCTTGGTTAGCGGTCAAGGATCATCCGAAATGGAAAGAACCACCGCCGGTTGGTGGCACCGGATTACGCAACGAGGAAGATGATCTCTATGCCGACGCCCATCCGACAGCTTCAAATGAGCTATTTGGGTCCGACCCGCTTCAAAGGCCCATGGGCCGAAACAGAGCCCGAAAAGCGGCTAGAAGCTCGGGTTCTTCCGATGCAACGACATCATCCCGAACATCCACCCCAAACGAAAAGGTGGATGAGGCGATAGTGAATATGGCCAAATACAAGGCCAAACTGTTAGCCGCAAGAAAAGCATCGATTAAAGAGATCACCCGTCAGGAAAGACTTCGAACTGCTATGCAAGGTGTTCAGTTTATCCAAATCAATACCGCCGACATCATCAGTGATCCAAGTAACCGCGCAGCAGTTGCGAGAATGAAGAAAACATTTCAAAATTAGTTTCGGGAGTTCTACGAGGCCGAAGATGAAGATGAGGATGACGACGAGTAGTTTATTGTATTTTTCTATTTGTAACTTTTTAATTTTTAGGATTGTAACGTTTTTATTTTTAGGATTGTAACGTTTTTATTTTTAGGATTGTAAATTTTTTATTTTTAGGATTGTAACGTTTTTATTTTCGGATGTAATCGCAAATTTTAATTTTCTTATTTTTACTATCGTAAAGTATTTTAATTTATCTCTATTTATATAATTATTGTATTGTATTTTAATTAATTAAATTTTATTTGTTTTGTTATATAAATTAAAAGTAAATTGAGTGGGTGGGTTCCAGAGGGGGAAAATGGACTTTATGGTGTTATAGTTAGGAAAGTGAAAGGGGCGTTCTAGTGTTATGCTGACGTGACACCTAAAAAGGGGGTGTTCTTGTGTTAAGAATACTCTAAATATCATCTGTAACCGCCTCCACATCACCTAAAACTGCCTACGTAACTTTTGTCTCAAACACCTGCTTCATAACCACACGAACAATAGATTAAATAACCGAACCATATCTCTTCCCACACACAAATCAAATCCTCCATCAAGCAAGTCTCTACATATGTAGAAAAAATGAGAAATCCTTTCATAGGCTTTCTGGTCTCCATATGCCGGACAATGGCATCTCATTCTGTATCTTTTCTATTCACCATGTTGTGGCGGAAACCTACATCGGGTATTCTGGATCATCTCTAACTTTTAAATGCACCAACAGGCTTAGATCCTTTTGTTTTATCGGTTTGTGATATATTTTTTATTTCACCCTTGTGTTTATTTAAAAGTTACTTGCAGGCGATATGAAAGAGAACACCTGTAACAGGGTGGTTACTGTAACTTTCTGCATCTTAAAAGGATTGCCGTGCAAGTTATGTCCATTAGTACTTCATGTCTACCATTTTTAATTATCTTAAAATACAGTAGAATGTTAAAGATTAGGTCATTAGGCCATATACGAAACAATATGTTAGTCTTTTGATGTGCATTTTGATAGAGAGTATGTGATAATGAATTTTTTTTTGGGTAAAGAAAATGGGTATTTGGGCAGCTACTGGAGCCGCTCCATATATCAATGGAGCATGACCGAATCCCCCACAAGGTTCAACATTGCCGGGTAAATCACATCCATCACATATACCACAACGTCCGAGCCGAAACTCGCACCGACTAAGCCTTAACGTTGTGGACCATGCATTTCATTGGTGGTAGGTACCTTTATGATAAATAATACCCATATTCGAGAACCCATGACCTCTAGGAAGTCATGAAATTCCCTTACCACTAGGCTATTTAGTCATTGGTGTGATAATGAATATTTAGACTCAATACATCTGTTGTAACAACTAACAACACGGACTGCAAAAAGATGGTGTTTGGATGTGCATTTGTTGCTATAAGGTTTTATAGTAAGATTTTAAGATGATCAAGTCTTTCGGAAAATCTGATTATTTAAGGGTTTAATGAAAAGATACAATTATGTAATCGCTGTTTTAAATACCTACTAGCATAATCTTCCTCTGATTTCTCAGCTTTAGCATGTGCAATTCTCTGCAGCCTTTCGGCTTCACGTCTAGCTCACTGGCCTTCAGGTCAAACATCTTGGCTTCAGCCTTGTTTAAGCCTCACGATGCCTTCGAGTTCATCTGCTTGCTGTTTTTCTTTTCCCTTTCCATTTTAAGTGCTGCTACTTCTCGAGCTATCTTTATTTAATGAAAAAAACAACTGCCACAACGGTTAGGCTCACCGTTTATCCAAGTTTCTAGCCTTTCGTTTATCTTTTATTGTAAGGCTATAGTTACATCTTTTCAGATATCATGAATGTAAACATTTCGTAACTAATTCATTAGTTAGTATATTGTTTTACTATAGGCAATAAAACTAATAAATACTTTCTTATGCTTGTGTCTCGTATGTTTTACAACAATGTTAGTCTAGATTTAATTCACAAGTGTGGAATATTATATAATCATCATTTCAAGAAGATAGCAGTATGTTATGAGGATCGAAACGACATACGTGATATGTGTGTTTGCCTGGTATATGTTTTAGCCCCGACACAGGTAAATTATCCTGCCCAGTTTGAGTTCCTGATTACAGCTCCAATTCTAGTGTTTCACATTCTGGCTCCGGTTGAATTCATTATGAAGATGATTCTCTATTTTCAAGAATGGAGTCCAGTTTGCAGTTTCCTGATATTCAAGTTCGGAAGGATGGAGTGGTCATTAATCAAGTTGGAAATGAGTAACCAACTTACAACGCGTTAGAGATGATAAATTATTCTATTCACTTTCATAGCACTTACAATACTAACACAAACTCTAATCATGAAACCATGCTTTACATTGGCGTGATAAATTATTGTGTAAGATGACAATTATTGTTAGCTAGCGTAATCCGCAGGTGACTGAATGAGCACCCAATACATGAAGCGAACAAACTGGAAGATCTAATTCACAACTAGGAGTGCGTTTGGTAAAATTAACCGTTAGCGTGAGTTAGAAGCTTATAGTTGAAGTTGGTAGCTGAAGCTTATATTATAACCTAGAAGTTGTAGCTTATATGTTTACAAGTGTTTGGTAAAACTAGTTGGAGCTTATTGATGTAAACTGATATAAAAGGACAAAAATATATTTTTTTTATAATAATATGAGGGGTATTCATGTAATTTCTCTTTTCATAAGTTTTACTTCAAGTAACTTCTTTTTTTAGAACTTATTTTTAATAAGCTCCTCAAATTTTGTCTACCAAACAATACTAGAAGCTTAAGCTTACAGAAAAAATAAGCATAAGCTCCTGTAAGCTTCAATAAGCTCGTATGCCAAACGCACCCTAGATAAGTGGTGAGAAGAGTCCGATACTAAACATCAGTATTGTGAACACATAAAAATACATAATATTCCCAAATCCCCTGCTACATTATTATAATGATAATTATAATAATACATATTATTATGATACAACTCGATAAAATACCTACATTGAATGGTTATAAATTAATAAGTACAGTGAAAAGAAAAACCCTTAAGACCAGTTATAATTTTCTACGTAGTACAATACAAACCTGCTAGCTAAACGTCCTGAGTTTGTTTACTAAAGAGAATGAACCTGTTTTGTCCTCTGAATGACTTGTTTAATCTTACTAGATGGTTCATCATGCAGGAAGACTGCATACTTTTTCTCAAACTCAGGTGCCATGCTTGGTTCCCCAATAAAAGCACGGAAAGATTCTGCAACAGAAAACGATACAACACCATCGTTCTGTCCTCCTTCCAAAAAAAACACGCATCGCCCACCACACAAATCTTCTGCAAGCTGCTTAATACCCAACGCAAGTGTGTAAAATGTTCCAGTTGTCAGCTGAAAGTTGCTCGCTGGATCCACTACATGCCCATCATATCTAACAAAAAGATAATTACGTAAACACAAAATGCAAGCTCACACACACACACACACACATATATGTGGTTTAGGTAAACGAAAGAAAATGGTCACCCTGCTGATACAAGAATTATATCTGGCTTAAATCTCTGGGCAGACGGTACAATGACCTCATCAAACACAGTTCGCATTGCGATATCACCAGAATGTTTTGGTAATGGCAAATTAAGTGTTGCCCCTTCACCGTTTCCACACCCGGTAGCATCAAACTTGCCGTAATAACCTTCTTCCTAAATGAATATATTTGAAGCCAACATTGAGAAGCTATAATAACAAATCACATACATTGAAAAAACAAGTGAAGTTATGTATGTATACACACACACATATTAGCAAGGTACCCTCACTAACCAATAAATGATTATATTCTGCTAAAAGAAAATTATAAAGCGACCTAAAGTGAAATGATCAAAGTTCAACTATTCAGATTATTGGTGATCCACATTCCCACATCCGATATCATCAAACTTGCCGTTACAACTTTGGTCCTAAATGAATAGATATTTGAGCCAACATTGAGATGCTATAATAACTAATTACATACATTGAAAACAAGAGGTTATGTGATACACAATATATACATACTAACAAGGTACCCACGCAACCACCATTTGAAAAATTAATTATAAACGCAACATACCCATTAAAGAGTAGATTACATTGCCGGTCTCTGTGATTGTACATATATTACGGACCCAGTCCCCGGGTCGGGTATTGTGCGGATCCAGTCCCTTGATCCAGTTTTTCATTTCACCGCAAGTCCCTCGTCCAGCTGATTCTACAGTAAATGACTAAAGTACCCTTAAATATAAAACCTTTACATGTTATTAGATTTTATCTATAATATTGTTCCACATGTCAAAGTGTCATTATTAGTCAATTTATAATTACAGCAAAACTAATCTGTATATAAGAAAAGGAAAGATTAAAAAAAAAAACTAAATACCACTGCTTTCTGCTGTTCATCTTCCCCAAAATCAAGCAAACCTCTCTTCCAAACAACTCAATCTAAATTCAAACAAATCACAAATTTACAATCCAAAAGCAAACCCCTCACCTACTCCACGGGACCACACACCATCACTATTGTGAGTTCCCTTCTCTAAATCAGCAACCCAAAACCTCGATCACTATACCATCACACCTCCATCATCATTTGAAAGTAACAACTTAAAAAACATACAATCGAAACACCAAAAGAAAAATCTATGCCACCCCTGCTACACCAGAGAATTGTAAATTAGCGACAGTCACCATTACAAAATCAGCGTGTTCATATTAGCTGGCATGGTAATCGTAGTCGGTTTTTTGATTTTCTTGGTAATTAAAATCACTTTGTGTTTCGGATTCAAGCTGAAACATATGTATACATATTATGTGTACTTAGTTACTTACAGAGTTATTTGGTATATCCAGTTAGTGTTCTTATGTATGATTTATGAGTTCTTTAGAAGACAAGGGTTGAGTTTTAGCCTGGGAAAGAGAAAAAGACACATGAGTGAGTGAAGAAAGGGGTGTTTTTATGGAAATTTAAAGTTAAATTAATTTTTAGGTTTTATTTATTCATAAGAAAAATCGTAAAAAGAAAAAGTTAATAAAAGACTATTTTACCCATTTCTATATTGGAGGAAGGACTTGCGATTAAACAGAAAAACCGGGTCAAGGGACTGGACCCGCATAATACCCGACCCAGGGACTGGGTCTGTTATATAGGGACAACCACAAGGACTGGCAATGTAATTTACCCTATATCAAATTTATTGATGTTTACCTGTTCGGATTAGATGTTCACATTCACAGACTTACGATAGGCGGAACTACAGTACAAAGCATAACATCCTCAAATAAAGGTTGTCTTAAGCAACACCTCGAGTTCCAGGATTCATTTGAGAGGAAGTAATGATACAACTTATTAATTAAAAAATTATACACATAATAATCTATTTATTTGATAAGTTATGACAATGTAGCGAATTTAACTGGTGGTGAAATTATGATATCGAATTAGGATTACTAGTAATATGGTAAGTGTATGGTATCATATATGGTAAAATTAGGGCTTAGGAGTGTAACTTGACTATGCTGAATTTTGGGATAAAGTGATCTTATATCATTGGAATAGTTCGTTTAGCTCTCAACGTAAATTTTGGGTAATAGAGTTGATCGACCTCTTGAAAGTCGATTATCCCATCTTTTTTCATCGTTGGTTTTATTTTCTGTTTGTTTAGCATCACTTTTGTTCATACCAACATAATCTTCAAAAGTAGTAAACAATGAAAGTTTGTTACTTACATGGTGAGTTGAAAGAACGTAAATGTCCGGGTCATCATAGAACACATCATTAGTGATATACAAGAAATGGACATCAAAATCGATTATGAAAACACGCTTTAGTCCATGGATGCGTTGAGCATATCGCGCTGCGATAGCAGCATTCTCAAAAAAACAGCATCCCTTGGAACCCTTTACAAAGACATGGTGATTAGGAGGTTGCATCAGGGCAAATCCAACTGGAGGGTTCCCATTAATTTTTGATGCTGCCACCTACAATTTCACCAAGAAAAAAAATTATTTTTTTTACTCAATAACTCATATAACCCGAGCAACCCAATCATAAACATATGAGTCGAAATTGCCGACTCATTATGTGGCTGCCAACCAGCACATACGATTTAGGTCAGACTTACCACAAAATCAACCAAGGATAGGCATGCTCCAGCAGCAACCAACGAATCCTCATATGACTGCATCATTAATTTCCAAATCTCAAAAAAGCATTATACATCGATGATAAACCTAGTCATCCATAGAAACACAACCCTCTACTACAAACATATACATTTATGTATTAAGTATTTATATATATAGCTTTTGATTTTTATTTCACACATAGAGGGGATTATAGTAAAACACATATAATAACTAGACACCTAGTCCCGTTTATTTTCCTAACCTCGTATATATCTATATATACGCAGGATTTTGTATCCGGTGAGAAGCTAAAATTCTATGAGAAGGTGTGAGAAGACTTTAATTCTATTAAATTGTAACTGTAAATCGCACTTTTACATATTGAGCAAACTCACAAAATTTCTCTAAGTTACAGTTTGTGATTTTGAATTGCCTTTCAGTACATACATGGCATCAATATCATATAAAATGGATCTTCATAAATTAACATTGTATAATACCAAAGGGCCTTTGACCTAGCGGTACAAGAGGACCCTAGCAACCACAAGGTTGGGGGTTCAAGCCTCACTTGAGGCAGTGAGTGTCTATATTTGTGGTGATTGTATATAGCATATGTGTATATTGTAGTGTTTCCTTTCTAAAAAAAATGTATAAGTCAAAGTTACAATATTTTATTGAATCAATGTCTTCTCACCCTTCTCACAATATAAAGTTTCATTAGATATTGGTTCCACAAACATGTACACACACACAAACTCTTATGTTTATGAGTATATTATAAATTATATAAGCTTAAATTAAAAAAGAAAATTTGTGAATGGTTAATATTGTTATAAAAATGTACATGCACATGGAATTTTCTTACCGTGGCAGTGACGTTTTTGAGTCCTTTATATACAGCACTAAAGATCGATTTTGAAGCCTTAGCCAATTCCACTGCCTATATATAAAAGGATTATAAAAAGTTAAAAACATAAAGACCGTTAATTGGAATAGGTGGAATGGATTTACCCTTTCAAACCAACATTTTCGGTCCCCAAAGTTGATAAATAATTTCGCCTCAGGGGTTTTTTTTGAGTTAGTGTCATGTGTTTAAGTAGGAGAATTACTCAACTGTAATTTGACACTAAACTAAGAGAAAAAAATATCTACTATGTACTTCATATTTAGCAATTACAAATCCTCTTCTTTTGTTTATGACAGGAAAACGTATTACCTGTTTAAGGGCAGAAAGATAAATTCTGGGATGCACACTTGTTATATCTTTCAATGTAGCTTTTCTCATATTTTGAAGTTGAATGATTCCAGATCCTCGAAACTGCAAGCGTGTGTGTGTGTGTGTGTGTGTGTATGTACATATACATATAAATAGATGTAGAGAGACAGCATATCAGTATTCAACTACAAAAACAACATATCTATTTTATATCAAGTGCAGCATCAACCCTCCCAAAGAAAAAATGAAATACCAACATGCCTTCAATAGAAGGTGGTAAATGGGATCCTATAGGTGTTAGAAGAATGTACTATAGCATTAAAACATGTTTTGTTTACCTCTGGAGTAAGTTTTGCTTTTTCAAGAGCACTCAAAACAGAAGGAACTCTTGCATTGCGTTCTATGTCCAACTCCTGCAAAGCATATAAGGTTTGACAGAGTCTTTTATCGTAATGATCGAACACCAAAATTACACTAAAGTAGGATCAAGCAGATCTCAAGTGAATGATTTTACGTTTTTGTGGTTCAGTAATGTAGTTTGGTATGGAGTGTACCTTTTTATGATCCATTGCAGGAGCTAAACTATAAACTACCTTTGGTATACCCTCATTTGTCTTGCCACCTACTAGTTTAGAATAAGCTACAGAATACTTTGTCCTTACAGCCAGAAAAAATCGCAGAGCTGCAGAAATGCAATGAAAATTATTATATTTTTTTGGAAGAAAAAAAAAATCCAGTTGAGAGTGGTTACATACAATTCCTAATTATTCTTACTTTGGTTGGTGTCTATCACTAAAAAATAATAATAAAATAAATAATCGATATTCAGGAATATGGTTTTTTAAGTACACACCTTATCAATGATTAGTTGAATCCTTCCCTTAGAAGGATTGAAGGACAATCAAAATCCGGTGAATATGTACAAAAATTTATGGAGATGGAAGAAAAGGGCTGTCTTAGGTGAAGTAAAAATTGTATCACAAAAGCAAGGATTTAGGTATTTGATGCTACCAGGTAGCAAAACATACACACACACACACATTGTTGCTATTAAACGCACCCTTTATATAAGCAAGAGAAAATTTAACACTAAAATAAAACTATTTCGCTCAACTTCAGATTTCAGAGCTCAAGCTCCGCAAAACCTTACCTTTGGCATACCAAAAAACTTGAAATTTAAGTTAATGAAACGGTATATACTTTTCAAAAGTAATGATAATTGACAGAGCACGCACAAAGCACAGCAGCTGTATATACCTGATCGATGATAAAGATGATGGTGATGATAAAGATTCTTCATTTTCTTCTCGCTCGGCACAAAGCAAACGGAACTAGGGTTCCGATCATGTAATTTTAGGGGGGAAATCGTATGTCACGTGTATTTGTTTATTTTTTAAAGTTGGTTTACAATTTGAGTCTTTGGTTTGTCTAATTTGCGTTTCGCGTCCCTCAACTTATAATCACACCTCAAAAGATTAGAGATGGGTATGGACTAGAAAGATTAAAAAAAAGATATAAAGAGTAAATTTATGTTACTGATTAAGTGTAAATTTATATTATTATACTTCCTCCGTTCCGTATCTATTGTCCACTATTACTTTTTGGGATGTCGCAATTTAATTGTCCACTTCCATAAATATAGAAAAGATTAATGAGATAAAGTTTATTTTTGCCCCTAATTTATATATGTAAGACAAAATGGTAGGTAAAAAGTAAAGGGTAAAATTGTCTTGTTACCAAAAAGTAAAAGAGATGATGATGTTATTCTTAAACTGCGTGTTTTTTGTCTAGTGACAATAAAATTGGGACGAGGGAGTATCTAATAAGGATCAATCAAATTAATTTAAAAAAATGGAGAGACAAGAAATTCATACGAGAGATAGATGGTGGATAGTGACCACTAGAGAAAGTACAAAACCTAATAATAACCCTCTCAAAATAGTTCTTTTTTTATTTTATTTTTTATACAAGTTTAACATTGAATCCTAATTATAAAATACAATATCACTTACCAAATAAAAGTGATGATTCCATTCCCTGAGTACCCTCATCCCAAACATCTCCTCAATCTCTTCAACTACGCCTTATAACGACTAAAACTAGGTTTTAGTTTCCCATTCGTAGGCACGGAATCTGTATCTATTTATACCAAATTTAACTAGTGTAATACTCGGTCGTTGTCCCCATGCAATGTATAACTATTTATACCAAATTTAACTAGTGCAATACTCAGTAGGTGCCCCATGCAAACTATTCTTTTAGCATGTGAATGATCATTTATATTTTCTTTTATGTTAGACAAAATGTTTATATGTGTGTATGTCGATATTTAGAAAAACATACAATTTACCATTAGCAACTTACAGGAAAATGCAAGTGTAATCTTAAACAACCCATTTGATAAGTTAGAAATATATACACAAGTGTAGGTGTTCACGCTAATATTGAGAAACTACCTGTTTCTCCCGAGTTTCAAAACTAGTCGTTTATCTCGAGTTTCGAAACCATGGAGTAGGTAGCAATCTATTTCAACACGCGATAGAGTTCTCCAAAATTGCATCCGTATGATGCTTGTTTGCACATATTAGGGAGTACAACACTTTACCGTGGAAGACAACATCTAGGATTCTAGGGCGGGATTTTAGGTTTGTTGTAATTAAAATCGGTTCATCATTTCTTTTAATGTATGTATATTTTGGCTAATGATTTCTATTTTGTTTTTGTTTGTGCATATAAACTAATGTGTTTTTTTGTCATTTTGTCAAACTTGTATCTTTGGACCGCAAGCAACGGCTCTTCGAAATGATTGTCGGCATAAATTTGGTTGAAAGGAAGCCAAAAAGAATGAGAGGGAAAAGTGCGTAAGTTAATTATTATATTATTTAATGAAAATTTATAAATATTAACTCTCAATATCGTGTAACTTGGAACAAAATGTTCGATAGTTGTCAATCCTAACCATTTTGACAACAATGAAGGTTAAGTTGCTCTCTAACGAGAGAGGAAAATTACTACTTGTAATAACACGTCTGTTTGTACTCAGCAACTAGCATGCAATAGTGCATAATTTGTTGTTTACTCATTTTAATCTCGGGTCGAAGATCAAATCCAAAACAAGAGTTAACAAAAAAACATGAACAAAAACTTGAAAATGTGTATGAGAGAGAAAGAAATGAAAATGGAATGATTTTTTAGTGTGTCAAATGAGTAGGTGAAAGCATCTATTTATAGGCTTAAGGTCACCAAGCTAGCTACTACAATTCGACACCCAATTCTTTCAATTTGCACTGAAATACCACCCTTAGCTAGGAAATTCGGCACCATAAGGGTAGTATCGGACACCGAAGAGGGGGTATCGGGAACCAAAAGGGGGGTATTCAGCACCAACAAGGGGGTATACCACCTCAAAGGGGTAGTATACCACCCTAGAGCGTAGTATACGGCCCTGTAGGGGGTGTATACGGCCCCTAGAGGGTGGTATACGACCCCTAGGGGGTGGTACGGCTAGCCTCGTGGTCTTGTGCACTAGATCCTAAGTCTTGGTTGCTTGGTCGTAGTTCTTGTGATCTTCGTTTGGCTCTAAGAGTCTAACTTCTTCGTTACTTGTCAGATTTGAACGATTCTCGCGCCCATGGTTTCATAATTTCCTGAAGATCAATATGACACTGATTAGGCCAGTTTAGCTTAATTATACGATAGAATCACGGGTGGATCATTTTAGCTTTGTTTTTTTCGTTATTTGAGCATTTTTATTGATTTTTCGAAAGGAAGTCTAAGCTTTGGATCATTTTACATATTTAGCATAAAACATTGATTTTATTTGATGTTTATTCCAAGATTTGAGTCAAAATGAGCTTGATAAGGTGCACAAAAATGTAACTGTTTGCGTCAAATCATTGACCCTGAATACAAGTGTATTGAGAGATACATCCATGGACTCCCAGAAAAGATTCAGGGAAATGTAACCTCATCTAAGCCTAGAATAATCCAAAGTGCCATTTGTATGGCGCATGAACTGATGGCCCAGATTGTCCGACGTGGGACTTCTGCGGGAAAGAACACTGGATTCCAAACTGGGGATAATAAGTGAAAATGGGAAGGGAACTCTAACAACAACACCCAACAGTAGAACAAGAGGTCTGATAATGTTAAGACCTATACTTCGGGGTCCGGTGACAAGAAGGGATACGTTGGGAGTAAACCTCATTGCTCCAAATGCAATCGTCACCATGAGGATCCTTGTACTAACAACTGTAATAAGTATAAGCGACCCGGGCATCAGGCCAAGTATTGTAAAGTAAAGGCCTGCTTTGAATGTGGAACCATTGGGCATTTCCGGAATGAATGCCCGAAGCTGAAAAACAACAAAAACAACAACGCTCGTGGCCGAGCATTTGTGATCAAATATGGATAAGCACGACAAGACCCAAACGTAGTTACGGGTACATTTCTTCTCAACAACCTACCTGCTTCCGTATTGTTTGATATTTGTGCCGATAAGAGCTTTATTTCCGTATTGTTTGATATGTGTGTGTGTTTTATGTTGTGTTTGGGAATGAAAATAGAAGCTTGTGGAACTTAAAACCCGTTTCTGGAACTGGGCAAATCGCGTCGCGATTGTCATCAGATCGCGTCGCGATCTTCATCTGAACAGGCCCACTACTTTTCACTAATTCCAGTTTCTACCCCTAACTTATATAAATCATACATATATACTTATAAGCAATTATTTATTTACTAGTCACATTGATATATTAGATTTTTGTGGTGTTACAACTTGAGGATGTGCCTATTGTGTGAGATTTTCCGGAAGTCTTTCACAAAGACTTGCCTGGACTTCCGCCAACACGACAAGTTGAATTTCAAATCGAACTTGTGCCTAGAGTTGCACCTATGGCACAAGCTCCATATTGTTTAGCCTCATCTGAGTTGAAGGAATTGTCTACACAACTACAGGAACTCCTGTACAAAGGATTCATTTGACCAAGTTCCTCACCCTGGGAGCTCCGGTCCTCTATGTGAAAAAGAAAGATGGAACATTTCGGATGTGTATCCATTACCGAGAGCTGAATAAGCTAACCAAAAAGAATTGATGTAACACCCGGTCAAAAAGTCAAATTTTCGCACCAAATTTAAACTTTAAATAATTGTATTATTATATGCAAATACAACCAAGTGATCGAAAATTTTATAGATTTTTATATAATAAACAAGGATTATTTAATAATAATCACAATTGAAACGAACTGAGACCAAATTACATTTTTGTAATTCAAGTGAAATATTTTTATTTAAAATATTTACAAAATAGTTTAAACAAAATTATAAATTTAACATATTAAATTTGTATAATAATCGAGTATGAATACACGGGTATTTTGTACTGCGATTTGGGAGACAGTGTCCCCCAAACCAAACATAAGCCAATCCAACCACCTCCACCCTCATTTCATCTTCTTTTTCTTCTTTTCTTCTCATCTCTTTTTCTCTCTATTTCACCCCCAACAACAACAACAAAATAATAACAACAACATCATCATCATCACTATTATTTTCGGAATCATCATCAACAAGAGCAACAACAAGCATCCATCATCATCATCTTCATCTTCTTCATCTTCAAGATTCACCATCTTCATCCTCAAACCCTCGATCTTCAAATCGTAAGGATTTCTTCACTTTTTCTTAAGATTTCTTGTTAAAAACACTTAATATATCATGTATTAACTTTATAACAACAAGATTCGGCCTAAAAATGGGTTAGATTGCGTTTTTGGGTGAAAACCCGTCGAACAGTTGCAAGTGTCGCCCACAGACCTGCAGTATAGCGTCACTTGCCTAAGTGACGCATGTAAGTGACGCATCCTAGTGACGCCTCTAAGTGTCGCCCTTAGTGACGCCCGTAGCGTCACTTCCCCAGTGACGCCCCTTAGTGACGCCCGTAGCGTCACTTCCCCAGTGACGCCCTTAGTGACGCCTGTAGCGTCACTTCCCAAGTGACGCCAATCTTAAGTGTCGCCTATAGCGACACTTGCCTAGTGTCGCCCAAAACAGAAAATACACATTTTCACTAAGTGTCGAAACCCAAATTTTACCGCCTAATATTACTACGAAATGAAATTTCGGAGCGTTTTCACTAAAGCAATATAGTAGAAATAAAAATTTTCCAAGCTGACTTGGCAGCTCGACCCCAACCAGGGGCTCTGCCCCTGGACCCCGCCAGGGGTTGCCACCCCTTGGACCCCGCTATCAGGGGCGCTGCCCCCGAACCCCTGTACACAGTTTCCAAACCTAAACGACAAATGAATACATACACAACTCGCTTAGACAAACTGATTTGTCTCTTACTTATATAACCTCACGTGTTTAGGACACTAGGAGGTTACCATTCAGAAGACACGCGTATCTTAGGATCGCTGACAACTCACAGGTGAGTTTCATAGCCCCATTCTTTTAACTGTTTTTACTGTTTTCGGGGTGAGACACATGCACAACTACTGTTTTTGAATTATGATAATAAACTTTTATAATTCACACTTGTTTTATATTACTGTATGCAATACGAAATGTGTAATGCTTAGAATTACACCAATCATATGACTTTAGAACAACATCAATACTTAACCTAGGTAGGTTACAATTACGATTCGCTAGGTCATGAACAAAGACCATCACTTTATAACCTAATTTAGGTTGTCGAATTTAGTTGACTATATTGTCGTGAGACAATCTTATCAGATACATTAGAACTGGTTAGTTCTACCCACATTGGACAACACATAAACCATCACTAGATTAGTTTCCTTTTTAGGAGCTAATGCTACCATACAAATCAGGATCTCAATACACTTGCTAGGCTGAGGCTAGGAGTGTACGATAGTAACAATCGTTAGTATAGAATCCTTATACTAATACAGATAGCTAGGTGATGATTAGTCATACCTAGGTACATTGCGATACAACAAATAGTTAGGTGCTGTGTATACTTAACTACAATCAATCATTTTCATGTGCTACATGATACACCATCTTGCTGCGTTCGTTGTTTGACATAATATATGTATAGATATATATATATATATATATACACATATACTTGTATTTCATCTCGAGCACTTGGTGCCAACTACAATTTAACTATGTATTTAAGTATACTTACACTTGTACAATACAATCAACTTAGTCAGGCATGTCGTAGTACTGCTGGCTCATTTACTTACGTTGCTTGCGAGCAATGTATCGATGCCATTTGGGCACCCAACGATGCCACGGTAAAGTGTGCACAAAACGAGATCACGGTAAAGTGATTCAAAACGATATCGTGGTAAAGCGATACAAAACACAAACAAACATACGAGTTGATCACTCGCGGTATGCACGGATGGGCGAGCTTATGCTCGTGATCCGCACTAGTTAACGGGTCAGTGAAGTTTTCACGCGAGGTCGTTAGCTCAATCATGTTCAGGTTAGCTTATGCTATCCGGGTAAACGAACACACTCAATACTTTCTCGTCCGGGTTAGTTTACACTAACCGGGAAAACGGACACATCATAACATTCAATCATAGTTCTGCGGGACTACAATTATGTTGCTGGATGCGACACGCGATGCCAGTTGGCACAACAGTATTTACTCAACAATATATGACGTGGTCATACAATTACTCAACTTACAACTTAGGCATGTAATGCCTCACACTGATAGATCTACTTAATAGCTGATAGCCATCCAGGTTCGAAATACCTCAATCCTTTATGTACTTAGGTACAAATCGATATTACTTAGGTATTAGATACCTCGACCGTAGTATACACATTGATGTTTCAACTTCAACTTAAAATAAATTAGAATCGCGGATTCTGAACTACTTTTCAAAACATACAAGGTTTTATACTTTATGTTTTCTATTAACAATCCTATGAACTCACCTGCTTTATAGCTGACTCGTTTTAGCATGTGTTCTCAGGTGCCCAGCAGGATTAGGATTGCTACAAGATTATGACTAGCTCGAGTCGCATATTTTCAAACAATTGGGACCACTCTGCATTTAACTTTGTATTTTCAATTATGAATTTGGAAATTTATGTTAAACACGCAACGTTGCAAACGTTCTATTTTGGAAATGTATAACTATTTTCAAACGTCTCAATTAGAGTCGTTCATTATGTATCTTATGCGGTGATATTTGATTTGGTAACACCCGACCCGACCGCTTCCGCAACCTAAAATTTGGGGGTGTTACAATTGATATCCACTTCCACGTATTGATGACTTGTCTGACCAACTTCAGGGATCGAGTTGTTATTCAAAGATCGATCTATGGTCAGGTTATTACCAACTTCGAGTTCGTGACGATGACATTCCGAAAATAGCTTTTCGAACTCGCTACGGGCATTACGAATTCCAAGTGATGCCATTTGGTTTAACCAATGCACCGGCAGTATTCATGGATCTTATGAATCGGGTGTGCGAAACATATTTGGACAAGTTTGTTATCGTATTCGTCGATGACATTCTGATCTACTCCCGTGATGAACAAGAACATGCCCAATATCTGAAAACCATCATAGAACTACTCAGACACGAGGAGTTATATGCCAAATTCTCTAAGCGTGAGTTCTGGATACAAACTGCTCAATTCCTGGGTCACGTCATTGATAGTTAAGGAATTCATGTTGATCCCACCAAGATTGAGGCAATCAGAGGTTGGGAATCACCTACCACTCCAACCGAAGTACAAAAATTCTTAGGTCTCACTGGATATTATCGACGATTCATTAAGAATTTCTCAAAAATAGCTCTACCGTTAACGAAACTGACACAGAAGAAAAAGAAATTTGATTTGACAGACAAACAGGATTCAGCTTTCCAGCTATTGAAACAAAAACTCTGTAGTGCACCGATCTTGTCCTTACCCGAAGGCAACGATGACTTCATAGTTTACTGCGACGCCTCACTCCAAGGACTCGATTGTGTGTTAATGCAACGGGAAAAGGTTATTGCCTACGCTTCACGACAACTGAAAATCCACGAGAAAACCCATACTACTCACGACCTAGAATTAGGGGTCGTGGTGTTCGCAGTTAAAATCCGGAGGCACTATCTATATGGTACTAAAAGTACTATCTTTACCGACCATAAAAGTCTCCAACACATGTTCGATCAGAAGGATCTAAAGATGAGACAATGCCGATGGGTTGAACCGTTTAGTGATTATGATTTCGAGTTTCGTTATCATATAGACTAGGCTAACGTTGTTGCCGATGCCTTAACCAAAAAGAACGAGTGAAACCCCTTCGAGTTCAGGCACTTGCTATGACTATTCACAATGACCTCGCTACTCAAATTCTTACCACTCAACTCGAAGCACTCAAAACTGAAAATATGAAAAACGAAGCCTTACAAGGCATGGATAATCAGTTTGAGACCAAACCAAATGGGACTCGACACTTCTCTAACCGCATATGGTTACCGAGTTACGGAAACTTATGAGATTTGGTGATGGATGAATCTCACAAATCTCGCTACTCTATACATCCAGGTGCTGACAAGATGTATCACGACATTAAGGAGTTGTACTGGTGGCCTAACATGAAAGCTGACTTAACCACTTATGTCGACAAATGGTTAACTTCTTCCAAAGTCAAGGCTGAATACCAAAAACACTGCAGATTGCAGCAATAATCTGATATGAACTGGATTCTGTGTCAGTGAAATGAACTGGATTCTTTTTCTCAGTGATCTGACTGACACTTAGCAAATTATATCTCAATTGTTCAACATAGTACACATCATTAAACCTCATTTTCTCACTGTTGATGACACCTTTTCCAGAAATTCTTCCTCCTTTGGGATTGCTTCCAAAAGCTACAAATCCTCCATCAAAACTCTTAAAATCTGAAGCTTGCTTCGATTTCCTTTCATATGCCTTGAGCATCCACTATCAATATGCCATAAATCTCTTGGCTTTGGGGTTCCCTTTTGCATCCAAAAAATCAATTCTCTCAAAGATCATTGATTTTGGATCATCATTGGTTTTGAAACCAATTTGAGTGTTATCAGATTTTCTACTCCAGCTTATTTTAGATTTAGCAGCATGAATGGATCTAGCGGTGTTAATAGCTGATCCATTTGAATTTTGTCTGACGATGTTAAATCTGTTATTCATTGAAAAGTGCTTAACAGTGTTAACTCCACTGACAGTGTTAAATTTTGTAATTGCTGCTTTACCTCTAATTCCACTGTTGGCTAATTTTTGATTTACTACTGCTGTATTGTTTTTTATACCAGCAGTGTTTGTCAGTTTAGCCTTTCTTTTCTTGACAGCATGTACAGAATCAATTTTTGTTTTGAAATTTTGATGATTGATTTTGTCATTTTATGTCCATGATGTTCTCACATTCCTTTGAAAATTCTTGGGATTGTGATAGCATTCATTTTGAAGATGATTAAATCTCCCACAAATAAAGCATGCTATTTCTTTTCTCATGATGAAATTGTTTCCCAGTTTTTGAGAAACCATCTGATTCCAACTGATTTGATTTCCTCTGGGTCTTTTGTTTGGATGCTTTTGAAACTTTTGAGAAACCATCTGTTTTTGAAACTTTTGAGATGATGAAGAGATGCTTGCTTTGCATTTGCATGAACTAATAAAATGATTATTTACAGACATGTTTACAGATGTGTTAATGTGTTTATCTTTTGATTTAACATATCCTAGATCTGATTTGGACTGATTGTCTTTGCAATGTTTGTTGAGTATATTCATTTTGCTCAGTTCAGCAAACATCCTTTTGCCCTGTTCTAGCTTTTTATTAGTTATTTCTGAGGACAGTTTACCAGTTACTTGTGTTCTTTTCATTTCCAAACTTTCTTCTCTCTTAAGGACATTTACTTTACTATCATTATTAGTACATCCAGATTCAAGATCATCCATCAAATTATCATCTAAACTTCCTACTGATTTTGCTTTTTCCTCCATTGATTTCTCACTTTGGATCAATATAGGATCAACCTGTTTTTCTTCCTTAGACACAATCTCTTTTACACTTTTTATGTCTATGTCTCATTTAGATGGAATATAGTTTTGATTATAGGGTGGAGGTGCTTCATGATAACCTAAACCAGTTTTAAGTCTACCATGTATTTGAGTTTGAATCATTTTTTCTACTCCTTTTGAAGCATGTTCTAGCTTATTGACAGTCAGCTTAATACATTCCCTTTCACTTATGGTTTCTGCTAACTTTAAGCTTAATTCTTCTACCCTATCCTCCAGACTTTTCTTTTCCCATTTGGCATATTCAATATCATATTTGAATTGAGTTTCATTTTCCTGATATGCCTTAATTTGTTTTTTCAAATCCTCTATAGATGCCACATAGAGTTTACTTCTAGAGTCTCATTGATCAAGTTCCTTAATAACCTTTGCATTATGATCTCTATATTGTTTAACAGTTTTCTTACAAATAGATGAACATAATTTAGAGTGTACCTCATAAGGAACCTCATCTGATGTTTCCATTTGAGTCTGTGCCATAAGATCATGATTTTTTACTTCAAATTCCACTTGATCAGACCAATCCCTTTCTGTTTCACCCTGTGATACCAATGCACTTTCTAAAGTACTTTGATTTTGATCCTGCACAGGAATATTTCTTCTTTGATTTCTAGTAAAACCTCCTGCCCTTGGAAAATTTACAGTGCTCTGCAGATTTCCTTCTTGACTTCCTATTCTGCATTCTCTTGCAAAATGCCCCCTTTTATGACAGTTGTAGCATTCCACTTTATTCTTATCAAAACTAGCAACATCATCCTTCTTAAGAGCAAAGTTGTTTATTCCAGTTCTTTGAATGTATCTTTTCACTCCCATAGTAATCATAGCCATCTGCCATTTTAGATCCATTTCCTCCAAATCTTCAGGATCTATTTGTTCAAGTTCTTCATTAGTCAGTGAAGAGTTCACATGACTGGCAAAGAAAGATTCCATGACTGGATCAACCGTTTTATCTTGTGATTTTGAAGCACGTACTGATGGAGAAGATCCATATACATGTGATGTAGATCCATATGGGATGGCATCTACATTTCCTTTGCTCATTGACGCAAAAGTAGCATTTTGAGTAACATGAGTATACCCACTGGATTTGAGATCATTGTACAAGTCATCTAGTTCCTTCTCATCCAACTCTTGCCTTTGTCTTAACCCAACTGATACATTGTCCATTCATCTCCCAAAGACCTTAGAAATTTTCTGTTAAGATCATCTCTATCAATTTTTACATTATGGTTTTCAAGCTCACTCACCAGCTTTGAATATCTTTCAAAAGTTTGTGACATTTTCTCAGTTTTGACAGAAACAAAATTTTCAAATTGTTGTTTGAGTAAAGATCTTTTAACCCTTTTTGTGTTCTCATTACCACCAAACCTTTTTTCAATTGCTTCCATAAGTTCCTTTGCATCATCAAGCTTGCAGAACTTCTTTTGATATTCATTTGGTAATCCTACCAGCAGAGTACTTTGAGCTTTTATCTCTATACTTCTCTCCTTTCTTTCTGCTTCTGTCATTGGAGGAGTCAAAGGTAGCCTTAAGCCATTTGCATCAGTCTTGTATTTTCTGCCATTTTCAACAATATCCCACATCTGATAATCAGTGAGCAACATATATTGCTTGATTCTCTGTTTCCAGTCCTCAAACTCATCTGGTCTGAGGATGTGTATTTTTGACATTTGAATGTCATCTATTACTTCAGAAGACATGACTAAGAACACTTACAACCACCTAATATAACTAAACTTTTCTTTTGGTCAAGCACTTCTTGAATCTTCCTTCTTCCAAAGCACCACAAAGCTTTGATACCACTTGTTGGTCCCAACACTTTCACTCTAAACCAATTATATTCAAATACTTTGGAAATCCTACAAGGAGTGGCAGAAACACACTTATAGAATTTGGAAGAAAACGTATTAAAGTGATTGTATAATGATCTTTGACAAACAGAATTATAAACCAACTCTCAATATTATTTCATTGATGAAACTTTCCATCTCTTTGCTTTCATAGAATATTTTTTTTTGAAAATCCCGATTACATTACCGCAGGCCAAAATGCAATTTGGAAAAGCAAGCCAGAGAAAAGCATCGTTGAGATAATACCTTTCATCCTAATCTCATCTACTGAAAAAGGGGCCCTCTTGATCACCTGAAGATATTTTTAGGCGGAATTAGCATAATTATTACCGCGAGGATTGAGCTGCCAAAAGAGATTATCCTCCCTATAAAAAAGAAAGTATTATGAAGCCAAATGCTCTTGGATGGGTAGTTGAATAGAGGGAGAAATCTTTTTTTCTCCTTCATATTGAATGTAGTCTATCACTTTGAGATCATGAGAACCTTGTGAATTTATATAAATTATGGCATGCATCTCTAAGTAGAGTGACATGGCCAAACATCATCCCAGAAACGAATCAGCTTACTATTGCCCAACCAAAGTCTAGCCCAAGTTCTGCCTGAAAGTCTTTCTGTATCAAATAAGATCTTTCTAGATGCAGGATATTTAAGAGGTGGGTTGGTCAATCCATTTTTTCCATTGGAGAGGTACTTATCAGCCAAATATGAGCACCGTGGCTTTTTATTTTCCTTTGGAAATAGCCATAGCCACTTCATAAGAAAGGCTGACTTGGTTGAAGTCCACCTCCTTCGTGAAGGTGATTAAAAAAATCCAGACCATAAAAAGAAAAAAAGAAAAAAAAATCTTTTTTGTATGGGGTGCTAGTAAGGATGAACATAACGAGGTCTTATTTCATTACTTTTTTTTTCAAACATATCTATCTCAATCTTGTGTTTATTTACAAATACACTTTTCTTTTGCATTTGGATTTTCGTAGAAACCTTGAGAGAAAAACTAAAAACCTACTTGATGATGCATACTCACACACACTTTACAGACCCATACATGCTTCCTTTTATGACAAAAGTTGCATTTAATGATTATGAAAAACTCTATTTTATATCATCAATAGAGTACCATTTACACGTGAGCATTTAATGCATTACTACAAAGTTGTCTAAGTATGGACAGCTACAGTTGATCACCCATGCTTTAGAAGTTGACTGGTATACAAGTTGTTGTAGCCGGGCCCACAGATTTGTGCAGAATGATCCAGCAGTGGAAACAATCGTAAATGATGCAGCGGTATTAACTTCTTAATACACTGACGGTAGAAACAATGAGAACGGTATTAACCGATTGACTAGCGGTATTAAATCCAACGGTAGGAACAATACTTAGAGGATTTTTGAACTTTGCACAAGAGGATATTCTGACCCAACACATATGTCCAATCTCGCATTGACTAAAGACGTAGAGCTGCAATACAATCACAATGAAACAATATGTATATGATTTAATCGTTATCGTTATCTATCATAAGAAGAAAGTCATAACTCATAAGACGAAAGACTTTTTGACTTAGAGATCCATTGGATTAATATCGGCCATTAATTTAGGTTTCCCCATTGATGATCTAGCCCTTGAATCATTAGACGACTTCATAATTATCTCTTTTCTAACCCCAAATGTCTAAAATTTTATAAACCTTTTGTATCAATTTCGATAAAATCTAGAAAGCATCGCTTGGTTAAGTTTACTCGTTTGAAGAAGACAAAAAAAAAATCTTTTCAAGCAAGTTCACATAAATAATCGTACAAAATGGGAAAAGTCATTCTACTATGAATGAAAAAAGCATCTCTGGTTTTAAGGTCGTCCAAAGCGCTCATATTACTTCGTTAAATGGCTTTAGCAATTCGGGTTGGGTTCGGTTGTCGAGTCAGAAATGATCAACCCGAACCCAACCCAAAACCCGATAACCCGGATTGCTACCCCACAACCCGGACTCAACCCGACCCAACCCGAATTGCTAATAATTCAACAAGTTTTCACGTTATTTTCGAGTTTTCAGGTCGGTTTCAGGTCAGTTAAGCCACATTGATCAATCTTTTGATAAAAATAGCTAATCATTTATAAGCATAAATAATTATAAAATTTCAAAATTAATAAAAATAAATAATATATCAATTTGAATTGATCATCAAAACATCATTAATTCACTATCTTATATCAAAACGTAAAGATATTAAAGAAAATGTTATAAATCAGTAACTGAAAATGTCTAAATTATGTGTCATATTTAAAATAAAATAAATTTATAATGATATTAATTGAATTTTGAGTTGTTCGGTTCAACCCAAAAATGCATTTGCTGACCTAGACCCAACCCAAAAAATATCTAGTTGGCGGGTTTCTGGTTGACAGGTTGGCGCCTCAAAAATCCTGACCCTAACCTTATAATATTCGGGTTGGGTTTGTGTCGGGTTTCAGGTTCACAAGTTGGTTGTCAGCCCTAGTTCACGCAATTGCGTTTTGTTGGTGTTCTTTTTAGGATTGGTCTATTTGAGGTTTATTTAGGTTAAAGGCGTTTTTGTTAGGTCTAGCCTTTTTTTTCGACTGTTGGGTTTCATTGAAGCTTTCTTGAGGATGGTATTTTGTGTTTTTAGGTGATATGGTAAGTTGTTTATTTCTTGTTTTTTGTATTTTCCAGCATCTTGCTAATTATTTTAAATATAATTATGCTGTTAAAAATTAACTAATAAAAAAAGTAAAGTGAATCGTGTATGTCACTTTATAAATTCATATTATGTCAAAGAATTAAAACCTTAATATATAAATAGAATAATTAAATTAGAAAATTGTTGAAGATGAAATTAAAAAAGAAGAGCAGAAATTCGATAATAAAAATATTAGAAATACACACATGTATGATTGCAAATGAATGAAAAATGTATTGATTGATGGGCCACAGTTGTTTTAAGATGCTTAAGTAATCCTATAAAAGTATTAAACTAGGCTAAGTTCTTTTTGTGGGCTAGACTACACCATAGATATATATGGAGTATATAATTTGGACCTAAAAATGAGCCCCTTAAATGGGCCATGTGCAACAATGTAATTAACAAGGATTATTGCTCGTGCTCCGCTGCGATATAATTTGAAAAAAGAGGACGATATAATTTGAAAAAAAGAATTCGTCGATCGTTTAACATATTTAATATGAATAACAAAATATTTTATTACAATGATATACTACTATATCTGCGTCATTTAAAATGTCCACATTACTATTTTGTGATATCTCATTATAAGTGTCAACTTTAATATTTAACCCATCAAAAAAGAATTTAGTGGGTAGATTTAATATTTGATTGGTAAAAATTGTAGTTAGTAGAGAATCCTAAAACTATATGCAAAGTCCAAGTGGACATTTTAAATAGGACGGAGGGAGTATATCTAATCAACTACTAAAAGTAAATAAAAAAAAGTTCACTAAGAAAGAAAAAAGAAAAGAATATTACAAAATTAGGATGAGACGTTTACCTTATTTATTAACAAAATAAAAAGAATTTATAATCTGTAATATCATTTAAGATGAGGGTCTAAAATAAATATTAGTTAAAAGTGAAGTGGGTGGAAGTGAAAATTGTTTACGAACAGTAAAAACACCTCGCCCATTGAGTATATGTATAAATAGTACTTATATATAGTAATCATTACTAATTATGATATATAGTAATTACTAATTATGATGAGAATTAGTAAAGTAAAAAATTGTTGATATGTAACATGTTTAAAGATTGAGTGTTTGAATTAACATTAATTCCATACGTAGGAAGCAAAATAGGTAATATGACTAAAGATGAGGGTTTAAATTAAATATTGGTTGAATATGGAAGGGTATAAGCTAGAATTAAAGATGAAGGTTTAAATTAAATATTAGTTGAAAGTGCAGGGGGTGAAAGCAAAAATATTCTTATGAACATTAAAATGAAAAAAATGGATGGGGGAAGGCTCGAACAGCTGACCATCCGCTCATGTTATTGTATGCGGAGTATAAGTTTGTTAAATTCTGTATACAAGTGCGTATCATAATTTGACTCATGTATACTCCAGATGTATATTGTGGTTTTAGTTTTAATATAAGTTGTCTTTGCCTTTTCGTAGAAAAAAGAAGATGTAGTGAGTAAAACTTCACATGTAATTACAAATAGTGTATAGCCCTATAGGGGTACTACACGCGTATTTATACTAGTTTATATAATTCAATTCAATTGATTATAGTAAAACTAATAACATATTAAGAACTGGTGTTAAACCCGTGCGATGCACGACTAGCATTATAAAATGTCGTAATATGTGTACACAAGTTAAAAAGATATATGAAATGGTGAAAACTTTCTGATTATAAAAGGATTTTTTTATCGGTATTAGTGATACTTTATAAATTTTAACCCCTAAAAAATGAATTAATAACAACATATTTTTCCCACAATATATCAATGAAATATATGGGAAGGTTAAAAAAGATGTGTATGTTATAAATTGACATTTTTCTAACTAACAGAAATGGTCTAGTCATTGTAACCTTTCCGTTTCTTATAGTTATAATACCTTGCAACAATCGATAAGCAATGTGTACGTTAATAGTCTTTAGAAAAATAAATTGTAAAAATTACTATAACAATTTAGACGTTTTATTGAATAACTAATGTACATATATATGCACAAATTATAATTTATTCTACAACAATCAAATATATACATACATTATATAGATCTGAAAAGTAATATAAAATTAATAGAAGTACACGTCTTACCATTCGCAAATTGAATTGTAATTAAGTTGTGTGAGAGTAAAAAAATAGAAAAAAACTCTTTAAAAAATAGATGATGACTTGATCTGCCTATCCATAAAGCTTGTATTCAGTTTAATAAATAATAGAAATTGAATTCCCTTAATCTGTAAGATGATAATAAAAAAAATTCAAATTAACAAAACATTAATGAAAGATCTAATCACATTAAAAGTAAATTCTCATAATTTACTAAAAGTTTATTTATTTATTTTTAAAAATAGAGAAAGTTGGAGGATTAAAAGTTAAGATTAAGATGAAAAAATTAAAGATTAAAATTAGAAGGAAAAAATAGATTAAAGGATGACATGAGTTTGGACTATAATAAAAAGTTATAAGTGTTATTATATTACGACAATATTTTGAATTAAAATAGTATAATTTAATGTTATTAATTACCTTATTAAATGAAAATAGTTGAATATTACCTTATTTGAAATAAGGGTGTAGGAAAATCCACATCATCAAGTTTTTTTTTATATGGTGATGACACATAAGATTTGTATGATGTGGCATGTGTATATATTTGACAAATAATTAAGGGGTCTCCTCCCTTAATTATAAAGATGGAAGATAGATGATATAATCACGAAAATGTTGTAACTTCAAGTCTTCAACTTTTAGAAAAGGTAAAATAGTTGAGGGATGGTGAGTTAAAGAACTAAAGGGTGTAAAAATGTAAATTTACTTTTAATTTATACACCGTATATAAATACACCTTCATGCATTTACCTCCCAAAATGATCTGATCGGAACCCTAATTCCTATGCGAGAAGAAGATGAATCATCTTTATCGTCATCGATCAGGTATATAAATATCTGCACTTTATGTGTGCTCTGTTAATTACTATCAATTTTAATTTTTCTCCACTAAGTTGGTTTTACTGTTTAGTTTAGGGATGTACTTTATGTTTGCAATGTGTGACCCATCAAAATTTCTAATTTGCTAGCTTTTTTGCAACAGTTATTCGATATTAAATACACCCAATTTTTTATTTATTTAACTTGGACCCGACTCTAAACACAAAAGAATAAAAAGCCCCAATCTTTCATCTCCATAGGCATATACGGACTACAATATTCTTTCTAATTAAGGAACGCAGAGATCTTTAGTAAAGTTGGCTACGATTAGTCCTCAGTTTGGAAGCAGTAAACTAAAGCAAGCATGCAAGCAAACTGAAAACAATGAAGAATCAGACTCTGTTTGTGTGTAAACACTCCAACTGAATAACTCTGTTCCTTGTGTTTCTGCAGCTTGTCGGTTCTTTCTATCTTCGAGGACAAAGTGTTCTTCTAAATCCGCTACCGCTAGCAAGACAAATGAGGATACGCCAAAGGTGGTCTATAGTTTAGCTCCTGCTATGGGTCATAACCAGAGATTTTATGGTGAAGACACCAATATCAGAGTCCCTTGTATTCTGTGTGCTCTTGAAGAAGCTAAACTCACTCCAGAGGTAAAGATAACTTTTTTGCTCACATTCAATTTGTAGGTATTTTTGCTTCAGTAGGTTACAATTGTGTCTTTCACTTTACTCTCTTTAATGTTCTATTAGTCAATTTGCTAAACTATACTAGTATTTATGTATTTATTTATTTATTCTGCTGATGTTAATCCTGTCATAAAATAGAATTTTGTTTATATGCTTGCAGTTTCGAGGATCCGAGATTAATCAACTTATAGATATTAGAAAAGCTACATTGGAAGACATAACAAGCGTGCATTCAAGATCTTATTATTCTTTCATTGAGAAGGTAATACGTGTTTTATATGGAGCGGGCCTCAGGCAAAACAACTTTTTTGGTTAAACAAATAAGAGGGTGACACGTGGCTATTTGGGCATATGCACAACTGCCATGTGTTACCCACTCATATTCTCCTTTACTTGTTATACTATAATCTTTGTTTTTCAACCAACTCTTAAGAAAAGAATGAGAGGACGACACGTGACAATTGATGTATCTGTGTACATTTTTGTTTCACGCAAAATTGCTATTTGTCACCATCTCATCGTTTTTTATTTGCATTACCCTAAGATTTGTTCGACATGAACCAACTCACGTATATATGCATACATATAGTTGGGTTCTGGAAGGATCGGGGGGCTTAAAGTTGGATAAGTGGTATCAAACTTCACATGACATTTTATATGTTAAGATGCATCATTTTGTAGAAACTATTTCTTTTTGCAATCTTTACGTTATAACATGTTGAATGGTGATGTGAGAAATCGTTTCGTAATGCAATCTCATTAATCCCAACTTAAGGGCAAACCTCTCACATCTGTTTGCACACTTCTAACTGCTATCATAAGTGTGTGCATCAAATATCCAATTGGGATTGATGCCACCTCTTCTTATTAATGGTCATTTGTTTCTTTTAAATCTGTTTATATATAGTTAGTGGAAGACGCTAAACTCACTCCTGAGGTAAATATAACTTTTCTGCTTGCATTCATTTTATAGGTATTTATGCTTCAGTAGGTTAGAATTGTGTCTTTCACTTTACTCTCTTTAACGTTCTATTAGTCAATCTGCTAAACTATAGTAGTATTTCATTGAGAAGGTAATACGTGTTTTATATGGACCGGGCCTCGGGCAAAACAACTTTTTTGGTTAAAACAAATAAGAGGGTGACACGTGGCTAGAGTATTTGGGCATATGCACAACTGCCATGTGTTACCCACTCATATTCTCCTTTACTTGTTATACTAGAATCTTTGTTTTACAACCAACTCTTTTTTGTAATATAAACTTATGGTAAAACAAGTAAGAAAAGAATGAGAGGGCGACACATGACAATTGATGTATCTGTGTACATTTTTGTTTCACGCAAAATTGCCATGTGTCACCATCTCACCGATTTTTATTTGCATTACCCTAAGATTTGTTCTACATGAACCAACTCATGTATACATGAATACATATGGTTGGGTTCTGGAAGGATCGGGGGGATTAAAGTGGGATAAGTGGTATCAAACTTCACATGACCTTTTATGTTAAGATGCATCATTTTTTATAGAAACTATTTCTTTTTGCAATCTTTACGTTATAACATGTTGAATGGTGATGTGAAAAATCGTTTCGTAATGTGATCTCATAATCCCTACTTAAGGGCAAACCTTTCACATCTGTTTGCACTAAACCTTCACAGTGAAGGTTTTGTTTTTTCATCAAACGAATTTTCACATCACTTTGAGTATGGTATAACATGTTTTTGATGTGAAAAATGTTATGTGAAGTTTGATCCCACTAATCCTAAGAAACTTAAGAGGGATCCCACCTGGTGGTCAGTCAGAGTAAGGACTTGCAAAACTTAATATTCCACAGAAACCTGTTTTGTCACAAAGCTTGTTGTTCTAGGTTATGTGATTTTGGTTAACGAATATCACGTAATCACTTTCAAAGCACACTTCTAACTGCTATTATAAGTGTGCATCAAATATCTATTTGAGATTGATGGCACCTCTTCTTATTAATGGTCTTTTGTTTCTTTTAAATCTGTTTATAAATAGGCAGTGGAACATGCTAAGGCTTCAGAAGATGGCTTTTTCGGAATTGAAACCTCCGAATTCCCCACTTATGTCACTAGCACGGTAAGAGCATTTCTTGTGCACAAATTTGTTTTCTGAAATTCCTTTTTATTTGATCATGTGATGAAGTGTAACTCTGTTTCATAGTTTTTTTGAATCCGCTCAAAATGCAAGATTTTGAATCAAAATTACAAATCTGCTAATCAATTATTCTCAAACCTTCCCTCTAATAAGCTGCTATCAAGAAATTAGAGGCCCAAAAAAATATTTACAATATCATTTACAAAGTTATTATTTGAGTACATTGCATAAATGGCCCCACAATACCCAACCCGGTTGACCATTTTACTTCTGATATTTTTGTATATTATGAAGAACATAGATAGTCAGATATATGGATGCAGATTTTGATATTTAAGAATCATAATATCATCATATATGCACTTTCTGATACACAACAAATCAAAAGTTGCGTTTTTTCCCTACTAATGCTTCAAAATGTGATAAACCCTTTAATTGGGAATACTATAAACCGTTTTACGTTTGTTGACTTGTACGATTTGAATTCGAAAATATTGAGCTTACAAAATTATTCTTATGCACGCAGACACTAAATGAATCATTGATTGCTGCTGGAGCAGGCCTATCGTTGGTTGATGCTGTGGTGAGCCTAACTCAAATGTATGTCTGTGTTAGCTAGTAGCCACGAAATAATGAATTGTTCGTATGCTGAAATGTAGGTGGCAACATCAAAAATCAATGGGAACCCTCCTGTTGGTTTTGCCTTGATAAGACCTCCTGGACATCATGCCGTTCGAGATGAGGCCATGGGAGGTTGTATTTTTGGTAATGTATCTATTGCAGCACGATACGCTCAGCGCACCCATGGACTAAAACGTGTTCTCATAATCGATTTTGATGCCCATCATGGGAATGGGACAAGTGATGCATTTTATGATGACCCAGACGTATTCTTTCTTTCAGCTCACCAAGTAAGCAACAAACTAAGAAAGCATCCTATAAATATCTTTTTTGAGCATTTTATCTATTAATTTGTTTGAAGAAAAACACAAGTTTTCAAACTCACGAAAATGGATCTACTCATTTGAACCATACCCTGTGAATAAATATTCAGGATCATGTTTTCAATATTCATATTTGATTAAAATAGCATCTCAATGCTGGCTGCAATATATTTACTGATCTAGGATGGACGCTACCCTCTTGAAACCGGCAAGTTTAATGATATCGGATGTGGGAATGGTGAAGGGGCAACACTTAATTTGCCTTTACCAGAACGTTCTGGTGATATCGCAATGCGAACTGTGTTTGATGAAGTCATCGTACCTTCTGCCCAAAAATTCAAGCCGGATATAATTCTTGTATCAGCAGGGTACTCAATATCTTTCATCTACCTAAACCGCACACAAAAGCACGTTACTTATATATATTTCCGTTAATATAGTTGTTTATGAAATATATATTTGTTTATGTTTGTTCAGATACAACGGACATTTTATGGAATCAACGAGTGACTGGCAGGTGACAACCAGAACGTCTTACATGCTAGCATCAGGCATTAAGCAGCTTGCAAAAGATTTATGTGGTGGTCGATGCGTGTTTTTCTTGGAAGGGGGATGGTACATGCGTACTCTTGCGTTTTCTATTGCTGAATCTTTCCGTGCTTTTATTGGGGAACCGAGCATGGCAAACGTATTTGAGAAACGGTATGATGAGTATCTGAAGGATGAACCATCTAGTCAGATTAAACAAGCCATTCAGAGGATCAAGAACTTGCATTCTCTTTAACTCCGCTCTTATAGCTTGCAGGTTTATATCGTGGGTTTGGGAAAGCAATAAAATAAGTGCATTTTTCCTCGAAAATGCACTTGTATACAGAAGCTAAAAAAGTGTGTTGGTGTTCATAAGCACTTAAAAAATGCTCTCCCAAACACACTTGTTATTTTAAGCGTTTCTCTTTTCAGTGTACTCATAAATTATTATCTGCTTAATGTGTGCATTGTATCTATAAATATTATTTTTGTAGTATTATTTACCATATTTATAATGTAGCAAAAGATTATGGAATATTTATGTTTTTTCTAGGTTCAGTGTCCAATCCAACTAGGGGTAGTCATATGGATTCATATTGTGTTAGATTTAAAACAATGTTTTAGCATTGATTATTAGACGATTTTAAGTTTTATTCTTCTTCTGATTCCTTAATTATAATATTTATTTTGATAACTATATGTTCTATACATCTTATTCTTTATAATATACGTGCGTATATTATTTGGTTCGTGGTTTTGAACCAAAACTACAAGAACCAAACCGGTACCATAGCGGACCAAAACCAAATTACATGGTGCGGTTCATGATTCTTAATTTTTCATTTAGTGATTCATGGTCTGGTGCAGTCATGGTCCGGTTTGGTGCGGTTTTTAGACCACGTACACCCCTAAATCCAACCAGACACTAAATGATTCATTGATTGCTGCTGGAGCAGGCCTATCGTTGGTTGATGTTGTGGTGAGCCTAACCCTAATTTTACGTTTGTTTTAGCTAGTAGCCACGTAATAACGAATTGTTCATATGCTGAAATGTAGGTGGCAACATCAAAAATCAATGGGAACCCTCCTGTTGGTTTTGCCTTGATACGACCTCTTGGACATCATGCCGTTCGAGATGGGGCCATGGGAGGTTGTATTTTTGGTAATGTATCTATTGCAGCAAGATACGCTCAGCGCACCCATGGACTAAAACGTGTTCTCATAATCGATTTTGATGCCCATCATGTGAATGGGACAAGTGATGCATTTTATGATGACCCAGACGTATTACTTCTTTCAGCTCACCAAGTAAGCAACAAACTAAGAAAACATCCTATAAATATCCATTTTGAGCATTTTATCTATTAATTTGTTTGAAGAAAAACAGAAGTTTTCAAAACTCACATAACCAGATCTACTCATTTGAACCATACCCTGTAAATAAATATTCAGGATCATGTTTCCAATATTCATATTTGACTAAAACGAGTTTTTTTAACCCGCACGTTACGTCGGGACTTAAAAATGTGTACTTTTTGGTGAGTAAATTATATACACACTAAGATATAACCTGCAACATATCAATATACATTATACGCACGTGAAGAAGTAAAATGTTAATATTTTAAGAGAATGTTTGAAGAGCTTTAATTTTAAAAGATATATATGAATGTGATACTGTGATAGATATAATATGTTATAGTATATTAACTAATAACTTTGGATCTGGTTTGTTTATTTTTTAAGAACAATTGCTTATCATTATAAGATATTAATTTTTTGTTGAATATACTATGCAATATATGCATTTTTATTTCACTTCATATTTATCTAAGGCATCAAACTATGCTGGAATCGATTTTTTTATATAATTATTTATCCTCACATACATTATATTATGTTTAACATATATACTATGAAAAATAGACAATTTTTATTCACATTTTTCAAGAGCATGTTTCAAGAGCTTTAGTGTATAAAGGAAAATTAAATAAACGTGATAGCATTAATATGTAGACTTGTAGAGTTTATTGACCAATTACGTTATCCGATTACTATAAAAAAAATTATGAACAATAATTTGTTTTTATATGACATGAATATTATTTTTAACTTATAATGCAAAATACAAGTTTTCATTAACTTCACCATTTAGATTTTGTAACTTTGTTTGTAAATATCCATTGTTAAACAATGATATAAATTATTATATATATATATATGTGTATATATATATGTATATATACAACTTAAGTGTAAAAATAATATATATGTTAATAATATTAAATTTTTATAGCTATTATGAATTATCAAATAAATCTAATATCTTTCACCTCATATCTTTCTTTTATTATATAATCTATTATTATTTATTAATTATATATATTGTGACCACAAACAATAGATACCACATGATCTTGAATTATATATTACTTTTTTAAAAGTGAGTTGCAATAGTAATAGTTGAGTTCAAATAGGTTAGGAATAGTGAAATTACCAATTTGGTGATTGTATGTATGTAAATAGCATCTAAATGTTGGCTGCAATATATTTATTGATTTAGGATGGATGCTATCCTCTTGAAACCGGCAAGTTTGATCATATCGGATGTGGGAATGGTGAAGGGGCAACACTTAATTTGCCTTTACCAGAACGTTCTGGTGATATCGCAATGCGAACTGTGTTTGATGAACTCATCGTACCTTCTGTCCAAAGATTCAAGCCGGATATAATTCTTGTATCAGCAGGGTACTCAATATCTTTCATCTACCTAAACCGCACACGAAAGCACATTATTTATATATATTTCCATTAATTATACTTGTTTATGAAATATATTTGTTTATGTTTGTTCAGATACAACGGACATTATATGGAATGAACGAGTAACTGGTAGGTGACAACCAGAACGTCTTACATGCTAGCATCAGGCATTAAGCAGCTTGCAAAAGATTTATGTGGTGGTCGATGCGTGTTTTTCTTGGAAGGGGGATGGTACATACGTACTCTTGCGTTTTCTATTGCTGAATCTTTCCGTGCTTTTATTGGGGAACCAAGCATGGCAAACGTATTTGAGAAACGGTATGATGAGTATCTGGAGGATGAACCATCTAGTCAGATTAAACAAGCCATTCAGAGGATCAAGAACTTGCATTCTCTTTAACTCCGCTCTTATAGCGTGCAGGTTTATATCGTGGGTTTGGGAAAGCATAAAAATAAGTGCATTTTTCCTCGAAAATGCACGTGTATTCAGAAGCTAAAAAAGAGTGCTGGTGTTCATAAGCATTAAAAAAATGCTCTCCCAAACACACTTATTAGTTATTTTAAGGGTCTCTCTTTTCAGTGTACTCATAAATTACCAACTGCTTAATGCGTGCATTGTATCTATATATATTATATATTTGTTGTATTATTTACCGTATTTATAATGTAGCAAAAGTTTAGGGAATATTTATGTTTTTTCTCGGTTCAATGTCCAATCCAACCAGAGTTGCGAGTTTTAGTTCATTCATCACGTCGCAAATATATATATATATATATATATATATATATGGAAGATCAATAGGGAAGTAAAAAATGAAGGAAGGAGGGAACCAATTTTTAGCCACGCACTCTCGTTAACGTAAAAATCAACGTGGTGACAAACTTGTAAATAGCTTGAAAACATCACTCAGATCGTTAACATGCATTTCGAAAGCATGTTAATTAAAATCATATTTTCAGCATGTTAACATTCATTTACGATGAATGTTAACGCATATGCATTATTATACACCGATGAACGTTATGTTATCACATTCAATAGTGTATAATAACATATATAAATTAATATCATCATAAATGAATGTTTAAGAGTATTAAGTTGTAATTTGATTAACATGCTTTGCAAATGAATGTTAACGGTTTGAAAAAATTTTAATCTGTAAATTCAATTGGAATGACAATCATATTTTGATTAATTACTTGTTTATAAGTTTTGTACGATCAACTTCGTTTAATTTTATTATTTTCATTGTCAAATCAAAATTTACTCAAAAACCCAAAAGTTACTCCAATATTAATAATTTTTGATGAATTAGAATTACGACGAATTGAAGATATCTATGATTGCTATTGATGAATTCGAAGATTAATAATGTTTTTGATTGTTGAATCTTTGAATTTCATGCTTTAATTTGGAATTTTAGCTTAAAATTAATTAAATGGGTATTGTGGATGAATATGGAAGAGAAGAAAAAAAAAATGACTGGTTGAGGTTTGCTTCCCTCCTTCCCCTAATCTTGAAGCTTCCTTCTTGATTCTTCCCATATATATATATATATATATATATATATATATATATGAGAAAAGTTCAAAGAATAATAGTAAAAAAAATGGAGAATGGAGCAATCAATAGTATTGCTCCATTTCAAAAACTCATTTTCACCTCTTTTTTTTTCAAAGTTAAATATCTCACAAATCGTATGTCTATAAATTATAAAAATTGCATATTCGGAATCAACGTCTTTTTCTCTTCGATTCTAGATCCAACAAGATACACTTTCGACAAAGTTTTTTTTCTCTCCATTATTTTGGGTTTTAATGTGAAATCACATGCGATTTAATACTAAAAAATAATCACACCCGCTTATATCTCCGATTAAACTTCTAATTCAAATCATTGATGATATAAAGAGATTCAAACATGAAAAACTAAGTTGTAATCACATACGATTGAACATCAAAGTATCAATCACATGTGATTAAAGGGTAATCAAATGAGAATTCTCAAATCATTAACTATAATCATACAATTAAGTAAAAATCAAGTTGAAATCATACATGAATTATCATATATCGGTAAATTTCTTATCAAATATCAAATTTTAATTGAAAATCATATGTGATTATATAACAAATCACTTGTGATTAAGTGTATAAATAACAATCACATGTGATTTATAATGAAAACTATTGCAATTTTTAGATTTTTATTTATAACTATCAATGTGGGTGAATATTCAGTTATAATCACGTGTTAAGTACCAAATACCATGAACAAATAATCGTGAATAAATTTTAATTTTTCATCATAAATCACATGTGATTATATTGTCAAATCCAGTAAAAAAAGCGTAGAAAAAAATTGGTCAAAAGTATATCTTATGACATCTCTAATCGAAGAGAAAAACGCGTTGGTTCTGAATATGTAATTTTTATAATTTATGAAATTACGGTTTGTGAGATAATTAACCAAGGGGATAAAAAATAGAAGTGGGTTTTGTAGAGAAATTGAAAAATCCTATTGGCTCTTCCATTCTCTACTTTTTTAGCAATCTTAAAATAACTCACCTCATATATATATATATATATATATATATATATATATATATATATATATATATATATATATATACTTGTATACTTATCTATCTATATTTTATATCTCTAAAACATAGATTTTTTCTTGCATTTTAGCCATGCTACATCATCTCATTACCTTTTACTAAAATCTTCCTAATCATACCACATCATTAATTTAATTTTTCCATAAAAATTCATAAATCTTTCCTTTCTTTTTAACCATGCCACATCATCTTATTACTTTTTTTAAACCCTCTTAATGATGCCAAATCATTATTAATTTTTCCTGTAAAAATTCATAATTACTAACACTTTCACTTTAAAAACTTACATTCATTAACAAACTACTACGTTCTATTTTATAAAAAGTCATAATTCAATATTATTATAATTTATAATACAAACTTATCAAATTTTTATAACTGATACATTACAAGTACCTAATATTATCACCATTAACTATTATGTTTTAAGAAAATTAGTTTTAATTAAATATATGGAATTGATTATTTTTTGTGCAATTTAATATATGTTACTATCGAGTTCAATAATAAATTTTAAACTTTGAACCAGTGGCATAACCAGGATTTTATTCGTGGGTGGGACGACATGTCAACTAACTTGCTTATTACTATAATGCATAGTTGTTAAACTCTTACGATTCACGAGTCGACTCTTACGAGTCAGCTCAGAAATTCAAAAAACGAGGCGACTCGGACCCCGACTCGTAAATGACTTGACTCTTACGAGTCATTTATTGACTCTTCCGAGTCGTGGGTGACTCTTACGAATCAGAAACCGGACACACGTTTAGTGTAATCTAATAAAAAATATAAAATGACAAAATATGATAGGAAATGACTAATAATCCATTATAAATTAAACATTTGTGTTGTTTAATGACTTTCATCATGTTTTACTTCAATTAAGGATAGAAATCTAAACAATAATATACATATAGATATAAATATATGTATTTATTGTAAAATTACAACTCTTACAAGTCGAGTTGAGTCACGAGTTAAAAATCAATACTCCGAATCACGTATTGAGTCACGAGTTAACAACTATGCTATAATGTACCAATTTTTTTCAAAGGCAACTAATGATATATTTCAAACAGAGCTAGAGTTAGAGCTAGAACTAGAGGTAGACTACATCAACAATGTCATCTTTTTACGCATCATATCTTTCATAATTTGTATGGTTAACATACACACACAAAACTTACACTGGAAGTAGATTTAGCACACAAGAAAAACTGTGTAAAAAAAATAAATTTGATCTTATTTTCTCTTTTGCCATGGTGATTATTAAGAAAGCATAGTAGCAAGTGGCTAACAAAAGGAAAATCTAAATCTAATAACAACTAGCGAATTTTCAGTGATAGTAAACTAAAATGAAAAATTAAAAATGGAATTTAAGGAACAAACTAGTTTACTATACTAGTAATGAAACTAAAATAAGGTTAAAAAACGTATGAAAAACGATATATACAATTATATACATTCAAAAAGTAAAATAAATAAAAAATTAATATATTATGCCTTGAAGATATTTGTATTTTTTTATTGGATGTGCCAGATATAATTTTAAGTGGGTGAGTCAAGTAGAGTTGCAGTGCACAAATCTTATTTTTACATGCCATATATCCTTAATCACCATCTTTGGGTGGGTGGGCCATAGCCCTCTCTGTGTCCACCACAGCTCCGACACTAGTTTTTCGGTTTAAACCGAAACCAAACCGAATCAGTTTTCGGTTGCGGTTTGGTTTTGAAAATGAATTCGGTTTTCGATTTTGCTCTCAAAATTTTCAAAACCGAATACACTGAACCGATTACATCGAGGAAACTGGAAACCGAACCGATGAACACCCCTATATCAGTTAATTGGAAAGTTAATTGTTTTAATTTTTAATTGAATATACACATATTCTATTATTAATTTAATAAAATATTTAAATCTTTATAACACGGCTACAGTTTCTATATAAATGTCTTCAAAATCATATATATACACACTAGTAAGTTAAACGGTTGTGCAAGGTAAGAAAAGGCTTATATCAACTTTTATGATGTTACATGTATAATATTTTTATGATTCCTGATCGATAAAAATGGAGATAAACTACTATAACGATGATAACGTGTAACTAATTTATACAACCGATTAAGGCTTTCAATTCGTAATTTAAAAAAATCTTAAATAACTAAACAAATAAAATTATACTACAAACTTAAATTAAAAAGTTACACCTAATCATCTTAAAATTTTACTATATGCGTTAATATTTTGATGAGCTAATGTGTTTTTTTTAACAGTAATCCTACAACCTAGCTCAAATAATGCGTACAACGACGAAATCCACGTATATTAAATCTTACGTATTAAAATCTTAAATTTTCTCAATAATCAAAAATAGTAAACTGAAGCAACAAGTTCAACTATTTTTGGTAAATTTAAAGAACTCTATTATTATATTTAAATTACACACTATATTTAAATTTAAATAATTCAATTACATATTGTCAATTTGCGAATACATATTATCAATATTAACTTTCGTTCTTTCAAACTTTTAACATTAATATGTACAATATTTCATTTAATCGATAGATGGTGAAGTCGATAATAATTGTTTTGCTTTATTTTGTTAGTTGAGAGGTTAGAGAACTGATACCATCTATATTAGTTTTGGTGTTAGTTAACACATTATGCTACTTTACGTGTCATGTTTAACATTTGATATAAATGATTTTTTTTATTTAATAAATCGACAGAATTAATAAGAGAATATAAACAAAATTTCATTTTTAACTAATTTAATTTCATATACGTACCATTCAACTCTCTTCAAATTGTAATGAATAAAATTACTAATCTCACTATGTATCAAAGTAGTCCTAAAGATAAGAATTTGTGACTACACATGCTAAGTTTTAAAAGCTTGAGGTAGGGGTGTTTACTATTTGGACAAACCGAATTGTTCAATTAGACAATTTAGTTTTGACTATTTAATTCTGATTATTTGTTTTTTTGGATCGGTTCTGTTTAAAATCGAATATTTATTTTGGTTTTTGGATTGATTTTGGTTACCATTGTAAAAACCGAATAGTCCAAATTGATCGAATTTTAATATACTTTGAAAATATTTTCAACATATGTACAAATTAATTTTGTTAATCACCTACTATTATGTATCATGATACCATTATTAACTTTATTAATCATTTATCATAAAATTCTCAATTATATTATTGTTTTGACTTGTAAATTATTAAACTTTTGTCAAGAACTTACGAAACGTGTCAATTAGTTTTCTTTAATATTCAAGTTTTTTGATACTGTTTTAATTATTTTATTATTTATATATGAAAGCATAAACCAAATAGTAAAAAACTGAATAAATCGAATAGTAATTCGGTTCGGTTTGGTTTTTTACTTGTTCGGTTCGGTGTCAATTTTTCAAAATTGAAAATCGATCGGTTTTTATCTATTAAGTTCGGTTTAAACTGAATTAACTGAATGAACACCCCTAGCTTGAGATGCCATTCTATGTACACATTTGGTTGGTTATATATGTAAGAAGATTTACTATGGATTTGATTTTATTTATTTATTTATTTATTTATTTTTTTTTTGCCAAAGTGCTTAGTTGCTAATAATATATTATTTTATTTTATATTTACAAAGGGTTGTATAACGCACCACATTTTTTTATATACAAAGTCGGAAGCGCAATCCCATTCATTTTATATAATAAATGACATGACGTCATTTACCAAAAACATTATACATACTATAAGTATTATCTGTTAAATTACAAACTATTAAAAAGTATCTGGACAATATAAAGTATCAAAATAATATCAGAGTAGTCATGGTCAACAACTTTCAAGCACTCCTTCCCCAGTCCCATTCTAGTCAAAACCTGCAAGGAGTAAACAACGGAATTAACACGAAGCTAAGTGAATAAACCTGTTACAAGCAGTTTGACTTAGCTCAACATAAATAATTATCAACAATTAACACATAGACTCAACATCACCAAGAGGATCGGTGGTCCTTGTGGCGTCCTCAGACCGCGGTGGCCCACCAAGCAACACTTATGATCACTGCAGGCCAATACAGTGACTTACCGATAGCTGGTTACTACCTTTAGTCAATATGTGTTCCATTCTCAACACATGATCACAAATCTCACATTGACTAACCTGTAGTAACCCAGCCCAAAAATCGTTGACCTCCGAATCACCAAATGCCATAAGGCGACTCATCACATATTACACGTGTATTTCATAAATCAATAGTCAACAATTCAACAATCACAATAGCAACTATGTTCACTTCTTGTAACCAAATATGTTACAACCAAATCACCCTGAGAGTACAAGTCCACTCACCTGTCAACTTTGGTCCAACTACTCAGCTGACTAATCACTGAGTCTTCGGCGTGTCTGAAAACACAACAGAATTACAATTAGTAATTCATTCCACAATCGTACATTTTAATCAAATGTAACATTAACTTAATATCAGTAAATATATCAGTTATCAAGTACAATGTAGTATTACAACATTCAATAGTACATATCACCTTTATAATACAATATTAGAACTGATAACACGTAAAAAGTCATGCTTTTACGTACGTTATCTTCCACATTTTAGGCACAAAGTTAACAAAAACATACTTAAAAGGACATTATTCATAAAGTTTTGTTAACTAAGTCAAAACGGAGTCGATGTTTGAAAAATCACTAAAAATGGCAAGAAAAACATAAGAAACCGGGCAAAACTGCTTTATCACACCACCGTTCACTCATTTCAATGCAATTTAAGCTACGCTCCGAGTTATGACCTCTAACTTATGTCATTCTCTTCGTTAGGAAAATACGAACGCGTGGGCATAAAGAACGCTTAAAACGGATAAACGACGAAGAAGTTACGCCCGAACGAAGAAACAGGAAACCGAGAGGCCAGGATACGGTTGAACCAGGCCGTATACGGCTGGTCCAGGCCGTATACGGCTGGACCTAGACCGTATACGGTCTGTGTATACGGCCCAGTTTGCCCGTATTCACCCTGTGCACAGCCGTATACGGTCCAGTTTGCCCGTATTCACCCTAACTCAGCCGTATCGTGTGTTTGGGTGATAAAAATCTGATTTTTGTTTGCCCTTGCGATACGGTTGTGCATTTTGTGATTTGGATACGGTCTATGGATACGGTTGTGCGTTTTCTATAAATACTAGCCTCATTTCATCATTTCAACACACCATCACATCTCACAACATTCAACACACTTTCAATTCTTCGTTTTCTTATATTTTTATATTTTTAGTCTCTCTCTAGAATAGTTTAGGTAGTTTCTCTCTCTATAGTTTCTCTCTCTAGAGAGAGAGTTAGATAGGTAGTTGGTTAGCAGTAGAGAGAGAGAAAAGCTGGTATTGTAATCACGGTGTAATAAGAAGCATTCTTGGTACAAGACTCTGCCTTTTCTTTTCAGTTGTTACTCTGCTCAATTTTACTGGTGATATCTCTCTTTTCATACTTATACTATGTCCGAATTATTTCTGCCTGTTTGTATGATGTATGTTATTACTATTGCCATGTTTGTTGAGTAGTGTGTTGTTGCGGTTGTTGAAATGTAGATAGTTAGAAGTAGGGATGATGTTGAATTAATCTTTAAATCTATATAATTGGGAATTGTTATATTTGTTATGTCTATACTTATCATGCATCTAGACCTAGCTATGGATCACCCTTTCCAGTCCTTCGCGTGACTGCTACTTTAGGCTTAGAACCTGATCAACTCTAGGTACAGTAGGAAGTTATCTGTGTTATAGTAAAGAAGCCGTGTTTGTCACTGTAATTCGGCTGAAATACTGAGTATAGCTTTGGAAACACCACTGGTGGAGTACAACGTGGAAGCTCCGGAAAAAGCCGTCTGTGCCGGCACTGTGGATTACCTAGAGACCCTAGAATATGGCCTAGAAACCAATATAGCTGTGGAAGTGCACAGTACACCGTCAGGCTACCCCTGTAACTGAAGCTATGGAAACACTTCGATAGTATACACCGTATATGTACCTAGGGATGGAAAGCTGTGGAAACATCATAGTACACCGTAAATACATCCTCGGTTATACGAATCTGTGAAATTATCTAAGTGCGGTACATCGTAAACGGTTCCTAGGTTAGTACACTGTGGAAGGAGTATGCATTGTACCCCGCTGGTGTTCCTAGGGCTGAATGACTGATTGCAAAGGAGAGGCAAATCATGACAGAAGTAGTTGAACTAATAAAACGCAATGCATGAGTCTGGAGATGAAAGTCAAGCCCAGCAGTGGTTCGGAGTTCTTAAAACCCCCAGACTCTACAAAACTGATAGTTTAGAATAACAAGTTAATAATCTGAACATATTTAGGAAATGGCATTTACATTTAGGTGTTAAGAACGGTCAGAATAACCCAAGTGGCGGTCTGTTACCTTATTCATGCACCCTTGAAGGGTCACTTGTCCAAAAAGACAGTGTGGGGGGTTGAGCAACCTGTTCTGATCAGAATCACGATAGCCTAGGTCTCGTGACATACTAATTCTGGTACTTAACCAGAATGAGTAGGGTCCTAGTGTTTACACCCATAATGCATCTGTTTATTAACTGAAAATGTCCCCAATTATCTTTATAATAAGCATCATCCCCGCAACTGATTATTGAAGTTTCAACTGCCGCAATTCTCTATCTGTCTACCTAGCTACCGATTCTACTCTATCTTATTTACTTTTCCTGTCTTTAGTTAATTAGTTAATTAAATTAGAAAACCACCAAAACCTACCTATCAGCACAAAACCCATCCTAAATGCGAAACTCTGTCTTTGGCATCACTTCGTTTCAATTCGCTCCGATTTAAGAACGACCTCGAGTTATACTTACTGCTTACTCACCCTGTGTGATAGGTAGTACTTATAAATTGAGTCCCCAGCTCTTTATAAAGTTAAAACTTCCTCGACGCGCGCTCTGACGGACGGTCCGACGGTGGGGTGAAAACCCGACTGACCGTTTGGGCGCCGTCAAGTTTTTGGCGCCGTTACCGGGGATCGTAGAGCGTTACGATTCTGAAGCCGCCTTAGATAGAATAAGCAATTAGGAGATCCTTTTCGTGTAGGTTATCCTTAACCTATTCGAAAGTTACTTTACTTAGAATAAATTAGCTTAGTTTAAAATAAAATAAAAAATCAAAAAAAATATCTTTCTACGATTCGCCGCCTTCTTGTCCCATTTCTCTATCCGCCTCTAAGACGACTGAAGAAATGACGACTATGGACGACGCTGAGTTCTTCGACCACTTGGAACCATAGTTGAAATCCGACTTTCACTCATCACCAGAAGAAGCCTCCGCTACCCCAGACGACGATTCTAGAACCTTAGGGAAATTCTTAGATCTTGACTTAGGAACCCATAAATCTCAACAGAAGATCTCAACTTCTGCTTCTAGCATTCCAAGCTATCAGGTTTTACCTGCGCCTGAGATTAAATATTCCTTAGAAAATATCCCTAGATTCCCTGATTTTGCCGATAATATTCTTGAAAACACTCAATCCTTTCATTCCTCATCTAATGAAGAACGAATCCCCATAAGGAATGAGGATATTCGTGAACATCTTCCAAAATCACCAATTTTTGAACATTCGTACACCATCTATCGTGTTGTTGATAAGGAGATACCGAAAGATTCAGAAGGTAATGAAATCCGATACGTTGGTTATTCGTACACCATCTATTTGGCTTGCACCGATTATGCATCAGTTTCACAAACCATGATTAATCATTATGTTGCAGCAATGATAAAAGAGCTTGAGCTATTAACTTCTAAAGATCCTTCGATCACTCTCGTAATTTCTGGAAAAATTCCATTCTTCGTAGATCCTGCCGCTTATATAATCACCAAGTTGCAAGAAATATTTCCTGGAGCTGATGACGACAAGATAGAAGCCGTTTTCTTTGCCGAAAGAAAAGATATTCACGTTAAACTCGCTTCGTTGTTCGATCAATCCAAATTCCTTTTACCGTTTCTCAAAAATCTTTAATTTGAGATATCACCATTGCAGTGCAAACTACAAATGGAGATCCCGACTCAAAAGAGGAACTTAGGTTTCAGAGAATTTTAGGAAATCTTCTTCACGATCTTAATAATATAGACCGCGGTCTGCGAATAGGAATTTCAAGTAAAAAGAAAGTTAGAAAGGAATTTAAGAAGTTTGTTAACAATCTGCTAGAATTAGGCCAGAAAGAATGTAGGATTCTTAGCGAATTCGAAAATTTTTCATTACGCCCTGCCAAGCTAGTTGATTATGTCGTTAACATTCTAAACTGTGATTTTATTCCTCGCTATACTTTAAGATTGCTTTCAATCAATCCTTTTTAAATAGATTTGGAATAATAGTCGAGCTACAGACTTGAAACAAGCGCTTTTTGGGAGGCAACCTAAATTTTTAATTAGGTCTTTAAAATAATTTTCTTAGGTTAAAAATAAGTTAGTTTAGTTAATGGTTTAATTTGTTTTAGAAAAAGAAAAGAAAACCTTTTAAAATCTTTGTCTCCGCAAAATCTGCGCAGTTTCTGAAAACTTGAAAATCTTAAATCAAAATATTTTATAAAGTTTTAAATTGCTTATATTTTAAAGAGTCAAAATTTTAAACCAAAAATATTGTTTATTTTTATCTAGTTAAGTAGTTTTCCTTGCATTTTAATAAAACAATCTTTTGTTGCGCACAGTCAAATACCAAATTTTAAACTTTTGCTAAAATATTTGGCTAAGGTTTTTAATTACCCATAATACCTAGTAATTATATTTTAAAGGTTATTTATGCACAAATGGTAAAAAGGAGAAGTAAATAAAAAGGGGTAAAAATATGGTCAAACAAAGTCAAAACCACAAAAACAATTCTTTCCCCCTCCTCCTTCTTCCTTGGCCGCGGCTCCCATCACCACCATACCAAACCCACCATTTTTCACCATTGTTAACCAAATCAAGCTTCAAACCTTCATCTCTAGGTCACTTTTATGTCATCCAACATCATTGCATCTTCATTAAGGTAAGATCCAAGCTTAAAATACCAAAATTCTCTAACTTTGTTAACTTAGGGTTTCAAGTTAGTTTTTGATGATTTGTGCTTTACATTGCGAAATTGAGCTTTGATTCTTGCTTAGTGATGATATAGGATGATGTAGGAACTAGCATTACTTCTTAGATTGAAGCAATTTGATGTTTGACTTTGGAAAGTTGACTATATTTGACTTTTGTGACTAGTAAACCCATTTTGGCCAATTAATGATTAAATTGCTTATGATAAGTTGTTTGTTGATTGATTAATGCTAAATATGATTAATATAGCTTATTCATTTGCTTCATTTGTGGTTAAGTGTGTAATATGGTCAAGTTAGCAAATTAAAGTAAGCATGGAAAGTTGACTTTTGTTGAAACGTCACCATTTTGAAACAAAACCTTTGATAAAATGATGTTTTAATTTAAGAAGATGCTAATGCCTTGCTTTGATTTTCTAATGCAAGTTAGTATTATGATAGATTTGGCAAATGATAAAAAGGAAACCTTACTTTGGTAATGTTGACTTTAAAAGTCAAAATGCTTAATTTTATTAATACTAGTAACCATTCTAGTTAAAAAAGTCATGGTGGTGTTGTAAAATTATATCTTTGAAAGTATTATAGTAAATCTTAAATAGATACTACATTTTCCTAAATCAAACTACTTTTAAATTCAAAAAAAAAAATAGTATCTACTTGAAAGAATACCATAATTACTTAAAAAGATACAATCAAGTAACACATTTGTCAACTAGAGAAGCTTTGTTGCGATACTTGCATGATATGGTCAAAATTGCTATACACTTGTTTAAATATCATGGTTTGTTTGCATGCGGTAATAGGTTATACTTGCCATGATAAGGTAATTACATGATTAAGGTTTAATTCTTTATCATACATGCTTGTTATGGTCAAATCAGTCTTTGAATTTTCTTGTAGAAACCCTTAAGACCTAATAGCCTATTATTGTAAACCAAAGTTTCTTGTGGTGATTGAAAATTGAGTTTGCTGGTATTATTAGCTATTACAGGTTTTTGGGACTGCTCATATTCTAAAGCCCACATTTCGAATTTTTATTCAAAATTGGAAATACGATTTAGTCAAATAATTTGTAATTATTTCTGGTAATTCACTATGTTCTTGTTTTCTCTTATTTTTCAGATGACTGATTTTCCCCGATATATCAGAAAATCCATCAAGGACCCAGAAAAACGGGAAAGATATCAGACATCGCTAACACATCAGTTGGGAGAAAATAGGTACTTAGTATGGGAAGATTTGGAGCAAATCGGTTTAAAGGAAGGGTTTGAAAATTTGATAATGTTTAAGGTAGGGAAGCGACATCTGCGTGCATGGAAGAATCTATTTGAAATTAAGGAAAATGTTTATCAAGAGTTAGTTGCTGAGTTCATGGTAACATTCCAGTTCGACAAAATGATTGATAAGCTAAATGATGACCGAATGATTAGATTCAACTTCATGGGAAATCCTCACCACATATCATTAGCAACCTTTGCCAGACATCTTGAATTGTACACAGAGTATCAAGTTACCACTCCTTTCTTCCTGAAGGCAAACACTGAGGTAAAACAGCGAGACCACACTGCTATTTGGCAAGAATTGATTGGAAATCAGTTCCAGTCCAATGTCAAGGCCACTTCCTTTCTTGATAAGCACTACCAAGTTCTCCACAACCTCATCGCTTGCAGCATTCGAGGAAAAAGGAAGACTAAGGGAGCTGTTGGGGTAAAGGACTTGCAGATCATTAAGAGCATTATAGAGCAGGAACACGTTAATGTTGCCTATCTGGTTGCTGATAGAATCCTTACTGAGTCGGGTTACACCGAGTCAGAGTTTGCATATATGGGAGCGATAATCACTAAGTTAGTTAGGAGAATGGGGCTGTTGACTGAGGAGGTGATTGGTAACCTGACACCAGTAGCAAACAGGGTATCTAAGCCATATGACATTAACTATATGGTTAGGGTTTGGTTGCTAGAGAAAGATGCTGATGGGCAGATAAGATGGAAGGATGGTGATATCATTCCGGGAGTTCGAATGAGGCCCCCGAGGAGCAAGAGTGTTAGGTTTGAGTTCGATGACAGCACGGTCCACCGACAGCGTAGGACCGCTGTTGCTCATGAGCGAGAGGAAGGTGAGACAGCCGCTGCTGAGGCTCAAAGTCCACTAATACCGCCTGTTCGAGAGTTTGGTTGGGGAGATCCGGTTTCGTCCGAGCTCATGTACGGTATATTGGGTATGCTTAACTCACATTACACACGGGATACATATTTAGCTACTGAGTTTGGATTCCCACAACCTACACGTCCTACATGGGTATGCGGCCCACGACCACCCAACTACCACACCATGCCACTACATCCATTTGCCATGATGCCACCCACTACCACTGTTCCCTACACCTCCATACCACCCACATCCTCCACTCGCACTGTGCACATGGAGATTCCTCGAGCCCGCCGTACCAGGACTACTCCTGCGGCTGAGCCGGTTTTCTCTGTGCACACTGCAACACCACATGAGCCGCATATCCCACATATTGGACAGCCATCTTCTCGTACCATGACCCGTCCGAGACCAGCTGAGTCAGCCACATCAGACACATCTTCAGAAACAGACTCACCTCAGTCAGGTTTCAGACAGGATATGCAGGTTAATGACCAGGTACCGGTGCAGACTAATTATCTGCCTGATATGACTACTGCTACTGTTGTGCCTACTTTTTCAGGATTCACAGGGATGCTTCAAAGCAACCCAGTGCCTTCTGCTGAGCTTCCACCGTACCCGATGCATGGTGCTTCCTTAGGATCATATGAGGTTGCAGAGATGGGACTAGATCCCAACTTCCACTTGTACCCGATCAAGCCACCTACATCCGGCAGGCAACGCAATTCATCTTCAGCATCAGTCTCCCGCAGGTTATCCAGTGGACAGCACTCTGCCTCCCGTCATGCACCTTACAACTCCATGCCACCTCCAGCTCACGGACCACCATCCGACCAGGATCCTTCTCACCCTTGATCTTATCAGATTTTATTTTCATTTGTGTTGGATAACTGTATCACTTATTATTATTATTACTAATATTTGGGATTACTGTATTTGACTGTTGCTGCATGAACTATTTAGGTTCCAACCTGTAATCTGGTTGGACCCATCTATCTATCCTATCTTATCGTTTATCTATCATTTACTTATTTTATGCTTTTCTTAGTTAGTTTTTAGATTACTTGCAATAAAAGAGAGAGTAAAAAGTATGAAAGTTCCCCGAGAAGAAACCGAGATGACGCACGAATCACGCAAAGATCCTGACACAAGATGATCGACCTACACATCTAAATCAGAATCTTCATTCACACATCTCAGTCCTTTCTAGGGGAGTTTTTCTTTTCCATTCCTTAGTGATTTTCCATCATCATCTATAACTCGCCGTTATGCCATCATACTTAAATTCTAAGTGTGGGATTCTAAATCCCACATAAATTAAATCAACTTAGAAATAGGGTTCCAAAATATTTTCAAACTCTAAGTGTGGGATTCCTTCACAAGAATTTTAAACTTAGTTTGAGAACATTAGGGATAATGTTCCTCTAAGTGTGGGATACACGGTATGTTATACCGTATTCTTTGACTTTAATTGCTTGTCCAAAGTATAACTTTCCAAACATAAGCTTAACTTCGACAGTGGAGATGCCACTCATTCAGTTAGCTTAAACTTTTTCCTAAAAGACCTCATTCTTGCTAAAATTTTAGAAAACATTTTTTTCAAAATCATAAGCTTAACTTCGACAGTGGAGAAACCACTCATTCAATTAGCTTAATTTTCATAAAAACTCATTTTTGTTAAAATTTTTAGATTTTCTGACTCTAAATAATCTTGAGAAAAAATAAATTTTTCATAAATTAATTAAACTACTTTGGAAAGTAAAATAAGTTAAGATACGATCTCCTTAAAAATGAAATGTTAATCTAAGAGCATCGCACGGTTAGGCACATACAACCCTATAGCAGTGAGGTATTTGAGCCCAATAAAAGCATTCATCTTTAATGCTTTCACTTTTTCATTTGATGTGTGTGCCGATGTATGTGCTTTAAGTTAGAACTTGCTCTTGGTATACGCTTCGAGACCACACCAATGGGCACCGTACGCGGTGAAGGTGCAGTCAAAGGACCTTGACATTCATTAGGATATAAACCCCTTTTCATCATATCTCTTCAAGCCCAAAACCCTTCCAACACTCACTTTTAGTGTTGATGATCCGCCTAGAAAACCCTGTCGAGCCTTAACCTATTCGTTTCTTTCAAAACCCAAAAATTTAAACCCACTTATTCCACACCCACCAAAAATCTTATCTTAGAAATTTAAACTTGTGGGAAATATTATTTTAATTATCCTTTTTGCTTTCACTCCAAATCACAAATACTGGTGTTTACTCAAAAATTTCTCGTGTGCGTTCCCATGATAAAAATCAAGAGTTAAAAAAGTTGATGGTGTGAAAAATTGACACCAAGTAAATGCAAAGTCATCAGAAGGATGAAAAAGATGAAAGAAAGAAAAGGATGTCAAAAGGGCAAAAGAAAGAAACAAAATAAAAATCCCTAGAAAAATCCAAAAATAGAAGCAAAAGAAAAGAAAAGAAAATAGAATAAAGCTAAGTGCTTCGAATCTCTTGAAAAATTCCTGTTCTTATAAAAGATATAAACTCTCCCGAGTATTTTACAAAAAAAAGATAGAAGTCAAAATAGTTATCTTCTTCCCTTGCCATTTATCCGTTTCCGTTTTCATTAAAAAGGTGTTTAAAGTAATGTTTTCCCAAAAAGTTTAGAATTCTCAAAAGATAAGCAAACCCCCTATTTTAAACCAAAAACTCCCACTTATCCATACCATTCAACCCTCACCAACCATTACAAACCATTTCGAATGTCCTGGGATGATTAGCACCGTCCTCATTGAAGTGGTGGAGATCCGATTCTTGATCAAGCCTATGATGAGAAGCAATGCATGACTGGCTTTATGAGCGATTTCGTTTGATTAGAATGATAGGAAACCCGATACACTCTGAGTGAATTGAGTGACCACCTTTGTGAGATCGCCTAGTCATGTACAATATCTATCGAGAATTGTAAAAGTATGCCAAGGTTGACATTTCAGGATTAAGGGAGGGTTATCTTAATAATGCTTGCTTTCTAAAAAGGTTTTCTTGGTCTCTGACTAAGTAAAAATCTCAGGTTATTTCCTGTCAAAACCCAAAAACCGATTTTTTTTCAAACCTTTATAGCAGGTGAGAATTTTAAAGTTTGCTTGAGGACAAGCAAAAGTCTAAGTGTGGGATATTTGATAACACGTAAAAAGTCATGTTTTTACGTACGTTATCTTCCACATTTTAGGCACAAAGTTAACAAAAACATACTTAAAAGGACATTATTCATAAAGTTTTGTTAACTAAGTCAAAACGGAGTCGATGTTTGAAAAATCACTAAAAATGGCAAGAAAAACATAAGAAACCGGGCAAAACTGCTTTATCACACCACCGTTCACTCATTTCAATGCAATTTAAGCTACACTCCGAGTTATGACCTCTAACTTATGTCATTCTCTTCGTTAGGAAAATACGAACGCGTGGGCATAAAGAACGCTTAAAACGGATAAACGACGAAGAAGTTACGCCCGAACGAAGAAACAGGAAACCGAGAGGCCAGGATACGGTTGAACCAGGCCGTATACGGCTGGTCCAGGCCGTATACGGCTGGACCTAGACCGTATACGGTCTGTGTATACGGCCCAGTTTGCCCGTATTCACCCTGTGCACAGCCGTATACGGTCCAGTTTGCCCGTATTCACCCTAACTCAGCCGTATCGTGTGTTTGGGTGATAAAAATCTGATTTTTGTTTGCCCTTGCGATACGGTTGTGCATTTTGTGGTTTGGATACGGTCTATGGATACGGTTGTGCGTTTTCTATAAATACTAGCCTCATTTCATCATTTCAACACACCATCACATCTCACAACATTCAACACACTTTCAATTCTTCGTTTTCTTATATTTTTATATTTTTAGTCTCTCTCTAGAATAGTTTAGGTAGTTTCTCTCTCTATAGTTTCTCTCTCTAGAGAGAGAGTTAGATAGGTAGTTGGTTAGCAGTAGAGAGAGAGAAAAGCTGGTATTGTAATCACGGTGTAATAAGAAGCATTCTTGGTACAAGACTCTGCCTTTTCTTTTCAGTTGTTACTCTGCTCAATTTTACTGGTGATATCTCTCTTTTCATACTTATACTATGTCCGAATTATTTCTGCCTGTTTGTATGATGTATGTTATTACTATTGCCATGTTTGTTGAGTAGTGTGTTGTTGCGGTTGTTGAAATGTAGATAGTTAGAAGTAGGGATGATGTTGAATTAATCTTTAAATCTATATAATTGGGAATTGTTATATTTGTTATGTCTATACTTATCATGCATCTAGACCTAGCTATGGATCACCCTTTCCAGTCCTTCGCGTGACTGCTACTTTAGGCTTAGAACCTGATCAACTCTAGGTACAGTAGGAAGTTATCTGTGTTATAGTAAAGAAGTCGTGTTTGTCACTTTAATTCGGCTGAAATACTGAGTATAGCTTTGGAAACACCACTGGTGGAGTACAACGTGGAAGCTCCGGAAAAAGCCGTCTGTGCCGGCACTGTGGATTACCTAGAGACCCTAGAATATGGCCTAGAAACCAATATAGCTGTGGAAGTGCACAGTACACCGTCAGGCTACCCCTGTAACTGAAGCTACGGAAACACTTCGATAGTATACACCATATATGTACCTAGGGATGGAAAGCTGTGGAAACATCATAGTACACCGTAAATACATCCTCGGTTACACGAATCTGTGGAATTATCTAAGTGCGGTACATCGTAAACGGTTCCTAGGTTAGTACACTGTGGAAGGAGTATGCATTGTACCCCGCTGGTGTTCCTAGGGCTGAATGACTGATTGCAAAGGAGAGGCAAATCATGACAGAAGTAGTTGAACTAATAAAACGTAAGGAATGAGTCTGGAGATGAAAGTCAAGCCCAGCAGTGGTTCGGATTTCTTAAAACCCCCAGACTCTACAAAACTGATAGTTTAGAATAACAAGTTAATAATCTGAACATATTTAGGAAATGGCATTTACATTTAGGTGTTAAGAACGGTCAGAATAACCCAAGTGGCGGTCTGTTACCTTATTCCTGCACCCTTGAAGGGTCACTTGTCCAAAAAGACAGTGTGGGGGGTTGAGCAGCATGTTCTGATCAGAATCACGATAGCCTAGGTCTCGTGACATACTAATTCTGGTACTTAACCAGAATGAGTAGGGTCCTAGTGTTTACACCCATAATGCATCTGTTTATTAACTAAAAATGTCCCCAATTATCTTTATAATAAGCATCATCCCCGCAACTGATTATTGAAGTTTCAACTGCCGCAATTCTCTATCTGTCTACCTAGCTACCGATTCTACTCTATCTTATTTACTTTTCCTGTCTTTAGTTAATTAGTTAATTAAATTAGAAAACCACCAAAACCTACCTATCAGCACAAAACCCATCCTAAATGCGAAACTCTACTTTGGCATCACTTCGTTTCAATTCGCTCCGATTTAAGAACGACCTCGAGTTATACTTACTGCTTACTCACCCTGTGTGATAGGTAGTACTTATAAATTGAGTCCCCAGCTCTTTATAAATTTAAAACTTCCTCGACGCGCGCTTCGACAGACGGTCCGACGACGGGGTGAAAACCCGACTGACCGTTTGGGCGCCGTCAAGAACCAACATAATCATTAAATGTTAAAACACTAAAATTCCTGAAAATATGCTAGTACCCGTCGGGATCTCACATTACCCGTCGGGTAATCTATTCCACCCGCCGGGTTCCCGGGTTATCAACCGGGTGAATTAGTTTGGGTGGTAACAGAACCAAGTTGAGTTTTAAAGCCTATACGAGCCGTCGGGTGACCAATTTACCAGCCGGGTTCTACCTTTGGACGAACTACCCTCCGGGTAGTGGGTTTACCCGCCGGGTAAAACCCTCCTTTCAGCGATCTGCAACCTGATCAACACCCAGGTCCGAATATTTTGTAACCAAATTCACAAACTCAAGTCCAAGATCAATTTATCATGTCCAATATCACTTACTAACATTATATAACATCAAGTACCATTTTATTTACATATCAATCAACAATTCATTCAAATTACCTTAAACCTATAAATTTCACATTTTAACTAAATTTCAAAGAATCAAGCAATTTCTTCATATAGTCATCAAGAAATTAACATATTAAGGTCAAGAATCATCATTCCATTATCACACCACTAATTTCTAGCTTCAATTTCATATACTTAAATCATACATGCAATTTCATGAAGAATATTAAAGAAACTTACACTTGAAGATTATTAAGTGGAAGATGATGATGATGAAATCAAAGCTAGAATTAATCAATCACTTGTTATTGTTTCCTAATCTTGAAGTTCTTGATTTGTGGTTTTGTGATTTAAGATTGATGCATAAATGTTGAAATGAAAAGGAAATGGAAGCTTTCCCTTTTTGGGAAAGTTATAACATGTCGGCCTAATATTTAACCGACTCCGTATTTATTTAAAACTAGTCCCCTTTCCAATCTATTGTCTGGAACCTAATTATCAATCGTGAGAAAATTATTTTATTTTACCGTGAACTAAAACTATTTAAATTGGTTAATAATTTACTAGTCACAATCAATCCTTTGACCGGATTTCCTAAGTTTTAAAACCAACATATAAAATGCAATAATTTAAAATATAATAATTAAAATATATAAGTAAGGAAAATTACTAGATTACCCTCGAATCACAAAAACGGGTGTTACAGGTTGACACGTGTCGTCTTTTAGAGCAACGACGTGTCAACCTTTGAAGCTAGTTTTGATCATATTGTTGATCTTATTTGACTTGTAAATTATTAAACTTTTGTCAAGAACTTATGAAACGTGTCAATTAGTTTTGTTTATATTCAAATTTTTTGATATTGTTTTAACGTTTTTATTATTTATATATGAAAGCATAAATCGAATAGTAAAAACACGAATAAACCGAATAGTAATTCGGTTTGGTTTGGTTTTTTACTTGTTCGGTCCGGTTTCAAATTTTCAAAATCAAAAATTGATCGTTTTATCTATTCGGTTTAAACTGAATTAACTGAATGAACACCCTTAGCTTGAGATGCCAATATATGTACACATTTGGTTGATTATATATGTAAGAAGATTTACTGTGGATTTTTTATTTTTTTTGCCAAAGTGCTTAATTGCTAATGATATATTACTGTATTTTATAATTACAAAGGGTTGACACATGTCGCCTTTTAGAACAACGACGTGTCAACATTTAAAGCTAATTTTGATCATATTGTTGATCTTATATTCTTAATTGCTAATGATATATTATTGTATTTTATAATTACAAAGGGTTGACACGTGTCACCTTTTAGAGCAACGACGTGTCAACCTTTGAAGCTAGTTTTGATCATGTTGTTGATCTTATATATATACTAGTTAGTATCACGGCTGTGCATACGCACAACCCCCAAGGTTTGTTATTTGTTTCAAATATCATAGCTGTGGATATGCAATAAGTAATAATAAATGTATTGTATATACACATATAAGTGTATATCTAATATCTGTTCATGTAAATTTGCCTCGCCATCATAATATTGATGTTGTTTTTATCCTATGATAATATTTAACGACATAGATATGAATCAAGAATACAAATCTTATAATTATTAGTTATAATAGCTAGTATATACTTACGTAGCATGTCATACTTTATGACTATAGGTTGTGTTACAATCTAGTATAACATTTTAAGAGTATCAAATTTGAAGATGTATCAAATTTAAAGTGTTAGAATGTTTTATTGTAACGTTAAAAATATATAAATATGAGAGAAATTGCATTTATATTATATAGTATTATGTTTAATATTTAGGCATATTATATAAATGTCATATAATCATGTAGTATTGTCATATTTGCTCTCGATACGTTGAAGTGTTACATTTTAAAAATTATCAAAATAATAAGACATCGTATTTAAAGAGTGTTAAAGGTGTAATTTTATAGTGTACATAGTAAGAGAAGTTTTTGAAGTAGGTTAAACATGCTTAAACTTTGTTTTACATATTAATAACAAAAGAGTAAGATGATATATAAATCGTAAAAGGAATGAGTAGTCAACATTTTAAAAGGTGTGTGTTGATGATAGATATTTAATCATGTATGGCCAAGTTTTAAGATACAAATAATGATATAAATGATTTTTTTTTCTTTCTTGATTTGTATATGATCAATTTTTAAGATAAAGATAATGATATAAATGATTTTTTTGCTTGATTTGTTAAGTACACATGTCAAACTTAAAGAAGCTTAGGTGTGAAGTTTAAAGAAGCTTGGTTGTTAATTTTAAGTGTATATGTTGTTTTTATTAAGTAATGAAATGAAGATAATACTATAATAAGAAGATTATATATATTTTTATCTAATACTAAAAAATATGCAAACTTTTTGTACTTTTAATAATTAATTTTGTTTACTTAAATTTAATGTATGTGTGTAATTATAAAGTTTTGACAAGTGTCAACTTCTTAGGTACTTATGTGTCATCATATTAGGTACTAAGGTGTCTAATTTTGGTGAAGTATACTCTTTCTTATATAATATACTAGTTAGACTATTGGTTGTGCTATGCACAACCCTCGAGCCCTCAAAATGTAAACGTTAAACTGTAAGTTGATATTTGAAGGGTAATTTTGAGGGTAATTCTGACCCCCGTACCATATTTCAATGGTACGCGTCCACCCCGCCCCTAAAGAGTATCGACACCGGGCAAATTACATGTTCACAAATCACCCATATATGCTGAGAAATTAATTCGAACGTCTGACCTATTAGTTACACATTTAGGGTATGGATGTTTTCCGTAGTGGTACCGCTGGAGCTATGCCCAATTGATATTTGTATAGTGTTACATGGATAATACTTTTTAAAGTTGATCGTTGATTAAAATTGGGTAAAATATGTATTCTCTTCTATTATCTTTAGCACGAGCACTTTCGACGATCGGAATGTTAACTATTTAATATCAATATTATAATAAACATAAGAATAAGAATGATGACAAAAGGTATGAGCATATTTGTATCTAAAACTGTGAGTCCCTAATCACTATTATGTTAGTGATTGTGAATCGTTTACAGTGAGTTAATTGTAGAAGGGGGGGTTGAATACAATTAAAAAACTTTTCTTTTCTTAGTTATAGTGTTATCATTGTTTAGCAAGTTTTTAATCGTATTTAAGTGACAGCGGTTTGAACACAAGCATATATATATATATATATATATATATATAAGGTAAACAGTTCAGTTGCTGATAAATATAGCTGAAAGATAAATTCTTTATTAATGAAATTTATCTCTTGTTGATTTGCGGAATAGATTAGCCAAGGCTAATCTAGATCAAACAGTACAGCTATTACAATGAGATGAGCAGTAGTGGACAAACACGCTAACTGCTCACTCGCTGAGATAAGCTAGTAGTGGACAAACACGCTACTAGTTTACTCAATGGTGTTACTTGTATCTTAGACAAACTAGTCACTGACAAACAAGTGACAATACAAGTAATCGACACAAATGAAGTACAACATACTACGCTATTTATAGACGCTGAAGTCCTTAATTTCCGGATCTGAACGACACGTGTCGCTGCTTGATTGGAGAGGTAGTTGAGATGTGATATATCATGGCACGACATTCTGTCTTGGGAAATATCACCTTGTACCATAGACCAATCAAAAGCTTCCACGTTACTTTTTCAAGTTTCGAGGAACACGTGCTGCGCCGTAGTAACGCCGAATGTTGACTTCTTATTTAATGCGGCATTTAATGCTGCAGTCACTGATAGATATATCAATTCTTCTCATTCTCGATGCGAGCCAACATGCTCTAAAGAATGACTTGAACAGCTAATCTTCAGCGACTTCTTTTATTCAGCGGATGAGAGAACTCAAGAAGACTTGGAGACTCTCGCTGATAGATGAGTATCAGCGACACACATAGTTGAGTCTTTGATCTTTATAAATCCTTCTTCTACTGGTCTAAGATACAATCAGCGACAAGAAAACCTTCAGCAACACTATCTTCAACTTGAATCATACTTCATGTACAGAGAGTAATACTCTCGCTGACAATGATCAGCGACACATAAAGTTGAGCATCATTCTCTTTCAGTAACTCAGAGTGAGAGAAGATCAGCGAACATAAACTTCAGCAAAAGGAGCTTGACTTGAATCATTTCTTCATAGAGAGACTTGCATTAAGTGAGTCAGAGACATGAGAGAATAAGACACCATCAGTGACTTCGCTTATCAGCGACTAATAACTTCAACAATCTGCTATTAGACATTGTCTTAGTCTCCTCCTTAATCTTTGAGATCAGCGACCATGACGATTAGTGACTCAACAATCTCCCCCTAAATGGTTTAAGTCAGAGCTCCCTTAGACAAACTAGTTGCAGGAAGTTTTAGACTCAACAATCTCCCCCTTACTTTGTTGAAAAGTTGAATGCTCAGAGACTTGTCCTTGTAAATTTTTGTAGTTGAAAAGATTTGAGTCTCTGAAGTAGGTAGGTTGCCCAGTGACTTGTACTTGTAGATTTTCTTGATTCAAACCTCATATATATCATAGAACAAATTATTTACAGAAGCTAACTATTACAAAATATCTAAGTTATTTATCTCTCCACATCTCCTCTTCTTTCACTATGCCAAGCTCAGCTTCAAGTTCATACTTGTCTGTGGAGGGCAGGTATCTGAATTTTCTGGCTAAGGCTTCATCGAGAATGGCTTTTCTGATCTTTGAATCTGTTGGAAGCATGCTAGCTGACCTGATCAGGTGTATGAGTTGTTCTTGATCAACCTTCTTAAGTTCAGCTTCTCTCTGAAACCTAAGGGCACCATTTAGGTCCCTGTATACCAGACCCTTTTCCCTTTCAGTGACTTCATGACCTTCAAGTTTTGGCACACCAGCAGGGATAGATAGATTTAACCTTGAAGTGTTGGGGACTCGATAGATGCTGCTGGTACCTGATCTATACCTTGGACTAGGTGGCTGAACAATTTCCTCACCATGTATGACAGTATCTTCTGGTCTGAGGAGTTGCAGCGACACCATTTTCTGATAGAGTCTGTCAATTTCCTTCATGACATCAACCTTAGCTGCACTTGTAGAGTGGCTGATAGCAAGCCTTATCTCATTCCATTCTTCTCTGCAGCTTGCATACTTGATCAAGTAGCATAGATTGAGTCTCTGAACCTCTTTGTATAAGTAGCTGATGTTGAGATTGGTTTCTTGACTTTTTCAGCTTGACCTTGGTGATAGGTGCAGGGTTTGATCTTCCTGTCATTCTGGCAGCAAATCTTTTTCTGTCTATCTCATCCCATTTCCTATCCACTGCTGTTTTGACAGCTCTCCCTTTCTTTTTAGAGCTCTTGCTAGCTGAAGTTTTCAGTTTTTGTTGCTCTAGCTCACTCTCTTCTATCTCAGCAAGTACCCTGGCAATTGCAGCATCAGACTCTTCTTGATCTTTCTTTTGTTTAAGAAGTCTGGCCCTTTCATTGGCATCTTTGGAGCTCAATTCCAGTAGGTATGCTCTGTCAGCATCTGATTGCTCTTTCAGCAACCTTTTCCTTTCTTGTTCTTCTCTCAACTCAGCCTGAAAGGTTATTTGCATTATCATCTCATGCTCCCTGTCCTGTCTTGCCTTTATCTTTCTGGCAACTCTCTGATCTTTTGTTTCATCAGGACAAGGGATATCTGAGGCTGAGTCAGAGGAAAGGCATGCTGTGGGGGAGGTATCTGATGTGGTAGTGTTGGAAGGAGTTGCTGTGGAGATGGGAGTTATAGTTGCTGGGGTAGGTGTGGTTATTTGGACTGTTTGGGTTGCTGTGGTTGTAGTTGCTGTAGGTGAGGGTAGGTTTAGGGTTGCTGGTGGAGATGAAAGTGCAGCTACCTCAGATATGACAATGTATAATTGAGGGTTACTGACCTGTTGTTTCTTTGATGGAGGAGTAGATGCAGGAGAGGTGTCACTGGTCCTTTTTCTTTTGATAACAGAAGATATGGGTTGCTGATCCTCCATATTTATATCATCTTCATCATCTGAACCCTGACCATTTCCATGACCACCTCCCTGGCCATCATCATTATTATCATCATCATTATCATCAGCATCATGCATGATGGTATCATCCTTCTCATCATCAGATGCATCAGCTACTCCATCCCTATTCATCCACTCCCAGCGAGCCAATTCGTAGCTCACTGAGGTACCCTCAATCCTGGCAGTATCATCCACTGCCCATTGCTGTATCAGCCCATTGTAGTTCCTGAGCTCTTCAGCACTGAACTCAGGAAAGCTTTCAGCGACATCCACCATGTCAGCGGCTATCTCTATATCTACCCAATGCAGTTCAGCAACTGCAAGGGCTTCCAATTCAGGTTGCTCAGCGATAGGACGAAGTGCATAGGTAGTGAGCACAATGTCCCTGTGAGCCTTGTTTGACAGCGGATCAGTCATCTTACGGGGCATCTCTGGATCAGAGACCAAGTCCTCTTCTTCATTCTCCCCCTGACTGGTTCACTCAAACCGATCAACTGCCCTAAGTATCTGATCAGTGAAGTCTGCGTTTTCCTCACGCAGGGCAGCGACCTCAGCTCTAGTCTGTGTGAGCTGTGAAACAACCTGTGGAAGCACCTTAATAACTTTGTCAGTGTTATAAAGGTAGTTGGATACAGAGATGGCTAGGTCATTTTGGTTGGTGGTGAGCTGGGCAATAGCAGCAGCATGATTGGTGAAGTTGGTGTTGGAGGTGGAGGCTAGCTCAGTGACTGCATGGTTTATTGCAGCACTAGCATCAGCTACTGTTTGTACCCTCTCACTAACAGATGCACTTCATGGTTCAATGGAGTTCTACACATCAGTGAGAGCAGCAACAACTTTCTGGAGGACAGAGACATTGCCAATAAGTGCCTCACGGTCTTCAGTGAGCATCTTAATTTGGGTTTGGGATTGGGCAATGTACTCCATCAGTAGTTGATCTGATGTAGAGTGAGTGGAGGTGTTTGGGGGAGTAGTTTGGGTATTAATAATGGGGGTTGGTGTAGATTGGGCTACATGATCAGGGGGTGTGATCTGATCAGCAGGTGCTTGGATGTTGTCACTGGAGAAAGATGTGGGGGTTAGCTCTCTGATGGGTGAGTTGGAGGTAGGTGGAGGAATGGGTTGGGTTTCCTCAGAATTGTTCATTGACATGATTTCCTCATCATCAGCTTGTGATTTAGCTGGTGGTTCATTGGAAATAGAAGTAGCGACCTGTATCTCACCATGGGTCAGTGGTGAGACATTGACAGTCGGTGCAGTGATAGATGAGAGGTGGCCCGGGTCTGTAGCCAGTGGTGTGACATCAGCTATGAGTGTGTTATCACTCACTGATGCCACTTGCCCTTTTAGTGAAATGTCACCCTTTTGTGAGAATGACAAGTGGCTGGGTTGACTCGATCTGAGGGTGTGGGGTGCACCCGAATCACTGCTAACAGTGGTTTGATCTACTACAGCTATCTGTAGTTGTCCCTTTGTAGAGTCACTGGACTTTCGGGAGTCCAGTGAAGCAGTTAAAGTTAAGGGTTCAGCAGTGGTGCCCTTAGTAACTGAACGTACAGTCACTGATTCACCACTAGCATCCGTAGATGTCTTCTTTTTGCTATGTACCTGATCCTTTAATGTCAGGGACCCTAATTTGGACTTTTTCTTGGGAGCAGTTGGGGGTTTCTTGATTGGTGGTTGACCAACAGTAGTCACTGGGGGTGTGGTCAGTGACGTGGTCGATGGGGGGGGGGGGGGGGCAGCAACTGACATATGTACAACAGTTACAGGCTGGGGTGCAAGGATCCCCGGATGCTTCATAAAAGCAGGTAAAACCACAGTCGCTGGTTTTGAGAAAAATTGAGATCCTACCAGAGTGGGCTCAAATCCCTGAAATGATACCCTATCATAGGCAGCAAACTGATCCCTAAAGATCAGTGAGAGATACCTAGGGAAGGCACGTATTTTGCCCTGGCAGGCTCAGCGACTTTGGTGATCAGTTCATTGAAGATCACACTTGCATAGTCAACTCGCAGAGAGTTGACCAGTGACCAACTGATCTGTGCCTCCAGGGAGCTGAATTGATCATAGCTCCCTGATTTTGTGCCCAAAGATTGAATGAAATTAGTAAAAAGGGCATTCCAAACACCATCCATTTTGGTTTTATGGACCGTAGAGTACTTACGATTGCCACTGCCATCGACTGAGTACTTACACTCAATCTCAGTGAGCTCGACGAGGCCTTGTTTGGCAACGTCGCTCTCTGGCAGCGACTCGTATGACTCAGAGGTCGGCAGTTGTAAAATAGAGCGAATGGTGTTGGCAGTTATTATTATAGGTTGGGTACCATTGTTTATAAAACCCTAGAGTTGGGAAACACCAGAGACGACGGAGTGAGTGCAGGTGTACCAGAACTCACTGAGCCATTCTGGGTTCATTTCCCCAGGAGACAAGGTAAGAGCAGGGAGGATAAAGTGATTTTTCAGAAAGTTTATCACCTCTGCATACTCAGGTTTAGCACAAGTTACATTTCCCAAATAGTTAGACTTGGGAACTGTAATGACAAGGGTCTCACTGACCGCAGAGGCTCGAAGAGCTTTGATCTCTGGGGTCGGTGTGTAAGCATTGTTAAAGAATTTTGTCCTTGCCATTTTTTTTTAAAAGAAAAGTAGAAATTTGAAAGTTGAGATATTTGCAGAGAAAAAAAAATGAAGAAGATGAAGTTTTAAAAAGTTAGAGAGCGTAAAGAATGAAAAGGTAGGGGTTTCGCTGCTTATATACAGTTGCTGGTGTAAAAAAAATATGTGGTCATAACGAGTATGTACGTGGTCAAGAAGAAAAAAAATAATAAAATAAAAGTGGTTGGTGGTAGTGGAGTAGGGTGATGATGGTGAAGAGTGGTAACATTAAATGTTGATGGGAGTGGTGTGCCGAAAAGGTATACGAGGTGTCAGAAAAAGTGTACCTTTTCGAGTTCCCATAAGATATTTTAATAAAGTATTTATTAAGAATATAAATCGTTACAAATTAAATACAAAGTGTATTAATTTCAAGGAATATATGTCGAAATAAATGTTGTATTAAATATTAACAAACACTTTCGCTGATACATCATGTCTCAGCGAGATGAAAAATAAATTATATCTTAAAATAAAATAAATATTATGTTTCACATTTGATGTCGCTGATCAAATTACAACTTAGAATACTAATCTAATCAGCTAGTCAAGTATGTGAAGCATAAGATATAGTTTATTTATATGATATAAGGAGTTTTCATGTGCAGTTACCAAGTATATAGTTTATTTATTATAACTATGCTAACTTATTGTTCTAGCTGATTACATCAGTGAGAATAATAGATCAGCGAGTTAAAAGAAATAAATTATTTATTCAGTGACTGCCTATTTTTAAACAATCAGGTTTTAATCATTTAGGTTCAGCATGCCCAACTCGCTGATGAGAAAGGTGAATCTTTTCTCATTTAAGGGTTTTGTAAAAATGTCAGCGAGTTGGTAATCAGTTAGAATGAAATGCAATTCAATGTCACCTTTCATGACGTGGTCCCTGATGAAGTGATATCTGACATCAATATGTTTTGTCCTTGAGTGCATCACAGGATTGTTGGCTATGGCAATAGCACTTTGACTGTCATAATAAATTGGAACATTTATAAAGTCAAAGCCATAGTCAGCGAGCTGATTCCTCAACCACAGAATTTGAGCAGTGCAGGCTCCAGCAGTGACATATTCAGCCTCAGCAGTGGAAGTTGAGACAGAATTTTGTTTCTTGCTTGACCAGCTTACAAGCTTTTCTCCAAGAAACTGACAGCTACCAGAGGTGCTCTTTCTGTCCATCTTACATCCAGCATGATCAGAATCTGAATATCCCTTCAGTGAGAAATCTGAACCATATGGGTACCAGAGACCAAGATTTGGTGTACCCTTCAGATATCTGAATATTCTTTTGACAGCGAGCAAGTGAGATTCCTTTGGATCAGCTTGATATCTAGCACAGAGACAAGTGGAAAACATAATGTCTGGTCTACTAGCAGTTAAATACAGCAGTGACCCGATCATTCCTCTGTAAGCAGTGATGTTTACAGATTTACCATCAGGATCAGCATGTAATTTGACTGCAGATGACATTGTTGTAGCAAGGGATGAGCATTTAGTGAATTCAAATTTCTTTAATAAATCTTTAACATATTTTCCTTGATTTATAAAAATACCAGTTTTGGTTTGCTTTATTTGCAGACCAAGGAAAAATGTTAGTTCACCCATCATGCTCATCTCATAACTTTTAGTCATGTGGTTACTGAATTCCTTGCACATGTCATTATTAGTAGATCCAAAAATAATATCATCAACATAAATTTGGACTAGTATGACATCTCTTTTATCCTTTTTAATAAAAAGTGTGCTGTCAATTTTACCTCTGACATACCCACAGTTAGTTAAGAAGGTAGAGAGAGTGTCATACCAAGCTCTGGGAGCTTGTTTTAGTCCATATAAAGCTTTATCCAGTTTATATACATAACCAGGATGCTTAGGATCAGTGAATCCAGGTGGTTGTTTCACATACACTTCTTCCTGCAGCTTGCCATTCAAGAATGCACTTTTCACATCCATTTGATATACCTTGAACTTCTTGTGAGCTGCATATGCTAAGAACAAACTGATTGCTTCAAGCCTAGCAACTGGTGCAAAGGTTTCATCGTAATCAATTCCTTCTTGCTGACAGTAACCTTGTGCAACCAGTCTAGCCTTATTTCTTATAACAACACCATCAGCATCCATCTTGTTTCTGAACACCCATCTTGTTCCAATCACAGATTTCCCAGCTACTTGAGGTACTAGCTTCCACACTTTATTCCTTTCAAACTGAGATAGCTCTTCTTTCATGGCAGCTATCCGGTGATGATCAGCGAGTGCCTCATCAACTTTTTTGGGCTCAATCAGTGACACAAAGCTTACAAACAAACAAAAATTAGCAGATGCTGATCTGGTCTGGACTTTGGACTGAGGATCACCAATAATCAATTGATTATCAATATGTCTAGTCCACTTAGTCACTCACTGAGGTTCAGCAGTGACTTGATTGTTCATAGGTGATCCACCAGACACATCAGCATTAGAAGCAATGTTTAAGCTTTGATTTGGAAAAGGGGTGTTATTATTTTGATGCAAATGATGAGATGATGATGATGGAATATCAGCAGGAAAAGATGAAGTTCCTGAATTATTCTCAGCTAAAGTAGAGCCAGAAGTATCTTCAGGGACATCATCTTCCCTTTCAGAATCTGATGGATGAATCTCATGCTTGTCATCACTGATTGAATTAAAAATAAGGTTCTCATAATCTTTTAGATCAGTGAGTGATTTATCATAAGATTCATCAAAGGTGACATCCATTGATTCTTCAACACATTCCCTTCTTTTATTGTAAACTCTGAAAGCTTTTGAAATGATTGAGTAACCAACAAATGTACCTTCATCAGCTTTGGGATCAAACTTTCCTAAGTGATCTCTTTTGTTTAAGACATAGCAGGTACTGCCAAAAACATGAAGAAAACTTATGTCAGGTTTTCTCCCCCTTAACACCTCATAGGCTGTCTTATCATGTCTCTTGACTATCACAGACCTATTCTGAGTGTAGCAGGCAGTGTTAACTGCTTCAGCCCAGAAGTGGGTCTTAAGACCAACATCTATGAGCATTGACCTTGCTGACTCAATCAAGGTTCTATTTCTCCTCTCTGCAACACCATTTTGTTGAGGTGTTCTAGGTGCAGAGAAGTTTTGAGAAATACCTTTTGAATCACAAAAACTTTCAAGGTCAATATTTCTGAATTAAGTGCCATTATCACTTCTTAAATGTTTAACTGAACAATCATTTAAGTTTTTCATCTTTTTGATAAAGGATATAATTTCCTATGTTGCATCACCTTTGGCTTTGAGGAAGAATACCCAAGTATATCTGGAATATTCATCCACAATAACCAAGCAGTACCTTTTACCACCAAGACTAGGAGAACTCACTGGACCAAATAGATCCATATGCATCAGTTGAAAATATTCTGTCACTGAAGATGTTTGTTTGCTTTTGAAAGAAGAGTTGTGATGCTTTCCCTTCTCACACGCTGAACAAAGCTTGTCTTTATCAAAGGTAAGCCTTGGAAGACCATTTACCAAAGCATTCTTGCTGAGCTTGCTGATGGCCTTGAAATTCAGGTGAGAGAGTCGCTTATGCCATAACCATTTTTCTTCTGAAATGGTTCTGGAATAAAAGCATGTTCCTGATTGTGCTGAGTCCATATTGACTACATATGTATTTCCTTTCCTTTGAGCACCCAGGACAGCACTTCCATTTTTGTTGTAAACAACTCCAGCTTCATGATCAAATAGCACTTTATTCTTGGCATCGCAGAACTGACTGATGCTTAATAAGTTATGCTTCAGTCCTTCAACATATGTCACCCTCTTAAACATCACATTTCCATTGATCAAGACCCCATACCCTCTGGTCTTACCAATGTTGTTATCACCAAATACTACATCAGGACCTCTTTCATCCTGGTAGTCGCTGAACAGGGACTTACATCCGGTCATATGTCTGGAACACCCACTGTTCAGATACCAGATTGTTTCTCTAAGAATGCCCTACATCGAAAGTAAACTGTTAGTTCAATTTATGAACCCATCCTAAGATGGGTTCATGGTGGATAAGCCTTGAACTTGGCTTCCACTGACCAGCAAGACATTTGATTCATTGCAGGTGGTTCGTTGGACACAAGCTTGTACTGATGAACAATCTGTTGACATATGTTATCTATTTCCACACTTATAGCATTTTTTATTTGTGGCTTTAGATTTCCTTTGCTCAATATGTTTATATGATTGAGATTTGAAAGAGTTCAGACTTATTGTCTCAGTTTGTTTCTTTGACTCCAAGTCACTGATGACAAGATCATCAGTCACTGAAGTGTCAGAACTGAGGTTGCTGAATAACTTTTGATCAGTAGTACTGATGGGAACTGGATTAGTTGTTGACTCGTTTATGCTCAAGTCTTTTAGTTCATCAATACTTGCAGTTATATCACAGTTGTCAGTGACCAACGAGATTTTAACAAAGTGATTTGGTTTAGGCTCGTTGAAGACTGACATTGGTTCAAAAACGAAGTTTGAAAAGGATTGATCAGGCTTGAATATTTGATCAATGCTTGTGGCATCAGCCAGAGAAACAGCAGTGTCATAATCACCTCCCAAAATAGCTTTTACTTGTTTTGGAATTTGATTATTGACACACTGATTTACATTTAATGCAGATTTGCACCATGACTTCATAACTTCATTGAGTTGAGAAAATTTGGTTTCAAAACTTATTTTCTCTCGAACGCACATTTGATTTGCATGTATTTGTGCATCAAGTTCAAGTTTGAGATCTTTCATTTTCAACAAATTTTCTTCTTGAAGTTTAAGTTTAGAAGTTAAGTCATTGATCATGCATTCTTGCCTTTTCTGAATATCATGAGCATTTGATAGATCAACTATCAGAGTCTCAAAAATATTCTCCTTTTCAGTCACAGAAGCTGATTTAAAACAATGTACCTTGTAGAGAGTCTCTGGATCCCAGCCGGATGCTGAACATTTCTTAGCTACTTCTTTGATGTTTTCATGGAAGTCAGCATCATCAGCCATCAGACAGTAATCTCTATATAAGCAAATCATAGCTTCTTCTTCATCAGATGATGAGGTTGAGTCAGAGTCGCTGAAGGATCCTTCTTCAGCGACGAATCCTTTACCCTTTCTCTTGCCAACTTTGGACATAGCTTTCAGTTTCTTGTATTTTGACTTGTACTTGTTGTACTTGTCATTTCTGAAGCTGGGCCTTTGTTCAGGGAGAGGATTGACAGCTTTGGATCTACAGTCAGCTGCAAAGTGACCAGGTTTGCCACATTTGTAGCAGTCACCTTTTGACTATGAGATGTCACTAGATGGTGCACCAGTAAATTTGTTGAACCTTGTGTTCTTTCTGAAATTTGCAACCATCATAGCCATATCTTTTTCCAGCTTCTCTAGTCCTTCTTCATAGCTTACTTCAGACTGACTGTCAGCAGCACAACCTTCCTCATCTGCAATCAGTGACTTTGAACTCATCTGGGTGATCTTAACTTTCTGCCTTTGATCAATCTCTTCTAGCTCAGCTACAAGGGCATTAGAAATCTTTTGACTGCCTAGTGCAGCACGAATGTGCTCACTTTGATCAGCCTGTTTTTCAGATTGTTCCCAGTTTAACAATATACCATAAACTTGAGTTAGATTGAGAGAAGTATAATCATTACGTTGTCGAGTACATGTTGCAATGGTACCCCAAACTTTTCTAGGCAACAGTTCTAGAAATTTTTCAACAACAAATCTTTGGTCTTTTCCTATATTAGCCTTTTCCATTTTATTTATTAAAGCTTGATATCTAGTATAGGTGGAGGCCAGTGATTCATTGGGTTCCATGGCAAACAGTTCATACTGACGAGTCAGATTTACTTCTCTACAACGAATGATGTCGGGGGTTCCAATATAGATATTTCTTAGAGTGTCCCACATGTGTTTCGCTGTACTGCACAATCTAATGGACTCAAACACTTCATCAGGAAGTGACATGCTTATGTATATTTTAGCTTGTTTATCCAGTCTGACCATGCGCCTGTCCTCATCTGTCCATTGTTCCTCCCTTTTTGGCATAACCATTTCTGGTAGTGCAGGAGTGGTTGCAGTGGCTGCAACGGCAGGAATAATGACAGTGGGGGTGTGAGGACCATCAGTTATTATAGAACAAAGACGGTCATCAACAAGGTCTAAGAACATCATCATCCTGGACATCCAGGTTTCAATTCTTGATGGGTCAAAAGCTGGGGGTTTTGTAGTGGAGCCATTTCCCTTCTGGTACTCAGAATCAACACAACTGTATTTAACGGATTCCATTGCAGATCTGGTTAAATTTATATTTTAAACCAACTCTGCTCTGATACCAATTGTGAGTCCCTAATCACTATTATGTTAGTGATTGTGAATCGTTTACAGTGAGTTAATTGTAGAAGGGGGGGTTAAATACAATTAAAAAACTTTTCTTTTCTTAGTTATAGTGTTATCGTTGTTTAGCAAGTTTTTAATCGTATTTAAGTGACAGCAGTTTGAACACAAGTATATATATATATATAAGGTAAACAGTTCAGTTGCTGAAAAATATAGCTGAAAGATAAATTCTTTATTAATGAAATTTATCTCTTGTTGATTTGCGGAATAGATTAGCCAAGGCTAATCTAGATCAAACAGTACAGCTATTACAATGAGATGAGCAGTAGTGGACAAACACGCTAACTGCTCACTCGCTGAGATAAGCTAGTAGTGGACAAACACGCTACTAGTTTACTCACTGGTGTTACTTGTATCTTAGACAAACTAGTCACTGACAAACAAGTGACAATACAAGTAATCGACACAAATGAAGTACAACATACTACGCTATTTATAGATGCTGAAGTCCTTAATTTCCGGATCTGAACGACACGTGTCGCTGCTTGATTGGAGAGGTAGTTGAGATGTGATATATCATGGCACGACATTCTGTCTTGGGAAATATCACCTTGTACCATAGACCAATCAAAAGCTTCCATGTTACTTTTTCAAGTTTCGAGGAATACGTGCTGTGCCGTAGTAACGCCGAATGTTGACTTCTTATTTAATGCGGCATTTAATGCTACAGTCACTGATAGATATATCAATTCTCCTCATTCTCGATGCGAGCCAACATGCTCTAAAGAATGACTTGAACAGCTAATCTTCAGCGACTTCTTTTATTCAGCAGATGAGAGAACTCAAGAAGACTTGGAGACTCTCGCTGATAGATGAGTATCAGCGACACACATAGTTGAGTCTTTGATCTTTATAAATCCTTCTTCTACTGGTCTAAGATACAATCAGCGACAAGAAAACCTTCAGCAACACTATCTTCAACTTGAATCATACTTCATGTACAGAGAGTAATACTCTCGCTGACAATGATCAGCGACACACAAAGTTGAGCATCATTCTCTTTCAGTAACTCAGAGTGAGAGAAGATCAGCGAACATAAACTTCAGCAACAGGAGCTTGACTTGAATCATTTCTTCATAGAGAGACTTGCATTAAGTGAGTCAGAGACATGAGAGAATAAGACACCATCAGTGATTTCGCTTATCAGCGACTAATAACTTCAACAATCTGCTTGTAGACATTGTCTTAGTCTCCCCCTTAATCTTTGAGATCAGTGACCATGACGATCAGTGACTCAACAAAAACATAAGATGTCTTTATATGCAAGTATGAGATGAGAAATAGAATATGATTTGAAAAATAATATGACTTATAAATTATGAGTAATATCTAACTAATGATACATGAGAAAGTAATATCAAACTAATGACACATGAGAATCTATAAAAGAATCTTGTTATACCAAGAATGAAAGGGTTATTTTTATATAACGATTAAAATGAGATTAAGATAATAGTTGAAATATATAAGTAAAAAGTAGTTGATGTGTCTATTCTTAAGATTGATAGTAAGATATATAATAAGGATGGCATCCTATTAAAAAGATAAATAAGGATGTCATATTATAAAATATATATGTCATTTTAAGAATTAATGATATAAATAATCATATATGATAATTATCTCTAAATGCGTATTAATATTATGTCTAAGATATATATATAGATTAAAAACGAGTTTGATTATATATAATGGACACATGGCAGTTTTTTTTTTTTGCGCCAAAAATACATTTTTAATAAACTGCAGCGTATCACTATTGCTTATTTGAATAGAGTAAATGGTGCTATTTGTTTGTATATCTTTTTTTACAATTAGCATATTCAAAATCATCATTAGCAATACAATTGAACTAAAATATGGGTACACAAAGATCACAAGTAGTTGCTTTGTGGTGAGTTATGAGCGAAAATTAAATTGAGAAAGTGAAAGTGTTTATTGAAAAAAGATAGAGTGTTTCAGACGTATCACAAAGACATGATATCATAAAATAAAAGAATAATGGTTAAATAAATAGATATTGATATATATAGAAGAAAAATGCAAATTGAAAAGAAATTTTTGATGAAGAATTGTCCATTGTATAAGGCATAATGTGAAAATTTTCTAAGAATCCATGTCTTTTTTCTACATTTCAATATAAAAAAGGGTTTATTGTTTGATTATGCCCTCAACTTTACACTAATTACTATTATATTTTCCCAACTTTCGTAACCTATATTGTATGATGTTAATTAGTTCAATTGTATGCTTCAAACTTTCATACTCTCTATTGTATGAGATGAACTAGTGAAATAAAGTTCTTAGAATGTCTAATTCATATTATATTACTTAAAGTTTTGAAAAGTTCACCTCATACAATAGAGGTTATGAAAGTTGAGAACATACGATAGAGTTTTTAGAAAGTTAACCTCATATAATAAAGAGTATAAAAGTTGAGTGCATACAATAGTAATTAGTGTAAAATTGAGCGCATAACCAAACAATAAACCCTATAAAAAATTTCTAATGTATCACCATTTGAGATTTTTACGTTGTTTTTCTTATCTTTATCATTTTACCCAATTTAAATTTTAACTTTTGAGATGTTTATGTTGTTTTTCTTATCTTTATCATTTTACCCAATTTTAATTAAATTTGTGTATGTGTTTTTTTAGAAGCAATTTTTGTGTGTGTGTGTGTTAATTTTTAGAGTTTGACAAGTGTCAAGATTTTAAACACTTATATGGTATATTTTAAGCAAATTATGTGGCATGTGGCTTACTTATATTTTATTTTTAACATATAGTGGTTATGGTAATGCCATGTGTCAAATATATAAGTAGTAAGAACTTATAAGCCTTTCTTTATATATATACTCAGTACGTTTCATGGTTGTGCATATGCACAGCCCTGAGTCTGTTATTGTTTTTCAAATATTTTCGTATATTTTTTATCTGAATAGTGAATGTATTACTGATAATGTATATACACATGAACCTAAATTACAAGATTAGATATTCACATAAACTTAATTCATGAACCATTGCCTTAAATGTAAGCATGCACTAAAGAGTACATAATACTAACAAATGGAGATTTTGATGTAAACAACGAAATGAAATTCTTAAAATAAATTTAGTATAATTTCAAAGCAAATATGAGACATATATTATACATGTTGTGAAGCAAAGATCCATTTTTTAAATCATAATACTGAAGTTAATGCTAATGTATTAGTGTATGAATTGCATAAAAGAATGTTTATATATAAGCAATAAAAAAGATTTCTATGTATTAGCAATTCAACCATATATATATGATCGAATCTAAGCTTATTACATATGATCATGTGATGCATTTAATTTAAGAATATTTATGTGTTTAAAGATGAAGAATATGAATGCATTTTACTTGTATATTATTATAAACTATTATAAAGTGTTCTTTTACTATAAAAACTAATGATACATGGATTATTATATAGATATATAAGTATGTATGTATATATTATGAATATGCATATAGAATGATTATGAGTAGTTAATAAAGTGTTAAGTTTTCATTTGAGTTGTTCATTTTATAGTGTGTCATGTCTAATTTAATGGTGTGAATATTAAGATTGCAAAAATATATTATGTGTTGGTAAATGTATATATTAAGGTCAAAGTTAATTTTAAACAATAGTTTAAGAAAGTTAATGATAAAAGATTAAGAAAATTATGAGGACACATGTCACCTTGTGAGGTGATGATGTGTCCTCTTAAGGATGAAAATGTCTTTCTTGTATAAAAACTAATGATAGTGGTAATAGTAATGCCATGTGTCAAATATATAGATAGTAAGAACTTATAAGCCTTTCTTTATATATATAGAAAAAACAAAAGAAATGACCTTTCTTTATATATATAGAAAAAAGAAAAGAAATGACATATATATCTCACATATTTTCCTTTTGATTTCCACCAATTATTTTATCATATTCACTAGTTGAATATTTTAATTAAAACACCTATAAACATACATGTTTATCCACGTGAATTAATTCTCTTAACCAAAATCTTCTATACATTTTTACAGTACTCCGTATTAGAACTATATCAAGTGTATTACATTTTCATGAATTCTTTAACCACCACCGAGTACTATTCGCCTAACTAATTGAATTTTGAATAAGATATAAAGACAATTTGGACAATGGTTTAATTAAGAAGTTGAGGGATGAGAATTGACATTTAATTAAGAAGTTGAGGGATGAGAATGAACATTAGACAAACCAATGAGACTAAGGTGTCATACAAGCTTATAGGAGCTTAAGCTTATTTTTTTCTTAAGCTTGTTTTTTTCATAAGCTCAAGCTTCTAGCTTTATTTGGTTAACAAAAATTTAAAAGCTTATTAAAAAAAATGAGCTCTTGAAAAAAGCTAGTAAAAGTAACTTTTAAAATAAGCTCCTAATTTATTGAATGAAAATTTACTTAATTACCCCTTTTAAGTTACTTATTATATTCTTTTATATTAAATAGTAAGTCACCCGCACTATGAAGCGGTATCTTATAGTAACATAACGTGTTAGTTTGATAAGTAACACGTGCATTTGAAAACTAACATATAGATTCATGATTAAATGGTGAAGATCAAATAAAATAGCATTTCATTAGCAGTTACAAATAAAGTACATTTTGTTTCGGAATAGGAGTGAAACATGAGTGGAATAAACATGACATGTTTTTAAATCATCTATTGTATGCGTAGTTGATTTCAAATTTTAAAATCAAAATTGCTTTTAAACACTGTGTATTACCTATTTTTTATATTTTTATTTCTTTGAATTTTGGTAATGATTGAGTGGTTACTACACTTAAATTATTGATTGATGGTTATTTCTAATTATATAAATGTGGTTTTAATTAAGTGGAGGTAATTTTGTCTTTTTGCATCTTGAAATTCGTAAGACATCAAAGAAAAAGCCTAAATCTTTTATAATACGGAGTATGGTATAGATTAACATATTTAAGTTCCAGCTAATTTGTTAAATACTTATAAAACGATAAACTTCCAACTTTAAATAATAAGTTTTAGCTATCAGAGTTTAAAAAATACTCGTATATATAAAAAAATGAAAAATAAATACACCGTCATATGAATTTGCCCCTAAAATTATCTAATCGGAACCCTAGCTCCGTTGGTGCTGTGGCCGAGAAGAATATGAATAATCTTTATCGTCATCATCATCTTCATCATCATCGATCAGGTGAATCCTCACATATGTGTACTTTTCTATTGTGTAATTATTATTATTATTTTTTGAATAGTATGAATATACGTATCAAGTTTTTTGCTTTTGCGGAGCCTGAGCTATTTTTCTGTTGAGTTATATCTTGGTCATTTTAATGGTGGGTTTAAAAGCAACAAGTGCGTGTCCCATAAGTTGCTAGTTGTTCTGTAACAATGTGATACTACATCGTTGTCCCACTGTGGTCTCATATATTAGTGCAACCTCTGCTTAACGCGTAAAACAAACCGGTGAGGTAGAGGTACCAATGCCGATAATTATTCAAAAAATCGGTACTTTTGCTAACCTGTAACATTAAACACCCAAATCCTTGCTTTTGTAATACAATTTATACTTCACCAAAGAAAGCCCTCTACTTTCTTCTATGCACTTGTTTACATGTTCTTTCTAATAAGAGAAAGCATAGATCTTTAATAAGTTCTCACTTTCAAAGCCGTTGACCAAAGCACCGGCCTTTCACTGCTTTTCTAAGTGAAGGATTCTACTAGTAAATGACAAGGTGTGTACTTAAAAAATCATCAGTATAATTATTGTTTAGCGATAAGAATAGTTAAGAATCAGATTCCTTTTCTATGTAAAAGTGTAAAACACTCAAACCGAATCATCCTTTTTCAAAGATATAATAATTTTCATTACGTTGCTGCAGCTCGTCGGTTCTTTCTGGCCATAAGGACAAAGTATTCTTATTCTAAACTATTAGGTGGCAAGACAAATGAGGGCTTACCAAAAGTAGTTTATAGTGTAGCTCCTGCTATGGATCATAAAAAGGTACACTCCTCCATTATCCACCCCCTGCTCAAGATATTTGTTCTAGTAAACATTATATGCTTTGCAGGAGCTGGACATTGAACGCAATGCAAGAGTTCCATCTATTTTGAGTGCTCTTGAAAAAGCAAAACTCACTCCAGAGGTGAATACAGCGTTTTGTATGCTACATTGATCCTATGATAAAATAACCTGTTTGTTTATACTGAAATGGACTCTAATATATCTTTGCAGTTTCGAGGATCTGAGATCATTCAACTTAAAAATATTAGAAAAGCTCCATTGAAAGATATAACAAGTGTGCATTCCAAATATTATCCTTCCTCTCTCAAGGAGGTAATACATTTACTGTCACGAACAAAAGAAAAGATTATGTAATTGCTAAAGATAGAATACGTACTCTAAGTTTAGTTTCAAATTATAGTTGAGTAGTTATTAATTCACATATTATAAAGGAACTATTTTGATACTTCACATATATGCGAAGCTTACCCAACAAAACTATCAGGGTAATTTACATTTTGGGTCCCTATGATTTTCTATATTATCACTTGACGTCCCCAAACTCCGTTAGTTACACCCCTTGTCCTCATGGTTCCTTGGTTTTTTCCATGTTCGTTTTCATGCCATTGAAGTATTGAACTTAACATATTGGCTGTTAAGTCATGGAAAAAGACTATTTTACACTTCTTTCTCCTACTCAAATACACAGCACTAACTAAAAAACCCCTAACAGGTGTTCTAATCAATGGAGTTTGGGGACATAGATTGAAAATCATAGGGATGAAAATGTAACCCACCAAGAATAGAAATGTTTTGTTTTCAGGTTGATTTTCAAGAGATACCATTTAAGTATTCTGAACTTGAGAGTTATAAGTTGCGTATTGTAAGTAATTATTCAGTCAACAAATGTCGTAAAATCAGTTTGGACAAACAGATTGGTTATTTGATTGTTGTATAGCTGTATTAGTTTGAAATAGTTAGTTTCATACTGATTAAGTAGAACAAACTGATTATCCAAGGTGAAATAAACTATGCTGCCTGTTCACATGCTTGTTTATTGTTAGTATCATCCATAATATTTTGTGGCAATCCATAATAATTATGCAATTCTAAATGCTGTTGTATATTTTAGATCAGTTATATAACGAGATCGATACCACCTATTGCAACTAATAGTCTTATGTTTCTTAAATCCTTTTATATATAGGCAGTGGAAGGGGCTAAGACTTCAAAACTGATATATTCTTTTGATCATAAAGAATTCGAACACGTCACTCCCACGGTAACAAAATTCCATGTGCATGTACATTTTTCTACCGATAGTAACCCTTAACAGTTCTTATGTTCCAATATAAGCATGCATGTACATAAATGTGTTTGTGTGTGTGTGGTCGGTCACTTGTTTGTGGAACCAAGATCAAATGAAACTTATATATTGTGAGATGACGTTGATTCAAGAATCTTTTGTAACTTTGATTTATACAAATCAATTAATTCTTGGAGATCCTTTATATATGACATTGATCCCATGTATATACAAAATCCTACTTTTTTTTATACACACATGTGTATGCACAGTTAGGAAAATAAAATGGGGCCAGGTATAGCACCTGTTCTACTAGAATCCCCGTCTTTATGTGAAATATATATACTTATTTACATATACGAACTTAAATAAAATACTTATTTGTGTATGTTTGGAGTAGAGGGTTGTGTTTCTATTGATAACTAGTTTATCATCTATGTATATAATGCCTTCTTGAGTTATTGAATTTAATGATGCAGTCGTATGAGGATTCGTTGGTTGCTGCTGGAGCAGGCCTATCGCTGGTTGATTTTGTAGTAAGTCTGGCCTAAATCTTACGTGTTTATGATTGGGTCGTTTGGGTTATGAGTTATTGCGTTTATGAAATTTTAGGTGGCGGCGTCAAAAATCAATGAGAACGCTCCAGTTGGATTTGCCCTGATGCAACCTCCTTATCACCATGTATTTCTAAAGGAATCCAAGGGATGCTGTTATTTTGAGAATGCTGCTATCGCAGCGCGATATGCTCAACGCGTCCATGGACTAAAGCGTGTTTTCATAATCGATTTTGATGTCCATTTCAGAACTCTCGCTAATAATGTGTTCTATGATGACCCAGACGTATTCGTTCTTTCAACTCATGGTGTAAGTAACAAACTTTCATCTATTTACTATTCTCAAAGATTATGTTGATATGAACTAATTTGATACTAGATAAACAAACAGAAAATAAAACTAACTTATCCAATGATATAAAGTTGTTTTATCCCAATATTCAGCATAATCAAGTTACCATCTTTGGTCCTAATTCAGTTTCATATTTTCCCATCAGTTAAATTCGCTACCTTATCAAATTCTTATCTAATTAATACTCCATAGAATATTTTGTATATAATTTTTTAGGAAAATGATGTGTTATTCTTACCTAAACATCCTACCAATCCTTTAACCCATAAATTGTTGACATGTTTCATATACTTATTCTCTCTATCCCCTTGATTTGTTGGTTTGACCATGTGTCATTAGTTTATTTGTTAGGATCAAGGTTGAAAAAAATGCTATTCGGGGTGTACTCGGCAAGGGCCTTCTAGGGTGTACTCGGCCTAGTCGGTGTGTAAGTGGGGTTTACTCGGATTTTGACTTTTTTACATTTAATTAATAATTTTCAATATTATATGTGCAAAAATATATAATAGAACTATAGACATAAACATAAAACATAATTGCCAATAAAGTAGTAAAATAATGGCTTAAAACCCTAATTTAAATCCTTTTAATATTTGACCAATGTTGACTTTGACCATGTTTGACCGACTTTGACCCGAGTACACCCCGACTTTGGTCATGTTTGACTGACTTTGACCCGATTTGACCGTGTAATCCGAGTTTGACTGATTTTGACCGCGTTGACCTCGGTTGACCGTGTTTTTTGACCGATTAAGCCCGATTCGCTTCGGACCAAGCCAATTCCCCGAGTACACCCCGAGTACACGGCTGTGTAGGCCGTTTTTTACAACAGTGGTTAGGATAAAAATTAGGATGAATAATCAATAACAAGTTGTATCATTACCTCCTCTCAAATGACTCCTTGTACTCAAGGTGTTACATAAAAAAACCTTTGATCCCATGCTTTGGTTTGTAGTTTCGCCTATTGTATTGTAAATCAGTGAATGTTAACAATTAATCCGAATAGGTGAATATCTATAAGGGTGTGCTTGGTATGGGGTAATATAGAGTGGGGAATGGTAGTGACAATCATTAATTAGGCTTGGTATGTTACAAGGAAAGGAATGATTGGAGATTAGTGGGCAATGAGGCATTACCCTCAAAATTGGGTGTAATGAATATGGGGTAATGAGAATATATAACTGCCACCTCAATCACCGCTTCACTTTTTAAAATTTTTATTCCGTATTTTTTTTTTAAATAAAATAAACCCAAATGCTTCTCTTCTTCAGTTAATCCTTCCTACTGGATTTAGCAAAAGGTTCCTCAAGACTGTTATAACAAAAAGTTGGAGTATCAAAAAGAGATTAAAAAAAAAAAAAGTGAACAGAAACAAAGAAAAATACTCATGTTCAATTCTTCTTTTTTATTTATCAATGTTATTTATTTATTTTTTTATCTAAGTTAATTTTTTGTTTAATCGAGGTTCACAAGTAAAGAACTCTGAAACCCTTATTAAATTATTCATTCGTAACGCAATCTCTTTCAAATATTTTCAATTCAAGTTGTGTTTTTATTAAGATGTACAGTAACAGATAATGTTTTGGAGTTTACCAAGCACTAGTAATGGAATGATAATACTCCTTGATTACTTATCTCCATTCCTTAATATTCCCATTGCTATTACCATTGTCATTCCTTAAAATTAACCAAGCACCCCCTAAATTCTATTGATGTTGCTTTTATAAATAATTTCCAAACGGTGTGTTACTCGGGTACCTTTCTGGTATGTATATATGTGTATCACGTAACTTCACGTGTTTATTAATATATGTGATTAGTTTTTATAGCATCTTAATGTTGGGCTTAATAAATATTCATTTAGGAAGAATTTTATCACGCCAAGTTTGATGCTACCGGGTCTGGGAGTGGTGAAGGGGCAACGCTTAATTTGCCATTACCAGAAGGTTCTGGTGATATCGCAATGCAAATTGTGTTTGATAAGGTCATTGTACCTTCTGCCCAAAGATTTAAGCCGGATATAATTCTTGTATCAGCAGGGTAACCATTTTCTCTTGTCTACATATATATATATATATATATATATATATATATATATATATATATATATATATACATATACATACACATGATTATCCACATGGATGCATTTTGTTTGTTAGATATGATGGACATGTAGTGGATCCAACGGGCACCTTTCAGCTGACAACCGGAGCGTATTACATGCTAGCGTCTGGCATTAAGCAGCTTGCAAAAGATTTATGTGGTGGGCGATGCGTGTTTTTTTTGGAAGGAGGACAGAGCGAGGGTGTTGTGTCATTTTCTGTTGCAGAATCTTTTCGTGCTTTTGTTGGGGAACCGAGCATGGCACCCGAGTTTGAGAAGAAGTATGCAGTCTTCTTGCATGATGAACCATCTAGGGAGATTAAACGAGCCATTCAAAGGACCAAGCGCTTGCATTCTCTTTAGTAAATAAGACTCTGGTCGTTTAGCAAGCAGGTTTATATCGTAGTAATACTGATTGTAAGGGTTTGTCTTTTCACTGTACTCATAAATTTATAACCGCCCAACGTATTTATTGTATTCAGTTAGGCCCTCAAACTAGGTTTTTTATTACCTCAAATTATTGATGGTTAGTACTATGAACTTGAGAAGATGGTCACTTTAGTACCTTGACTCTCTGTTGACTTGGATCATGGGCTTGTCATGTGATCTGTTTTGTTTAATAAAGTAACTGGACGTTTGGGGGTTACTTTAGAAGCGTGTGCTATTTAGGTAGAAATCCCGTCGTTCTTCATATTAACAAAAAGTGCTACTACAATCATTCACCATTGCCTGCAGCCAAATTTGGAGGCAATCAGTTTTGAGATGGTAAAAGAAAACAAGAAAGAAAAGGGAAAAGTAAGGGGATTAGGGAATATCATCTATTTTGGCATGTTCACTATACAGATGTTTCGCTGCAGTTAAAATTTTAGTTTGTATCTTTCCAGTATGTTTGCTTCATGTTTTGGGTGTTCATTTCCGTCTCCTAGGGAATTTGCTAGCCAAAAATAAATATCGTATTGCACATAATGACATAACATCACACCAATACAAAGCATGTGTTTCATGATTAGTTGACGTTTGTAGTGTTTGTTAAACATGATTATGGTTCATGATTATTTGCCTTTGATTGGTCCCAATCAAAGCTTAAATAAAATGATAGATAAATGTTCTTCTTAGGGTGAGAACAACCACAATTTACTTAATATTTTTCTCTCTACTCTTTCATTCATTGCATGGACTTAAATAATAAACAAAGTAATAACCTCCCAACTGTAACAACTCATGATGGAGTTCTACGGTTACCATGTACTAGATACATAACAATAATAAATAAACTAAGTAAAGCCAGTAAACTAAATAAAACTAAAATATTAATGGGTCCTAAAACTATGCTAGCATGAACCACAATGTGAGACCAACTCCATATATGTGCATACGAAAGTACATAGACCAATATATAATATCTAATCGTAATCATTTCCAACTTGAAAACTGCAACTGGACTCGATTCTTAGAATAGATGATCATTTTCAAATGAATTCAACCGGAACCAGAATCAAGTGCTGGATATAAGAACATGGACGAGAATAAAAACTCGAACTGGAGTTGGAATCAAAAACTGGCTGGAACATGTGAAACATATATATAAGGGCACGTACACATACTAGGCAAAAACGCATACTTCTGAATTAAATATAAACTAACATTTTTGTAAAAATAAATGACACACTAGTAGCATAACACAGCAGCCCATAGGTTGCATCTGCTGTATAAATTCAAGACTTCCAGCATCTTCATTATCAGCTCCCTACACATCAACTCTTGTATCACTTACTTCTATCCACCACAGAACTTCAATCATTTCCATTTACAGCAGCACTTCCATACATGGTTGACCAGCATTCAAGATGAGCAGGATGTCAAAACGACCCAAACCACATCCTTTATGTAACCAAGGTTGCCTTAGGATTAATTACCCATTGATCCCACTTCCTCTCTTTTAACTTAAGTCTAGCTTTTATCCAATTGAAACTTCTTATTTGAACTTCTTGAAATAATCCATCTCCACGTAAAACCTTCTTTCTGAACACTTTTCCATTCCTGTTTTTCCATACTAAGTATGCCGCAACCCAAACCACCCCTTCCCAGATATCCTTTATCAGCTTTGAGTTAGCCCCACAAACGTCCGAGTCAAACAACTCCCCTACTTCTATCATTCCACAATTACCAACGCCCCACCAATTACACACCATATCCCACACATTTATTGCTTCCCGACACGATAAAAGACTGTGATTTAATGACTCCACACGCTCTTCACACAATGGGCAAAGAACAGAGTCTAAATCAATACCTCGTTTGTCAAGCAGTCAAGCTCCACTCTAGTTGGAAGCCGATTCCTTCTCGCTCTCCATGCGAAAATATTCACTTTTTTTGGGACGTACCTATTTCTTCTAGTTTGTTGGCCACTCGGTCCGCAATCAAGTAATACACCATCTATCCGTTCTGCTACCTTGCTTACTTTATACACTTGTGCACCATCCGCAACCCATCCCAAACCCAAACCCACATATTATCCACCCATTCACCCCTGTCTTTAATCACAACCCCTTTGGATCTTTCTAGATTATATAGCATGTTAAATCTGTCTTTCAGACTCGTTTCCCCAACCCATCTTTCTTCCCAGAATAACGTATGAGACCCATCCCCAATCTTCTTACAAAAGAATGAGTAGAAGCCCCCTCCATGAACATCTATATCCTTCCCAACCCGAATTATACCACCCCAAGTACCTCCCAAACCCCCCAAAGCACCGTCCTGTAGACCCCCGTCCCTCCCGTATATGCTTTTTACTATTTTGACCCATAATGTATTATTTTCTGTTTTAAACCGCCACCACCATTTCCTAACTAGTGCCCAATTTTTTGCTTTCAAAGACCCAATATTTAATCCCCCACCCTCATATGAGGTTAATACCTCATCCCATTTTACCCAACCCATTTTTGCCCCCTCCCCAAAACCTCCCCCAAAAAAATTACGACATATACACTCAAGCTTTTTTAGAACACACAACGGAGCACGAAAGATCGAAAAGTAGTAGAGAGCCAAGCTTCCAATGACCGATTTGATCAAGGTTAATCTTCCACCGAATGACAACGATCTAGCTTTCCAATCCGATAACCGTTTCCTAAATTTGTCAACCACCGGTTTCCAATCACCTTCTCTCTTCATACTTTTCCCAATACTCACTGCATCTTCTAAGAAGGGCTTGGAACAAGAAATAGAGTCTCCTTTCTTTTTCGAGAAAAGGTCCCATCCTTCTAAAGACATCAGAAACACAATTGTCAATGTTCTTATATCCGACACTTGATTCTGGTTCCAGTTGAATTCATTTGAAAATGATCATCTATTCTAAGAATCGAGTCCAGTTGCAGTTCTCAAGTTGGAAATGATTACGATTAGAGATTATATATTAGTCTATCTACTTTCGTATGCACGTACGACACTAACACAAAGGCAAATAATCATGAACCATAATCATGTTTAACAAACACTACAAACGTCAACTAATCATGAAATACATGCTTTGTGTTGGTGTGATGTTATGTCATTATGTGCAATACGATATTTATTTTTAGAGACTACGTAAATGGAAACTTGTTTACTTTGTGTAGATGTGGTGCGTGGTCCAAGTTTGTGAACCAAGTGGAAAGATTTTTGTGGTTTCAATTTATCTTCCAAATTCATGCTCTGTATAAAAAATATTGACTTTCTTGGATTTCCAACTGTACCCTCTCCCGATTTGGGGTCATGCCCAAGAGCACTTATTGTTAATATGAAGAACAATGGGATGTATATTCTGAGAAAATTAGCTAGAATTCATGCTCAGTATTCCAATTGCAACACTTAATATTACTTTGTGAAATGGATTCTGACAATGTAAAGAAGGTGCATTTCTACCTAAATACCACACGCTTCTATAGTAACCCCCGAACGTCCAGTTACTGTATTGAACAAAACAGATCACATGACAAGCCCATGATCCGAGTTAACTAAGAGTCAAGGTATTAAAGTGAACATCTTCTCAAGTTCATAGTACTATTCTTCACCGTCAATAACTTGAGGTAATTAAAAACCTAGTTTGAGGGTGGTAAACTAGATTTCGGACTAACTGAATACTCCATACAACACATACGTTGGGCGGTTATAAATTTATGAGTACAGTGAAAAGAGAAACCCTTATGATCAGTTATATTACTACGATATAAACCTGCTAGCTAAAAGAGAATGCAAGTGCTTGGTCCTTTGAATGGCTCGTTTAATCTCACTAGATGGTTCATCATGCAAGAAGACTGCATACTTCTTCTCAAACTCAGGTGCCATGCTCGGTTCACCAACAAAAGCACGAAAAAATTCTGCAGAAAATGACACAACACCCTCGCTCTGTCCTCCTTCCAAAAAAAACACGCATCGCCCACCACACAAATCTTTTGCAAGCTGCTTAATGCCCGACGCTAGCATGTAATACGCTCCGGTTGTCAGCTGAAAGGTGCCCGTTGGATCCACTACATGTCCATCGTATCTAACAAACAAAATGCATCCAGGTGGATAATACATGTAGATATATATATGTAGTGGCATGATCCAGAGGGAAGTGCATTTTTTGAAGGAAGGGGGAAAGTGACCATCTCACCATCCATTTCATCATAATTCCTCTGGTGCACTGTAACTCCATGTTCCTGCGTTTCATTGTGTTTAAATGGACAAGGCTAGTTTGGTCATTTACCCTCTTCTTCTTCATCAAAACACAGACACATCATATCTCTTCAATTAGCAAGTACGTTCATGTTCTTCTCATCTTCAATTGAAATTCCAAATTCCATCTTAATCGAAATCATCTCATCTTCAATTTGGATTTTATTAAGAATTTCCATCTGACTGAAATTCATCTTCAATGCTCCAATTTTATGTATACTCTTCTAATTATCCAATTTGAATCTTCTTTCATGTGATGAATTCGTTTACATGAATCTGTTATTTATTAATCATGAAATACGTTCACGATCCGTTATTCATCCTCAACAATTTCGATTTTGGTTCTGAAATTAGGGTTTCAGTTTGAGTTTCGAATTACAATTACATCCATTCATTTTTAGGGTTTAATTTTGTGTTTTCCATAATTTATATTGTCTTCTAGTTCCAATTTACCATTGGAATCAGATTCAATTATTCCCGAATCTACTGGTATCTTTAAAATTTCAATTCTAGGGTTTTTTCCCTATTTCAAATTCATATATATCTGCTAATTAGAGTGTACAGTTGCAATCAGTAGTTCATAGACTTGTTTCAAGTAAGTGTTACTATCATCTTTCTTAATTTTAATTTGTTGTTTCTTATAAATTATTGGATTTAACATTATATAGTGATATGCTTGTTTACATTCTGAATGAAATGTTTTAGTTAATATTCATTTTAACGAATACTTAGCTACATTCATCTTATTAGTAAATTTTGATATTGCTAACCAAAGAATTTGTTGAGTACGGATGATAATATGTCATTCGATGCATAATAACATGAGTTAATATCACAGTGAAGTATATCGATACATGTTAACACCCATGAGCACGAGTACTAATAGTATGCACTATGATGTATCATAACAACAGTTAATATCATAGCAATGTAAATCGATACATGTTAACACCCATGTGTATGAGTACAAATATTAAGTATTTAGATGCATCATAACATGGGTTGATATCACAGTGAAGTATATCGATACATGTCAACACCCATGAGCATGAAACTAATAGTATGCACTATGATACATCATAACAACAGTTAATATAACAGCAATGTAAATCGATACATGTTAACACCTATGTGTATGAGTGCTAATAGTAAGCATTTAGATGCATCATAACATGGTTAATATCACAGTGAAGTAAATCGATACATGTTTGTTGGGATCTGAGCAGATTTGATACAAGTGTTGAAGAATGCTAGCCACTGTTAGCATAACAAGTGTCTGCCACTGTTAGAGAAGTTTGAAGACCTAGCCACTGCTAGTGTAAATGTAATAGATAACCACTGTTGGTAGAATACTTAGTGTTTTATAAATAACACTTATAGCCACTGTTAGAGTAATATTGAATTCTAAACAACTTCAATCGTTGATAGATTAAGGTGGAATCAAATAAAGCCAGATCATAGATTTTTTTTGTTAATAAATTATGTTATAACCTTATTAAGAATTTGCTAATATCTAGTCATTATTTATTGATGCACTGTGATGAGTACTAATATTATGCATTCTAATTGAACTTGAATTGTAGTAATGTTTATTTATATATTTTAATATTCAGTACTAATATTATGCATTGTGGTTCATTTTAACTTAAGTTTACATTCTACTATTCTATATTGTTGTCTATCAACATTAATGTTTGATTACTACTAACTGTATGTATTGTGATGCATAATAATTGAACTTGTATCGTAGTGATGCTTATTGATATATTTTAAAACTCATGAAGTTGAGTATTACTAGTTTGCATTGTGGCGCATTTTAATTTAAGTTTATATTATACTTTTTTTAATTTGATGTACGTTAACATTTATGTTGATAAGTACTAATAGTTTGCATTTTGATGCATGCTAGTTGAACTTGTATCGTAGTGACGTTTATTGATATATTTTAACACTTTTATGGATTAGTTTTAATAGTATGCACCGTGATGCATGTTAGTTTAAGGTTTAGTTCTACTGATATATCGATGTATGTTAACATTCATGTTGATGTGTACTAATAGTATGTACAGTGATGCATGTTAATTTAACTTTTAATTCTACTGATATATTGATGTATATTAACATGTATATATAGTATGAACAATCAAAATTCAACTGTAATTGAACTTGTTTTGTAGCTTCTTTTACATTCACGTTGAGGTGTACTAATAGTATGTGTTGTACTTCAACAATGTAATACTCTTTCATACATTTGACATTCATTTTCTTACGAGTCGTGATCCATGTTTGTGTGTTTTTATGTGTTGTCTTATCTTCTTACAGATTTCATGTTACGAAATTTCGTCGTTAAAGGATGCTGATGAAAAAGATATTGATGGTGATGAAGAGGTAAATTGTTCCGATTTCAGTTAAAATAGTTGGTCAAGCGTTGGTCGGTGTTCCTCTGTGGCAGTTGGGCCCAAAAAGTAGGCATCCGGGAGTTCCGTACATTGTTTTTTCAGGTATGCTGAATTTTAAAGAACCTTTTTTTTTAAGTTTGTTAGAATATTGTTCTGAATATCGCACATTTTGAAACACATGCTACTTCGAAAACGTTGGTGACAGTAAGGCTCTAACTGAAGTGGTTAAATGTTGGGCTCGTCTAATCAGACATACATCAACAAAGGAGCTTCTTGCAGTAAGACCATTTACACAAGCAGCATAACTATGTTTGATTTTCTTTATTTGGAAACTTGTTCCTAATTTTGGCTATTATATTTTGTTTGTATATTGTAATGTACAGGCTGCTGAAAGAGGAGGGTATGTTGTTGGTGCATTCAATGTGTATATCTTTCTAGAAGCTTCATTTTATATTCAATGTGTATATTTTGTTCGTATATTGTAATGGATACCCTAGAAAGCCCTTAAACCAACCTTGTGTCATGGCCGATGCTGCCAAGGAAGCCATTAAAGCTGTGGTTGCAGAGAAGATGCATTTGGTTGGGTCAATAGGAAAAACAACCTAAGCATGTTCACCAACCATGCACTGTGATGCATCTTAACATAAGTTTACATCGTAATGATGTATATTTATACATGTTAATATTCATGTGGATGAGTACTAATAGTATGCACTGTGATGCATATTAACATAGGTTTATAGTGAATGTTAAGTTTTATAAATCATTTTTTTATCCTCTTAGGGTGATTGTTAATTTATATGTCTTATTATGTTGGTTTCCTTTGTGTTTTATACCATTACTAGCTAATAATTTTAACATGTTTCCCAATGAATGTTAGGCTCAAGTGATTTATGTTGTCCAAGATCTTTTCTGTTGTTTGTGTTATTTCAACTGGTATAAAGTTTCTGTTGGTCTTCTTATTTCTGTTGCTCTCTATATTTTTGCGGTTGGTCTATTTCTTGCCGCTCTAAGTGTTTTGCTACTGGCGATAGTTTCTGCTGATACAAAGTTTCTGCTGCCTTCACAGTTTCTGCTGATCTCATCGTTTCTGCTGTCTTCAGTACTAATAGTATGCACTGCGATGCATGTTAACATTAGTTTACAATGTAGTGATATATTTCAATACATGTTAACATACGAGTTGATGCGTGCTAATAGTATGTATTGTGATGCATCTAAACATAAGTTTAATTCGTATTGATGTATATTGATACATGTTAATATACAAGTTGATGAACACTGATAGTATGCATTGCGATGCATGTTAACATTGGTTCACAATGCAGTGATGTATATTGATACATGTTTACATTCGAGCTGATTACTAATAGTATGCACTGCGATGCATGTTAACATTGGTTTGAAACATAGTGATGTATTTCAATACATGTTAACGTACGAGTTGATGAGTACTAATAGTATGTATTGTGATGCATCTTAACATAGTTTAATTCGTACTGATGTATATTGATACATGTTAACATACCACCTGATGAGTACTAATAGTATGCAATGTGATCCATGTTAACATTGGTTCACATCATAGTGATGTATATTGATACATATTTACATTCGAACTGATGAGTACTCATAGTATGCACTATGATGCATGTTAACATTGGTTTACATCAAAGTGATATATATCGATATATGTTCACACTTACGCGGATGAGTACTAATAGAATGTATTGTGATGCATCTTAACATAAGTTTACATCACTACTATGCGATGATCTTTAGTACTAATAGTATGCACTTCGATGCATGTTAACATTGATTTACAATGTAGTGATGTACTTCGATACATGTTAACATACGAGTTGATGAGTGCTAATAGTATGTATTGTGATGCATCTTAACATAAGTTTAATTCGTATTGATGTATATTGATACATGTTAACATACAAGCTGATGAACATTGAGAGTATTATGTAACCACAATACAATTTTAAGTAGTATGCATTGAAATGCATACTATTACTTCTTATTAAATTAAATAAAATTTCAAATAGTATGCATCACAATGCGTACTATTATGTAACTACAATATGATTGCAAGTAGTTTGTATCGCAATGAATACTAATAGTTTTTAGCAAATTAAATACAATTTGAAATAGTATGTATCGCAATGCATACTATTATGTAACTACAGTACAATTTCAAGTAGTATGCATTGCAATACATACTATTAGTTCTTATCACATTAAATACAATTTTAATTAGTATGCATCGCAATGCATACTATTATGTAACTACAATACAAGGTGTTAATTGTCACAATGATAATCAAAGGAAGATAATTACAATTGTATTTGTGACAGTTCATGTACATTTATATAAAAACTCACGTCCACATGTTCTTCCTAAAATTACTATATAATTCAAGTGACACTCAACATCCTAGCACACCGAAACCTTGTGTATATATGTATACATGTTCTTTATTTAGCCCATAAAAGAACATTCTTTTTTAGAAAATGCAAACTACCATTACCAAACCATATCCAAAAGTACAAAACACCAGACCAGAAAGGTTCAAAAAAACCAAATTACAAGACTGTGACACCCTTTAAATTAGGGCTAGTAATTAGTGCCTAATCAATAGTTAATACATGTAATTAGTTCTGTGTTAGGCTAATTAATGTATCAAATTATATATTGATGAATATATACAATTATGCGATTTGATTAAATCGTACAAGTTTCAAATCGAAGGTATTTCGATTCAATTAAATACGGACGTTGGTGAAACAATTTTATTAAATAATATAACATTATTTAATAACACTATCTTTCCCAAAATATTATCTTGATAATAATACTTTGTAATCAATTCGTATCGTACAAACAACAGTTACGTGATTTAAAATCCGTACAACGAACAATCGAGATCCCTAGATTAACGAATCATCTATATAAATGTTTTTCCAAGTATTTAGAAAGAACACTTCAAGTGAAAGTATTGAAATTTAAATCGTTACTTAAAAACGCGTAATAAACGTTTAACACCAAACCGAACGAGTAAACGAACCTAAAACGTCACAAATTAAATTGGGAACAAGAAAATGAACAAAATACCCTTGTGTGGGCCCCCTATGCCGGCCCCCCCCCCATGCCCCCCATGTGCCACATGCACCACCTCCCATTTCACCCTCTAAACTCTCATGCACACCACTCACATATGCCTCCATACATTCAACATGCAAGAACACTTCCACTAACTCATTTACTCACACTTTCTCCACCTTCTCTCTATCAATTCTCTCTCAAAAACTTCAGAGAAAACTCAGCCACTTCACCACCACCACAACCACCATAAACTACCATAACACCACCACCATCAAAGTCACTATTTTACAAAGAACACAAGCTCAACAACAGCTACTCTTTCTCCTCATCTCATTTCCATTAAAATCTTTGTAAGGAAACTCTTTCTTACTTTCATATTGTTTATTTATATGTTATAAAACTCATCTAACAAGATTATGTCCAAATATAAACTTAAAATACGTTTTTATGAATTTTTCACAAAAGATACACAATCTGTCCAGAAAAACACAGATTACTAAAAATGTCATAACTTGAGTTCTAGGAAGAGTTAGAAGATGCATGTTTTTTTCAAATTTGCGTATTCAAAAGATCTACAACTTTCATGTTTTACGTTTTTACCAGATCCGAACGTATTTTCCTCTATTTATCAATCTTTGGGACTGACCTGACTAAAAGCAGAAACTGAACTATGTATGACTAATTAAATTGTTTCTCTATGATCATGGACTTAAGACTCTTGGAAAAATATATGTTAGACACTACACACATAAAAGATCTGTTGATAAAAAGTGTGAGACTTGACTTAGACCAGAAATTGGTAAAACATTTGGCGAAATAAACCGACAAAAAGTCGAAAATGTGAAATCTTAAATATTTGGAACTTTTATAAGAATCGACACTCTTTGTGAACTTGGACACAAACCGACAATTTATTTAGACTCTATAAACTGATATTTGGGTTGGGTGAAAGTTTCGGGTCAAACCGAGTAAGTTTGACCAAGTCAACAAAAGTGGCTAGTTTTCGAAAAACTTACTATTTTTGGAAAGTGGTAACAAAAATGGGTTTGGTTGACTTAATTAAGTAACTTGGACCAAAAACTAATTTTAGAAAGTTTCCCGAACGAAAACCGACACTTGGATACACTTGGGCTAAAAATAGAAATTTGGTCAGACGCTAGTGTCGCATGACCTGCGACACTAACTGCGACACTACCTGCGACACTACCATAGTGTCGCTAATAGTGTCGCTACTTATTGAAAATTTGTTTGAACATGCGACACTGACCCTAATGTCGCATAACCTCACTGCGACACTGACCTTAATGCGACACTGACCCTAGTGTCGCATAAACTCACTGTGATATTGACTTTAGTGTCGTATGACCTGCGACACTCGCATACACTGCGACACTTACTCTAGTGTCGCATGACATGCGACACTGACACTAGTGTCGCTACTAGTGTCGCTAAAGACAGAATTTATGGGATTTGTTTCTTCACTAAGTATTGAACATGGGTAATCACTTATAACCACACATGATACATAATGTAACAATGTATACGATGACACATAATTAATGATAATATCTTAAAGAATTATTATTACAAAATTTCACCAACGGGTCGTACACGTTTTCGATAAACAAAGTGGAACAATCAAACATTTGGACATAACAAATTGTTGGACAACAAACATAGATGGTCTGTTGAGACATCTACTCACTCATATAACATTATGCGTTTTGAACGCCTGACAGGTTACAAGTCTTCGGACATCAATTCACAGTTAATCAATTCAAGTTATTTTAATAGACACTCAAGGCTCAGGTGAGTCTCATGGCCCCTATTTTTAGCTTTTCAATCAGGGGTGTGATATTATTGCTCGTTTTGTTTTACAAGTAGAACGCAAGTACAATTCAATCAAATACTACATGAGTTGTTTTCAACTAATCAATAAAGCCCTCCATAGCATAGTCTGGTAATACATCTGTAGCGTGAATGTTAGTATATGATATCATATAGGATTGACAATCCTCGTCCGGGTTAGCACGCACTAACTGGTCAAACGGACGTATTAGCCTTTGGGAAGATGAGTGTGGATTAGGCACTCGTAGGAGGCAACTCAGTTGGGTTTCCTTAATTGGACCTGACACTCAAGTTAAGCTCAGACTATGTGCTCATGGCTGTATAACTTTTATTTTGCTTAATTGCATTTTAAATTCAATTATAAAATCTTGCGGTTCATACAAATATATGTTGATATACAAACCTGTGAGCTCACCAGCGTTTCGCTGACCCATTTTAGCATGTATCACAGGTGACCAGCAGTAGGTTGGACTGCTCAATCAAGATTTATTAGCTCGAGTCAGCATGCAATCAATCAGAGATTTTAGCTGCATTATTATATTTTGTATAGATTAACTATGTACTTAAATCTCTCAATTTTAAACTGAGCTAATGTAAACAATATTTTGATGTAAACTTTTATTTTATCAATATCAATGTAAAACGACGCATGTAGTGGTCGTTCATTATTAATCTCTGTGCTTTGATTATTGATTAGTAACACCCAAATCCTGCTTCCGCTAAACAATAAATTTGGGGGTGTTACAGATTGGTATCAGAGCCTAAGGTTATAGTGAACTAGGTTGCATTTAGTGGGCCTAGACTATGACCATTAGGCAGTATTCCTTATTAAGTATGATTAGGTTCAGTGACTGCATTGTATTGGTTTAATTTAACATAGCCTGATCAACTATGTACAATTAAAAGAATATGATGTGAGACCTGAAAAGAGTCATGACTAAACAGGATACATTAGTTGACTCTGACCACGAGAGAAACCGGGACTCAAACATGTCTGTGTTAGACACTTTAGGCTATTGTGTGATATATATATATATACATACATAAATAGGCCTCTCTCACGCTCAATATCTTAGGCTATATTATATATGTATTATATGAATATAGGCCTCATTCTTTCTAACGCTTTGTCTCAGAATGGCAAACACACCACCCAATTCATCACGCTCTCATCCGTATGGATCGCGTAATCCAAGGGTAGCTAGGAGGAACACCAGGTTGCCTCGAGTTGACCCATACCCCATTCACTTCACTTTGTCGGACTTAGCCACTAGGCTGCACCGACACGAACAACGACTTGATACTATGGATATCGAACTCCAAGAAACCAACGAAAACTGGAGACTCACATCACTTGAACGCATCAATCAAGTCTCCGAGGATCACGAACATACAATCAACCACGTGAACACCCTTGACAATCGTCTGGGTGAAACCGTCGAAACCATGGAGGTTGTCCACAACCAAGTGATTGGCAACCGAAACGAAATTTCCGTCCTACAATCAAGGCTGAACCAGTGCGAGACACGTCTTAGGGAAACCGAGGACGCCCTCCGCATGGTTAGCAGACTTGCAGAATCTGTGGACCGTCTCACCACATTACTGCCACAACTCAATCTACGTCAGGATTAGCTTAGGCTGAACCTGTACTCTATTATGCTTTCATAGGACCTATGTAATTCGACCGGATGTAATAATTCCCGGAACTTTTGTAAAACTTCTAAGTCTGTAACTTTTGAAACTTATGATTCGGAATTGTCTGTAATCATTTAACATCGTAATATCCATCAGCAATTTCTCTCGACTATCTTACATTGTTAATTTTTCACTGTGTGATGTTGTATATTACCGCTTAAATATATATACATCTATTGAATTGTCATCCTGGTACAACTTCTCATGTACCTCTTGTTTCTTTCTTGAAGAATCATGCCGCCAAAGAAGAAAAGTTACAGTGATGCCGAACTTGCTGCTATCGTATCTCGAGCAGTGGCCGATGCTTTGGCTGCTCGGGATTCACCCCGAAACTCACGAAACAATGACGAAACCCCAGTCAATACTCCTGTCATCAAGCCTTGTTCCTACAAGGATTTTCTCAGCTGCAAACCACTTTACTTCAAAGGCACGGAAGGTGCCATTGGTCTGATCCGATGGATTGAACGTATGGAATCCGTCTTCAACCTCTGCAACTGTGCTGAGGAAAACAAGGTCAAATTCTCTGCTTACACCTTTCAAGAAGGTGCACTCACGTGGTGGAACACCCACACAAACTCTGTAGGCATCGAAATAGCAAACCAACTTCCCTGGGCTGAATTGAAGAAGAAGCTAAGGGAAAAATACTGCCCTGAAGAAGAACTACATCGGTTGGAAGAAGAGTTCTGGCACCTAACTGTGCAGGGAACTGACATCGCTGGATATACCACCAAATTCCAGCAATTTGCGCTGTTATGCCCGGGTTTGGTTGATCCGGAGGAGAAGAGCATCAAAAGATACATCCGCGGCCTCCCGGAAAATATCCAAGGGAACGTCGCTTCATCCAAGCCAACCACTATTGAAAGTGCTATCCGACTAGCACATGAACTCATGGCAATGGTTATCAGCCGTGAGAAATCCAATACATCCTCCTCCAACAACAACAAACGCAAACCTTCTGAACACCACAACAACCAGAACAAGAAATCCAACACCATCCAAGTTTACAATACCAATTCTGAACCCAAACGTGCTTACACTGGGGACAAGCCATATTGTTCCAAGTGTAACTACCACCACGATGGTCCATGCAGTACGCCCTACAACAACTGCAGGAGGTACGGGCACTTGACCCGAGATTGTCGAGCCCCCAAATCCAACAACAACACCTCTCGTAACAATTCCAACCAACCCAAATCCTGCTTTGGGTGTGGAGAAACAGGACACTTCAAGAACGAATGTCCTAAAAACAAGAACAAGGGCAACAATAACAACAACACAAATAACAACAACGCAAGGGGAAGAGCGTTCGTACTCAATTCCGGGGATGCCCGTCAAGACCCGAATGTGGTCACGGGTATGTTCCTCCTCAACAACTTAACTGCTTCTGTTCTATTTGATACTGGTGCCGATAGAAGCTTTATTTCTGATGAGTTTTGCCCACTACTTGACATCACCCCAATTGCCTTAAATGTTAAGTACACCGTAGAACTTGCAAATGGTAAACTCATAGAAACCAATAGTGTGATACCTAATTGCACTTTAAACCTAGCCAACGAAATCTTTTCAATCGATCTTATGCCTGTTGAAATTGGAAGTTTCGACGTCATCATTGGAATGGACTGGTTGTCCAAACATCGCGCTGAAATCATTTGTTATGATAAACTCGTTCGTATTCCTCTCGCCGTCGGTAGAACCTTGGTCATACAGGGGGAGACCGGTGGGACGAGACTAAACATCATATCTTGCTTAAAAACTCGGAAATTCTTGAGAAAAGGTTATCCAGCAATCCTCGCACACATCATGGAGAAAAAGTCGGAGGAGAAGCGACTTGAGGATGTACCCATCGTTCGAGACTTTCCAGAAGTCTTTCCCGAAGAACTGCCTGGTCTACCACCGCCAAGACAGGTCGAGTTCTCAATCGATCTCGTGCCAGGTACCGCACCCGTGGCTCGAGCACCATACCGATTAGCCCCATCCGAACTTCAGGAACTGTCCACCCAGTTACAGGAACTCCTGGATATAGGATTTATTCGACCGAGTTCTTCACCTTGGGGAGCTCCGGTCCTATTTGTCAAAAAGAAAGACGGTTCTTTCCGAATGTGCATCGATTATCGAGAGTTGAACAAACTAACCGTCAAGAACCGTTATCCACTTCCTCGTATTGATGACCTGTTTGACCAACTACAAGGGTCAAGTATTTATTCAAAGATCGATCTTCGGTCTGGTTACCATCAACTTCGAGTTCGCGACATCGATATCCCGAAAACTGCTTTCCGAACTCGTTACGGGCATTATGAATTTCAAGTAATGCCATTCGGCCTAACTAACGCACCGGCTGTATTCATGGATCTTATGAATCGGGTGTGCAAACCATATCTTGACAAGTTTGTCATTGTCTTCATTGACGACATTCTCATATACTCGCGAAGTGAACAAGAACACGCGCAACACCTCAAAACCATTCTAGAACTACTTAGACACGAGGAGCTATATGCCAAATTCTCCAAGTGTGAGTTCTGGATACAATCCGTTCAATTCCTTGGACATGTTGTTAATAGTCAAGGAATCCATGTCGATCCATCGAAAATTGAGGCCATCAAGTGCTGGCAAGCACCAACATCTCCAACTGAAGTACGTCAATTCCTGGGTCTTGCCGGATACTATCGGCGATTCATTGAAAATTTCTCAAAAATAGCTCAACCACTCACAACCCTGACTCAGAAAGACAGAAAGTTCGATTGGACTAATAAACAAGAGTCAGCATTTCAACTTCTAAAACAAAAGCTTTGCAGTGCTCCGATTCTATCCTTACCCGAAGGCACCGATGACTTCGTGGTATACTGCGATGCTTCTCATCAAGGTCTCGGTTGCGTGCTGATGCAACGAGACAAAGTTATTGCTTATGCTTCGCGACAGCTCAAAATTCATGAAAAGAACTATACCACCCACGATCTTGAGCTAGGAGCTGTCGTCTTTGCCCTCAAAATCTGGAGACATTACCTCTATGGCACTAAGTGCACAATCTTTACCGACCACAAAAGTCTCCAACACATATTCGATCAGAAGGATCTCAACATGAGACAACGTCGGTGGGTCGAATTGCTTACCGACTATGATTGTGAGATCAAATACCATCCGGGCAAAGCAAATGTTGTTGCTGATGCCCTCAGTCGAAAAGAACGAACGAAACCACTTCGAGTTCGAGCCCTCAGTATAACTATTCACAATGATCTGAACATTCAGATTCTCACTGCTCAACTCGAAGCTCTGAAAACCAATAACATCAAAAATGAAGCCTTGCGAGGCATGGACAAACAATTCGAAATCAAACCTAACGGGATTAGGTATTTCTCAAACCGAATCTGGTTACCCAGTTTTGGAAATCTACGAGACTTGGTGATGGACGAAGCTCACAAGTCCAAATATTCTATCCATCCTGGATCCGACAAAATGTATCATGGCATCAAGGAATTCTATTGGTGGCCGAATATGAAAGCTGAAATCGCTACATACGTCAGCAAGTGCCTCACTTGCTCAAAAGTCAAAGTTGAATATCAAAAACCTTCGGGTTTACTCCAACAACCCAGCATTCCTGAATGGAAATGGGAACAAATTGCCATGGATTTCATAACCAAACTACCAAAGTCATCAAGCGGTTGCGATACCATTTGGGTGATCGTCGATCGTCTCACAAAATCTGCCCATTTTCTGGCAATCAAGGAAACCGACAAAATGGAACGCCTCACACAAATCTACATCAAAGAGGTTGTTTCTCGACACGGTATTCCAATCTCAATTATCTCTGATAGGGATAGTCGCTTCACATCTCACTTTTGGCAATCACTTCAAAAATCATTGGGTACCCGTCTTGATATGAGTACCGCATACCATCCTCAAACCGACGGCCAAAGTGAACGGACCATTCAAACACTGGAAGACATGCTACGAGCCTGCGTAGTTGATTTCGGTGTAAATTGGGAAAAACATCTACCATTGTGCGAGTTTTCGTACAACAACAGCTATCACACCAGCATTAAGGCTGCACCTTTCGAGGCACTCTACGGTCGTAAGTGCCGATCACCTATCTGTTGGACCGAAGTGGGAGACAGTCAACTCACTGGTCCTGAGATCATTCACGAAACAACTGAGAAAATCTTCGAGATTCAAAACAAACTCAAAGCCGCACGTGATCGTCAGAAAAGTTATGCTGACGTGAGACGCAAACCACTCGAATTCCAGGTTGGGGATCGAGTACTACTCAAGGTTTCACCTTGGAAAGGTGTTATCCGATTCGGTAAACGCGGGAAATTAAATCCCAGATACATTGGACCATTCGAGATCCTCGAGAGGGTAGGTCCAGTGGCATATCGATTGCAGCTGCCATCCGAGCTCAGCAGTGTGCATCCCACTTTTCACATTTCAAATTTAAAGAAGTGTCTGTCTGATGAGACACTTATCATTCCACTCGATGAAATTCGTATTGACGACAAGCTTCATTTTGTTGAAGAACCCGCCGAAATCATGGACCGTGAGGTCAAACAACTCAAACAAAGTCGTATTCCCATTGTCAAAGTCAGGTGGAATTCGCGGCGTGGGCCGGAATTCACCTGGGAGCGGGAGGACCAGATGCGACTCAAGTATCCTCAGTTATTTGCTGACGCTACTTCAAACACGACTTCAAACTAAATTTCGGGACGAAATTCTCCTAACAGGGGGAGAATGTGACACCCTTTAAATTAGGGCTAGTAATTAGTGCCTAATCAATAGTTAATACATGTAATTAGTTCTGTGTTAGGCTAATTAATGTATCAAATTATATATTGATGAATATATACAATTATGCGATTTGATTAAATCGTACAAGTTTCAAATCGAAGGTATTTCGATTCAATTAGATACGGACGTTGGTGAAACAATTTTATTAAATAATATAACATTATTTAATAACACTATCTTTCCCAAAATATTATCTTGATAATAATACTTTGTAATCAATTCGTATCGTACAAACAACAGTTACGTGATTTAAAATCCGTACAACGAACAATCGAGATCCCTAGATTAACGAATCATCTATATAAATGTTTTTCCAAGTATTTAGAAAGAACACTTCAAGTGAAAGTATTGAAATTTAAATCGTTACTTAAAAACGCGTAATAAACGTTTAACACAAAACCGAACGAGTAAACGAACCTAAAACGTCACAAATTAAATTGGGAACAAGAAAATGACCAAAATACCCTTGTGTGGGCCCCCTAGGCCGCCCCCCCCCCCCCATGCCCCCCATGTGCCACATGCACCACCTCCCATTTCACCCTCTAAACTCTCATGCACACCACTCACATATGCCTCCATACATTCAACATGCAAGAACACTTCCACTAACTCATTTACTCACACTTTCTCCACCTTCTCTCTATCAATTCTCTCTCAAAAACTCCAGAGAAAACTCAGCCACTTCACCACCACCACAACCACCATAAACTACCATAGCACCACCACCATCAAAGTCACTATTTTACAAAGAACACAAGCTCAACAACAACTACTCTTTCTCCTCATCTCATTTCCATTAAAATCTTTGTAAGGAAACTCTTTCTTACTTTCATATTGTTTATTTATATGTTATAAAACTCATCTAACAAGATTATGTCCAAATATAAACTTAAAATACGTTTTTATGAATTTTTCACAAAAGATACACAATCTGTCCAGAAAAAACAGATTACTAAAAATGTCATAACTTGAGTTCTAGGAAGAGTTAGAAGATGCATTTTTTTTTAAAATTTGCGTATTCAAAAGATCTACAACTTTCATGTTTTACGTTTTTACCAGATCCGAACGTATTTTCCTCTATTTATCAATCTTTGGGACTGACCTGACTAAAAGCAGAAACTGAACTATGTATGACTAATTAAATTGTTTCTCTATGATCATGGACTTAAGACTCTTGGAAAAATATATGTTAGACACTACACACATAAAAGATCTGTTGATAAAAAGTGTGAGACTTGACTTGGACCAGAAATTGGTAAAACATTTGGCGAAATAAACCGACAAAAAGTCGAAAATGTGAAATCTTAAATATTTGGAACTTTTATAAGAATCGACACTCTTGGTGAACTTGGACACAAACCGACAATTTATTTAGACTCTATAAACTGATATTTGGGTTGGGTGAAAGTTTCGGGTCAAACCGAGTAAGTTTGACCAAGTCAACAAAAGTGGCTAGTTTTCGAAAAACTTACTATTTTTGGAAAGTGGTAACAAAAATGGGTTTGGTTGACTTAATTAAGTAACTTGGACCAAAAACTAATTTTAGAAAGTTTCCCGAACGAAAACGGACACTTGGATACACTTGGGCTAAAAATAGAAATTTGGTCAGACGCTAGTGTCGCATGACCTGTGACACTAACTGCGACACTACCTGCGACACTACCATAGTGTCGCTAATAGTGTCGCTACTTATTGAAAATTTGTTTGAACATGCGACACTGACCCTAATGTCGCATAACCTCACTGCGACACTGACCTTAATGCGACACTGACCCTAGTGTCGCATAAACTCACTGTGATATTGACTTTAGTGTCGTATGACCTGCGACACTCGCATACACTGCGACACTTACTCTAGTGTCGCATGACATGCGACACTGACACTAGTGTCGCTACTAGTGTCGCTAAAGACAGAATTTATGGGATTTGTTTCTTCACTAAGTATTGAACATGGGTAATCACTTATAACCACACATGATACATAATGTAACAATGTATACGATGACACATAATTAATGATAATATCTTAAAGAATTATTATTACAAACTTTCACCAACGGGTCGTACACGTTTTCGATAAACAAAGTGGAACAATCAAACATTTGGACATAACAAATTGTTGGACAACAAACATAGATGGTCTGTTGAGACATCTACTCACTCATATAACATTATGCGTTTTGAACGCCCGACAGGTTACAAGTCTTCGGACATCAATTCACAGTTAATCAATTCAAGTTATTTTAATAGACACTCAAGGCTCAGGTGAGTCTCATGGCCCCTATTTTTAGCTTTTCAATCAGGGGTGTGATATTATTGCTCGTTTTGTTTTACAAGTAGAACGCAAGTACAATTCAATCAAATACTACATGAGTTGTTTTCAACTAATCAATAAAACCCTCCATAGCATAGTCTGGTAATACATCTGTAGCGTGAATGTTAGTATATGATATCATATAGGATTGACAATCCTCGTCCGGGTTAGCACGCACTAACTGGTCAAACGGACGTATTAGCATTTGGGAAGATGAGTGTGGATTAGGCACTCGTAGGAGGCAACTCAGTTGGGTTTCCTTAATTGGACCTGACACTCAAGTTAAGCTCAGACTATGTGCTCATGGCTGTATAACTTTTATTTTGCTTAATTGCATTTTAAATTCAATTATAAAATCTTGCGGTTCATACAAATATATGTTGATATACAAACCTGTGAGCTCACCAGCGTTTCGCTGACCCATTTTAGCATGTATCACAGGTGACCAGCAGTAGGTTGGACTGCTCAATCAAGATTTATTAGCTCGAGTCAGCATGCAATCAATCAGAGATTTTAGCTGCATTATTATATTTTGTATAGATTAACTATGTACTTAAATCTCTCAATTTTAAACTGAGCTAATGTAAACAATATTTTGATGTAAACTTTTATTTTATCAATATCAATGTAAAACGACGCATGTAGTGGTCGTTCATTATTAATCTCTGTGCTTTGATTATTGATTAGTAACACCCAAATCCTGCTTCCGCTAAACAATAAATTTGGGGGTGTTACAAAGACGTAATTTGGACACCACACCAACAAAACCAAAACAACAGCCAAGAGCACTAGCATCTAACAAAACCAAATGACATCCTCAACATAGTGAGACAACAAGAAACCAAACATGTCTTTGACCAAACCCAACGTCAAACACATAACTAAAAATAGAATTAGAAAAACAAGACCACTCCCTTAAAGCACCCACAGGACCACCTGCATCTTTGACCCAAATCTCTTCCACCAAGCTCCTGGATCCCACCAAATTGTCCAATTACAGAATTATATGTGTGATCACATCCATAATAACCTCGACCACCACCTGCAACAAGAGCAAAAGACAACCAAGCACCATCCAAGACAGCAACAAACTGGCTGCAACCTTCACGTTACAAATGTAGGCAAATTTGATCACATACTAATTGTGGAAGAAACTGCATTTAAATGTAGGCAAATTTGATCACATACAACTTTGATAGTGAAATGAAACATATTTTCAATCAGAAATCGATTCATGAAATACAAAAAAATCAAGGATGTTAAGGTAAATTACAATAATACGTCAGCAAGACCCTTAGGACCATAAACTAACAATTCAACCACCTCAATCACTAGAGCTTCAGGAGCCCCAACTCTAAGTAAAGATGCAAACATACGTTTCCTTCCACACTTACTTTTCTACACACAAACCAACCCTAAACACATCAGAATTCAAGTTGTCATATATATTAATTGTTACAAATCGTTATTACATACTTATAAATAAGCGTCACACTGGTTAATGTGTATAACAATAAGCTCAACAACCCACATTTACTCATCATTTTAACAGGCTTAACAATCCATAAACGTTGAGCAGCCCACACATCCATGTTTTATTCGGCCCAAAATAGTATGCACTACGGTGCATCTTAATATAAGTTTACATCGTAATGATGTATTTCGATACATATTAACACACATGTGGATGAGTACTCATATTATGCAATGTGATGCATCTTAAGAAATGTACGTTTACATCGAATTTATGTCTATTGATACATGTTAACACCCATGTGGATGATTACTAATAGTACGCACTGCGGTGCATCTTAACATAAGTCTACATTATAGTGATGTGTATACTGATACATATTAACATCCATGTGTACTAGCATATCCATCAAACTTCACATCATGTATATCAGTGTAAATCTCTTATCTAATTTCATAGTGAATATTTCACATTATCTTACACAGAAGTATTATATAATCATTAATAATCATTAATATGCATCTCAGTGAGTAATATTCAATTATTATCGCAAAAGCATATATAATTTGTAAGTGCATCTAATTTTTACGATTATTTTCTATGATTCATTTAATAAACAAGTATGTAAATATTATTCATCAAATTTGATACCTGTAATATGTAATCATTAAACAATCATCATCTACAAATAAATAACTTATATATACAGTAATATTGATCAAATTCGTGTCATAAATTCAATTAACAACATTATTTTATCTATTTAGAATCGGAAACAGAAATCGTTTGCTACGTATTTAAAAATATTGTTTTACCTCGTTCGTTGATTTCCCCCCTTTTCATTTGAATCTTAAGCCATTGATGAAGATCGTTTCTGTTGGATGAATCGTTATTCAATGCAATTGTAAATGAATCGGAGAGTTTTGGAATCGTTATGGTGATTTTACGCTTTTGATTTCGTAGTTGGAAACCCTGATTTAGCTGTTGTGTTTAATTCAACATCTCAACACAAGTACTAAACATCCCTAACAAAATCTCATAGCTCTGGCAATAAACACAACCTGCAAAACAAGGTCGATTTTTATATCATGCCACTTGCAATAGCCATTCACATTCATAGACAAGTTATGCACATAAGCTGCAATATATAAGTTCAAGCATAAGCTTCGAAATATTAAAGATTATCAAATAAAATGTTTACTGTATAGGGGTTTCCAGTCAGTAGATCTGTTATTAGTTTGGCCTTACGTAGACACCTATAAACCAATTGGGTATGAGAAAATAATAAAGAGTCATATACTTACATGTCTTACACCAGAGCAATTGAAACACTATTTAACTATGTGATAATAAACGTTGACTTCCACCATTTGCAAATGCTCTAAAAGTTTTGTGGCTGTTTTGCAAGTGTCCACAACACCAAATTCCATCCAAGGTACTTTAAGATCTGACTGTAACATGTAGATAATAGAAACACATACACAAAATAAATCTTTAAATAAACAAAGACATTACAAAAGAACTATTGATCCTTTAAAATAAAGAGGTCCAACACCGATCCAAAGAAATATTAAAGATAAATTTTTTATGAGACTGATACTAAGAACATTAATGAAATCCATGTTGTATGAAGGCAACTTCAAAACGATAACTTACACTATCACCATGTCTTCCTATTGTATTACATGAGTACCTAATAATCCCGTGTGTGTCGTTAGCAAATGAATAGGACTACAATTCATTTGCTATAACTAACATTAGAAACTAAAAAAATTATACTCAATGAAAGTATAGCATTTGAATCTCACTATACAATAATAGGCTACAAAACTCATGAGGGAAATCGAGATTATATGAAATGTTTGAAAGTATTGTATTCTTTGCCATTATAAACCTGAGATGTGGTGTGATCACATATGAAAACTGTGGACACAAGTTATGTAACTTTAATTAGAAAAAAAAAAAGCACGAACCTGATCTCAAGAGTTTTTGTTATCACCAAGAGCACATGAAACCAAACCTAATCAAAATATAAACCCATACATAAACAACATAAGATTACTTCAACACCTAATTAAAAAGAAGCTTTGAGTAAGTCATATATTAAAGTAGATTCCAATATGACTTTTATATTATGGTGAGTAGACCCAGAATTAACTTAAACATTTAATCTAACACATGATGTGCATTAAATAATAAAAATATATAAACCATAGAACAAATCTTGCAGCTAAACAATCCATTCAACACTTCTTCTCCATGAAGAAAAGCTCACTGACTAATAAATAATCATCAAAAAATCAAAAGGTAAAACCATAAGAGGATAAATTGAAACAAGAATAAACTCTGATGGTTAATGACAAGAACATGATTACAAAATCAATTAAAAACTTATGAGATTGTTTAGCTTAGATCTACCTTTTAATAATAAGCAATTCAGCATCAACATTATTGGCCATCAAAGTCATCCAATCACAAATATTAAATGAACCAGTAGCAAAATTTTGAATAAAAAGAGAACTTGATTGAGGGAAATTTTAGACGGAGCGAATAAAGTATATGTTTTCAAATTTTGGGGGGAATTTGACTGAGGGAAATTTTTGAAGGTTGGGCTGGAATGAAATTCTTAGATTTGGGAGGTAGCAAAAATAGAGAGAACCAAATTAAATAAACCGGGTTGAGTAAGTAGAGCGGTTCAATCACTCATTAAGATCGGTTCCGTGTCTTGCTTTTTGGCGGAGGGCTTAACAAGACCGGTTGTGTCCATAACCGGTTTAGATGTGGAGGTCATAATGCTTCATTTTGTAGTAGTGATACAAGCTGATGAACATTGATAGTATATACTGCGATGCATGTTAACACTGGTTCACACTGTAGTAATGTATATTGATACATGTTTACATTTGAGCTGATGAGTACTAATAGTATGCACTGCGATGCATGTTAACATTGTTTTGCAATGTAGTGTTGTATTTCAATACATGTTAACATACGAGTTGATTAGTACTAATAGTATGTAGTATAATGCATGTTAACATAATTTACGTCATAGTGATGTATATCAATGTGCGTTAACATTCATGTCGATAATTACTAATAGTATGCACTGTGATGCATCTTAACATGTTTGCATCTTAGTGATGTATATCAATGTATGTTAACATGCATGCTGATGAGTACTAATAGTATGCATTGCGATACATCTTAACATAAGATGAAACAATATTCTTTCGGTTAATAATCGTTAATGCATTCAAATGTTATTATAGGAAGTCCATCAAAACATTCAGTTATATTTACACATTAAAGTAAGTTATGATAAAAGAGTTTAAAAGACATACCTAATCCAGAAATTCCTTGTGTTTCTAGTGTGTGACTCAAGTACATACAAAAGTAATCTATTGTATCAAAAAGAAATCAAGTGAATCCGTCAATAAAATAGTTGTCAAGCATCCAATGATCAAGTGAGGCATTCAAATATTCAATAAACATTAAAGCATTCAACTAAATTACATCAAAGCATTCATTAAAATGAACACAGGAATGTGGGTGAATCATTACAGAAGAGTTCAAACATACTTAACCTAGAAATTAATTGTGTTTCTAGTGCTAAATTCACTTATATTATGAAGCATTCAGTTAAATAAGCATGAAATTGAGTGAAATGTTCAAATAAATTAATAGAAAGTTGAACGAATCATAGAAAAAGAGTTTTGAATACATAGATAACTTAGAAAATCATTATTGTGTCTGCTTTACTAATCAAAAGTGAAGCATTCAATTGAATGAACAAGAAATTGAACGAAGCATTCAACTGAATGAACACAAAATCGAACGAAGCAATTAACTGAATGAACATGAAATCGAGTTATTCAATTGACAACATAAATCTGAGTGATAACATCCAAAAAGTTCAAAATACGTACTGTAACCTGTAAATCGATGTATCTTCGTAATTTTCTTTTGCTTTTGTATTTCGACCGGTTAATAGTAGCATCAACGACTCTTATTTTTGATTTGAGTGATCGATCACTCATGAAATTCGTTCAATAATTTGTATTTGGATCGTGATATCAGCTAGATTTTAGTTTTGCCCAAAATTTTCTTGAATGAGCGTCAGTTCCAATGTCAAAATCATTAATATTTGTAAATATCATTCTTTAATGAACCTAATTATGAAATTACCAGATTGGCCCTCCACCCTTTTTTTCACATAAATAAATCTGATGGTCCAGATTTACTTCCCCCTTCCCCCACTTTTTACACTTTCCCCTAGATCACTACCCTATATATGTATATATATATATATATACATATATATATATATATATATATATATATAGGATTAGGATCAAGGGAGAAGGATATTTAGGTGGAGAAGAGGGAGAAGCAATATTGATTCAGTATTTTATTACTATGATTCAATTTTTTATTACATAAATTATAATAATAAAAAAATGAATCATAGTAATAAAAATACTGAATCATATTGCTTCTCCCTCTTCTCCACATAATTTTTCTTCTTTTTAGATCCCGTTACTATATATATATATATATATATATATATATATATATATATATATATATATATATATATATATATATAAAGAGTATATGTAGACGAGAGAAAATGGTTACCCTGCTGATACAAGGATTATATCCGGCTTAAATCTTTGGGCTGACGGTACAATGACCTCATCAAACACAATTTGCATTGCGATATCACCAGAACCTTCTGGTAATGGCAAATTAAGCGTTGCCCCTTCAGCACTCCCAGACCCGGTAGCATCAAACTTGGCGTGATAAAATTCTTCCTAAATGAATATTTATTAAGCCCAACATTAAGATGCTATAAAAACTAATAACATATATATTAATAAACACGTGAAGTTACGTGATACACATATATACATACCAGCAAGGTACCCGAGTAACACACCGTTTGGAAATTATTTATAAAAGCAACATCAATAGAATTTAGGGGGTGCTTGGTTAATTTTAAGGAATGACAATGGTAATAGCAATGGGAATATTAAGGAATGGAGATAAGTAATCAAGGAGTATTATCATTCCATTACTAGTGCTTGGTAAACTCCAAAACATTATTTGTTACTGTACATCTTAATAAAAACACAACTTGAATTGAAAATATTTGAAAGAGATTGCGTTACGAATGAATAATTTAATAAGGGTTTCAGAGTTCTTTACTTGTGAACCTCGATTAAACAAAAAATTAACTTAGATAAAAAAATAAATAAATAACATTGATAAATAAAAAAGAAGAATTGAACATGAGTATTTTTCTTTGTTTCTGTTCACTTTTTTTTTTAATCTCTTTTTGATACTCCAACTTTTTGTTATAACAGTCTTGAGGAACCTTTTGCTAAATCCAGTAGGAAGGATTAACTGAAGAAGAGAAGCATTTGGGTTTATTTTATTTAAAAAAAAAATACGGAATAAAATTTTAAAAAAGTGAAGCGGTGATTGAGGTGGCAGTTATATATTCTCATTACCCCATATTCATTACACCCAATTTTGAGGGTAATGCCTCATTGCCCACTAATCTCCAATCATTCCTTTCCTTGTAACATACCAAGCCTAATTAATGATTGTCACTACCATTCCCCACTCTATATTACCCCATACCAAGCACACCCTAATATTCACCTATTTGGATTAATTGTTAACATTCACTGATTTACAATACAATAGGCGAAACTACAAACCAAAACATGGGATCAAAGGTTGTTTTATGTAACACCTTGAGTACAAGGAGTCATTTGAGAGGAGGTAATGATACAACTTGTTATTGATTATTCATCCTAATTTCTATCCTAACCACTGTTGTAAAAAACGGCCTATACAGCCGTGTACTCAGGGAATTGGCTTGGTCCAAAGCGAATCGGGCTTAATCGGTTAAAAAAAATGGTCAACCGAGGTCCACGCGGTCAAACTCAGTCAAACTCGGATTACACGGTCAAATTGGGTCAAAGTTGGTCAAACATGGCCAAAGTCGGGGTGTACTCGGGTCAAAGTCGGTCAAACATGGTCAAAGTCAACATTGGTCAAATATTAAAAGGATTTAAATTAGGGTTTTGAGCCATTATGTTACTACTTTATTGGCAATTATGTTTTATGTTTATGTCTATAGTTCTATTATATATTTTTGCATATATAATATTGAAAATTATTAATCAAATGTAAAAAAGTTAACAAAAGTCAAAATCCAAGTAAACCCCAATTACATACCGACTAGGCCGAGTACACCCTAGAAGGCTCTTGCCGAGTACATCCCGAATAGGTTTTTTTCAACCTTGATCCTAACAAATAAAGTAATGACACGTGGTCAAACCAACAAATCAAAGGGATAGAGTGAATATGAAAGTCAACAATTTATGGGTTAAAGGATTGGTAGGATGTTTAGGTAAGAATAACACATCATTTTCCTAAAAAATTATATACAAAATATTCTACGGAGTATTAATTAGATAAGAATTTGATAAGGTAGCGAATTTAACTGATGGGAAAATTATGAAACTGAATTAGGATCAAAGATTGTAACTTGATTATGCTGAATATTGGGATAAAACAACTTTATATCATTAGATAAGTTAGCTTTATTTTCTGTTTGTTTTTCTAGTATCAAATTAGTTCATATCAACATAATCTTTGAGAATAGTAAATAGATGAAAGTTTGTTACTTACACCATGAGTTGAAAGAACGAATACATCTGGGTCATCATAGAACACATTATTAGCGAGAGTTCTGAAATGGACATCAAAATCGATTATGAAAACACGCTTTAGTCCATAGACGCGTTGAGCATATCGTGCTGCGATAGCAGCATTCTCAAAATAACAGCATCCCTTGGATTCCTTTAGAAATACATGGTGATAAGGAGGTTGCATCAGGGCAAATCCAACTGGAGAGTTCTCATTGATTTTTGACGCCGCCACCTAAAATTTCATAAACGCAATAACTCATAACCCAAACGACCCAATCATAAACACGTAAGATTTAGGCCAGACTTACTACAAAATCAACCAGGGATAGGCCTGCTCCAGCAGCAACCAACGAATCCTCATACGACTATATCATTAAATTCAATAACTCAAGAAGGCATTATATACATAGATGATAAACCTAGTTATCAATAGAAACACAGCCCACTACTCCAAACATACACAAATAAGTATTTTATTTAAGTTCGTATATGTAAATAAGTATATATATTTCACATATAGACGGGGATTCTAGTAGAACACGTGCTATACCTGGCCCCATTTTATTATTCTAAGTGTGCATACACATGTGTGTATATAAAAAAGTAGGATTTTGTATATACATGGGATCAATGTCATATATAAAGGATCTCCAAGAATTAATTGATTTGTATAAATCAAAGTTACAAAAGATTCTTGAATCAACGTCATCTCACAATACATAAGTTTCATTTGATCTTGGTTCCACAAACAAGTGACCGACCACACACACACAAACACATATATGTACATGCTTGCTTAAATTGGAACGTAAGAACTGTTGAAGGTTACTATCGGTAGAAAAATGTACATGCACATGGAATTTTGTTACCGTGGGAGTGACGTGTTTGAATTCTTTATGATCAAAAGAAATATCAGTTTTGAAGTCTTAGCCCCTTCCACTGCCTATATATAAAAGGATTTAAGAAACATAAGACTATTAGTTGCGATAGGTGGTATCGATCTTGTTATATAACTGATCTAAAATATACAACAGCATTTAGAATTGCATAATTATTATGGATTGCCACAAAATATTATGGATGATACTAACAATAAACAAGCATGTGAACAGGCAGCATAGTTTATTTCACCTTGGATAATCAGTTTGTTCTACTTAATCAGTATGAAACTAACTATTTCAAACTAATACAGCTATACAGCAATCAAATAACCAATCTGTTTGTCCAAACACCAAAAACTGATTTTACGATATTTGTTGACTGAATAGTTACTTACAATACGCAACTTATAACTCTCAAGTTCAGAATACTTAAATGGTATCTCTTGAAAATCAACCTGAAAACAAAACATTTCTATTCTTGGTGGGTTACATTTTCATCCCTATGATTTTCAATCTATGTCCCCAAACTCCATTGATTAGAACACCTGTTAGGGGTTTTTAAGTTAGGTTTTTAAGTTAGTGCTGTGTATTTGAGTAGGAGAAAGAAGTGTAAAATAGTCTTTTTCAATGACTTAACAGCCAATATGTTAAGTTCAATACTTCAATGGCACGAAGACGAACATGGAAAAAACCAAGGAACCATGAGGACAAGGGGTGTAACTAACGGAGTTTGGGGATGTCAAGTGATAATATAGAAAATCATAGGGACCCAAAATGTAAATTACCCTGATAGTTTTGTTAGGTAAGCTTGGCATATATGTGAAGTATCAAAATAGTTCCTTTATAATATGTGAAATAATAACTACTCAACTGTAATTTGAAACTAAACTTAGAATACGTATACTATCTTTAGCAATTACATAATCTTTTCTTTTGTTCGTGACAGTAAATGTATTACCTCCTTGAGAGAGGAAGAATACTATTTGGGATGCACACTTGTTATATCTTTCAATGGAGCTTTTCTAATATTTTTAAGTTGAATGATCTCAGATCCTCGAAACTGCAAAGATATATTAGAGTCCATTTCAGTATAAACAAACAGGTTATTTTATCATAGGATCAATGTAGCATACAGAACGCTGTATTCACCTCTGGAGTGAGTCTTGCTTATTCAAGAGCACTCAAAATAGATGGAACCCTTGCATTGCGTTCAATGTCCAGCTCCTGCAAAGCATATAATGTTTACTAGAACAAATATCTTGAGCAGGGGGTGGACAATGGAGGAGTGTACCTTTTTATGATCCATAGCCACTACTACAAACATAGTTTTTTAGATCGGTTAAAACTGCAATTTAGATCGGTTTTATAACCGATCTATAAAACAGTGTTCCAAAAAATCCTCCTTTTTTGTATCGGTCATCTAACCGATCTAAAAAATATAATTTTTTAGTTCGGTTACATACCATCGATCTAAAAGTGATTTTTTTAAAAATATAAAAAAATAAAAAGATTTTGTAGCATTCAAAAGAACCGATCTAAAAAAAAATTGTAGCATAAAACCGACCTAAAAATCATAGCATTCACGTTTTAGCTATACATTTTAGTTTAATAAGCTCTGGTAACACAGTTTAAATTCCATCGACCAATGAAGTGTTAGCATTCAAATAAGGTTTCATTAACAATAGGAAATTACAAAGGTCCCAGAAAACTAATCAGAAATCTAAAAGTCGATAATGTATACACTTATATATTCTAAATCAACGCACGATACACAAAAAGCTACTACCACCTCCCGCTCATAACTGCAATCCATTTCCAACTATCAACGGTCAAGCGACCTCACAACTCTTCTCCACGTAAAACCTACAAAGTAGACAAATATAAGATGGAATGCATATATGTAGATAATTTCAAAAACCATACATCACATATATATACACACTAAGTTGGGCAAAAATAGAAACTTCAGTTTGCGACATGATTGTCGTAAACGTCCAACTCTTGAACTTTGAACTGATAGACAACTTCTATAATTCCAAAGTTAACCAATTAAAAAGAATGTTTATTTTTAGTGAAATAAAAAACTTTAGTTCAATCGACAAGATATATGAATATATAACGAATACTTACATTGTTTGGGAAGTTTTGTGGTTTGACAAGCAAAATGCACTTCATGATGTAATACCCTCATTTCCAACCTCCTCGTTATTGGTTACACTAAATTCAAGTACCAAAAATTTTTAAACAATGCAACAACCAAATCGATTCGCTCATAGATGTTACAAGTATATACATTTAGATGATTTATTACCTCAATAAATTTTCAGACAAATTTGACATCGCAATACCTAAAAAGAAATACCATCAAGTTATAATATTATAGATAACAAATATCAATCCAGTGTTAAGATTTATCAAATTCTCTTTTTCACTAATTTTTTCAAATAATAGAAATATTATCTCTTGTCCGTCCTATTCGTGCTGAGAGAAACCAATATGACTCCTCTATTCTCAAGAGTTCAAATCAAATATAACATTTAATGACCACTACATAAAAGTCTAAACAATTTAGTATAAATAGTACATTTTTGTATACTTAAAAGTCATATAACAAGTAAATATATACCCATGTGATTGATGACATCCACACCTTCATCAATCAAAAATAGTAGCCATTAGATAATTGACAGGTTTAAAAACGTGCATTTGTTGTCACTATCTTTTTCATCCATGGGAAAAAGATGGCTAAAACCAAGACAATAAGAATGATAAAGTCACTCGTAGTACATAATAGATTAACAAAGTGTAAAAATATATATAAGTCATGCATTAACGAACTTACATCATCCACCAATGTATCAAGGTAGCATCAAGCAAGTCATTAGCCATTGAAGCCGTAAGTGATTCAACATTTTTTTTGTCCCCTTTGCATTCCAATCCAAATAACAAGATATACGTGATTTCACCTCATTCGCAAACCATGATTCAAATCTCCCCTTGTTGACTCACAGCCTCACAGGGTAGTCCATGCCGATTGAAATAAATCCAAAAAAAGTTATCTTGATAATTTTTCAATTGTTTCACATATACAATAGCTTGTGTTAACCTAAAAAATTGATCAGAAAGTACCACAAAAAACACCATCTCTATTAAAACCTTAACAAATTCACAATTAACACTCTTATAAAAGTCAATTCGTACTTTACATAAATATTAAAAAATATAAAATTATTAGCCGAGTAGATAGAACTATACACATAAAACAAAACGTCAATTTTTTTATTAAAAATAAATCGAGAAATAAGTGCATCAAAATAATACATGTATAACACAAATAAAGACAGTAAGAACAATTACCCTTCAAAATTCACTGCAAAACTTCAAATACGAATCCCTAATTTTTATGCGTGCGGTTGCTAATAATGGAAGCTTTCAATTGACGGATTGTAATATTTATTTGATAGTTTTCTGAGTGGTTATGGTGTTTAGAGGTAAAAGAGGAAAATATAGAGAAAACTGGTTGGATGCGAGGCGGTGGGGGCGACGAGGTCAATAAGAAAAGTTTACAGAAGTTTTAATTTGAAACTGTTCTGACCCAAAGTGATAAAGCCTTATTAGGTTGAATTTTTTAGATATTAGTCATATTACTTAACGAAGTGATTCTAAAAATGTATTGAACATATAGAGCGGTCTTAATGAAACGATCTATAAAATATTAAATAGATCGGTTCATAATCAAATGTTCTAAAAAAGTTTTAACTAGTGCGTACTTTATAAACCGATCTATAAACGTATTAAATAACGCGATTTACTTAATTCGTTCTAAAAAACTCGTTCTATATAATACTTTCTGTAGTAGTGAGCAGGAGCTACACTATAAACTACTTTTGGTAAGCCCTCATTTGTCTTGCCACCTAATAGTTTAGAATAAGAATACTTTGTCCTTATGGCCAGAAAGAACGAAGAGCTGCAGCAACGTAATGAAAATTATTATATCTTTGAAAAAAGATGATTCGGTTTGAGTGTTTTACACTTTTACATAGAAATGGAATCTGATTCTTAACTATTCTTTTCGCTAAACAATAACTATACTGATGGTTTTTTAAGTACACACCTTGTCATTTACTAGTAGAATCCTTCCCTTAGAAAAGCAGTGAAAGGTCGGTGCTTTGGTCAACGGCTTCGAAAATGAGAGAACTTATCAAAGATCCATGCTTTCTCTTATTAGAAAGAATATGTAAACAAGTTGTGACACCCGTAAAATTAGAACTAGTTATTAGTCCCTAATCATTTTGTAATACATGTAATTAGTTCTATGTTAGGCTAATTGTATGTATCATTACGTATATTTTATAAATATACGCATTTACGCGATTAGATTTAATCGTGCATGTTATTATATCGGCCGGATTCCGATACATCATTACGGACGTTGGTGAACCCAATTTATTAAATAATATTAAATTATTTAATAAACATAGTGATTTTCTAAATATTATTTCGATAATATTTCATATGTATTTCGTATCGTATCGACTAAGTTATACGCGACAAAAGTACGTGAATCACACCCGATCAACAAAATAAACTTAAGTCATAATCTTATAACTCATTAGTAAGTATTTTGATAAAATACTTCGATTATAAATATCGAGATTATATCATTATTTTAAACGCACGTATAAAACGTATAACGTATAATTAAACGTTTAAACGATCGGGTAAACAAACACGGATATAATACCAATAATAAATTGAGACAAGATTTAATAAATTGCCACTACCTTTTTGACTTGGGAAAAAGTCGACCAGACAAGATCCTAAAATCATGGATCTTGTTTGGTGAATTATTACACCTTAAAAATCATATTTCCAATCCCATTTCATTTCATTTTTCTTAACCACCATCATCTCTTTCTTTCTTCTCTCTCAATCGGCACCTCCAACCACCACCTCACCATCATCGACCACCATCATAACATAGTTAAAAACCACCACCTTTTAGTAAAGGAAGCAAAGGAAAAGCAAAGGGAGCAAAATCGAGCATCATCCATCTCATACCGTCTTTAAATCACCATTTTTCTTGTAAGGATAACCTCCATTTCATTAGATTTGTTTGTTTTATGATGATATACATATTAGTATATTCATATGACTAGAAAATGTCCAAATTCAAGCTTGAATACGTTTTTCATGTGTATATATATAAAGACAGTTTGTGTCTTTCAAAAACCGACTCACAAAAACATTCATAACTGAAGTTCTAGGTTAAATAAATGTATGAGACCACTTGGAAAAGTTTGGTATTTTTGCCCTCTACAAAAAGTTCTTCTTTGACCATTTTCATAAATGTCCGTATTTTCGTGTATAACTCGATCTTTGAACATATGTCTGTTTTGGACCAAATCTGACCACACTTCGAAACTATTTTTGTTCAAAATAGTAAATGAACTCTTAAGTTACTGACCCTTTTGTTACACAACTTTTAGTCCCTGACCTCTTCGGCGACCAACCACTTAAGTCGCTGAACCCTTAAGTCACTGACCCCTTCTGCGACCAACCACTTAAGTCGCCGAACCCTTAAGTCACTGACCCCTTCAGCGACCAACCACTTAAGTCGCTGAACCCTTAAGTCACTGACCCCTTCAGTGACCAACCACTTAAGTCGCTGAACCTTTAAGTCACTAATCCCTTCAGCGACTAACCACTTAGGTCACTGACCCCTTCAGCGACCAACCCCTTAAGTCACTTTAACCAGCGAGTTGACCAGTTTGGCCAGCAACCTTGACCAGCGAGTTGACCAGCTTGGCCAGCAACGTTGACCAGCGAGTTGACCTATAACACCCCTCTTTCTAATACCACAATATTATATTATTTTAATAGGAAGCGCATATTACAAAATACATTTCATTACTTTATATTAAATAATGTACATAAACAGTTTACGTATTCAAATCACACCAAATTAAAACTGTTTAACAATTACTTAAAACGGGGTATTATAGTTTACAAAACAAGGTTTATACAAAACCATATCAGAGTCGCAAGTCGTCAAACTTTCCCTGCCGAAGCATCCACTTCCTGACTACCCACATAGTAAACAAAATCTGCAGAAAGTAATATGAGGGATTAGCACAAAGCTAAGTGAATAGATTTATCACACACAATTCAACTTAGCTTAACCATGAGTTTACACCAATTAATCGTAAACACACATATTTCAATGAGGATCGGTGGCTCTTGGGATATCATAATACCCGGGGATTCTCAAAGAACACTTAACGTCAATCTGTATGGCCAATACAGAATAGACCGATAACTACTGGTTATTAAACTCATACACAGGTCTCAAACACAACAAATGAATCAAAACCCGTGTAATTCACATAATAACCAAAAGTCCAACTACACGTTGACCTCAATAATCTGATACACATATATTCACATATCACGTAGATTCATAGTCAATAATCAAGACTAAACAGTCTAACACATATCTACGTTTACTTGTTGCAACCAAACAGTTACAACTAAATCAAATGGTGAGTTCTAAATCCACTCACCGATACCTCTGACGTCTCCACACTCAGGATTTTTATATCACTGAGTCTTAGGTTGATCTGAAACAGAAAATCAAATATAAGTTAGAAATTCGTTTCATAATCATTATCAGAGCATATTTATCAAATCAGGTAATCCCTGAAGTCTAGTCAAACAAAAGTTCATTCAAAATGAAATTAGAAAATCCCGAAATGACGTTTAAAAACCGAAAAATGCCATTTTCGGGCCCTAGATAACCCCGAATGGCCAAAAACTGCCTAGACTCTTAGAATAGAGCCGAGATCATTAGGTCGTTTCCGAGTGACCATGCGAATTTCAATCCAATCCGAGTTAGTGAAATTGTCATCTGTCCGTTACCCCGAAAAGACTTGCGCATTTTCAAAATTTGCGAAATAAAAATCCTTAAAAATTCTCGGTTCGCAGGAAACTGGGTTCGCAGAGCCAACTGAGCTCGCAGAAACTCGGTTCGCTTCGCAGAACAACTCGGTTCGCAAAGCATCAGGTCAATTCGCACAGCGAAACTCAACTCGCTTCGCAGCGACTCGGTTCGCAGGACTCGGTTCGCAAAGCAAAACTCAACTCGCAGCAACTCAATTCGCTTCGCAACCTGAGCTCGGTTCGCTTCGTAGAACTCAACTCGCTTCGCAACAAGAACTCAGTTCGCAGGACGAACTGGGTTCTGCGAGTTTCGCTGTTCTTACGAGATTTACGAACCAAAACTCTTCAAAACTTCAAGGAACTCAATTCTATGGTTTCTAATACATCTACTAACATCATATACCACCTAATAACACCAAATAGCAACATAACAATCTTTAATTTGGTTTAATCAGTCAAAACCCCAATTTATAAAACTCAAAATTGAACTCACTTCTTGGTGAAGATGAAGATGATATGATGTAGATGATGATGTTGCTGTTTGAAATCGAAATCACAGAAACCTAGCTTAATTCTAATTTGGTTAGTGAGCTTGAGAGTTGTCAAAGGTGCAATTGTGTTAAATCTTTAGAACATATGGATTGTACAGTCGGTTCACATACCGACTCACACATTTAAATGGTATAATTTTATATCCGTCCTAAATCTATTGTCTGGAACCTAAAAACCATTTGCGAGAATATCAATTTTATTTTACCGTCATCTGTAATAATTTAAAACAACTAATAGTTTACTATCCACAATAAGTTCTGGAACTTATTTATCTAAGTTTCACAATATAATAATAATATCAAGTAATTCCTAAAACAATTAAATAATCAAATTAAATTAAGAAATTACCAGACTAGTGGAGAGGATGTTACTTGACCAGCGAGTTGACCAGCTTGGCCAGCAACCTTGACCAGCGAGTTGACCAGCTTAGCCAGCAACCTTGACCAGCGAGATGACCAGCTTGGATAGCAACCTTGACCAGCGAGTTGACCAGCTTGGCCAGCAACCTTGACCAGCGAGCTGACCAGCAACCTTGACCAGCGAGTTGACCATCTTTGACCAACAACTTTGACCAACTTTGACCAGCTAGTTGACTTCCATTGACTTTTGTATGAATTGTATTTCGACCACAAACTTAGAAATTATACATTTTCGAACCCCAACTTTCGGATACAAATTCATATATACTTTCGGAATAGTATACGCGAACAAATCTACAAGTATATGACACAACGATGACTCATATAATAATAATACTTTTGAATTATTATTACAAACCATCACCAACGGGCCGTACACATTTTCAAAACACAATCAATCAAACCAAAGTATTTGGACATTACTAGTTGAGTGAACAACTAGCATAGATGGTCTGTTGAGACATCTAATCATTATTATAAACCTTGCGCGTTTAGGACGCCCGACAGGTTTCAGTCGTTGGAGACGACATTATTTCATCGTGTACCATCATTATTGCTTGATAGCATCTCATCAGACGCAGGTGAGTCTCATAGCCCATATTTTACCGTTTTTACTCTAGGGGTGAGAATACAAGCTTGTTTTGTTTTACATGTGAACGCAAGTATCAAAATATCACTATAGATTGCATGAGTTGTTTTCTCTAATCACTTTAAGTCCTCTATCATAGTTTGGTAATACTTTTGTAGCATGAATGTTAGTGTATGGTACCATATGGGACTGACAATTCCCGTCCGGGTTAGCAAGCACTAACTGGTCAAACGGACGCATTATCATTTGTTCATACGTGTGTTGATTAGGCACACGCATAGAGGCACCCTCGCTCAGGCACTTAATTGTGATCCTGACACCTCAGTTAAGCTCAAACTATGTGTTCATGGCAGCTATATACATCATTTATCAATTACTTATTTGTTTAATTACAAATATTCATACTTAAATCTTGCGGTTCATACAGTACACTTTATCATTAAACCTGTGAGCTCACCAGCTTTTAGCTGACCATTTTAGCGTGTATTCTCAGGTTCGCAGCAGCATTAGGTCTGCTCACTCAGGATGCCCATTAGCTCGAGTCGCATTCAGACATCAAGAGATTGTCATGCATTACTATATTTTGTATAATTTAGTTATGCCATAGAATCTCTACCATTTGGCTCAAGAGCTTTTGTAAACTATATTATAACAGTGTAAAACTTTTATAATATTAATGTATTTTGTAAAACGACGCATATAGAGTCGTTCATTGTATGCCTTGTGAGTTTGATATTTGATTAGTCGCGCCCCGAACCGACCCGCTTCCGCATCATAATTTGGGGGTGTGACACAAGTGCATAGATGAAAGTAGAGGGCTTTCTTTGGTGAAGTATAAATTGTATTACAAAAGCAAGGATTTGGGTCTTTAATGACAGGTTAGCAAAAGTACCGATTTTTTGAATAATTATCGGCATTGGTACCTCTACCTCACCGGTTTGTTTTACGCGTTAAGCAGAGGTTGCACTAATATATGTGACCACAGTTGGACAACGATGTAGTATCACATTGTTACAGAACAACTAGCAACTTATGGGACACACACTTGTTGCTATTAAAATAAGCAAGATATTATACAACTTAACGGTAGAATAACTCAGGCTCCGCAAAAGCAAAAAAACTTTTATTTGAAGGTCATTAAACAGTACATTATTCAAAAAATAATAATCATTACAGAACAGCAAAGTACAATAATGTGAGCATTCACCTAATTGATGATGATGACGATAAAGATTATTCATATTCTTCTCGCTAGGCACAGCACAAACGGAGCTAGAATTCCGATCAGATAATTTTGGGGGCAAAATCATATGACGGTGTATTTTTATTTTTATTTTTTTGTATATACGAGTTTTTTCAAAAGTCGATCGACAGTTTTAGTCTATGTGGTTTGTCTAATTTCCATTCCCATCCCTCAACTTTTAGTTAGTCCACCACTTGTCCTATATCTCATTCGGCTGTGCCGATAATAATAGAAATCAGCGTTTTAAAAACCGTTTTTTCTCTAATCGGTTTCCTTCCCGATCCCGATTTAATCCGGTTGAACCGAACCTGTGTCCGGTCAAACATCTTATTTTACACTACATATATCAAACCAGATTTGTGTCATTTTTCGGTTTAACCGGTTTAACCGGACCGATTCAACCGGTTTTTAAAACATTGATAATAATAACTCAATAATTACTAGCAGCAGAATATCCGTGTAAAATAATATAATATTTATTTTGTTTTGTTTAAGTACATAAATAATAAATTAAATTTAATCGATGCTGATTAAATCATCTTCTATTTGACAATAAAAACTTAACTTTCGTGTTTTAACTTAAACGTATTATTTCCTTTATTTTTTGTTATTTTAAGACATGAATTTAAAATTTGTTAGACTTTTTATGAGTTTTTTTGTTAGGATACATACTACTTTGAAATTCAAATTATAAATCTACCTAAAATCGTCAATGACTTATTTTTTTGGTATTTGTCTTGTACATGATTAGTTAATCTGAATATTCTCACTCTTTATCACTTGCCTTATTTAGTTATAATAAGAGCAATCTAGTCATTGACTTTAGTTAAAATTTTTAAGAGTATTATCAAAATACTTTATATGTATAGAGATAGAGATAAAGATAGAAATATATTTCCCTTTGCCATGTTTGGTTCAAAGAAGGTGATGGAGTTGAATGAATCGAAATTTAGATTCTATTCCTTTGGTTGGATAATTGATGGAATTAAAATTTATAAATTTTCCTCAAATTCCTTTAATCAAAGTACGTAATTCAACATTCCTTCACTAAATGGAAAATAAATTACAATAATGCAATGGAATGTATCCACATTACCAAAGAAAACTTTCACATACACATTTTTTTTCTAAATGAAAGTACACCTTGTTCATTAACATCTTGGAAATTTTCTATCATAGTTAGGGAGTCAAACCGACAGTTTATTCATCTGACCGTAAACTATAGCAACTTTTGATTGGGCAATATTTTTTCATTAATTACTCAATTTCTATGTAAAGATCTTTTCCTTCACGAGTCCGTTCTTCGGGTGTGTTTGGCAAAGTTATTGCACATATACGCAAGAAGGTGTAATGAACAACACCGTCGTGAATGATTCCGATTGCTTGATAGACGGAGACTGCGAGAGACGGTTACAGTGCGGAAGCCGGAGACATCCGTTGCGTGAAGACCGGCGACAATGGCGGTGTGGATACCGGCTACGGCGGCGACGTGAAGCCCAGCGATCGCTGGTGGCATCAGAGGATGAAGGTTGGAGAGCAATGGGATGAGATCTGGGTGCTGGATTATAAAATGGAGGGGTGGAGAAGGGAATAAATGTCAAGTGGGGCTCTGTTTGGGAGGAACGCATTTTTTTCACTCTTTCATAAACAGATGTTCTTTTCTAGATTAAGTGGTATAGAAACAACAATATATCTATTTGGATTAAGACCTATATATAAACAAAGCATTAAGAAGAAAAGAAACAGGGGGATTCAACTAACATTGAACAGAGAAAACATAAATTTTCCCTAGACTCTTGCTACATTATAAATATGCACATTTTGACCCATTGAGAAAAATTTCTGAGTACATCGATAAGAGAAACCATTAAAAAAATACTGTAACTTATAGGGTTTGGGGGAAAGCATATTTTTTAAGTGCTTAAAAAACGCAATGCACTTTTTAAACCTCTTAATACAAGTGTGTTTTAGCTTACTTTTAGAGAAAAATTGCACTTTATTTAAGCTTTCCCAAACACATGATACAAACCTGGTAGCTACAAGAGCAGCGATTTATATGTTAAAGAGCATGCAAGTGCTTGGTCCTCTGAATGGCTTTTTTAATCTGACTACATGGTTCATCCTTGAAGAGATCCTCATACTTTTTCTCAAATTCGTTTGCCATGCTCGCTTCCCCAATAAAAGCACGGAAAGATTCTACAATAGAACACGCAAGAGTATACGCAAACCATCCTCCTTCCAAGAAAAACACACATCGACCACCACACAAATCTTTTGCAAGCTGCTTAATTCCCAACGCTAGCATGTAAGACGTTCTGGTTGTCATCTGACAGTCGTTTGTTATCTCCATAAAATGTCCATTGTATCTGAACAAACAAACATACATAAATTTCATAAACAAATATAATGAATGAAAATATATGTATGTATGTATTTATATATATATATATATATATATATATATATAACCTATGTGTGTGTATGGTTTGGGTAGATGAAAGGAATTGAATACCCTGCTGATACAAGAATTATATCCGGCTTAAATCTTTGGGCAGAAGGTACAATGACTTCATCAAACGCAGTTCGCATTGCGATATCACCAGAAAGTTCTGGTAAAGGCAAATTAAGTGTTGCCCCTTCACCATTCCCACATCCACTTTCATCAAACTTGCCGGTATCAAGAGGGTAGCATCCGTCCTACGTTAATAGAAAGTAAAACACCAGATATATAACGTTTTTTGGATATCTAAAAAATGTTTTTATTCTCATTCTCACCTTGCAACAAAATTTGGTTTTCTCGTTTGAACTATTCTATGGGTGCGTATGGCAACGGAGTTAATTGGAGCTAATGGGAAAATAAACTTATTTATTCTATAAGTTCAAGTTTCTAGCACTCTTTGATTGGCAAAACGTAAGAGCTTAATAAAAAACTTACTCTAGAACATTTAGCTAGTTGAAGTAGCTTTTGAGAATAACTTGAGCTTATGAAATATAAAATTACCTAAATACCACTTATTTCTTCCTTATCATGTTTTTTTCATCCTTTTATGTCAATTCACATTTCAAAGCGCTAACTCCAACTACTATACCAAACACTTCTAAAAAATTTAAGCTTCAACTTCAAGCTACGAATACGAAAACAAGTGAACCTTCACAGTTTCAGAAGGGTGAAGGTTGATTTTTTTCTTCACTTATAATTTACGAATGATGAAGGTTGGCTATTTTTGCTTCACATATGATTTAATGAAGGTCCGAAGTTTTGTTTTTAGGTTTAAAGTTTAAAATAATACATATATACAGTTCACACATTGATAAACTTACGTGAAGCAAAAAGAACAAAACAAAGCTTCACCCCCTTTATAATGGTATATGTAAAGGGAAACACAATGTTTCACAATTAACATGACCTGTGAATGGAAACCGGAGTGTTTTCAGCATTGATTTTTATCTCTCTTTTCACCATAATCCAACCCTATGTGGGTGTGGGTGTGGGTGTGGGTGTGTGTCTGTAATAATGTTTGAATGGATGTTTGATATTTTCTGTTTTTCTTTGTAGATATAATTAGATAAAATGCTCAAAATGGACATTTACATGGAAAAAAAGGAAATGAGATGCTTTCTTTGTTTGTTGCTTACTTGGTGAGTTGATAGAAAGAATACGTCTTGGTCATCATAAAATGCATCACTAGTCCCATTGCCATGATGGGCATCAAAATCGATTATGAAAACACGTTTTAGTCCATGGGTGCGTTGAGCATATCGTGCTGCAATAGATACATTACCAAAAATACAACCTCCCATGGCCCCATCTCGAACGGCATGATGTCCAGGAGGTCGTATCAAGGCAAAACCAACCGGAGGGTTCTCATTGATTTTTGATGCTACCACCTGCATTTGTCACATACGTACAATTCATCATTACGTGGCTGCCAGCTAACATTGGTGTAAAAATTTGGTCAGGCTTACCACAGCATCCACCAACGATAGGCCCGCTCCGGCAGCAATCAACGAATCATTAAGTGTCTGCGTGCAGTGTTTTCAATAACTAAAGTGAATGATAAAGTACAAACAATTTGGCAAGCTCAATTTTTCCGAATTTAAATCATATAATAATTATATAACTCAACAAATGTAACAAAATTTATACGATCCCATTGAAGTGTTTATTACATTTTGAAGCATTAGTCAAGAAACCCACGACTTTTAAAGCATTAAAGGTGTTTTTAATATGATGAAAATATTATTTTTAAACATATATGAGAATGTGCATCCATGAATTTTTGTTTATTATAAGATACAAAAAAGTCAAAAGTACATTACATAAATGGTCAATATGGTATACCACATACTACGGATCCGGTCCCCTGGTTGGGTATTGTGGGGACCATTTAAGGAATGTACTCAAATATCAACCTTGTTAATGCTACTGTATATAATTCGAATAAGAAAAATTGTAAGTTCTCACCTTTCTAGTCTTGAAGTACTTATACCGTTCTTATTTAATTAACGGTTTATTACCATTCTTGTGTATGTGTAGTAACAAAACTGTAACTTTGATTCAAAATCTTGCATTTTAGACGGTTTCATGATGATGTGAAATGGAGTTGCACAACATCACATGATCATATAAAAAGGGATCAAAAAAATAAAAAAGAATTGTCAATCAAAGTTTTATTCATAAAAAACACCCATCTCACTTCATACATATTCTGTTAAGCAACTGATATCATCATAATCGTGCATGCACAAGGAATGCTCTTACTGTGCCAGTGACGTATGTGGGGAATTTAGATGTTTCAATTCTGGAAAAGCCATCTTCTGATGCCTTAGCATTTTCCACTGCCTATTTATAAACAGATTTACAAGAAACAAAGGACAATTAATTAGAAGAGGTGGCATCAGTCCCAACAAATAATTGATGCAAACAAATATAATAGCAGTTAGAAGTGTGATTTGAAAGTGATTACGTGATATTTGTTAATCAATCACATAACCTCTAATAACAAGCTTTGTGACAAAACAGGTTGCAATGGGAGATAGAGTGTTTGCATCCTTCATCTGACTCACCATTAGGAGTGATCCCTCTTAAGTTTCTTGGGATTAGTGGGACCAAACTTCACATAACATTCTGCACATACAAAAACTAATATGTTTTTACAATCACGTCATATCATACTCAAAGTGATGCAAAAATTCATTTCATCAAAAACGCAAATTACACAAAATCTTTTCTGTGCAGGTTTACGTGCAAACAGATGTATAGATTTCCCCTTAAGTAGGGATCAATGAGATCACAGCCTTCACAGAACACGTATGAACCTTAACAGTAGAGTTTTCATGCAAAAACATTTTATATTACAAAACGTTTTTCACATCATCATTCAACATGTTATAACATAAAGATTTCCAAAACAAAAACAAAAAAAAAAAAAAAAAAAGTCCTATAAACAGTGATGTATCTTAACATGTAAAACATCATGTGAAGTTTGATACCACTTATCCAACTTAAGCCCTCATTTCTCCTCAACCCCACTGTATAAATACACACATACATATATATAAGTGGGTTTGTTTATGTAGCACAAATCTTATGATGATACAAATAAGAAACAACGGGATGGTGACGCGTGGCAATTTTGCATGAAACAAAATGGTGTACACTGATGCAGAAATGTCATGTGTCGCCCTCTCATTCTTTTCATACTTGTTTTACCCTAAATTTATATTACTAAATAGGAGTTAATAGTCAAACAGGTAAGAGAATATAAGAGGGTGACACGTGGCAGTTGTGCATATCTCTTATTCGTTTTATCAAAAAAAAAAAAAAAAAAGGTTTTACATGAAGCCCAGTCCAAATAAAACATGAATTACCTTCTCAAGGAAAGAATAATAAGATCTTGAATGCACGCTTGTTATATCTTCCAATGTAGCTTTTCTAATATCTATTAGTTGCTTGATATCAAACCCTCGAAACTGCAGACATATACTAGAGTGCATTTCAATATTAACAAAATTTAATTTTATCACAAGATTAACATCAGCAGAAGGAATACATAACCACAATTGGTATATTATTCTTTCTACATTGAAGAAAGTAAAGTGAAAGACAGAATTGTAACCTACTGAAACAAAAATACCTTTCAAATGAATGTGGCCAAAAGATTCAATTTACCTCTGGAGTGAGTTTCGCGTCTTCAAGAGCAGCCAGAATAAAAGGGAGTCTGTCATTGCAGTCGTCACCTGAATCTCCCTGGTTATGACCCATAGCAGGAGCTAAACTATAAATCACTTTGGGCATGTCCTCATTGGGTTTAGAAGAAGCTGCAGAACACTGTGTCCTGAAAGCTCGAAAGAACCGACAAGCTGCAGAAACGCAAGGAACAGAATTATTCAGTTGGAGTGTTTACACACAAACAGAGTCTCTTTCTTGATTGTCTGTCAAACACTAAAGATAACAACAATTTTAATAAAATAACAGAATTTGTGGATCACAGACACACTGCTGGCTAGTCGCTAGTGCAAATATAACCCTAAAATTAACAGAATTTGACACCTCAACTTCAGAGTTGAGAGCTCAAACTCCGAAAAACAACTATCTTTATTCTTGACAGTACATGTTGTTATTCAAACCAACCAATTATTAGGATATAATGATATATATATACCTGATCGATGATGATGATACATTTTCTTCTCTCTAAGCACAACGCAAACAGAACTAGGGTTCCGATAAGATAATTTTAGGGGGAAGACATATGACGGTATTCATATATTTACATTTTTACTCCCTTTCGTTTATATTTTTCTATTCCCCATCCCTCACCTTTTTCCTTCATTCTACTCCCTCCCTCGATCCCAAAATAATTGTGAATTATTGGCACGGCAAATGTAAAGGTGGACATGGGGATCTTAAAATCATGTAAAAAAATAATTTTTTTAAGGATATGTATAATATTTTATAAGTTTTGCCACCACAAAATTGAACATATATTAAAAAGGCCCCCAAATACATACATACATACATACATACATATATATATATATACACACACACACTAATTGCGCCCCTGACACATGCAGTTTAATAAAAACACAATCATTATTGTTTTTCTTTCTTACTTTTTACATAATGACTGTTTTCAATTAATGTTTTCTTAAAAATCTGTAATAAGAATTTCAAGTAAGGAATTACGGTAATCACGATCAAACTTCTCAATCTATTTTTGAAGTAGACAGTTAATTTGATTCGTCTGAAAAAGGAAACATAGACTATAATTTTGAGACGGATGGAGTATTATATTATCAAAATTATCTAGTTTTATACCTGACATATCTCCGATATATATAGAACAAAGGTTTACCTAGATCTAATGTGCCAACATACAATTAGTTATTAAGTCATGTTTACTTATATGTCAGATGATTAATCCCCCAAAATCTTCATTACATCTAAATATCATCTGTAACCACCTCCTCCATCACCTAAAACAGCCTACATAACTTTTATCTGCCTACTTAACTTTTATCTTTTATCTCAAACACCTGCTTCATAACCGCACGAACATTAGAGTAAATAACCGAACCTTACTTCTTCGCGCGCACAATTAATCAAATCCTTCATCTAGCAAGTCTCTACATATGTAGAAAAACGAAAAATCCTTTCATAGGCTTTGTAGTCTTCATATGTCGAGCAATGGCATCTCATTCTGTTTCTTTTCTATTCACCTTTCACCATGTTGTGGCGCAAACAATATACATCGTGTATTTTGGATCATCTCTAACTTTTAAATGCACGTTAGATCCTTTTGTTTCACTAGTTTGTGATATATTTTTTATTTCAAACTTATGTTTATTAAAAAACTACTTGCAGGCGATATGAAAGAGAACACCTACTGTAACTTTCTGCATCTTAAAAGGATTGGTGTGCAGGGTTATGTCCATTAGTACTTCATGTATACTGGTTTTAATAAGATACATCGAATGTTAAAGATTAGGCCATATATGAAAACAATATGTTAGTCTTTTGATCTGCATTTTGATAGAGAGTATGTGATAATGAATATTTAGATTTAATACCATGGTTGCAAAAGTCAGCCGACTAGGGCGATTAGTTGGCTGCAGCGAAGGTGACGACTCGACCTAGGCAAAGTCGCTCAATCTGGCTAGTGCAAATATAACCCTAAAAATTAACAGAATTTGACACCTCAACTTCAGAGTTGAGAGCTCAAGCTCCGAAGAACAACTATCTTTATTCTTGACAATACATGTTGTTATTCAAACCAACTAATTATTAGGGTATAATAAAATTCAATAGTAATAATTAACAAACCACGTAAAAAGAAAGACCCTTAAATTACGGATATAATGATATATATATACCTGATCGATGATGATGATGACGACGATAAAGATGATACATTTTCTTCTCTAGCACAATGCAAACAGAACTAGGGTTCCGATTAGATAATTTTAGGAGGAACCGGGGAAGACATATGACGATAGAATTATATTAGAATTAAATCAGGGAAGAAAGAATGGAAGTACCGATAAAAAGGGGTTGGTCACAAAGAAAATGCGCACATGTTATAAACACATTTACCCTTACCTTAAATATATCACAAATGATAAATCAAAAAATTATGAAAAATGCACCATTAGATTCAGCGTTTGATCCTCTTCGATATGCCGTCCATCAAGATATACTTTCGATGAATTTTTTTTCCACCTTTTTTTGATGGGTTTTATTAATTGCTAATACATGTGTTAATATTTAATTTAAGTATAGAGTTTAGGGATTAGGGTTTAGGATTTATTAGGGTTTAGGGTTTAATAGGTTTAGGGTTTAGTAGGGTTTAGGGTTTAGTAAGATCTAGGGTTTAGAGTTATATAAAGCGTTTAGGGTTTAAGGGTTGGATTTTGGGTTTCTCCCGAAACCCCAAAACCCCAACCCAAACCCCTAAACCCCTAAACCCCAAACCCTAAATCCTAAACGCAACACTTTAACACATGTGTTAAGTAAATTGTAAAACCCACCAAAAAACGTGGAAAAAAATTGTCGAAAGTATGCCTTGATGGAAGGCAAATCGAAGAGGATCAAACGCTGAATCTAATGCTGCAAATTTCATAATTTTTCGATTTGTCGTTTGTGAGATATTTAAGTTAGGGGTAAATGGGTTTTGTATTTTCTTTGTACAAATGACACTCTCACATTGGTACTTCCATACTTTCCATAATTCATGTACTCTCATGATCTTATCTCTACATTTTTACTCCCTTTCGTTTATCTTTTTCTATTCCCCATCCCTCACCCTTTTCCATCATTCTACTCTCTTCGTCCCAAAATAATTATCAAAACACCGCACCGGCAGATCTAGTCGGGTCATGGGCCAGCTGCCCCCAAAACAATCTTAAAATCATGTAAAAAGAAATTTTTTTAAGAATATATATGATATTTTAATAAGTTTTGCCCCCTCAAAAGTGAACATATATTAAAAGAAAAAAATTGCCCACTAAATATATATGTTCTAGCTCCGCCCGCGAAACACGCACTTTAATAAAAACACAATCATTATTGTTTTATTTTTCTTACTTTTTACATAATGACAGTTTTCCCTTTAACCAATTAATTTATGCTTTCTAAAAAATGTGTAATAATAATTTCAAGTAAGGTATTATGGTAATCATGATCAAACTTTCCGATCTATTTTTGGAAGTTGACAAATAATTTGGAACTTCCGTAAAAAGAAACATGGACCCATAATTTTGGGACGGGGGAAGTATTATGATATTAAATTATCTCGTTTTATACCCGACATGTCTCCAATATACATAAAACAAAGGTTTACCTAGATCTAATGTGTCAGATGAGTAATCCCCAAAACCTTCATTACGTCTAAGACCACTCGTAACGGGCAAACGTGGCAGGCGTTCACAACCACCCTTACGCCAGAACACCCCTAGTGCGACGTTCTGGTGGGGCGTTCTCGGGGCGTCGTGCGGGCAAAAACGGGCGAGAAACGAGCGTTTAGGTGGGACCCACCCCTTTTTTTTCTTTTTCTTTTCTCTTTTCTTTCGCCCTTTTAATCCGATTAAAAAACATTTTTTTTTTGAAAAATCAACCGTTTTTAAATGGTTTTAAAAAAATAATAATAATAAAATTAATAAAAACAAAACGCCCCGCTCCTCCAACGGTCACCTTTTACATTTTTTTTCAACCCACCTAATCTATCTATATATACTACACCACCCCCTTTTTTTTTTCAACCCATTTTCATCATCCATCATTTTACTATCAAAAATCATCAAACACCACTTCCCTCATTTTTTTTCCTCAACCCATTATCACCACTTTCATCACCATGTCGAATCCAAATTCATACCCAAAGCCCGACCACAATCAATCTCAAAATCCGGATAACATGTCATACAAAATGCATCCATTATACATTTCGGAACACCAAACACACCCGGACCGAGTGGCTCTACCCCAAATCTACGTCCGAATATGCTACCGTACAGAATGCATCCACCATACGGAATGTAACAACAACAATTTGATTATAACCAACAACAATAAGGATCTTTTCCTAACTCGTATTTCCAACAACAAATGAGCTTTTCTTCCCAACAACAACCGTTCCAACTACCGCCCCAACAACCACCGCAAGAACCGGAAGAAGTAGTCTCCCAACGATCCGGAAAATAAGTCGCGCTATCCCCTAAAAAAAAGTCACAGAAAGAAAACTGACGGGGAGAAAAATACGTGCAACAAGCGGCAGTGGGCGCCAAAAGAGGCGTGGTTAGAAACTTGTTAGTGCGACACGTCCGAAGACTCTACCGTCGACAACTCACAAAGGAGGGGAACTTTGTGGGGTACCGTTGAAGAAAAATTTTCCTATGCATGTCGAACTTATGTTATATGAGCCTGCTTAGCTCAGAGGTTAGAGCATCGCATTTGTAATGCGATGGTCATCGGTTCGATTCCGATAGTCGGCTTTTCTCTAATTATTTTATTCGATGCTTTACATGATTGATAATGTATCTTTGAAATCAAAGTGAAAAAAAATGTCTTCCTCTTTTCACAAAAGCCATTGATTTATCATGTTATAGGATATAGGAATTTCCAACTATCTCACGAAAAGAATCCTTTTCTTTTTCTATATATAGAATATAAAGAAAAGAGAAAGATCTGGATATATGTCCAACACACATGGTTGGCTCGCGGCGCCGACCAACTATCATCCAAGTGGCGTGTTATTAATAATACATGCAAAGCCTTTAACGGTATTTATGAGTCGCAAGCCCGAGCTTGGGGAAGCGGTCAAGACGAAGGAATGGTGTGTGATCAAGTCGTAGCCGTATACTACAACACGTAGACAAAGACGTTCACCGTGAAGGAGGCTTGGTTGGCGGTCAAAGATCATCCGAAATGGAAAGCACCACCGCCGGTTGGTGGCACCGGATTACGCAACGAGGAAGATGATCTCTATGTCGATGCCCATCCGTCAACTTCAAACGAGCTATTTAGGTCCGACCCGCTTCAAAGGCCCATAGGCCGAAACAAAGCCCGAAAAGCGGCTAGAAGCTCGGGTTCTTCCGATGCACCGACATCATCCCGAACATCCACCCCGAATGAAAAGATGGATGAGGCGATAGAGAATATGGCCAAATACAAGGACGAACTGTTAGCCGCAAGAAAAGCATCGATTGAGGTGATCACCCGTCAGGAAAGACTTCGAACTGCTATGCAAGGTGTTTAGTTTCTTCAAATTAATACCGCCGACATCAGTGATCCAAGTGACCGCGCAGCAGTTGCGAGAATGAAGAAAATGTTTCGGAATGAGTTTCGGGAGTTCTACGAGGCCGAAGATGAAGATGAGGATGACGACGAGTAGTTTATTGTATTTTTCTATTTGTAACGTTTTAATTTTTAGGATTATAACGTTTTAATTTTTAGGATTGTAACGTTTTTATTTTTGGATGTAATCGCAAATTTTAATTTTCGTATTTTCTTATTTTTACTATCGTAAAGTATTTTAATTTATCTCTATTTATATAATTATTGTATTGTATTTAATTAATTAATTGAATTTTATTTGTTTTGTTAAATAAATTAAAATTAAATTGAGTGGGTGGGTCCCAGAGAGGGAAAAGGAGTGTTCTGGTGTTATGGTTAGGAAGGTGAAAGGGGTGTTCTGGTGTTATGCTGACGTGACACCTCAAAAAGGGGCGTTCTGGTATTACGAATGGTCTAAATATCATCTGTAACCGTCTCTGCATCACCTAAAACTGCCTACGTAACTTTTGTCTCAAACACCTGCTTCATAACCACACAAACATTAGATTAAATAACCGAACCATACCTCTTCCCGCACACAAATCAAATCCTCCATCAAGCAAGTCTCTACATATGTAGAACAAATGAGAAATCCTTTCATAGGCTTTCTTTGGCATCTCATTATGTATCTTTTATATTCACCATGTTGTGGTGGAAACCTACATCAGGTATTCTGGATCATCTCTAACTTTTAAATGCACCAACAGGCTTAGATCCTTTAGTTTCATCGGTTTGTGATATATTTTTTATTTCACCCTTGTGTTCATTAAAAGCTACTTGCAGGCGATATGAAAGAGAACACCTGTAATAGGGTGGTTACTATACCTTTCTGCATCTTAAAAGGATTGCCGTGCAGGTTATGTCCATTAGTACTTCATGCCTACCGTTTTTAATTATCTTAAAAATCCAATACAGTAGAATGTTAAAGATTAGGGCATTAGGCCATATACGAAACCATATGTTAGTCTTTTGATGTGCATTTTGATAGATAGTATGTGATAATGAATATTTTTTTTGGGTAAAGAAAATGGGTATTTGGATGTGCATTTGTTGCTTTAAGGTTTTATAGTAAGATTTTAAGATGATCAAGTCTTTCGGAAAATCTGATTATTTAAGGGTTTAATGAAAAGATACAATTATGTAATCGCTGTTATAAATACCTACTAGCATAATCTTCCTCTGATTTCTCAGCTTTAGCATGTGCACTTCTATGCAGCCTTTCGGCTTCATGTCTAGCTCACTGGCATTCAGGTCAAACATCTCAGCTTCAGCCTTGTTTAAGCCTCACGATGCCTTCGAGTTCATCTGTTTGCTGTTTGTCTTTTTTCTTTCCATTTTATGTGCTGCTACTTCTCGAGCTATCTTTATTTAATGAAAAAAAACAACTGCCACAACGGTTAGGCTCACCATTTATCCCAGTTTCTAGCCTTTCGTTTATCTTTTATTGTAAGGCTGAAGTTGCATCTTTTCAGATATCATGAATGTAAACATTTCGTAACTAATTCATTAGTTAGTATATTGTTTTACTATAGGCATAATAAATACTTTCTTATGCTTGTGTCTCGTTTGTTTTACAACAATGTTAGTCTAGATTTAATTCCCAAGTGTGGAATATTATATAATCATCATTGCAAGAAGATAGCAGTATGTTATGAGGATCAAAACGACATGCGTGATATGTGTGTTTGCCTGGTATGTGTTTTAGCCCCGACACAAGTAAATTATCCTGCCCAGTTTGAGTTCCCGATTACAGCTCCAATTATAGTGTTTCACATTCTGGCTCCGGTTGAATTCATTATGAAGATGATTCTCTATTTTTAAGAATCGAGTCCAGTTTGCAGTTTCCTGATATTCAAGTTCGGAAGGATGGAGTGGTCATTAATCAAGTTGGAAATGAGTAACCAACTTACAACGCGTTAGAGATGATAAATTATTCTATTCACTTTCATAGCACTTACAATACCAACACAAACTCTAATCATGAAACCATGCTTTACATTGGCGTGATAAATTATTGTGTAAGATGACAATTATTGTTAGCTAGCGTAATCTGGAGGTGATTGAATGAGCACCCAATACATGAAGCGAACAAACTGGAAGATCTAATTCACAATTAGGAGTGTGTTTGGTAAAATTAACTGGTAGCTGGAGTTAGAAGCTTATAGTTGAAGTTGGTAGCTGAAGCTTATATTATAAGCTAGAACTAACTTGTAGTTTATGTGTTTACAAATGTTTGGTAAAACTAGCTGGAGCTTATTGATCTAAATTAATATAAAAGGACAAAAAATATATGATAAATAATAATATGAGGGGTATTCATGTAATTTCTCTTTTCATAAGTTTTACTTCAAGTGACTTCTTTTTTTAGAACTTATTTTTAATAAGCTCCTCAAATTATGTCTACCAAACAATACTAGAAGCTTAAGCTTACAGGAAAAATAAGCATAAGCTCCTGTAAGCTTCAATAAGCTCGTATGCCAAACACACCCTAGATAAGTGGTGAGAAGAGTCCGATACAAAACATCCCAAATCCCCTGCTACATTATAATGATAATTATAATACTTATTATTATGATACAACTCGATAAAATACCTACATTGAATGGTTATAAATTAATAAGTACAGTGAAAAGAAAAACCCTTAAGACCAGTTATAATTTTCTACGTAGTACAATACAAACCTGCTATAAACGTCCTGAGTTTGTTTACTAAAGAGAATGAACGTGTTTTGTCCTCTGAATGGCTTGTTTAATCTTACTAGATGGTTCATCATGCAGGAAGACTGCATACTTTTTCTCAAACTCAGGTGCCATGCTTGGTTCCCCAATAAAAGCACGGAAAGATTCTGCAACAGAAAACGATACAACACCATCGTTCTGTCCTCCTTCCAAAAAAAACACGCATCGCCCACCACACAAATCTTCTGCAAGCTGCTTAATACCCAATGCTAGTGTGTAAAATGTTCCAGTTGTCAGCTGAAAGTTGCTCGCTGGATCCACTACATGCCCATCATATCTAACAAAAAGATAATTACGTAAACACAAAATGCAAGCTCAGACACACACACACACACACACACATATGTGGTTTAGGTAAACTAAAGAAAATGGTCACCCTGCTGATACAAGAATTATATCTGGCTTAAATCTCTGGGCAGACGGTACAATGACCTCATCAAACACAGTTCGCATTGCGATATCACCAGAATGTTTTGGTAATGGCAAATTAAGTGTTGCCCCTTCACCGTTTCCACACCCGGTAGCATCAAACTTGCCGTAATAACCTTCTTCCTAAATGAATATATTTGAAGCCAACATCGAGAAGCTATAATAACAAATCACATACATTGAAAAAACAAGTGAAGTTATGTATGTATACACACACACATATTAGCAAGGTACCCTCACTAACCAATAAATGATTATATTCTGCTAAAAGAAAATTATAAAGCGACCTAAAGTGAAATGATCAAAGTTCAACTATTCAGATTATTGGTGATCCACATTCCCACATCCGATATCATCAAACTTGCCGTTACAACTTTGGTCCTAAATGAATAGATATTTGAGCCAACATTGAGATGCTATAATAACTAATTACATACATTGAAAACAAGAGGTTATGTGATACACAATATATACATACTAACAAGGTACCCGCGCAACCACCATTTGAAAAATTAATTATAAAAGCAACATACCCATTAAAGAGTAGATTACATTGCCGGTCTCTGTGATTGTACATATATTACGGACCCAGTCCCCGGGTCGGGTATTGTGCTGATCCAGTCCCTTGATCCAGTTTTTCATTTCACCGCAAGTCCCTCGTCCAGCTGATTCTACAGTAAATGACTAAATTACCCTTAAATATAAAACCTTTACATGTTATTAGATTTTATCTATAATATTGTTCCACATGTCAAAGTGTCATTATTAGTCAATTTATAATTACAACAAAACTAATCTGTATATAAGAAAAGGAAAGATTAAAAAAAAAAACTAAATACCACTGCTTTCTGCTGTTCATCTTCCCCAAAATCAAGCAAACCTCTCTTCCAAACAACTCAAGCTAAATTCAAACAAATCACAAATTTACAATCCAAAAGCAAACCCCTCACCTACTCCACGGGACCACACACCATCACTATTGTGAGTTCCCTTTTCTAAATCGGCAACCCAACACCTCGATCACTACACCATCACACCTCCATCATCATTTGAAAGTAACAACTTAAAAAACATACAATCGAAACACCAAAAGAAAAATCTATGCCACCACTGCTACACCAGAGAATTGTAAATTAGCGACAGTCACCATTACAAAATCAGCGTGTTCATATTAGCTGGCATGGTAATCGTAGTCGGTTTTTTGATTTTCTTGGTAATTAAAATCACTTTGTGTTTCGGATTCAAGCTGAAACATATGTATACATGATATGTGTACTTAGCTACTTACAGAGTTATTTGGTATATCCAGTTAGTGTTCTTATGTATGATTTATGAGTTCTTTAGAAGACAAGGGTTGAGTTTTAGTCTGGGAAAGAGAAGAAGACACATGAGTGAGTGAAGAAAGGGGTGTTTTTATGTAAATTTAAAGTTAAATTAATTTTTAGGTTTTATTTATTCAAAAGAAAATTCGTAAAAAGAAAAAGTTAATAAAAGACTATTTTATCCATTTCTATATTGGAGGAAGGACTTGCGATTAAACAGAAAAACCGGGTCAAGGGACTGGACCCGCATAATACCCGACCCGGGGACTGGGTCTGTTATATTTTCATCGTTGGTTTTATTTTCTGTTTGTTTAGCATCACTTTTGTTCATACCAACATAATCTTCAAAAGTAGTAAACAATGAAAGTTTGTTACTTACATGGTGAGTTGAAAGAACGTAAATGTCCGGGTCATCATAGAACACATCATTAGTGATATACAAGAAATGGACATCAAAATCGATTATGAAAACACGCTTTAGTCCATGGACGCGTTGAGCATATCGCGCTGCGATAGCAGCATTCTCAAAAAAACAGCATCCCTTGGAACCCTTTACAAAGACATGGTGATTAGGAGGTTGCATCAGGGCAAATCCAACTGGACGGTTCCCATTGATTTTTGATGCTGCTACCTACAATTTCACCAAGAAAAAAATTATTTTTTTTACTCAATAACTCATATAACCCGAGCAACCCAATCATAAACATATGAGTCGAAATTGCCGACTCATTATGTGGCTGCCAACCAGCACATACGATTTAGGTCAGACTTACCACAAAATCAACCAAGGATAGGCCTGCTCCAGCAGCAACCAACGAATCCTCATATGACTGCATCATTAATTTCCAAATCTCAAAAAAGCATTATACATCGATGATAAACCTAGTCATCCATAGAAACACAACCCTCTACTACAAACATATACATTTATGTATTAAGTATTTATATATATATATCTTTTGATTTTTATTTCACACATAGAGGGGATTATGGTAAAACACATATAATACCTAGTCCCGTTTTATTTTCCTAACCTCGTATATATATATACCTGTGTGTAAATATATATACGCAGGATTTTGTATCCGGTGAGAAGCTAAAATTCTATGAGAAGGTGTGAGAAGACTTTAATTATATTAAATTGTAACTGTAAATCGCACTTTTACATATTGAGCAAACTCACAAAAAATTTCTAAGTTACAGTTTGTGATTTTGAATTGCCTTTGAGTATATACATGGCATCAATATCATATAAAAAGGATCTTCATAAATTAACATTGTATAATACCAAAGGGCCTTTGGCCTAGCGGTACGAGAGGACCCTAGCAACCACAATGTTGGGGGTTCAAGCCTCACTTGAGGCAGTGAGTGTATATATTTGTGGTGATTGTATATAGCATATGTGTATATTGTAGTGTTTCCTTTCTAAAAAAAATGTATAAGTCGAAGTTACAATATTTTCATGAATCAATGTCTTCTCACCCTTCTCACAATATAAAGTTTCATTAGATATTGGTTCCACAAACATGTGCACACACACACAAACTCTTATGTTTATGAGTATATTATAAATTATATAAGCTTAAATTAAAAAAGATAATTTGTGAATGGTTAATATTGTTATAAAAATGTACATGCACATGGAATTTTCTTACCGTGGCAGTGATGTTTTCGAGTCCTTTATATACAGCACTAAAGATCGATTTTGAAGCCTTAGCCAATTCCACCGCCTATATATAAAAAGATTATAAAAAAATAAAGACCGTTAATTAGAATAGGTGGCATAAATTTACCCTTTTCAAACCAACATTTTCGGTCCCCAAAGTTAATTTCGCCTCAGGGGTTTTTTTGAGTTAGTGTCGTGTGTTTAAGTAGGAGAAATAAGTGTAAAATAGTCTTTTACCATGACTTAACAGCCATTCTTTTGGGCTTAATAGCAAGAACAAACATGGAAAAGAAACAAGGAACCATTGAACGGAGTTTGGGAACGTGGAGTATAGATCAAGAAAATCATAGGGACCCAAAGTGTAATGTACCCTTGAAGGATTGTTCAGTGAGCTTGCATATAAGTGAAGTATCGAATTAGCTTCCTTGGTATAGATGAATGAATAACTACTCAACTGTAATTTGACATTAAACTAAGAGAAAAAAATATCTACTATGTACTTCATACTTAGCAATTACAAATCCTCTTCTTTTGTTTATGACAGGTAAACGTATTACCTGTTTAAGGGCAGAAAGATAAATTTTGGGATGCACACTTGTTATATCTTTCAATGTAGCTTTTCTCGTATTTTGAAGTTGAACGATCCCAGATCCTTGAAACTGCAAGCGTGTGTGTGTGTGTGTGTATGTACATATACATATAAATAGATGTAGAGAGACAGCATATCAGTATTCAACTACAAAAACAACATATCTATTTTATAACAAGTACAGCATCAACCCCCCTCCCAAAGAATAAATGAAATACCAACATGCTTTCAATAGAAGGTAGTATATGGGATCCTATAGGTGTTAGAAGAACTGAAGAAGGTACTGCAGCATTAAAAAATGTTTTACTTACCTCTGGAGTAAGTTTTGCTTTTTCAAGAGCACTCAAAATAGAAGGAACTCTTGCATTGCGTTCTATGTCCAACTCCTGCAAAGCATACAAGGTTTGACGGAGTCTTTAATCATAATGATCGAAGTCATGAAACACCAAAATTAAACTAAAGTAGGATCAAGCAGATCTCAATTGAATGATTTTACGTTTTTGTGGTTCGGTAATGTAGTTTGGTATGGAGTGTACCTTTTTATGATCCATTGCAGGAGCTAAACTATAAACTACTTTTGGTATACCCTCATTTGTCTTGCCACCTACTAGTTTAGAATAAGCTACAGAATACTTTGTCCTTACAGCCAGAAAGAACCGCAGAGCTGCAGAAATGCAAGGAAAATTATTATGTACTGTATTTTTTTTATATAAATTTTTTTTCCAGTTAAGAGTGTTTACATACAAAAGAAGTCTAATTCGTAATTATTCTTACTTCGGTTGGTGTCTATCACTAAGAAAATAATAATAATAAAAAATAATCAATATTCAAGAATATTATTTTTAACTACACACCTTATCAATGATTAGTTGAATCCTTCCCTTGGAAGGATTGAAGGACAATCAAAATCCGGTGTTTATTTAATATCTGTGATCTATGATTTCTCTTATTAGAGAGAATATGTACAAAAATTAATGGAGATGGAAGAAAAGGGCTGTCTTAGGTGAAGTAAAAATTGTATCACAAAAGCAAGGATTTGGGTATTTGATGCTACCAGGTAGCAAAACTACCACTTTTGAATAAACTGTTGCAGAAAAACTAGCAACTGAGATTTCTTTGTGGAACACACACACATATTGTTGCTGTTAAACGCACCCTTAAAATAAGCGAGAGAAAATTTAACACTAAAATAACACTATTTCGCTCAACTTCAGATTTCAGGGCTCAAGCTCCGCAAAACCTTAAGAACTATTCAAAAAACTTGTAATTTAAGTTCATGAGAGCACACACAAAGTACAGCTATATATACCTGATCGATGATAAAGATGACGATAAAGATTATTCATTCTCTTCTCGCTCGGCACAATGCAAACGAAACTAGGGTTCCGATCATGTAATTTTAGGGGGGAAATCATATGTGACGTGTAATTGTTTATTTTTTAAGTTTAAGTCTTTGGTTTGTCTAATTTGCGTTTCGCGTCCCTCAACTTTTAATCACACCAGGATTGTGATCATCTCTTTTGAATAATCACATCCTGAACATCTCTTTTGATTTGATTTTAAGTTGTGCTTGCTTCGTGAAATCTAATGGAATTTGAAGGAATTGAAATTTCAATTCCATTTCATAAGGGTGATACGAAGTAAGTAAACACGTGAGAAGCACATGGTGGAGTCAATGAAAGTCAACAAGTCAAGGAAAGTCAAAGTTTGTTAGAGCAGAGCGGGAAAAGCGGGAAGCTCACGCTTTGTTGGTGAATAAAAGGAATTTGTTTTAGATCATTAGTTAGTTTTTTCAGTTGTAATCAACAACCATTTCTCTCTGTAATTCACAAAGCTAATCTTTTAATTGTAACGAACAGTTTCGAACTAAATTCTCAACCGGTGAGTTCCTAATTAATTGTGTTCTAGGTCAAATTTCAATACGTATTGTACGTTTTCTAATTTGATCGTTTCAAAGGGTGTTTAGTTCATGAAGAATTTTTAATTTGGAAATCATCGAATTCTGTCACTAATTTTATGGAATTTTAAATCCTTTGATGAATTCTCATTATATAAAAAACATTCCACAACCTAAACGCCCTGTAAGAATCGGTTTGTTTTGATGATGAGTTTGATAACGAGTATTGGTTTGAAAAAATAAAATTAGAGATGGATATGGACTAGAAAGATTAAAAAAAAAGATATAATAATTGAATAGAGGATGGATAGTGAGTTAGTGACCACTAAAGAGAGTACAAAATCGTGTTAATAACCCTCCCAAAATAGTTGCTTTTTAAAGAAAAATACAAGTTTAAGAATTGAATCCCAATTATAAAATTTATAATCACTTACCAAATAATTTAAAACAAGTGCAAATCTAAAAGCAAGTGTAAATCTAAAACAACCCATTCAATAATTTATATATATATATATATATATAGAGAGAGAGAGAGAGAGAGAGAGAGAGACTTGGGATCTTATAAGAACAAGAGGATTCTGTGAGATCGGTGAGAACACATCTTAACTCTTCATTTTTTCTTTAATAAAAAATTCTGGTTTCTAAGGTGGTATTTTCGTAAATAATGCGAACTTTGATTAAGCTTCACAAGAGTTTTCAAAGGGGTGAAGTTTATTTTTTTCCCTTTTTCACATATGTTAATATGAAATTATGACAAACTTCACATAAAATTTGCTATGAAATTTATACTTATAAAGACTTCACACAGTTTTATGATGTGAAGCTTTATATTTTTTAAAATACTTCAAATGTAAAACAATATGTTAATATGAAATTATGACAAACTTCAAAATTGATGTGAAGCCAAAAAAATTTGATACACAAAAAATACATTGTTAAGCAAAAAAAATAAATTGATTCACAAAAATATACATTGTGAAGCAAAAAAACAAAATTTGATTCACACAAAAATGTATTATGAATGAAAAATGAAGTTCCACTTATTTACTAAAATGTCACCACCTTTTCTAGACATGTTAATAATTACAAAAATGTCACCTCCATTTTGGACTATTAATGTTAAATGGGTGGCTTTGAATTATTCTCACCGTTCTCATATAATCCCCTTATATATATATATATATATATATATATATATATATATATATATATATATAAGTATATAAGTGTAGATGTTCACGCTACTATTAAGAAACAGGTCGTTTCCCTGACTTTTGAAAACCATGGAGTAGGTAGCAATCTATTTCAGCACGCGATAGAGCTCTCTAAAGATGCATCGGTATGACGCTTGTTTGCACATATTAGGGAGTACAACACTTTATCGTGGAAGGCAGCATCTAGAGCGGGATTTTAGGTTTGTTGTAATTAAAATCGATTCATCATTTATTTTCATTTATGTATATTTTGGCTAATGATTTTTGTTTTGTTTATGTTTGTATATAAATTAATGTGTTTTTTTTTCATTTTGCCAAATTCGTTTTTATAGACCGCAAGAATTTGTTCTTCAAAATGGTTGGCGGCATAAATATGGTTGTAAGGAAGCCGAAAAGAACATGAGGAAAAAGTATGTAAGTTTAATTAACCTTATAAAACAGATTATATGTCGTGATCCAAACAAGATTTGAAAGAGGTGAGGTAACAATTATAAGGACAACATGTATATATGTGTTGTTTTGAAGGTCTTTTAGGCGCTTCTACATACTATATGTTTAACATTTCTTGCAGCTTACGAGGCATATAAATAAGGTAGATAAAGATAAGAATCATGGGCTTTAATCATTGTGATAGCTAAAAAAAATAGGATTAATTAATGAAAACAATGAGTGGAATGTGTGATTTCAAAGGACGAGTTGTTAGGCTCTTTGGAGGTGAAATTGCACTACACGTTAGTATTGTTGTCAAGGTGTTTGGTGATGGATCAAAAACTGCCTGATAAGATAATCCGAAACATATGTTAACACCAACAATCAATAGAATGACTTATACCCAAGGATAACTCCCTAGGCAAAAATGAGTAGTGCAGAACTAAGCATTGTGAAATCTAAATGCATTCTACTAATTGAATTTGATTGCTTCATATATGGTCTGTAGGCAAAAATATCAATTCAATAAAATTATCGTATGATTACACGTATCATCAGGTGAGAATTATCATTAGAGCTCCTCTGTAATATCTTTAGTGATCAACGTCACAACTCCATCGGAAAGTAACTCCATGGAATTGATGGGTTAACTTTCGTTATTTGTATAAACCAATTAGTACAAACCAATTAATAAAAACCAAGTTAACCCAACAAATTAAAAACACCAACAAACAATAGACTCCGAATGTAAAGTTAAACTATTTTGAAAATTGGACCTGGTTCACAACAAATCATAATTCAAAACGTTAATGTGCATTCAAACCGATTTTCAAGAGTTTTACAAGTCAACTTCCTTCCACTTAAACATAGAAAAATAAAGAATAAGCACACACACGGGTAAGTACAAATAGGTTGCATGTGTAAGATAAATTATGATATCATCTATTGTCAGCCTTTTTTTATAAGTTATATTATGTGTGAAATGGTAGAAGTTTTATTACCCAATAAGGTAACTCGAATTTCTATGTTGATTTTCGTTGATAGTATTACCTAATCGTAGTTTTAGCTTGTTGTTTGGCTACATAAAAAGTATAGCTAGCTCACACTGTTTTATGAATGAGGTTTTGATTATGTGTGTTATTCATACCATTTTAATAGCATCCACATGCCCCAAGGAACCCTGTTAATTAATTGTATTTATAAACTCTTACTTGTGACTTATGCATACTCACGCCCCTATGAAGTGCATGATTATAGGCAGTTAATTTTATATGTTCCATGCTTGTCATTCTATATGAATCTGTGAAATCACTCTGTTTACCTTTGTATAATGCCTGATGAGTTAAAGGTAACTTGTTCTGATGGAAAATGGTCAACTTTCTTCTTTAGCATTAGAAAATGGGTAGAACAACTTTAAGTAAAGTTAACTACAAACCAGATAGGTCATTAATGGATAGTATGCTAGTGAAGATGGATTAAATAAGTTATATTATGTGTGAAATGGTAGCAGATTGTTAACAGTCAAATTGATATGTGTTTGCTGTCATTACTGAAACTTATTTGCCTTTGTTTTTTTTTTGTTTGCAAAATAATGGGTAATGGACTCGAAAAGCAACACTGATGCATACTTAGATATGTTGGTTACTTCATCTAGGTTATGTAATCGTGGAGTGGCCACTAAACTGATTAGTATGGCTGTGGAGACGGTAGAAGATGCAGGAATGAACAATGTATTCTGTCATGGGAAAAATAACATTCATTCTTTGAAGGCTTTGAATAAAGTAGGCTTGGAGTTGGTAAGATTTGATCAAAAACAAAAGTTGATGGAGATTGTTATGGGAAAGGATTTTCGGAGATGATATATTAGAAAGTTTTTATGTTCAGGTTTGGTTTGACCCGAGATATCTGTCCAAAACCTATAAGTCGTTACAATTACTAAATTGCATGTCAAATATGATCACAAACGTTTATATTGTTTTAGTGATAATATAAATAAATGATTTGTTTCTTCTTGTGAAAAAAATTCTAAATAAAATGATTTGGGAGGTTTTATGCATGAATAATACCTTACCCTTTGGGTGGCTTTTTACTGGTTGACATTTGACTAGATTATTTTTTAGTTATTTATGTGATTTCAAATGTTTGACTTTTAGAGATTGAACAAATAGAAATCACTTAAATAGTTGACACCTTATTATTCATATTCAAAATGTTTGCTGGTTAGCCATAGTAGAGAACTATGAGCTTGCAATCTTTACTTTCGTGCAATCACCAGTGAAGAAGGGATGAATTTTGATTATTACAATGATGATTGTGGACCTGTCTTTTTCTTATCCTCAATATTAATAAGGTAGAATATTCGTTTAAAATTATTATTTTCAACCGTATATGTTTTTACTCCGCAATACTGATCATTCTTTCCGTTCTTGAGACCTGAGCGACTTGGTCATAGAAAACTAAAAGTTTGTATGTCTTTGTTGCAAATCACATGGTTGATAAAATGTCTAAACTTTGTGTATGATATTGTTCAAATGCCTCATCAAGATATTTGAGGGCTTCATAGTTAGCATTTTTGCAGTCTCATTTGGTCAATACGAGGTCTCATTTTGTTTTCTAGCAAGTTTTCATTTTGTATGATATCGTGGATTAGTCTGTTCTAGATTATCTCTATGTTTGCTTCATGGTTGTCTAGCATTAGGTGTGTGTATGTAAACATACAAATGTATTATATACTTGTTTCAATAGATTGAATCTTTTACCGTTAAAAAGAAGTAAGTTATGTATTTTTTTAACCACTTATATACGTAGTATCTATACTATATTATAAAAAGTTTAAGACATTGTCTTAAAATGAGTAATAGTAAATTACTATTATACCCTTTTAACAAAAATCTCAACTTTTAAACACTTATATTAAATGCAATTTATTATACAATATAATATCTCATAAATATTTATCAGTTACAAATGTAACCCCCATAAATATTTGTCTTTTACATAACTTATATAAAATCATTAATGAATATATAAATGTATGTTAAGCTTGTTTTAATAAAAGTATGAATGAAAAATCATATATTATTTACGAATTATACTTCACCTTTATATTTTTGTATCTTTTATACTTAAAATTTATTAATTCACATTTAAATATGTTATTCAACACTTAAGCATTTAAAGTGAATTCAAGTAATTATAAAAGTTAATATACTGCTGCTATATAACGGGTTTGACTATTTGATTTTGAAGAAAGTAGAAATTACTATGGGGAAATAATCTGTGCAACAAAACTGCACATTTGTAAATGTGCAGTTAGTTTTACTTCAGGGGACTGAATATGTAAATCTAAGAAAATTGAGGAACTTTCTTTATATCCTATTGGTTAACGGTACATATGCCTTGTGCTGTTGATAGCATAGATGTTTTGCCCAATTACTGTATTAGTTATACAACGTTGAATGCATAACTGAAAATATTTTATAACTACATTAGATATTTGTATCTTAATTTTCTTTAGCTTTTAATTTTTATAATTAGGGTTTGCGATATGGGCTGAGTTAGGTTTGAGAGTCTATAGTTCACAATCTAAAACTGAAAATAATTTGATAAGTGAGTTAACCATTCAAAAGTAATCAACTCAAATACGACCTGCATTATTTTGATTGGTCTGCCAGCCCGTTGACCTGGATTTTAACTAAAACCTAATAAGATAAAATAATTGAGTCGGCGAGTTAAGACTTGAGAATACAACTCTTCCTCATTCATTTTAGTATAAATTTTCAAGTTTTTTCGAGAATCATCACCGTCATGTAGAATCATTTGAAATATAATATAATCGTCAAATTGGAAAAATATTGTTGTTTTACCCTTTACTCAGTACAACATGTTGTTAAATAAACTTATTATGAGCAAATTTTTTAGTTGCCGTTGCATTGCGCGGGTAAAAGGCTAGTATATATTTAATGTAATGATGATCATAAGTTAATTTATAACTCATTAAACACATTTTTAGCTCATACAAGTAATTTATGCATTTTTAACCACCTAATTTTTAAAGCTACTCAAACCTCAAATAATACATTTAATTAATTAATTAATGTTTGAGGGTTAAATATGTCATTATACTATGGTCAAAGCTACAATTAACGTGTTTTTTTTCAACTTAGCGACAAATAATTTAAGACAACTAGAAAATAGACATTTACGAGTCAATATCCATTTATTTTGATTACTTGGATTTTGAATTTCCTATTTCTTTTGTTTTTTGATAAAGATCGAAAAGTCGAAACTTTCGAAAGCACACTCACTCTTCTCCTGTCCCCAGCTAATTCATTCTCTTTCAACCAACCCATTTCGCTCTATCATTTCTTCTTTCTTTCCCAGCCTACGAATAGCTCCATGGATCTCATAGTATATGTTTGATGCTTCTTGGGGAAGTGGGTCCCTTGTTATTGGCAGGAATCATGATTGATCGATTTCACATCCATGCTTGTTTGGTGTGAAAATTATGTATTTGACAACATTTATATGTTGCAATCAAAACAGGAAGGTGATTAATACGTTTACCATTAATAAATGAGCGAGCAAAAATAATATGGTAAATAATACAACAAAAATTAGGGGTGAGCATAGGACGGTTAGGTGTGGATATGTATAAAAAGCGCCCCCACGACCACAACTTTGGTTAATCAAAAATTTTAACCATTCGGTTTGGTTAAAAACGGATTGGTTAATTCTGCTAATTTGGTTAACATCTAAATATAAAGCGGTTAATCCGTGAAAAAAAGACTTCTTCAATGGGTATGTGCCTAACACATTGAACATAAACAAATAGCAAAAACATAGCAAATTCAATGATGCTCGGCCCTAACAAAAATAATATATATAGATACAATCCACACATTAAGCAGTTAGTAATTTATGAGTACACTGAAAACAGAAAACCTTAGAATAACTTAAAAGTGCGTTTGGGAGAGCATTTTTAAGTGCTTATGAACACCAACACACTTTTTTTGCTTCTGAATACAAGTGCATTTTCGAGGAAAAATGCACTTATTTTTATGCTTTCCCAAACCCACGATATAAACCTGCAAGCTATAAGAGCGGAGTTAAAGAGAATGCAAATTAGTTGTTAAAGAGAATGCAAGTTCTTGATCCGCTGAATGGCTTGTTTAATCTAACTAGATGGTTCATCCTCCAGATGGTCATCATACTCTTTCTCAATTACGTTTGCCATGCTCGGTTGCCCAATAAAAGGATGGAAAGATTCAGCAATAGAAAACTCAAGAGTACACATGTACCATCCTCCTTCCATGAAAAACACGCATCGACCACCACATATATCTTTTGCAAGCTGCTTAATGCTAGCATGTAAGACGTTCTGGTTTTCATCAGTTAGTTACTCGTTAATCCATATCATGTCCACTGTATCTGAACAAACATAAACAATATATTTCATAAACAAGTATAATTAATGGAAAAATATATAAATAATGTGCGTTTGTGTGAGGTTTAGGTAGATGAAAGAGATTGAGTACCCTGCTGATACAAGAATTATATCCGGCTTAAATCTTTGGGCAGAAGGTACAATGACTTCATCAAACACAGTTCGCATTGCGATATCACCGGAACGTTTTGGTAAAGGCAAATTAAGTGTTGCCCCTTCACCATTCCCACATCCGATATCATCAAACTTGCCGGTTTCAAGAGGGTAGCATCCACCCTAAATTAATAAATATATTGCAACCAGCATTGAGACACTATTTTAATTTAGAGTAAATTTTCCGGTCATCCCTATGCTTTGCACTAAATTACACCGATAGTCCATTTCTCTTGGAAATTACATAGATCACCAAAATGCACAGCAGTGGTCCCCCCACTAACAACGGTTAAAAAATCCGATAAGTGTGTCACATGACTCGCACATGAGGGTACATAAGTCTTCGTGTTGAGCTTCAAAATATGGTAGTTGGGTTGGTTTTGGGAAGAAGAAAAGGGTAAAAAGATTTATGTATCCTCATGTGCGAGTCACGTGACACACTTAACGGAATTTTTTAACCGTCGTTAGTAGGAGGGACTACCGCCGTGCATTTTGGTATCATTCAGGGATGATCGATGTAATTTCCAAGAGATAAGGACTATCGGTGTAATTTCGTGCAAAGCAGGATGATCGGTATAATTTACTCTTTAATTAAATATGAGTATTGAAAACATAATCCCGATGAGCATAAAAAATGCATCAGGATTATGTTGGGCATCAAAATCAATCATGAGAACACATTTTAGTTCATGGGTGTGCTGAGTGTATCGTGCTGCAATAAATACATTACCAAAGATACAACCTCCCATGGCCCCATCTCGAACAGCATGATGTCCAGGAGGTCGTATCAAGGCAAAAACCAATAGGAGGGTTCCCATTGATTTTTGATGTTGCCACCTACATTTCAACATACGAACAATTCATTATTACGTAGCTACTAGCTAACACAGACGTACAATTCAGGTTAGGCTTACCACAACATCAACCAACTATAGGCCTGCTCCAGCAGCAATCAATCAATCATTTAGTGTCTATGTGCATTGTTTTCCACTAGCGTTATACCCGCGCAATGCAGCGGTAAAAGTGGTGACGGTGGGCAGAGGTGCAAATGAATGTTTTAAAATAAAAACATATTGTACTCCGTCCGTCCCATTTAAAATGTACACAACACTATTTTGAAATATCCCATTATAAGTTTCCACTTTGATATTTAACCAATCAAAAAAGACTTTAGTGAGTAGATTTAATATTTGATTGATGAAAAGTGTAATTGGTGAAGAATAGTAGTTAGTGGGACCCACTTTACTTTTAATTTTTTTTGAGGAGAGAGTGTTACATGTATTATATAGTAGTATAGATAATTAAAGGCAATGATCATATACGAATAATTTTGTAAGCTCAAATTTTCTGAATTTAAATCATACAAGTCAGCTAACGTAACACGATTTATAGTATTCCCAATTAAAGGGTTTATCACATTTTGAAGCATTAGTCGGGAAAACCACATCATTTGATTTGTTATGTATCACAAAGTGCATAAATGATGAAATTATGATTCTTAAACATCAAAGTCTGCATCCATGTATCTAACTATCTATGTTCATCATAACATACAAAAATATCAAAAGTAAAATGGTTGACCGGGTTATTTATGCAATGTACTCATAGATTACCTTTGTAAATGTTATTGTATATATTAATTTGGGCCTCTAATTTCTTAATAGCAGCTTATTAGAGGGAAGGTTTGAGAATAATTGATTAGCAGATTTGTAATTTTTGATTCAAAATCTTGCATTTTGAGCGGATTCAAAAAAACTGTGAAATAGAGTTACACTTCATCACATGATCAAATAAAAAGGAATTTCAAATGACAAATTAGTGCACAAAAAATGCTCTTACCGTGCCAGTGACATAAGTGTGGAATTTGGAGGTTTCAATTCCGAAAAAACCATCTGCTGAAGCCTTAGCATCTTCCACTAACTATATATAAACAGATTTACAAGAAACAGAAGACCATTAATAAGAAGAGGCGGCATCAATCCCATTAAATATTTGATGCACACACTTATATAATAGCAGTTAGAAGTGTGCTTTGAAAGTAATTACGTGATATTCGTTAACCAAAATCACATAACCTATAATAACAAGCTTTGTGATGAAACGGTTTCCGTGGAAGATTGTATGTCCTTACTCTGAGTCACGACCAGGTGGGATTCCTCTTTTAGTTTCTTAGGATTAGTGTGATCAAACTTCACATAACATTTTTCACATCAAAAACATGTTATACCATACTCAAAGTGATGTGAAAATTCGTTTGATGAAGAAACAAAATCTTTATTGTGAAGGTTTAGTGCAAACAGATGTGAAATGTATGTCCTTAAGTTGGGATTAGTGAGATCACATTACAAAACGATTGTTCACATCACCATTCAACATGTTACAGCGTAGAGATTGCAGAAAAAGTTTGATACAACTTATCCAACTTTAAGCGCCCGATCCTTCCAGAACCCAACAATATGTACAAATATATATGTGGGGTTGGTTCATGTAGAACAAATCTTATGGTGATACATATAATAAACAATGAGATGGTTACACGTGGGAATTTTGCATAAAACAGAATTGGTGTACACTGATACACAAATTGTCACGTGTGGCCCTCTCATTTTTTTTCTTACTTGTTTTACCATAAGAGCATGACTAATGCTATGGACTTCTTCAAGGCCATAGCACTGCCACATCAGCGTTCTATAAACTTCATTCTCTATAAACTTACATCTTTTACTCCAATAAACTTTACCAAGTCCATAACTAGACCCCAATTATCATGCATGTGACAGTACGAGATCACAAATTTTCTCTATCCTAGGTCCATACGTATGGTCCGTATGGACATTCAACAAGATGCTATGGACTTTTGATATGGACTTGATCATACAATGGGTGTTCGTAATCATGGACTCCAACTCATCATACATGTCACTATGGACAAGCATATAAACCTTGCATTAGAGACGGTCTAAGTTTATATTACAAAAAAGGAGTTTGTTGTAAATATTTTGTAGCTCAGGGTATGATTCAGATAACCAAATTTAGCCCTGACAACAGTCCTAAAAAATGCTGTTTACTTTCTGTCACAGAAACTACCTGTCACCAACCCAGGATACTGGTCTGTTCCACATCCACCGCATTTTGAAACATTTCGGGGAAGCTGCAGGTCCCTTTGGTGTACGTTGAATGGTTCACAGCGCGAGGGTGTGAACAAACCTACTCTGCCCCATAAGTTTGCCAGTTTCGTAACTTGAGGTACCTCGGACTGAGAGGAACGTACTTAGACAGTGTCCCTGAATCGATGGGTGAACTAGCATGTCTAGAAACTCTAGATGCGAAGCGTACTAATGTAAACAGTCTACGTAACTCCATTTGGAAGCTAAAAAAGCTCCGTTATCTCAATTTGAACAAGATTCGTCTTACCATGCCACCTGGCAGTTCTCTAAATCTCTTAACACTATGGGGAATGGTTCTAGATGAGAAGATATCGGTGAATGAATGTTTGACAAAGATGCTTGATCTTGAAGAGTTATGTATAGAGTTCCCCTTAACCACAAGCCAAGGTGCGTTGCTTGACTGGATTGCAAAGCTAGTCAATCTTAAGTCTACGAGGTTGACTTCCGTAGATGACATGGGTCACCCTTCAAATCTAGTTTTGAAGCCACTAACAGCTTTGGATAAACTTTCTAATCTTAACCTGTGTGGTCTTTAAGAAAGATTACCTACTTTAAATGAGTTCCGGCCATTGATTAAGGTTCTCACATTGTCAATCTCTCATCTAAAAGAGGATCCAGTGGAAACACTGGAACAGCTACCTTGTTTAATTGTATTAAGGCTGTTGGGCGACTAGTTTATGGAGAAAAAAAACTGGTTTGCCGTCGAGAAGGATTTAAAAAGCTTGAAGTCTTGAAGCTGTGGATACTGACAGGGTTGGAAGAATGGGCAGTCGAAGAAGAAGTAATGGAGAGCCTCAAACAATTAGACATCAGAAACTGCTATAACTTAAAGAACATTTTCTAGTAGACTACTGCTAAAACCAAAATGCTTGGAGGAAATCGTATTGACAGATATGTCGGATGCTTTTGCAGCCCGTACCGCAAATAGAAAGCATACCGACATATCTCTCAAAATCAACAACACAATAGCTCCCTTGGCAGTAAGTTATTTTTTCCCTAGTTATGGTCCATCTTGTATCATTCATCAAGCTCTAATATTTCTATGACAGTGAGCGCATGAACACGTTTCTGGAGGTAGAATTAACCTGAAATTAGCAGCAGCAGTAGCAGCAGTTTATAGTGTTGCATTAGCTAACAAGCTATAACCTGCACACACGAGGCGTACACCAGTTAAGCACACATCGACTTTCGCGAGTTGCTTAGTGCCCGATGCTACGTTGTAAGACGTTCTGGTTGTCATCTGACAGTTGCTCATTCCATCCAAATGATATCCATTGTATCTGAACAAACAAACACAAATAAAACTCATAAAACAAATATAGCTAATGCAACAAATATAAGTTATGAATGTATGTGGTTAGGGTAGATGACAGAGAATGATTACCCTGCAGATACAAGAATATCAGACTTAAACCTTTGGGCAGAAGTTACAATGACTTCATCAAACGCAGTCCGCATTGCGATATCACCGGAACCTTCTGGTAATGGCAAGTTAAGAATTGCCCCTTTACCATTCCCATATCCGATATCATCAAACTTCTTGGTATTAAGACGGTGGCATCCATCTTAAATTCATAATATAATGCATCCAGCATTAATATGCTATTATGATTAAATACAACTATTGAAAAAAGACTTTACAATCCCATGTCAATTTATAAAAATGTAATAAGAAAATAAAAATCAAAAGTTCATTTTATTTTCTTTCAAAGATAGTTGATAATAGTTATTAACTAAAAAGCTCTGAAAAACATTTGAAAAAGGATGAAAAACCAATAATTGTCAATTCCCATTTTAAACTTCAGCTCCAACTTCTTCATGGAACACTCATAAATAAATTATAAGCTTCAATTTTCAGCTACAAAAATAAGGCCATCTACCAAACTCCAAATATAAACTTCTAGCTGTAGCTACCACCTAGAAGATAATAATGTCAGAATGGATGTTTGAATTTTTTTTATTTGTCTTTATAGAAATGCTCAATATGGACATTTACACGGGAAAAAAGGAAATGAGATGCTTTTTTTATTTGTTGCTTACTTGGTCGTTGAAAGTAAGAATATGCATATATATATGAGTGGGTTCATGTAGAAAAAATCTTATGGTATAATAAATAAGAAATAACGAGATAGTGACATGTGACATGTGACAATTTGTGCATGAAACAAAAGGGATGCACAATGATACACAAACTGTTACGTGTTGCCCTCACATTCTTTACTTACTTGTTTTAAAATGAGACTTATATAACCAAATTGAAGTTAGTTATTGTAAAACAAAGATTATAGCATAACAAGTAAGTAAAAATGAGAGGGTGACTCATGGGAGCTGTGCACATGCAATAATTGCTTTGTACCAACAACTTTGTTCTACATGAACTGATCAACATATAGATAGTATTTTTTTAGTTTTAGTAATGATAAGTCCTCTTATTTTGTTCTTGAGAATATAACAAGTATTACCTCCTCAAGGAAAGAATAATAAGATTTGGAATGCACGCTTGTTATATTTTCCAATGTAGCTTTTCTGATATTTAGAAGTTGATTGATCTCAGATCCTAGAAACTGTGAACATATATTAGAGTGCATTTCAGTATGAACAAAATTTAATCTCATCACAAGATTGATATTAAACAAAGGCTCACCTAAGTACAAACAATTTTTTATCACCAGAATAATGAATTCATTAATACTACCATATTCTTTAATAGCAGATTGACTAAATAGAACACTGAAGAAAGTAGAGTGAACTACACAATTGTAACTTACTGAAACAAAAGCACCTTAAAAATAAATGCAAGCAAAAAGTTTTATTTACCTCTGGAGTGAGTTTCGCGTCTTCAAGAGCAGACAGATTATAAGGGACTCTGTAATTGCTGTCATACCAAGAAATTCTCTCTTTATGACCGATAGCATGAGCTAAACAATAAATCACTTTTGGTAAATCCTGATTTGTCTTGCATGCTAGCGGGTTTGGAAGAAGCTGTGAAACACTTTGAACTTAAACCCAGAAAGAACTGACAGGCTGCATTTAATAGAATTATTCAGTTTGAGTGTTTACATACGAAAGGTATCTCACTCTATATTGTTCTCAATTTTATTGCCTTCAACCACTAAAAAACAATTTATTTATTTTTTAAAAATCAACTTTCACTGATATGATAAATCTTGGTAGTTTTCTTAAGTACACGCATTATCATTGATTGGTTAAATCATTCCCTTGGTCAGTTTTGATGATGTGGTGATAAAGTGTCGGACGATACCACACGCTATATGGTTGTCACATCATCAAAAATTACCGTTACCACTTGACTAACTGTCGTACCGATCAGATATACACAATAACAATAATCTGAAAGTTTAATTCATACAATACAATTTCAGTTAAAGTTTGATACAGTTACAAGCATAACCCTAAATTTGACAGTAAATTAACAGAATTTGACGCCTCAACTTCAAAATTGAGAGCTCAAGCTCCGTAAACAACCAAAAAACTTGTAATCGAAACAGTAAATGTTATTCGAACCAACCAATTATTAGGGTAAAAATCAAATTAATACTGTAGTACTGTAATAAATAACAGAGCACAAACAAAGACAGAAACGCAATATACACATATATTTACCTGATCGATGATTATGACGATAAAGATTATTCATTTGGCACAATGCAAACGGAACTAGGGTTCCGATCATCTATTTTAGGAGGGAAATCATATTACGGTGTGTTTTTTTATCTTATTTATAATTTTAAAGTTTATTTACATTTTCCCTCCCTTTGATTTGTCTTTTTTTATTTCACATCCCTCAACTTCTTACATTCCCGTTTAAGTTCTTGATTCAAGCTATAGTTCGAGTTTTGCTTCTAGTTCATGTTCATATTTCCTTGATTCTAGTTTAAGTTTCGTATTGAATTCATTTTGAAGATAAATACGTATATTAAGAATCGAGTGCAGTTGCAGTTGTTAGTTGTTGTAGTTTCTAATGTTCAAGTTTAAACAAAGCGGTCGTTATTCAAGCTGTAAATAATCAAGAAATAATAGAGGACAATTTTGTCTATTTACTATCATACGCACTTACAATATTAAACAGAGGCAAATAATCATGAACCATAATCATGCTTAACAAATTAAGAAATACACGCTTTGTATTGGTGTGATAAATTTTGTGCAACACAATATATATTATCTGCTAGCAAAATCCGTTAGGTGACAAACGAATACCCAATATACGAATCAAAATGATCAGATCCAAAACTATAGTTACATAGAAAAGTATATGATCCAAAATTGGAAGCAACAAATCCAAGACATATCAGTTACATTGAAAATAGATATATACATAAATATTTCATAATCTCCTACTGCATTATAATTGTGATAAACGATAACAATAACTATGCAATACACACATTGAGCAGGTGAAAATATACGAGTGCATCGAAAAGAGAAACCTTAAGACCAGTTATAACTTATTACCATACGAATGTTGTTCATAGAAGAGTGAAGTTTTATTTATTTATTAAAGAGAATGAATGTGCTTCGTCCTCTGAATGGCTTGTTTGATCTTACTAGACGGTTCATCGTGCAAGAAGCCTGCATACTTTTTCTCAAACTCAGGTGCCATGCTTGGTTCCCCAACAAAAGCACGGAAAGATTCTGCAACAGAAAATGACACAACACCCTGGTTCTGTCCCCCTTCCAAGAAAAACACGCATCGACCGCCACACAGATCTTTTGCAAGCTGCTTAATGCCCGATGCTAGTGTGTAATACATTCCGGTTGTCAGCTGAAGGTTTCCCGTTGGATCGGCTACATGTCCATCATATCTAAAAAATATAGAAGAAAAAAGAAGTTATGGAAAAACAAAATGTATGTAGATAATAGGTACATATATATATATGGTTTGGGTAGATGAAAGAAAATGATCACCCTGCTGATACAAGAATCATATCGGGCTTAAATCTTTGGGCAGATGGTACAATGACCTCATCAAACGCAGTTCGCATTGCAATATCACCAGAATGTTGTGGTAATGGCAAATTAAGTGTTGCACCTTCACCATTCCCTCTCCCGACACGATCAAACTTTCCTTGATAACCTTGTTCCTATATAAATACAATATTGGAGCCAACACCAAGATGCTATAATAACTAATTACATGTTGTAAACATGTGATGCACATGATCAATATACATACACATACAAACAAGCAAGGGCAGAGCTGGGGAAATTTTTTATTATATTTCCTTTCTATCACATTGAGGGGTCAAAATTTCTAAAAACTGTCACTAATAAGTAATAACCTTAAAAAGATTAATTTTTCGGTAATTTCAGTTTTTTTTTGGGTGCGGCTGCCTTCTTCTAACAAGGTACCCACATAATGTAGTTGACAATTGAACGCATTTAATAGTTTAATTTTTTTAGGAAATGAAATATTAACTTATTGATGATTAGCTATTTAATTTATTGATGCACTAATTTACAATACCTATAATTATGAAATTCATCATACAATCAAATGGAATAGTTGGTTTACCTCGTGAAACTGAACTGTGGGAACGAGAGTTAATCGACAACTCAAAAGTCGATTACTCAATATTTCTAATTCGTTAGTTTTATTTTCATTTTGTTCATATAATATCAAGTTGGTTCGTATTAATCTTAGAAAGTAATCAATTAATAAAAGCTGTTACTTACACCGTGAGTTGAAAGAACGAATACGTCTGGGTCATCATAGAACACATCATTAGTCACATACAAGAAATGGACATCAAAATCGATTATTAAGACACGCTTTAGTCCATGGACAAGTTGGGCATATCGTGCTGCGATAGCAACATTCTCAAAAACACAGCACCCCTTGGAACCCTTTAGACCTACATGGTGTTTAGGAGGTGGCATCAGAGCAAATCCAACAGGAGGGTTCTCATTGAGTTTTGATGCCGCCACCTACAAATTTATCAACACAGAAAACTTCAATTATTTATATATATTTACCCGAAGGACATGAAGTTGAACTTACCAACTAATTATGCGGCTGCCAACTAGTGCATACGATTTAGGTCAGACTTACCACAAAATCAACCAAGGATAGGCCTGATCCAGCAGCAACCAATGAATCCTCATATGACTGCATCATTCATTTCAATGTCTCGTTAGGCTAGATAAAGTTTAGCTTTAAATCACAATTTTGAATTTTGAGCAAATTTACAAAATTTTAGATCGAAGTTATGACATGTAATTTTGAGTTGCGTTTGAATATATACAAGGGATCAATAATATAAAAGAAGGACCTTCCTGAATCAATGTCTTCTCACCCTTCTCACCATATAAAAGTTTCATTTGACCTTGGTTGTACACACATGTATACATATACATACATACATACTTGATACATGTAATGTATGCTTAATTTTATTTTACTTTTTGAAAGAAAAAAAAAACTATTTTACTGAAGAGTTAATATAATTTTAGATAAACATGCACATGGAATATTCTTACTGTAGGAGAGACGTAGTCGAGTTCACCAAAATATCTTGAATCATAGTTCCTCTCAAGCTTGCCCTCCCTAGCGTCTTTCACTGACTATATATAAAAAGATATAGCTAAACATGAGACTGTTTAATAGAATAGCCGGCATCGATCCTGCCTATATATACAATGTACTCTAGCTTTATCAATTACAAATCCTCTTCTTTTATTCGGGACAAGAAAAAGGTATTACCTGCTTCAAGACAGAAACATAAAATCTCGGATACACGGATGTTATATCTTTCACTCTAGCTTTTCTAAATTTTTTAAGTTGAATAATTTCGGATCCTCGAAACTGCAAGGATACATTAAAGTACATTTCAGTAAAAACATAAATTTTTTACGAGTATATCACAAGATCAATATAGCATACAAGATGTTGTATTCACCTCTGGAGTGAGTTTTGCTTTTTCAAGAGCATTCAAGATAGAAGGGACTCTTGCATTGCGTTCAATGTCCAACTCCTGCAAAGCATATAATGTTTGACGGAAACTTCTATCATTTTTATACAAACAATTAATAATCCAAGCCCAAAATTTAACTTGAGAGTAGGATCAACCAGATACCACTTAAATGATTTACATTCTTACCTTTTTATGATCCATTGCAGGAGCCAAACTATAAATCACTTTGGGCATATCCTTATTTTTCTTGCTAGCCGATTTAGAAGAGCTACAGAGCACTTTGTCCTTAGAGCCAAAAAGAACCGACAAGCTGCAGAAACGCAAGAAATATAATTATTCAACTGGAGTGTTCACACACAAAGAGAGTCTCTTTCTTGATTATTCTCAGTTTACTAAAGTACACATGTTATCATTGATTAGTTGAATCCTTCCTTTAGTAATCGGCTTCCAAAGTGACAACCAATCATAACCAGCATATTAAATATCTATGTTTTCTGTTATTATAAAGTATGTGTACATGATCATGGAGTTGAAAGAAAAGGGCTTCCTTTACTTAAGTAAAGTCTTGGCCTTTTGTGTTTGAATCAGGTCCATGTAAGAGTTTGTAAGCAAAAATGTATCGCAAAAGCAAGGATTCGGGTGTTCAATCTTACCGGTTTGCAAATCTACCTAATTTCGAATCATCGTTACAGAATAACTAGCAAATGACATACACTTTTTATGCATCAATGGGTGTGGGTATCATGCCATGAACCCACCCATAAAATAAGCAAGAGATGAACTTAATACTCCGGAGTAAAATAGCACAACTTCACTCAACTTCAGAACTTGAGAACAACTGCTATAGGGCTTTCTTGGTATACCAAAAAACTTGAAATTCAATCTCATAAAACAGAACATGTTAAGGGGTGTTATTTTCCAAGCTTATTACTTATAAGCAAACAAGTAAGGAATTTGAAGCAAGTAAAGTAAACCCCTTCAAAAATGCATGTTGTTAGACCATTCGCAATGGGGCGTTCTGGAGCCCATTTTCGACTGAGAACGCCCACAATGGGGGCGTTCTGGTGGGGCGTTGTGGGGGCGTTGTGTAGAAAACAACGGGAACAAAATGGGCGTTTTGGTGGTGTTATGCATTAAAAACTTGTACATTGTGCTTTGGTAATTGTAGTTATACTCAAAAAAAAAAATATTTAGTTTGTTAAAGGGGCGTTTTGGTGTTACCATTGCACGTGTTAAAAATGGTGTTATGGTGTTATGCTGATGTGTCACCTAAAAAATGGGCGTTCTGGTGTTATGACTGCGAGTAGTCTTATTCGAACCAACGCAACCAATTACTTTGAGTAAAATAATAATACTACTCCGTACTTAATAATAATAATAATAGGGGTTAGTGTCTGGAAATGTACCAAACTTTGACCAAATACCTATTGTATGTATCCAACTTACATTTGCTAATTTTAATGCATCCAACTTTCGAAAAGAGTGTTTTCATGTACTTTGATGACGTGGCGATGACGTGGCGCTCTCTCCTTACGCCACATGGCACGCTATGCGCTCACCACGTCATCAAAGTACATAAAAACATCATTTTTGAAAGTTGAATGCATTAAAATTAGCAAATGTAAGTTGGGTACATACAATAGACATTTGATCAAAGTTTGATACATTCCTAGACACTATCCCATAATATAATAATAATAATAACAATAAAGTTCTAATAATAATTTTTTTGGATAACTAACAATTTTTAACAGAGAACAAACAACGAAAGAACCACAAAGTATAGATATACACCTGATCGATGATGATGACAAAGATTATGCATTCTTAGCAGAACTTCCAACCCACAGGCCGGGCACCAAACTTAGGGGTAAAATCATGTCGGTGTATTTATTTGTTATTTATTATTTAAACTAGGGTTAATAATGGTTTAATATCCAAATTTCAACTTTTTTTCGTTTTAACACCTCAACTTTTTTTTTAACGTTTTAACACTCCAATTTATAGTTTGACCAAAACTTAATACCCAAACTTTCAACTTTTTTCCGTTTTAACACTTCAACTTCTTTTTTAACGTTTTAACACTCCAACTTATAGTTTGACCACAATTTAATCCCTTTAATTTGTTTGTCCGTTTAAAATTACACTTCTGGATTTTTTTGATACGTACATATATATATGATTTAAATGCTTATAAATTAATTGTAACGTGTCATCACAATTAATTTTATAATGTTTTATTTTGATAGCGATGTTTTTTTATAATGTTTTCGTGTATAATATTTTTAATTATATGAAAAGCTATTTATAATGAATGCATGTTGCTAAAAAATGATAAATGGGTATTAAACGATAAATAGGTATTACTAGTCAATTATTTCAACATTACCTATTCAGCAGGTTACCAGTTATAAATACCCTGATTAAAATCTGACCAGGTAATAAGTTAGAATTATAACAATAATAAACTATAATTAAGAGGTTAATAACAATCGAGATCACGAGGTTAGCTAATCTTAGTATTCTTTGAAAGATTAATAGAATACATATTAAATAAACAACACATAAGAAGAATTTATAGTGTATTCAAATCGAATCTTGATTATTTCAAACTAAAGAGTTAACAAAAAAAATCCAGAAGTGTAATTTTAAACAGACAAACAAATTAAAGGGATTAAATTATGGTCAAACTATAAGTTAGAGTGTCAAAACGTTAAAAAAGAAGTTGAGGTGTTAAAACGAACAAATTTTGAAAGTTTGGGTATTAAGTTTTGGTCAAACTATAAGTTGGAGTGTTAAAACGTTAAAAAAAAGTTGAGGTGTTAAAACGAAAAAAAGTTGAAAGTTTGAGTATTAAACCATTATTAACCCTTTAAACTATATAAGGTATGTTTGAACTAAATTACATTTTTGGCCCCTTTTGTTTGTACATTTTTCATTTTACATCCCTCAACTTTATAGCTACGTCATCATACCTCCTCACAGTCTATAATTTTTTTCAATTTATCGTAAAATGACCGCTCTAAGGTACTTAATTGAATACTATAAAAGTATCAGCACAGTGTGGTGATGAAGATTCTAATTCTAACAAAGATAAAATAAATGAGAGATCAAGTGTTTACGAATAACATGTTTGTACTTGAGACGTGAGTATTGTCAATTGACCTTTTAAACCAATGTAAAAGCTTTCCAAAACTCTATATTTTTTTTATAGACTTAGGTAGATATAATGAAATACAAATAAAATCTTGATTTTCCAAATTATTATTGATTCTCCTTTCATATGTAATGATATGATATAATTAAAAATCAAACGTGACTAAGGTAGATACCAATGTATTTTTCATGAAGTTGTATGGTTGAATTCCTTGGGATAATTTATTATTTTTTATTCTGTATTTGAAATAAGAAATCCTTTTTAACAAAATGTACATGGTTTATGAGTGAAGATTTTTCCATTCATTTCTATTTTTTCAAATAAAATCCATATGAAACTTTCTAATTCAATATTTAGTTATCAAAATCGAGTCACGAATTGTTTTAGTTAGCATAAAAGTTGAGTAAATGACGGGTAAAATTGATATTTTTGTAAGTCCGTATGTATTAGGATTGATAACGAGATTATCTTTAGGTATTAAGGTGCGTAATCCCTTAATACTAATTTCACGGATTGTGAACGGTTTGTTTCACACGTATTAGCGAATCGGTTAACTAACAAGTTTTGTATTGATTTAAACGAATGTTAATCGATCAAATACCTAGCCTTAGGAATGCTTAGAATTGCACAAAAGTCTCTGTAAATTCGTTGGGCAAAAGTTCTTTTCTGTTTAAACCTAACTTTGTATATATAGGTTTCACGACTCAGCTCGCAGCCTAATGGGCTCTGCGAGTTGACTCATCTCGTAGCCCAGCTTGGCCCAACGAGTTAGCTGGACTCGCCTCGCAGACCTGCTCTGCGAACTCAACTCAGTTCGCACTGCAGTTCAGAATTAAATCGTGATCAACATCTTCGTCAGTTTCATCATACCGAAATCAAAAACCCTCTCTCTGCAATTGGCGATTTTCACCTACCAAACTCTAAAATCGACAAAACCGTTCATCAAGCTAGCGAATCGTTGTTGTTTTTTGCTAAAATCATCGTTTTCTTCACCTACATTCTTCGTTTCATCTTCGTACCGGTTTAGTTTTAGTTGAAATATGATTTTGTGAAACTCTAATTCTTTAAAAAGAGGTTAAAATTATCATCGATTCTTATATAATTCGTACAATGGATCTTCGTAGTGAGATTCCTCAAAATCCAGTATCATCCGAACCGATTCAAGCTACTCCGCTTCGTTCAGCTCCGTTACGTAAGTTTTTTCCGATGTTTTATGTGTATCGTTTAGTTTTAAAAATGTTGCACGTTATTCTTCGCTTATTGTTTGCTTTGATCTTGTTTCGTTGTATATTATTTGCGTTTTTGTGTTTTTGTTTGATTCTAGGGTTTTGTACCACATGTGTTGCTGTTTGATTCTAGGGTTTTAGTAACACACGTGTTGTTTGTTAATCATGTATGTTGCTGTGGCTAGTTGTACTATAGTGTATGTGTTTTTGGATGTTGATGTGTGTACTCTATTTACACATATGTCACTACTGTAGTTTACTTTTTTGATGTGGTTATTAACAAATTGGCATATCACATGTATATATGGATTGTGTATATGTGATGTAGTGATATTTATACTCGCGTTGATATATATTTCATTTTTTTCCCTGTTTTTTGGTTGTGCTTTTTTTAAGAGTTTTTTGCATGTTCGTTTGTTTTGTGTTTCATTAGATGGTGAAGGTTCCATGATTTCGGAAACTAATGAGGCTCTACTTAGGTCACTAGAAGGTTATTTTTCCTATTTTTGTTACTGTGTTATCAAATGTGTTGTTCACTATTACATGATATTGTCATCTATTTGGTTTGAAGCTTTATGTGTGCTGTCTTTATTTTTTCAGTTGTGCAGTCATTACCCTTTTTGGCTGAAAATCCTTTAAAGGTTTATAATAGAAACAGGACCAAAAAACAAAAAATGTCTCATTTTAATGTTGAAGGTAAATGTCTCTTCAATTAACATGATGTTTTTTGATACTTTGTTTGATTTATTTATTTTTTTAGTCTTTTTTTTTACTTTTGTATTTTTTGAGATGTGATTTAACCACTAGTATCACATTTTTTGGTTTATTAGCATATTTGTTGTTTAGTATGCATTACCACATGTGTAAATATGTGTATCACATGTGTTAAGAATTTGTATAACATTTTGTTACTAAGAATTGACAAATTTTCCCTTTTTCAAAATTCTGTTTTTGTACTAAGTTTTTATCACATATTTTAGAAAGTATTGACACATGTGGTTTTCAGTCTTGCTAATTTTAGACTATTATATTGTGTATTTTGTTATTTATTTTTTATATTTTTTTCAGGTACCGGTAATCCACCACGTCCACTTACAGTTGCTGAGATGTTGGAAAAGTTAAAGAAAGACGATGTGTGTCAGCGTAAAGAAGCCCGCAAGGAAGCTGAAAATAAAAAGAATGAGGAATCTCCAAGTCAAAAAAAGGTTCCCCTCACAAAAGGTGCCGCTGCGAGGGTTGATGTTTCAAAGGTTGCCACTAACAAAAAGGAAACCGCTGCTCAACTCAAAAAAAGGAAGCTCGCGGAAGCAAGGAAACAAACTCAATCAGAAGAGAGAAAGGATGTTGATGTGGATGCCCTAAATCAGACAGCTGTGCTTAGTGAGGATGATAAAAGAAGGATTGCATGTCTTGAAGAAGAAATAGCACGTTTGAAGCAGGCTGAGGCGAAGAAGAATGCTTCAGCGCAAAAGAAGGCTGAAGTTGCAAAGAATAAGAAGAGCAGAGAAGCGCAGAAGGGGGATGTAGATGTGTCGATGACGAATGCTGAAGATGAGAAGAATAAGCAGGAAAAAGATGCGAAGAAGGATGGGAAAGTGAATAAAAATGAGAGTAAGAAGACTTCTAGAAAAGCTGCTGGGAGAAAAAGTGTACAAGTTAAGGATGAGGAAGAGAATGAGACGAAGCCTACAAAGCGTTTGAAAGTAGAGGAGGCGACCACAAAATGTGAATCGATTCGCATCCGGACTACGGTTAAACGTTTGTGGGATGCTGGGTGTACTCTATCGACTGAGCAGCAGGATTGGCTGCGTGACATTGGATTTGGTGCGTTTATTGACGTCCCAATCAGTGTTCTCCCAGGTAATATCTTCATACTTTTTATTTATTTATTTTTTTTCTGTACATTTAAGATTATTTTTTCCATACCTTTTATTTAACACTTGTGATACTACTGACTAACACATGTGTTACTATTTTTTATGACATGTGCTAGTAGTTACTCAATAACATTTACTGTGTTTATTTTATTTTTTATTTTACATCTATTTTTATTGTATATTTTGGCAGGACAATTAGGATATTTTGTTGTTGAAAATTTTGATCCGGATACAATGGAGATCAAGGTTGGTGATAAGAGTATAAAGGTGACAGCAGATGTTGTGCATGATGTTTTTGGGATACCCAATGGGGGTATCAATATAATGGAACTTCCAGATTTACCACGTGATGATCCATGTTTTGTTCCGTTTAGGAATGAATTTCCCGATTTTCCAAACAGCTATCTCAGTCCCACGGACGTGGTGTCTAAGATTGTTGCAAACAAAGCTGCTGATTTTTGTTTTAAGTTGAAATTTCTCTTATTATTTGCCGATACGATGGGTACATGCTACAGCAATGGGAAGTTTTTGCAGCATTTTGCGTTCAAGTTCACAAAAGCTACTGATTTTAAAAAGCTTGATTGGTGTGGTTTTATCGTTGATTGTTTGGAGAAGCCTACATTGAGTTGGAAAGCTGATAGAAATACGCATTATCATGGCCCAATCACTTTACTTACTGTGAGTTACTTCTATGTTTTCCTTTTTAATTTTTTTTAAATATTTTAATGTTAGTTATACAAATTGAGTCATCATGTTGTCTGAAAAATACTGCAGTTGCTGTATCTCGATGCCGTGAAGCCGAAAATATGCACTGTTATTCGTCAATGACCAATTATTCGTAGTTGGAGTAACAGGTTGATGAAGATTGTTCAAGACGAGGAGTTAGCTAATGGAGGTTTCGGTATGTTGGATTTTGCTGGTGAATACAATCCAGAGGATGCATATCCAGAAGAAGGATTTATTAACCCTACATTAGCCAAAGAAGCTGGTGCAAATGTAAGTATTACCTGGTTGTTTTTTATTGTTTCACCGCATGTGTTACCTCCATTGTGTCACATGTGTTACCTACATGTATCACATGTGTTAACTCCATTGTATCAGATGTGTTACTTTCATTGTATCACATGTGTTACCTTCATTGTATCACATGTGTCACATGGTTTTATTTTTACATTTACAATTGCTTTTTTTTTTTAGGTTCTTTATTTCTGTTTTGTATACAGGATTGCATTGATAACATATTGAAGTTGATTGATTCTGTCAAGAATACGCAATTGCTTATCAAAAAGGAAATACATGATGGAATCAAGAAATTCCCCGGTGACAATCGTTTTGAGGAAGTTGGTTTGAAGTTTGATGAAGTTTTTAAGAGTCGTGTTTATAAGCCAGAGGTTGCTGCTGCTGATTACAAGGAATCCGATTGTGTTGGAGATAACCAAGAAATTAAAGGTAAAGGAGATGGTGCAGAAGGTAACGGTGAGGACAATGTTCTTGGTGGAAAAAGAAATTCAGAAGGTAATGTGAAAGATGGAGGTGGGCAAGATTTTTGAAAGAGATAAAGCTGATGACGGCGAAGTTGATGAAAGTTTGATGAATTACTTCATGATGGAGGACGATTTAGTTGAGGTTTTTGACATGACTACCTTTTTCGTTTTTAATCCTTCACAATTTCAACCTGTAGACCCCCATGTATCACCTATTTTACCTACCTCTGTTGACTTACCTACCTCAATAACGCTACCTATTTCTGATTGTCCTAATTTCTCACTTGGTCTAACTCAGGAGTTTGATGAGGGTGCACCTGTTGTTGATGGTGCGGCTAGTATTGGGGTTGGTGATACAGCTAAGCCGTCTGTGGTCGATTTCTCGCCTTACATGAACAAGAAAACTGATGTGACTACGCATATTAAGGTTCTTGAATTCAGACTTTCTAACTGGATTTTTGCGATGTCAGGGGATAAATCGTAAGTTTTGCTTCCTTTATTTTTCATGATATTACTTTATTTTATAAATTTTTTGTTTTGACACGTTACATTTTTTTTCTTTTTTTTAGTGAAACACTCTTTGAAAATGATTTCGGGATGAAGGTTTCATGTGAAGATTTCGAAACTCTTGCACCGGGTCTGTGGATCAGTGGTAACACGGTTGATGTTTGGGCTTATATTCTCAATCATGAAGAATTGTCTCATCTTGAAGTTACAAAAAGACTATTTTTTCCAACTTCAATTTTCGTAAGTTATTTTAAAATTATTATATGTCCAGTTTTTATTGATTAGCTTTTTTTATATATTTTCATTTGTGTATAATTTCCTTTTGTTAGCCTGAGCATATGTTTAGACTTACAAAGGAACAGAAGGCTTTTAAAACATCGCTGTCTGCTTGGTTGCGTGATGATGATCAACTGTTGTCATTGAAAAATGTTGATATGGTAACACTATTTTTTTATTTCTTTTTATATACCATTTTTTAAAAAGTATCACATGTGATATAAATAAATCAACACATGTGGTATTATTAAAGTAACAATTGTGATAATAGTTTTGTAACACATGTGGTAAAAAATGAGTAACACATGTGGTACAAAATCTGTAACACATGTGTTTCAAATACAATAACACGTGTGGTATTTGTTGACAGGTTTTCTTCCCCATTTTTTGATCTAGTCACTTCTACTTGCTTGTATTCCATTTGACGAAGAAAACCTTCCATCTTCTTGACAACAGTTCTGATTTTGATTACGATTTGAAGTACAAGGAAACTTGCAACTTGGCTGTGAGTAACCATACTTGATATGTAATATTTTAGGTTCTTGTTCATATTCAAAGTAGTAATTATATCAAATGTTTTGTTACAATTTTTATTTTTGTAGAAAACTTTGTTTGTACAGCATCTCAAGGATGTTGGGCATCCTGCGTTTGATAAGCTTAAAAAGGTAGAGAGGGCTATTGTGATGCAGTTGAAGTGGAAGACTCGAAACAATCATTGTGATTGTGGAATTTTTGTTATGATGCATATGGATTAGTACTTAGGTCAGCCCTCTTCAAAATTTGATTTTGGTCTTGATGTTGAAGGTCATGATCAGAACTTGCAGATTGTTCGTCTGCGTATAAAGTATGCTGCAAAGATGTTACTTCATGAGGTAAACATTCACAGAAATTGCATTCGGATGTTTGTTGATCGGTTTATGAATGAGCGAACACGTGAAGTAATTGAGATTGAAATCAAAAATGCCATTGGAAACCGTCAAAAGCTACACATGGAGCGTATAAATAAAGAAGAAAACATTGATGAAGGAAAGTAAAGTTTAGACGTGGAATGGTATCTGATGTTTTTTTTTAGGAATTTGGATGACAAAACACTGTTTGAAACAAAAGTAATCTTTTGATGTTTTTTATTTGTAATGGATTTGTAATTCGGGGATAAGATAGTTGTGGATTTTATATATATTTTCTGGGTTTTATCAGATGATTTAATGTGTGTAACTTTATGTTTTATTTTTTACACAGGTAACACATGTGGTACTAATCAAGTAACACATGTGGTACTAATTATGTAACACATGTGATACTAGTTGATAAAAATTTGTTTAACTGTTAATTTATAATTGGTATTATGCACCAACACTTGTGTTAATAACCAATCAGGTAACACATGTGGTACTAATCTTATAACCCATGTGATAGTAATCATTAACACTTGTTACTAATCATATTAGACATGTGGTACTAATCATGTAACAAATGTGTTATTTGTCGATAACAATTTGTTAACTATCACTTTACACTTGAGTAAACCTGATTAATCTGAACGAGAACCTCCATAATCAGTTGAGACAGTTAAATATAAGGTGTTTGGTTAGAGTAATTTGAAAATAGTAAATTCAGTTTCTAGCAACAAACAAAACATTTTCACTATTACATTTTGTACATGACATCCTTAATTCACAGTTACATTGGATTTAAACATCCATACTACCAATCAGGTAACACATGTGGTACTAATCATGTAACACATGTGGTACTAATCATGTAACACATGTGTTAGAAACCAGCAACAAACATATTCTTTAAAAATTAGATATCATCATATCAAAAATGAGTATCAAAAATGTAACATTCAACAATGAGTATCAAAAAATGTAAACATTCAACAATGAGTATCAAAAATGTAAACCAAAATTTAAAGTCATCAACTTTATATCATATAGTAACACACGTGATACTAAACATGTAACACATGTGTTAGCATTCACTGTCCACTTTGTGTAGTCTGCTTTTCTGCTATCATTCTCGCATGTGCTTCCTCTTTCTCCTTCTCTCTAGCTTCTGCTTTTGCCTGAGCTTCTGCAGCCTTTCTTTCACATGACGTTGCGTTATGGCCTGGTTTTCCACACTTTCCACAATTATTTTTCCTCTTTCCTGTAGCCTTAATTGCCTTTTCTTTTTCGCTCATTAAACGTTTGTCCCTCCCGCATCCTTTGTATCTTAATACATCTGGATTCTGAATTTCAACTGCATCCGGTTTCTTAAACCCATGTAGTTCTTCAATTACATCATTCTTACTTTGAGGTTGAGCCTCGGATGTTGAAGATTCGATATCCATCTTCATCTTTTTCAACTTTGTAACAAAATCAGCCATTTTTTGTTGATTTTTTCCTATTAGCTGCAAACATTCTTCAAAGCAGGAAGCCGCCTCGCTTGATAGTTGCTCACACTCTGTTGCTATTCGTTTTCTTTTTCGAACTTCAATAGGAATCAAATTCTTCACCCATCTTCTTAAAACATACTGGCTTGGTATCTCATCAATATTACGGTTTTTGAGCACACAAAAAATGTGCCTACATAAGAATCCACGCCTTGTGAACTTCTTGCAGCTACAATCCACGGTTCCATCATTGAACCGGTAAAGCACCTTAATTCAAATAAACCAAAATACAGGTAGTAGTGAGTATCACGTCTGTAACTAGTTCACAGAATTGTACCTAACACATGTGTTATTATACAGTAATACACTGGATAGCACAAGTGTTAGTCATCAATATCACATGTGTTATTAGACAGTAATACACTGGATAGCAACTTTAACACATATGTTAGTCATTAATGTCAAATGTGTCTTTAGGTAGTAATACAGTGGATAGAAACTTTAACACATGTGTTAGTCATCACTATCACACGTGTTAGTAATGACAGACTTACAGAATCACGTAAACAAAATTTTACAGCATTTTAATTTGTTTAGATCCCATACCTTGTAGTCATATGTCCGTGTCTTTTTGTCTTCAGGCCAAAATTCCAATTCCCAGTCTTCATTTGAAGCTCGTTCATCGTCCATATACATCCTTGTTTCCTTGATTATATATTCTTGTAAATCATCTTCACTTCTTAAAGATTCTATCGAGCATTCACATAGTGATTTCACTATCTCTATTTGCACGAGATTAAAGATTGTTCTCGTGTACACCTTAGCCGCATGTTTTTCAATCTTAAGTTTTATTTTGTACTTTGGAATGGTTTGCGTGGTTTGGTGGTCAAGAACATCCTGATTGTACCTCTGTTTCTCCATTGCATTCTCAAAACACAACATAAAATTCACTAGAGTTGATCTTTTGTTATTGAAGTTCCCGAAGAATGAATTCTCACTCTCCGATCTCGAGGTTGTCCTCATTATCCCACACAGTTCAACGTCTGAAAAGTATGCCGGTATCCACGTAGACCTAATATCATATATCTTCTTTAGCCATTTGTGGTTGTGTGTGTTATACTCGTTCATTAGCTTTGACCACTCTTTCTCAAACTGCTCCGGCGTAATCCACATGTTCCATATAATCCTATTGAACTTTTTCTTGAACTCTTTGTCATCAGGAACATCATAAAGAATCTGCAAGCACAAAGACATGCAGTAAGATATTTGCTAGCATGCAGTAACACATGTGTTAGCATTCAGTAACACATGTGTTAGCAATCAGCAACACATGTATTAGCAAGCAGCAACACATGTTTCATCAAGCAAGCTGCATTTGCAACACATGTGATATACTTTTGCAGATGAGTGTTATCATATAAAAGTACAACAAACATACCTTCCCCGGTAGCTTATCTGTTATGTGCCACATACACAGTCTGTGCTTTGATTCGGTTAGGACTGTTTCCACGGCCTTTTTCATGGATTTGTCCTGATCTGTAACAATTATCCTTGGCTAAACTCCAAACGTATTTACAAAGGTATTTAGCAGCCAAATGTAACTATCAGCGCTTTCATTGTTTAGCAAGCCTGCACCAAGTGTCACACTCCTCCGGTGGGTGTCTATTCCTGTGAACGGTATGAACATCATGTTGTACCTGTTGTATGAATTATGGTTAATATCTTATTTCCACAGGAGACCAATCCAAATGTACACTCAATATGAAACTGACTTGTAACACATGTGTTACTCAATGGTAACACATGTGTTACTCAACTGTTAACACATGTGTTACTTACTGTTAACACGTATGTTACTTACTGTAATATAGTATATTATATGAAACGCTTTTTTAATTTTTGGTTAGTACGTACTTGTTGGTTGAATAAGTGGCATCAAAAGAGACGATGTCACCAAATTCTCTGAAGTTAGCCTTAGCGACTTCATCAACCCAAAACAAAGATGCTAACTTTCCCTTTTCGGTTTTGTATTCAAATGAGAAGTCGGCTACGTAAGCTTTTCTGTTCAGCATCTTGTTCACAAGGATTTGTGCGTCACTGCCTCCAATATACACATTAATGTCTCTCCTAAAGTTCTTGAAGTCCACCACAGTTCCGTTTGTGAAATCATAAGACCCTTTGAGAGTCTTGTATATGTTGTGTACCTTAGTTGGTCCAATGTTCATCGTCCCGAGCTTGAAAATGAACTCTCGCTGCTGGAATGTTAGCTTCCTCGCCTTTTTCATCAGATATTCATGCTCCTTTTGGCACATCATATGATTGTGCGTCTCCATAAATGAGATAATTCTGAATTTTCCATCTTTAGTTCTCTTTAATATTATTTTTGCATTGCACCCGGTGACTGAGGTGTTGGATACCCTATCATTTATTTTGCCTTTTTTTGCCTTTTTTCGGGTTCTTTCAACGTGTCTTTATCATTTCTCTCGGGGTATCCAGCCTTGTTGCACATATAGTACTTCTCGTACACCACTTTATTCTTTAGCCTCTTTTGAGTGGAGCTTCTCACTCCGAATTTACCCTGAAATGCGTATCTCATGTAATACACGTAAGCGTCATCAAGCACATCAAAAAGTTGCCCGACATATGGCTTTACATCTTCTGCCACTTGTGGTATCCATAGGGTAGTCCCACCCGGTGTTTCAATCTCATTTGAAACAACCAGTAAGGTGTTTGGTGTACCGATTGATTCTGTAAAAGATTTCAGAGAAATATAAGATTCTTTTTACATTCTGTAACACATTTGTTATTGAACAGTAACACATGTGGTAATATAATAGTAACACACGTGATAATCAATTACTAACACATGTGGTAATTAATTACTAACACATTCTTTTATTAACAAATGTTACGTGTCCCTGTGGGTTTTTTAACAGTATCAAGTATGTAAGATTCTTAAACAAGCAGTAACACATGTGGTAATCAATTACTAACACATGTGTTATTAACAAATGTGTTAGTAATTTTTGTCAACAGATAGCATGTTTTTATTAGGTAGCATGTCTTAGTACCTATAGCCTTTGCGTCTGTCTGTTGTTCGATTTCACTAGCTTCTTTAATTTCCTGTATCACAACCATTACGTCTGTACTGCAACATAATACGTTTCAAATTTATCAGCTACCACAGATGTTAATTCAAATTTGTTTGAGTACTTTTTACATCTAACACAGGAAACATATGACTTACATAGAAGACTGTAGATAAATTAGCTAATAGTATCACTTATGTTACCGCAATTTCAATTTCATTAAGTAACACATGTGTTAATTAATTTAAAAAATTCAACATCTGATACTTTTTCTCTCAATTTTTTTGTAGATTTTTGACAACTTTTAACGAAACATATAGTTTACAGGTATTGAAACGTTACTATTACCGCATGTGTTAGTTACACAAACTGAGATAATCATGTTGCGATTGTTGCGCAATGTGTTATTTTGCTGTTTTTAACAAATTTAGTCGGTGAATCATCGACAATCGTACTGTTATTGCAGTTTCGTCAATCAAATCGTAAATTAATTACGTTAAAATCGCGCAAAAAACATCACGTTAAAATCGCGAAAAACAACGATCTCGTAAAATCGCGGTAATGTAAAACCTAATCGATTTATCACCAATGTAACGTCGTTTGTTGAATTGAAGTGTTTTAGAGTAGGATTCTTACCTTCGATTTCGATTTTTGCGTCGATTAGAGAAACCCTGCGCCGATTGTTCTTCGTTCGTGCGTATATACGATTATGTATATATTGCGTATGTATATATCTATGTGTTTTATTTTTGTTTTTCAGTAATTGTTTAATTAGAATTAAATATGATGTAATAAGACTGAAATACCCTCCCACCCCTAAATGAAACGGTACATTTTGATTGGTTCCCCTGTCTCACTTAAAATGGTGGTCTCATTTTAACCTCACCTGTATATAAATAAATAAATACATCGTCGTATAATTTTCCCTCCTAAAATTATCTGATCGGAGCCCTACTTGAGAATGATTCATCTTTATCGTCTTCATCATCGATCAGGTACAGATACGTGTTCTTTCGGGGTCTGTCTTTGTGTGTGCTTTGTTAATTACTATAATTAATTTTAGTAACAGCATTATGTACTATTTGGGTAAGTTGAATTACTAAGGTTTTTGGTATACCTAGCAAACCTAGATAGTTGTTCTTAAGGTTTTTCGGAGCTTGAGTTCTTAACTTTAAATTTGAGGAGTGAAATTATGCTATTTTACTGTTAAGTTCAGGAAGGATCATGTTTGTAATAGCCTCAACTGTATCTGTGTGTGACCAATTTATGCCTAAAAAATCCAATTTGCTAGTTGTTTTGTACACTTGTTCGAAATTAGGTACTTTTGTAACCCGGAAACCTTAAACACCCAAATCTTTGCTTTTCTGATACTAACTTCTTACAAACACTTTAGATGGACCTGAGTCAAACACAAAAAAGGCCAAGATTTTACTTGAGGAAAGGAAGCCCTCTTTTTTCATCTCCATATTAATATACATGTTCTTTCTAATAAGTGAAAACTTAGATCTTTTATAAGTTGGCTACAATTGGTCCTCACTTTGGAAGCCATCGACCAAAGCAACCGTCTTTTGACCATCCTTCCAAGTGGGGCTGTTAACGAATCGAGCAATTAATGAGCTACTCGAGTTCGAACTCGTTTATCGTGGATTCGAGCATAATACTATTTGAGCTTGAGTCAAGTTCGAACATGAAAATCACTGCACGACGAGCCGAGCTTTGATATAATAAATTTGGCTCGGCTCGTTTGAAAGCTTGTAAAATAATCTCGAGCCGAACGAACTAGTTAGAGCTTGTCGAGTCGAACGAGCTAAAAGGAAATATCTATTATCATAATTCATAATAATTATATGTTTTAAAACTCAAAAGTTATGTTAGCAATAAGATTATACTTGATATTATATCTTGAAACACAAATACTGTACTAACATCATATGTATAGTGTAAAAAACACATAAGTTGGTATCACATTCTCATCTATGTGACTTTGTTTTTATAGTACTTTCATTTCCTCAACTTTGTTTCTTTTCTCCCATGTGGGATAAACTCTCTTTTTTCTTTTTGTATCCCAAGATTAGGTATCTCTAATTACATAGTTGCTTATTAGAGTTTGATGATAACCAACTAAATTAAACTCACACACTTTAAGTTTAATCAAGTGTAAATGTATACTACAAACTTTATTTCAATTTCAAGTTTTATAAAATAATTAGTATACCTTTTAGTGAGCTTATTTGAGCTTATAAACGAGTCTATCAAGGTTGAGCTTCTTAACTAACGTTTTGAGCTCCAAAACGAACGAATATCGAGCTCGAACACTAGTTTATTATTAGAGCTCGAACTTGAATATATTTTAAAAAATTAATCAAGTTTCAAGTTCGAAGGTAAGGATTCGACTAATCATTGATAAGGCGTGTAATATGCTTATGAAAACCTCCAACAGTTATCATATTAGTGAAACTCCTTTTTCCTTTCTATTATTAGTATTTAGTGGTAAAAAGCAAGCAAACTGAGAACAATTAATAATCAGACTCGTTTCCGTTGTAAAGTCTCAAACCTAATCATTCTATTTCAATGCAGCTCATCACTACTTTCGGGCGTTAAGGACAAAGTGTCACGTAGCTTCTTCTAAACCCGCTAGCAAGACATATGAGGATATGCCCAAAGTGATTTATAGTTTAGCACCTGCTTTGGGTCATTCCCAGACAAATTCTGTTTTCGACGGCAATGACAGAGTCCCTTATATTCTGTCTGCTCTTGAAGAAACAGAACTCACTCCAGAGGTAAATTAAAGTTATTAAACCTTTTTCTCACATTCATATTTAAGGTAATTTTGTTTAAGTAGATTACTATTGTGTCTCTACTTCAGTGTTACAATTGTACATAGGTGTTTGGTGATCCTTTGTCCAATATTAATCTTGTGATAAAATAAAATTTTGTTTATACTGAAATGCACCCTAATATATGTTTGCAGTTTTGAGGATCTGACATCAATCAACTCATAAATATCAGAAGAGCTACATTGGAAGACATAACAAGCGTGCATTCCAGATCTTATTATTCTTTCCTTGAGAAGGTATTACATGCTATATTCTCAAGAGCAAAAGAGCAAAATAAGAGGACTTATCGTTTCTAAAATCTAAAACTACAATATATGTGGACTGGTTCATTAGAACAAAGTTGTTGGTTAAACATATAAGAGGGTGACACGTGGCAATTTGTGCACGTGCACAGCTGCTACAAGTCACACTCTTACTTTTTTCTGTTTTACTATTTTATAATCTTTATTCACAATAACCAACTCCAATTTTGTACTATAAGTCTTATGGTAAAACAAGTAACTGTTAGTGTATTAGTGTGCATTCCTTTTGTTTCATGCACAATTGTCACACGTCACCATTTTATTTTTTCTTTTTCTGTTCTAATTGAACCAACCCATAGACTTATGAAAATTTGTTTCGTAATATCTCTACTGTGAAGGTTCATACATATTACGTCAAGTTTGTGATCTTATTGATCCCTAATTGAGGGCTAATTTCAGGGTAAGGATTTTGTGTAATATCCTTTTTCTCATGAAATGAACACCCTCCAATGTTATTGTAAAATTTTACTAGTTTTTTTTGTGCAGAAATTTTGAGACTTACTTAAGAACACATAAAACAAGAACAAACATATGCCTCTTTCATCATATTATATAACAATAATAATCTATAGTAATAGGTCATCCAAACACTTGATCTTCTACGGCAACCGTTACAAAGTTTGTTATTATATGTGGTCTCCTCAATTATTTTTTGGCATTGATGCCACCACTTGTATTTAATGGTCCTATGTTTCTTGTTAATCTGTTTACCAATAGTCAGTGGAAGATGCCAAGGCTTCAGAAGATGGCGTTTTAACTATTGAAACGTCTGAATTCCAAACATATGTCACTGGCAGAGTAAGAGCATTCCTTATGTATGCATTTGTATTATGATATTAATTTCCCAACTGAATACACACACACACACTCTCTCTCTCTCTCATGTGTGTGTGTTGGGTTCTGGTGAAAACAAGAAATTAAAAAAACGCTGAAACACATCCCATCCATTGCTTTGATATTGGTCAAATTAGGTCAGAATAGTTTGATATATATATATATATATATATATATATATGAGAAGGATCAAGAGGGAAACAATTTTTTGGGGGAAGTAGGGAAGTGTAATATTCATCACGGAGCATCTTAAATTCGCCAATACAAATATCAAAGATAGAATTAATTTTACTCATATATAGTAATCAAAATCGATGCTATAAAGAATATATTAACATATGAAAGTCAATTTTAAGTCGTAACATTAGTTTATGAATAATTATTTGATAAAACGTTAATATTCATCGTGGTGAATATTAACTTAACATTCATCACGTGAATGTTAAAAAGTAACATTAATTTTATTTTAACATTCATCGTGATGAAAGTTAAGTTAACATTCACCACGACGAATATTAACGATTTGGGATATAAAATTCATCAACTGATATTATAGCCTACAAAAAGAATTTATCATGGAAGCTTAACATTCATAATATCCATTCTGATTAACATTTATTAAATTTCACTTTTGAATTTTCGACAAATGTATTAACGAAGTTAAGATGCATCGTAATGAATATTACACTTCCCTCCTTCCCCCAAAAAAAGTGCTTCCCCCTTGATCCTCCCACTATATATATATTTATATATATATATATATATACACACACACATGTGAAACGGCTGAAGTTAAAAAACAACGATTGAAACATTCTTGACTTCTATTCATAGTTCATTTTTCAGTGTGAACCTGTATTTAGTTTTTTTGGCTTAACATAAATTTATGAATGAGTGATTCTATCAACTTCACCCTTCATGTGAAGGTATACTGATTTCACCGGGGTTTTTTTAATCTCCACCTTCACACACATGCACACACACAGACAGAGACACACACGCACACCACACACACACACATAAAACTTAAAGTTTTGACTTAATTTGACCAATATCGATCAATGGTTGATGTGTTTTCACTGGGTTCTTTTTAGTTCTTTGTTTTCACCGGAACCCAACCCTATATTTATTATATAGCTTTTTTAGTATATATAAGAACGGTAAGAGCACTTTTAGAATAGTAACGTCCATTTTTTTTTTTTAATTTGAATCACATATACAGTTAAATATACAATGTTTCCGCAATACCAACATGGGGATTGCATTCGTAAATGTTGGAATACCAATATACCACATATACCATTAATGTAACGTGCCCTTGATATTATGTATTTTGATAAAAAAACATAAATACATGGATGCAAATTTCCACGTGCTTAAAAATCATAATTTCATGTACAAGGAATAGACCACAAATCAAAAGTTGTGGTTTTCTTGACTTTAATGCTTCAAAATATAATAAACACCTTAATGGTGATAGTATAAACTATGTTACAATTTAGAACTGTTCTTATTCGATCGTTCACTTCAATTATCGAAAACAATGCATACAGACACTTGATGATTCGTTGATTGCTGCTGGAGCAGGCCTATCGTTGGTTGATACTGTGGTAAGTCTGACCGGAATTGTATGTTCATCTTAGTTAGAAGCCTCCTAATAATGAATTGTACGTATTTGAAAATGTAGGTGGCAGCTTCAAAAATCAATGAGAACCCTCCGGTTGGTTTTGCCTTAATACGACCTCCTGGACATCATGCCATTCGAGATAGGGCCATGGGATGTTGTATTTTTGGTAATGTAGCTATAGCTGCACGATATGCTCAACGCACACATGGACTAAGACGTGTTTTCATAATCGATTTTGATGCTTTTCATGGGAATGGGACTAATGATGCTTTTCATGATGACCCGGACGTATTCTTTCTTTCAACCCACCAAGTAAGCAACATACATAGAAATCATCTCATTTATTTTTTCCATATAAATGTTTCATTTTGTGCATTTATTTTATCTATTAATTTGTTTGATGAAAAACATAACTTTTCAAAACTCCATTCAAACATAGTAATATTTTATCTATTAATTTGTTTGAAAGATTAGGAGGGAACCACAGATATGTAGGGAACCAAGGAACTCCTCTAGTTCCCTCCAAAGTTCCTCCAAACTACAGTGTATGTTCATCATTGAACAGACCCAATAAATCAATACTCATTGATGAACATATAGTTAAATATAGGTGGTTCTTTAATTCCCTACATATTTGTTGTTCTCTCCTATCCAATTAATATATATATCGACTAGCGTTCAAATGAAAAGAGTAAATTCTCCGAGAAAGTGAGAATGGCTTTAAGGTTCCAAAAGCTTTTTAGATATCCTTTACAAATGTTTTGTGGAAATAACTTAAATCAACTACTTTTGAAAGACTTTTTTTTTCTATACATTTTTATAACTTCTATTTTGTGGTTTTTTTGAACATCTCATTTTTATGTTTAATTTTATGACTGAATAATCACATGGATAATCACAACAGTAAAAGTGATTTGATTTTTTTTTATTGATTTATATTTTCCCAATAGCTTTAAAACTTTGTTAAATAAGAAGCCCCGGAAAAGTCCTAATTTCAAAAAGTGTGTTTTGGATTTTTAGAAAGTGTAAAGTCATTCTCATGGAATTTGCTCTTCTCATTTGAACCCTACCCAGTGTATAAATATTCAAAATCATGTTTTCAATATCTTATCTTAACTATATATAAATCTTAAAATTTTACTCAACACTAATAAATACCTAAATTGTAACACCCCCAAATTTAATATTGCGCGGAAGCAAGCTTTGGGTGTTACTAATCAATAATTAAGCACCAAAGTATAGCAAACGACTTCTAAATGAGACGTTTGTAAAATAGTTACATACCATTATAAAATAGGGTTTGAAAACATAATGTTTTTGTTACAAAAGTAAGGTCCTCTAGAGTCCGCGTACGTAACGGGAGATTCTATTACATAACCATAGTTACAAAAGATAATGCTAAAGAATCTCCGTTAAATGCAGTTTGGAAATCATGCGACTCTAGCTAGTAATCCTGGAGTAATCCTACTCCGTACGTGTACCTGAGAATACATGCTAAAAAGGGTCAACACGTATGTTGGTGAATCTCACAGGTTTGTAAGTAAGTAATAGTTTGAACACAAGATTTTTATCAGTTGTGTCCGCAGGCGTAAATCAAGTATCTGCAACTAAGCAAATAATAAATAAATATGTATATACCGTTGCCATGAGCTCATAGTCGAAGCTTAACCCGTAAATCAGTGGTACAACCAAGTACCGTATAGTGCCCCCGCGAGTGCCCAATCCAAACACTCGTACGAAACCAATAAAAGTCGCCCGTTTATACATAACAGTTCGTGGTAGCGCTACTACCCCGGGCGGGGAGGGTCAGTCCCTAATGGATCCATTAACTAATATTCGCGCTTAAGTCCATAACTAACGAAACTATGATGGAGGGACTTCAGTGGATTAGTAAGTAACTCATGCAAGCCCGTATATGAAAGTAAGTAGTTCAGCACTTGTGTTCAAGAAAAATGTAAGCAATGTATCTCACCCCGTAAGTAAATAAGTAAAAATGGGGCTGTAAGACTCACCTGAGTCAAGTAAGCAAGCGTTTAACTTAATAAACGTACAGTCTGAAAGCAGTAGTAATCCGTAGGTTCCGCGAACCCGCAACCTTCTAATGCCCTAAGCATATAAGGTTGTATGTATAAGTGAATGTCTCAAAGGATCATTCATGCTAGTTGTCCACTCAACTAGTTATGTCCAAGTGTTTGTTTGTACTTTTGTAATTATTTTGTAAATAAGTGTGGCCCGTTGGTGACGAAAGTGTAATAATAATTCAAATATTATTATGTGTTTTGCGGTGTTGTATACTTATTAATGTATTTGTTGTTGATTGTCCAATTATTGTACCTATGTATAAGGATTTTCGGAAATAAAAATTTATGCGACAATGGTATTACGACAATATGGTTTCATGTGACAATCGAAGGGGATAATCATCTGATAATCAATTCCGACAATAAGGTATTCACGGGCACTGTTCATGCGACAATAAGATATTCACGAACTTGGTTGTGTTAATGATATTCACGGAGTTTATTTATACGACAATATGTATTCACGGAGTTAATTTATACGACAATATGTATTCACGGAGTTTATTTATACGACAATATGTATTCACGGAGTTTATTTATACGACAATATGTATTCACGAAGCTTATTTATACGACAATATGTATTCACGGAGTTTATTTATACGACAATATGTATTCACGGAGTTTATTTATACGACAATATGTATTCACGGAGTTTATTTATACGACAATAGTATGTATTCATGGAATTTAGTTTTTATGCGACAATACATTCACGGATTATTTGTGATTTTTATCTAAAATAGTAAACGTTATCAAATCCTTCTGAAATTTTTACACAAAGTTCCTACATATGTTATGTACTTTCTGTAATTTTTTTATGATTTTTGGAGGTCGTTTGATATTTTATAAAAATTCACAAAGTGTCTGTGTTCATTTTAATCCGAGATTAGACCACTTCTCACAAATCAAATTTTCTGGAGAAATGAGTGTATTTTTGGAATGAACCAAAGCAGAACTTTTTGTATATAACAAAATTACCAAGATTTCCCAAGTGGTCTCATACGTTTTTGAGGTCTAGAACTCAAGATATGGTCTCAAGAAGGGGGTCATTGTCGGAGGTCATTGTCGGATTTTTACTATTGTCGGACCTATATTTCGCCCGTGTTAAAACATCAACTTGGTCAAGTAAAACTTAACGAATCATTATGAAATTTTTATACAAGGTTCTCCTATGTCTTAGCTTTCCAAAACATACTTTTGCATCGATTTTAACTAAGCACAACTCGAGATGAAAATTGTTAAATTGAAGTAAGTCCAACAGATCATTTTTGTGACATATGCTCAATAATCTGGTCATAAGTTAAGTTTTACAAAACTTCACAAGAAGTTCCAGTAGGATTTGGAAAACTAACAAAATTTGTGATCTTTTCCCGTTGGTCTCAAGTTCTAATTCATTCCATAGCCCAAGATATACTCATTTTGAATTGGTCAAGATTCTGGTCAGATTCATCAGATCCGCTATGTACTTTTATTTCAGTAACTAAAAATAGCAAATGAACTTCAATTTTTGTGAGGCTTACATATTATGAAAGTAGACTTCTTATACTTGATTTTAGGCTCAAGAAACCTCCATTTTAGTGTTGTAATGATTTTTATAAAATTCGGGGAAGTGGAAATAGAATCTGGACAAGAAGGTTAACTTCCTGTTTTCGAGTTTTAATTTGTGTTTCGACTTATCTTTTGGACATTAACTAGTTGAATAAGCTACATAACATGTTAATACATATGTTATAAGTAAAATACAAGAGCTTTGAAGTCTCACAATGGTGTATAAAGAAACGGAGACGGTAGGAGCGATGTACGCGCGTCGGTGATCGTTTTGGTGTCTTCGGCTTCGTGTTTCCTTCAAGAGTGAGGTGGTGGTCAATGGTGGGTGACGGTGGTCTGTGGTGGTGGTAGGATTGACCTCTGGTCGTTTTAGAGAGAGAGGGAAGAGAGAAGGAGGAGAGAAATGGAATGGAAGAGTGGAGTGGTGAATGTATGGGTATGGTGTGCATGTATAGAGTGTGTGTGTTACCAAGGGAAGAAAAGAAAGTATGATCCCTCTCCATGTTGCTGCAGATTTTTGTGGGTCCCACCCACTAGGTGGGTGTTTGAATCATTTTCCCTAAGTTGCACTCCGTGCGGTGTTCGTTTACTCGATTATTTTACGTTTTAATTAATCGTATAACGTTTTATTCAACACGTTTTGTTAACGATTTAAAACACGATATTTTTTTACTTGAAGTATTTTATTAAAATACTTAATAATGTGATATAAGACATACTTTGCCTTTATTTCGTCCGTCGGGCGCGTTCCACGCCTTTTCGTTGCATAAAGTTACGTTTTAATAAAACGTATAATCGTATAATATATTAAAGTAAGTATATTAAAGTAAATAATGTTTGTTTGGATAAATCCACATTATTTTTGACAGTTTGTCACCAACGTCCATAGTAAATAGTGTCGGACCTCGTCCGGTTCAAGTGTGTATGATTTAAACAAATCATATAACGTGTATGTAATTACACAGAAAGTTACATATATTTAGATTAATATAATACTAAATACATGTAATTACAAGTAGTTAGGCACTAATTAAAGTCCTAAATTAGCGGGTGTTACATAAATTACCCCCAACTCATTCACAACAATTTCATTAATACCCTTATCCCATTATCTATTATCTATTACTACTTATTCTCCATTAATGACACTTCCATTAATATCTCTATCCCATTATCTATTATTTTTAATTACTACTTATTCTCCACTAACTACATTTTTTATCAATCAAATATTAAATCTACCCACTAAAGTCTTTTTTTATCCGTTAAATATTAAAGTTGACACTTATAATGGAACATTCAATAATCACTCGTACCTCCATCCACCAACACCACTTTCACAGCTGCATTACGCGGGTATTGTGCTAGTTTGTATTTAACTAGATCTCAATGCTGGCTGCAATATACTTTTGAATTTAGGATGGATACTACCTTTTTGATAGCGGCAAGTTTGATGATATCGGATGTGGGAATGGTAAAGGGGCAACACTTAATTTGCCATTACCAAAACTTTCGGGTGATATCACAATGCGAACTGTGTTTGAAGAAGTCATTGTACCTGCTGCGCAAAGATTTAAGCCGGATATAATTCTTGTTTCAGCAGGGTAATCATTTTCTTTCATCTACCCAAACCACACACACATTCATTATATATGTTTACGAGTTTAATTTTGTGCATTTGTTCAGATACAATGGACATGTTATGGATGCTTGGAGCGACTTTCAGATGACAACCAGAACGTATTACATGCTAGCATCGGGCATTAAGCAGCTTGCAAAAGATTTGTGTGGTGGTCGATGTGTGTTTTTCTTGGAGGGAGGATGGTATCCACACAGTCTTGGGTATTCTGTTGCAGAATCTTTCCGTGCTTTTCTTGGGAAGCCAAGCATGGCAAACGAATTTGAGAAAAGGTATGACGATCGCTTGTGTGATGAACCATCTAGTCTGATTAAACAAGCCATCCAGAGGACCAAGCTCTTGCATTCTCTCTAACAAAAAAAACTCCACTTTTTTTTATTATTTCTTTTCTTTAGAGTCAGAAAACTCAGATCTTATAGCCGGCAGGTTTGTGTCATGTGTTTGGTAAAGCTAAAAAATAAGTGCATTTTTCCTCTAAGACGCACTTGTATTCGGAAGCTTAAGAAGGGTGTATTGCCTTAATAAGTGCCACTCAAAATATGCTTTTGCCAAACACCCCGTAAGTTAATTAATTAATTATTTTAAGGGTTTCTCTTTTTAATGTACTCGAAAATTCTCAACTGCTAATGCATTGCATCTATGATAATAATATTATTGTAATTGTATTATTTACCATTTTTATAATGTAGCAGGAGATTAGGAAACTATGTTTTTTCTATGTTCAAAATGTTCAAACTTCAAAGTATCCAACCACGAGAGGTGACAATTTTAGACCCATTGATTAATTATGAGTCAATTTGGTTACTTTTTAGGAGGGGATGGGTTTGTTGGGTCTCCTCCCCATTTTTTGGATGGGTCTAAATGGGTTTTTCAATATAACCTATAATTGTGTAACAATTAACCAACGAGTTTGGATGGGTCTAGCAGGTAAATTTTTTTTTCCACATCATTTCATTTTTTTCATTTTTCATTCAAATAAAAAAAAAAGTTTGGCGAACCCGATGACCCGACCCGAGACCCATTTGACCCAGACCCATTTAGACTCATCCTTCTAAATGACCCATCTAGACCAGAACCTATTTAGACCCAAACCCATCTAGACCCGAGACCCGACCCGACCCATTCATTTTGCCACCTCTACAACCACGGTTACAAGTGTTGAGTTCATTCTTTCTTTAACATTAGTGGGGGGATACATACATAAGTCATCTTACTTACTTGCACATCTCTGTTACGATAATATCTAGCCTCCATTTTAAAAATTTGTCAGTATTAATTAGATGACTTATGTAATATCATAAGGAGCATGATAATATTATTAATTTTCATCTGATAAGTTCAAGTGAGTAATAATTTCGTCTGAAGTGTCATTACCTACAAAATCAGGCACAACTGAAACCTTAGCAACTAAAACAGCAAATGAAATGAAAACACATATAGATCTGGAAACTCCATACGCTATTCTGAAATGAGATGAAAACGACATCTGAAAATGGAAATCAAGAAGGAAAAAAAGAAGATAGGTAAACATCACAAACCACCACCAAATCCGGCAATTAACACAACATAACCACCATAAAAACCGGCGGTTACCTGAAATATATTATCATGCTCCTGATGCATCATGCTGTTAGCGTATAAAAATCATTAATCTTTACAAACAACCATTAACACTTGTATCAGCATCCACTTACTCAATCCAAGCTGTGCTGTAAAGTTACAGTATTTGGTTCTAGATTCCGATATATCACATACAAAATCAAACCTATAAATCTATAATGTTACTTATTGGTAGCATATGCAGCTTTTAACAACATGTACTTACAGTTTCATAAAAACTCATACTAAATATCCATCAAGTTTTGATTCATCACATCTACACATAATTTTGCACACATTAACACGTGATGGGCGTTACATACACAACAGTTGAAATCGCATATTATTTGTTTGACGTAAACGTTTGTTTTGCAATAACCAATCCGTCACAAAACAATCATAATTATTGCTTGTAAGGTTAATGTTACTATTAAACATGTGCAACGTTAATTAAGGGTGGTATGGTTCGGTCTCAAGGGGTGGTTTGGAGGAGATCAGTTTCAAGAATTAAATAATTAGTTTATTTAATTTTCTAGTTTATTTAGTTTTCTAATTAGTTTATGTTTCTAAATGTTAGTATCGTATTAGAGTAGAACTCAAATTGAGTTATTTGAGTCCATGTAAAAGGGTATATATAAACCCATTGGCTGCGTCCAAGTTTATTCTCTGTTCTAGTCTTCTACTTTTTCGTGTGTCGATTCAAAGTTTTCTAATAATAAAAAGAGTCGCTCGTGTGTTAAGCAGAAGATCCGTGTGTCTTTTCTTTGTGTATTCTTGGTTTCACCTGTTCGAATTCAACATCTGGTATCAGAGCCTTACCTGTTAGTTATGGCCGATCTTGGAGGACTTGGAGCTGTGAAGAAGCTCAACAATTCAAACTACAATTCGTGGTCTACAGGCATGATGTCGTAAATGCAAGGTATGGATTTATGGCAGGTTTTTAACGACGACAATACCGAAAAACCCAAGGTAGATACTAACGGGGCTATGAGCAGGTGGAGAATTAAAGCTGGAAAAGCTTTATTCGTTTTGAAAATAACAATAGAAGATGATCTTTTGGAACAGATCCGTGACTCAGTAACTCCCAGTGAAGCATGGAAGGTGTTAGCTGACTTGTTTTCTAAGAAGAACGATGCCAAGCTTCAGTTACTGGAGAATGAGTTATTATCAATAACTCAGAAAGAACTCTCGATCCCTCAATACTTTCACAAAATTAAGTCCCTATGTAGAGAAATCGGGGAACTTGATGAAGAGACTAAGATTGGAGATGCACGAATGAAGCGGATCATCATACCTGGTTTAAAACCTGAATACCGCAGTTTTGTTGCAGCCATTAAGGGTTGGGCAAAGCAACCTTCTTTGCTAGAATTTGAAAATTTGCTTGCAGCTCAAGAATCCTTGGCAAAACAGGTGGCCGAAGTATCGGTTGTTGATCTAGTAAAGAAAGAGAAACTGCAATATATGCAGATCGTGGTAAGGGTAAGACTCGATCAGGTAAAGGACAGGGATTAAAGAACTTCTATAGCCGGAATAACAAGAATGATCAGAAAGATGAAAGTGGTGATAAAAAGAAGTATCACGGGGCCAATTCTGGTGATAAGAAGAACCGAAACTATGGAAAGAAATTTCCATTCAAGTGTTATAATTGCAACCAACGTGGTCACATGGCTAAAAACTGCCCCGAAAAGAAAGAAGAAGGTAACTTGGCTGGCACACAAGATGAAGAAGAATGGAACGCGGAAGCATACTTTGCTCAAGTTGAGCCGGAAGTCTATGCTTTAACAGCCACGGTTGAAGGCAAAGATAATTCCCTTGATGATTGGATTGTTGACTCAGGTTGTTCCAACCATATGACCGGTGATAAAAAGCTTCTTAAAGATCCAACAAAGTATGAAGGCAATCGGGTCGTGGTGATAGCTGATAACTCATGCCACAATATAGCACATGTGGGACAGGTACAATTCAGTCCAAACAAAAAACTTGAATATATTTTTGATAATGTTTATCATGTTCCAGGTATGAAAAAGAATTTGGTGTTCGTTCCTCAAATAACTGAGTCTGGTCAATATGTGTTGTTTGGACCAACTGATGTACTAGTGTTTGATGAATTTGAGACAAGCTCATAGCCATTCTTGAGGGGAAGGAAGAATGACACGGTGTATGTACTATCAGCCTCAACCGCGTATGTCAAGAAAGCCAAAGGAAATCAAAGCTTTGATGTGTGGCATAAATGTCTCGGTCATGTAGGGTATGACAAGCTATAAATCATGATCAAGAAACGTTTGGTTAATGGAATTCCTGGTATCGAAGTGAAGAAAGACGTTGTGTGTGGCGGATGTCAATACGGTAAAGCACATCAATTATCATATGATAGCTCCCGTCATCGTGCATCAAAACCCCCAGAACTGGTGCATTCTGATGTGTTCGGGCCTGTCAAGCAAGTGTCACCGAAAGGTATGAAGTATATGATAACCTTTAATGATGATTTTTCTCGTTATGTTTGGATTTATTTTATGAGGGAAAAATCTGATGCATTCAGTAAGTTCAAAGAGTTCAAAGGAGATGCCGAAAGAGAAACTAGGTATGTGGTGGAGTGCCTTCGGTCAGATAATGGGGGCGAGTATACTTCAAAAGAGTTCAATGATTGTTTGAGGGAGTGTAAGATTAAAAGACAGTTTACATGTGCTAACACTCCTCAACAAAATGGCGATCTGAATGTAAAAATAGGACGCTAACTGAGTTAGCTGGAAGTATGATCCACGAGAAGGATTTACCTAGCAGATTTTGGGTGGAAGCTATGAATACTGTTGCATATTTTTGGAAAGTTATTTAAGTTGAATCCAAGTGTGAGCTACTTTCGTATTTTTGGATGTGTGTGTTATGTATTCATACCTAGTCACTTGAGGCATAAGCTTGAAAAGAAAGTCATCAGATGTATTTTTCTGGGTTATGATAATCAGAAGAAAGGATGGCGGTGTTGTGAACCTGGAACCAGAAATATATATGTTTCACTCAACGTTATTTTTGACGAGGCATCTTCATGGTGGTGTGAAAATCATGAAGCTTTACCAGATTCGCAATATATGAAAGAAGAGGTAGAAGGTTGGGTAACACTAAACCTGAATGATGAAAATAGTGTTAATGGAGATGAAGAGTTAATTGTGGAAGATGCTGAGGTGACTCAAAGTCAGAATCAAAGTCCATGGAGAACTGGAAGACAAAAGTCATCTGGTCAGACTACTAACGATCAACTTGATCTTCGTCGCTCCACCCGACCTCGGAAAACTAATCCTCGTTATGCTAATGTTGCAATTCTGGAAGAAAACCTTGAGGGTGAACTAGAATCTTTTGTAGAGGCAAACAAAAGTAAACAGTGGGTACATGCCATGGAAAGTGAATACGAGGCACTAATTAAAAATCAAACATGGGAGCTTGCTTCTAAACCCGAAGGTGTTAAACCAGTCTCATGCCGTTGGGTGTATAAGATTAAACGAAAAGTTGATGGTACAGTTTAACGTTATAAGGCTCGCTTGGTACTAGAAGTCAGCTTAGATTATGAAGAAACGTTTAGTCCAGTTGCTAAACTAACAACGGTACGGGTCCTGGTTTCAATAGCTGCAAGTAAAGGTTGGAGATTGTCACAAATGGATGTTAGCAATGCTTTCTTGTATGGAGATCTAGATCGTGTGATAACATGGAACAACCTCAGGGGTTTGAGGATAAGAATTTTCCAAACCATGTATGCAAGCTAAGGAAGGCATTGTATGGTTTGAAACAATCGCCAAGAGTATGGTTCGGGAAAATTGGTGAGTTTCTTGAAGTGAATGGGTTTGTACTGATGTAGTGTACAAATGGATAATAGATTAAACTTGTTGATTCTAAGAATACCCAAGAATAATTCCTTCTAATTCACGTTGATTCACAAAGAATGCCGCGAAATAGGTTTTTTCAACACACGTTGATTCACAAGAATACCGCGGTTAGGATAGATTCAACTCAATTGACCAACACAATTTGAGAGAACATTCACTTTTATCAAAATTATAAACTCAAACTTCTATTCTATTACAACTTAGAAGCCTTATAAAAGATGAAAATTAAAAAGACAATAACTCATAAAAGAAGAAAGGTCTAGGACCAATCAAGAGTTGCAAAATAATTAAAAAAAATATTAAAATATAATTATGGTACTAATTACCATTAAGATAAAACTTAATGATATAATTGTTTTTTTTTTTTTTTGTTGTTGAAGAAATATCCCATGTAAAATTGGAATTAGTTGTTGGAATAACGAAGATTGTTTTGTTATCCAAACTAATCCATTTTGGTCAATTGGTTGTTGGTTCCGCATCATTCTCCCCGGGTTAAAAGCGACTCATCCTCGAGTCTTATGAATTTTTTCTTCAACATTTAGAGATAGATTAGTAGCTTCAACAATTTAGTGGTCAAAAGAACATAACCCACAAGCACAAAGGTAGTAGTAGACAAATAACACATTTTCATATTATTGTCTAAAGGATTCTCCCCTCTTGGAAACATGAATGTTCGTTGCATATTCTTAAGATTACCTTCCCACTTCAAAGATTCATAATTATTTGCCAATAAAGGTAGAACAACCAATATTTTTGTGACACCTTGAACATCTTTTTCTTTGCTAAGTAAAGATTGATTATAACGATGTGTATAATCTTTCTCCTCCAAATGGAAATTATCTACCATATTCAATGAAGTAACATCTTCATAACTTACTTCATCAATAATGACATCAGAATTGTCATTTTTGCTAGTGCAACTCATATGAAATATGTCTCTCATTTCAACATAACTAGAGATCTCAACTTTACCATTAAGAACATTATTTATAAATAGAATCTCCTCTTCATCGGGTTTCTCTAGCTCTTCATAGACATCGTAGATCACCATTTCGAACAGGAATTTTGGCTCTGACACCAACTGATGTAGGGTACAAATGGGATAATAGATTAAACTTGTTGATTCTAAGAATACCCAAGAATAATTCCTTCTAATTCACGTTGATTCACAAAGAATGCCACGAAATAGGTTTTTTCAACACACGTTGATTCACAAGAATACCGCGGTTAGGATAGATTCAACTCAATTGACCAACTCAATTTGAGAGAACATTCACTTTTATCAAAATCATAAACTCAAACTTCTATTCTATTACAACTTAGAAGCCTTATAAAGGATGAAAACTAAAAAGACAATAACTCATGAAAGATCAAAGGTCTAGGACCAATCAAGAGTTGCAAAATAATTAAAAAAAACATTAAAATATAATTATGGTACTAATTACCATTAAGATAAAACTTAATGATATAATTGTTTTTTTTTTGTTGTTGAAGAAATATCCCATGTAAAATTGGAATTAGTTGTTGGAATAACAAAGATTGTTTTGTTATCCAAACTAATCCATTTTGGTCAATTGGTTGTTGGTTCCGCATCATGTACCAACTTCATTTGATATCAGTTTATTTGTCAAAACCGAAGGAAGAAAGACGGCTGTAGTGATCGTGTATGTTGATGATCTAATTATTACCGGTGATTTAATTGAAGAAATTGTTCAGTTGAAGCAAAATTTGTGTGTCAAATTTAGCATGGAAGACTTTGGGAGATTTAAAACATTTTCTAGGCATGGAAATCGAGTATAAATCAGATGGGTTGATAATGCATCAACGAAAGTATGCAATTGACTTACTTACCAGGTTTGGTATGGGGAGTTGTAAGCCAAGTGAAGTTCCAATGGAAGCAAAAGTGAAAGCAAAAGTGAAGTTACAGTCTGATGTATGAACTAAATCGGTAGATGCTACAATGTACAGACAACTTGTAGGAAGCCTGATATATTTAACTCTCACGAGGCCAGATATTTCGTTTGCAGTGGGCATACTTAGTAGATATATGCAAGATCCTCGAAAGCCACATTTAGAAGCTGTGAGAAGAGTTCTTCGATATATAAAAGGAAAACCAAGTCATGGAGTATTGTTTAAGAGGGAGACAAAGTTGGAGTTAGTCAGGTATTGTGATGCTGACTATGCAGGAGATTTGAACACTCGACGATCAACCTCAAGAATATATCTTCATGATTGGTTCAGGTGTTATCTCGTGGTGTAGTAAAAGACAACCAACTGTTTCATTGTCAACCACTGAGGCTGAATATCGAGCAGCAGCTCTAGCAGCTCAAGAAAGTACTTGGCTTGTAAGATTGATTGAAGAGGTAAATCAAGGCGTGGATCTAAAAATTACTTTGTTCAGTGATAATATATCTTCTATATTGTTGGCTTCGAACATAACGTTTCATGCAAGGACGAAGCATATTGAAGTACATTATCACTATATTCATGAGAAGGTGTTGAATGATGAAATTGATTTATAGTATGTGAACACTGAAGAACAAATAGCTGATATGTTTACTAAGTCGTTGTCTCAAATCAAGTTGGTGAAGTTCTGCGAAGCACTAGGACTGATGGATGTTAACGTTGAGAGGGAGTATTAAACATGTGCAACGTTAATTAAGGGTGGTATGGTTCGGTCTCAAGGGGTGGTTTGGAGGAGATCAGTTTCAAGAATTAAATAATTAGTTTATTTAATTTTCTAGTTTATTTAGTTTCCTAATTAGTTTATGTTTCTAAATATTAATATCGTATTAGAGTAGAACTCAAATTGAGTTATTTGAGTCCATGTAGAAGGGTATATATAAACCCATTGGCTGCGTCCAAGTTTATTCTCTAATCTAGTCTTCTACTTTTTCGTGCGTCGATTCAAAGTTTTCTAATAATAAAAAAGAGTCAGCTCGTGTGTTGAGCAGAAGATCCGTGTGTCGTTTCTTTGTTTATTCTTGGTTTCACCTGTTCGAATTCAACAGTTACAACTAATGTCGTCATTTCATTCTTAATGTATTGCTTGTACGTTGTAGGTTTTACAACTAAGTTAAGATTTAATTCAAATTAACAATGCAAAGATAATTAACGTAGATTATGATGTGCACGTTTGCTAAGTAGGTGTTTAGCCCCAATTAAGTAATAGTTCAATTCAGTTTATAGTGTTAATATCTGATAGCATGGTTTAGTTCCTAATTCCATTTTTATTCTTATTCCTCGTGTTCCTGTTTAGGAATGATGTTCCTGCCGAGTTCGAGTTTCGATTCTTGTCCCTCTTCATATCAACTCATTATGAAGATGAATATCTATTTTAAGAATCGAGTCCAGTCACAGTTCCTATTCATCAGGAGTGGTTGTTATTCAAATTGGAATGACTTAAAGAAATCTAAACATGAGCCAAGAGAGCCTAGCTCAATTGGCACCAGTGCGCACCCCGAGTAAGCACCATTGACTTTGGTCAATGGGGACTTTTGGAGAAAATGGTCACGGGTTCGAATCCGTTCCCACCCATTGGTCCAAAGCGTGGTGACAGGGGGTCTTCGGACTCATTGCCTGAAGCTGGTAGAAGCGTGATGCCGGTTGATACCCAAAGGGTACACGGGGTCATGGTTTCCCCGCCTATCTAAACCTTTTGGAGAGAAGAAATCTGAACATGATGACTATTTACTTTCATACACTTGGGACACTTAGATGCAAATAATCGTGAAATACATGCTTTGTCAATACTTAATTTTTGGCTTGCGAAATCCGTAGGTGACTACGATGAACACCCAAAACATGAAGCAACCAAACTGGAAGATCAAATCCAAATCTAGAATTATGAACCAAATTTTAAAATGTGGTGTGAAGCACCAAATCCAAAACATATCAGTAATTGTGCCAAATAATATAAAAATACTGGAAATACAACGACACGATACACACATTGAGCAGTTGAGAATTTGTTAATACATTGAAAAACACAAAAACCAACACAACTATATATAGCTTATTGCCATACAAACATGTTAGATAGAAGAGTGAAACTTTTCTTATTTAAAGAGAATGCAAGTGCTTGGTCCTCTGAAAGGCTTGTTTAATCTTATTAGATGGTGCATCATGCTAGAAGACTGCATACTATTTATTAAACTCAGGTGCCATGCTCGGTTCCCCAATAAAATTAAGCACCGGGAGATTCTGCAACAGAAAATGACACAACACCCTCGTGATGCCCTTTCAAAAATAAACACACATCGACCACCACACAAATCTTTTGCAAGCTGCTTAGTGCCCGACGCTAGAGTGTAAAACGTTCTGGTTGTCATCTGACAGTTGTTCATTTTATTAATATAGTGTCCATTGTATCTGATGAACAAACACAAATAAAACTTGTAAACTAGTATAATGAATGCAGAAAATATAAAAACGTGTGCATATGTGTGGCTTGGGTAGATGAAAGAAAACGATTACCCTGTTGATACAAAATTTATATCTGGTTAAAATCTTTGGGCAGAAGGTACAATGACTTCATCAAACACAGCTCTCATTGCAATATCACCAGAAAGTTCTGGTAACGGCAAATTAAGTGTAACCCCAGTTCCCCTTTACCATTCCAAAACCGATATCATCGAACTTTCCGCTATCAAGAGGGTAGCATCCGTCCTAAACTAAAAAATATGTTGAAAATGGGATTTTGAATATATGGTAGGGTTCAAATGACTAAATGGGAATAACAAAGTTCATGAGAATAAATACATAAATACACTACTTAAATAACCAAAATGTACACATACTCTTTAGGAGCATATATTTAGAAGCTATTAATCTCATGTAAGCTCCTTATCCCATTCGATCAGATGGCTGAAACCTGCTCCTACTGATCCCATGATAAGGAGCCACCAGAACCCACCCCGAGAGAGAAGAAGAATCAAATGAGATATTTGTTTGATTCTGTTTTTGTTCAGAGAATTTAATTAAAACTGTAGAATGTAGATGACAAAGTAAATTACCAAAATGGTCCCTGTGTTATAGCGTTTTACAATTCGGTACCTTAATAAGGTTATTTGCATGTACAGTCCCTAAAAGGCACGTTTAATTACATTAACACTCCCTGATTCTCTTAAAATTACTAAATTACCCTTACTTTAAACTTATGTCCCTCATCTTGATATAAGGTATTTTAGTCATTTCAAGAGGATAAGGGACTGATAATGTAACAAAATGTCTCATCTAGGGACTGAACATGCAAAAAACCTGATCAAGGGACTAAAAATGTAAAAATCAAGATAACATAAGGACCGATTTTATAATTCACCCTCGATATAATGCTCAAAATAGACATGTATAAGGGAAGTTTGTTGCTTACTTGGCGAGTAGAAAGAAATAATACGTCTGGCCGGGTCATCATAAAATGCATCATTAATCCCATTTCCATGCGATGGATATCAAGATCGATTATGACAGTGTTAGTCTATGGGTGCGTTGAGCATATCGTTCTGCAATAGCTACATTACCAAAAATACAACATCCCCATGGGCCCATCTCCAACAACATGATGTCCAGGAGGTCGTATCAAGGCAAAACCAATCGGAGGGTTCTCATTGATTTTTGGTGTTGTCACCTACATTTTCACATACATACCATCATTATTACGTGGCTACTAAATAACACGGACGTACAATTCAGGTCACACTTACCACAGCACAACCAAAGACATGCCTGATCCAACAGCAATCAACGGATCATTGAGTGTCTGTGTGCATTGTTTTTGAGAATTAAAACAAATGATCAAATAAGAACACTTCTGCACGCTAAATTTATGAATTTAACTTTAAATATAACAGTCTATACTATCACCATAAAGCATTTATAACATTTGAAGCATTAAAGTCAAAAAAAACACAACTCTTGCTTTATGCCCCCTATTTCTGGTGTGCATATATATGATAAGTAATGATTTTTAAGCATATATGAAAATCTTCATTCGTGTATCTATGTTTGGTAGTGAAATTTTCTAAGAATAATTGATTCAACAAAGTTTTAATTTTGATTCAAATCTTGCACTTCTCATTTAGTAACATCATAAATGTGCATGCGAACGCTCTGACTGTGGTAGTGACGTATGTGGGGATTTCGGATGTTGAAATTCTTGAAATGCCATCTGCTGAAGCCTTAGCATCTTCCACTGACTGCACATAACAGATTTACAAGAAACGTAGGACCATTAAATAAAAAAGGTGGTGTCAATAATAAATAATTGATGCAAACACATGTTATAGCAGTTAGAAGTGTACTTTGAAAGTGAATATCTGATATTCTTCGATCAAAATCACATAATCTATAATTACAAGATTTGAAACAAAATCGGTTGCCGTGGAAGATTAAGTGTCTGTTTGTTTTGAGGCTCAGATTTGTTCTTATTATTTACGTTGATCCTCAGAGAGAGAGAGAGAGAGACACCGTCCGGTGGGATCCCTGTATCAAGACTCATATCAAAAGACTCGTTCGTAGTCCAAAGTTCGTATTGTCCGAATCAACTAAGTGTAATAGAATCTTTGAATGTTAAAACTCTGTTCAATTTTACAAATAATCTATCTTAAAAACCAAAATTTGATAACCATTTACTATCTAAATCTAATAGAACACTAAAACTTTCTGCTTATTGACAAAAACTTGTAAAATATATATTACAACCACTTTGAAGACTTTCTAAAAGTTATTGTATGTAACAATAATACTAAAAACTTTCATTTGTGGGCTAAAGTGTGATTTCTTTTGTAGAGTCCAAGAATGGCAGCCCATAAACCTGCATAGCTAGCCCAAAACACAGCCCAGTTAACAGCTTCTTGAGAGATCGTAATTAGCATCTGACAGGAACAAAATGGAACTCGATTTTGATCATTTATAAATCGATTTTTGTGAAATAATAGCTGGATTTTAACATGAAAAATATTCCAATTAATGTGGTGCAAAAACCATGACTCAATACTTCATACATTGCATCGCTCAGGCCTTAATATGGTGTTTCCGGGATTAATACCAAAACCAAATGAAACACAATTTAACTGATCATTGTCTCTATCATTTTACATGAAATCTAAAACCGATTATCACATGCATAAATGTATTAAAATTCTGTTTGTAATAAAAAGTCGTATATTGCTCTAATTTTAAGCATTTAGTGCATTTAATTAACTCGTAATTTTCTTAAATAACCAAATTTGGAATTAATATACTATGAGACTCGTACCCAACACCCCGAAACATAAACTCCCAACGTTTATATTTTTAAGTTTGAATATAATCATTTCTTACATTCAAGTTAGTTTTCTTTCTTTTATGACTTTAAACTTGGTAATACTTTATAAAAATAATATGTACATTTTTTTAATACCACCTAAGTACTTGCTTTATATAATTTATTCTAGGGTATTACAACTTCTACCCCTTATGTCCTTGAAATTTCATACATACACGTAACTTTATGTGTGAGGGTATTTAATTCTCACTTCATCCTCTAATTTTTAATTCTCTAAGTAGTCTTCGGACCTAAGACCCCTCCCAACCGTCGTTGAACCACTTCCTAACCACTTCTGCCACATCAGCGTCACATCAACTTTCCACCAATTGATTCAAAACTGATTCGTCCGTACCAACAGTTTAACCACTTCCAAATCACTTTATTTAATATTTAAACACTTGAAAACAAATTAAAAAAGCATGTGGGCCCCAATATTTTTAAGTGATTTGTGAAGTGGTTTGAACCACTTAAGTGGTTTCAACCGGTTGCATGATGAAATGATTTGTGAAGTGGTTACCATTGGCACCACTCAAACTAATCGGTTGGTAACCGGTTAAGAAAACCGGTTACCGTTGGGAGTGACCTAATGAAACATCCATCTTACTGTAACTAACTTCTCTTCTTTCGGTTTAATGATTTTTGCTTGGTTTAGCAAAGAATTTATATCATTGACCGTATCAGACCTCCTAACTCAACAAGGACTAATCTTACATGGTGTTTGTTCCATCAATGATAATCGAGCAATCATCAATTGCTCAATTAACTACTTATAATTTTCTCTTTCATCTAATAGTTCTATTCTGGATTTCTGGTGCATTATCTAATTTCTTTGGTTCACGATTCTGATAGTGATAAGAAGCAACAGAAACAAAGCCTCCATGCACTATAAGGTAGATGTCAATTAGTGACTGAATGAAACAGTCATTAAAGGTCCTGAGGACTACTCCTATCGAAGAAAAAACAGTCACTAGCGAAGCCATCGCTAAAAGTCTAATATGACAATATATCAGTGAGTAAAAGGCCCAAAGATTTAATGACTGAATACTCCAGTAATAAAAGGTTCAAAGTTATGACAGTCTCACTTCAGTCATTAAAAGTCAACAAAATGGCCAAACCATATTTATGGTACAATTTCGATATTTATTTTAATTATACCTAAATATAACAAATATACAATTCATTAAATATTTAAACAAAAACTGCTAATTTTTATTACTTAAAAACACATGTTTACACGTCAATACAATCAAAACCATGTTCTTACAAAATAACATATCCCTAGACATGTTTTAAACTCCTAAATGATTTCTGAGGATTTCATGGTCTTCAAGATTCACTGAAAAGAGCAGATTCTTCGCTCCTCGTCTCCTCAACTGCATAAAAAAGAAGAGTTGATCAGTTATGGTATTCAAAGATAACCGGGGATGTTTCTTTACCATATCTAACAAGCTTCCTCATCCTCTACATAAGATTCCTAACCAACAAAGATATTAAACAAGTACCTATGAGATTGGTCACAACATTTTCCTTTGCCAAGATTGCCTTTAATTGAGTTTTCATCTCTTGGATTATATTTCATGGAACAATCTTTATAAGTTAAAAGAGAATGTTTGGTGACTGCAAGCAATTACAAATTCTAGACCAAATTCATCAAACAACAACAAAAAACACAAAGAAATTTGAGGAATCTAAGTTACCTGTCCCAATAACCCATCAGTTTCAGATAGTGAGGTGAATCCTCAGAACCTCTAAAAAGTATTAATAGTCTGCAATAACTACAAAATATACATGATCATTAGCATCGGAAAACACAAAGTAACTTCATTTAACATTGATCTCCTTTCTCTAAATTCAGATTTTTGATAGAAATACGCAACAACGTATTCCTATAACTAACTAAACCAGACCAAGTGTATATAAGTCTAGACTACAGCTAGAGACACACATCTTGTCAGAGTTTAGTCTCCTTATTGATCAAGTTTCAAAGTTCCATCTTCTTACCATTCTAAAGTATGTTGCTTCACAATAAGATATGCATTAACATGTTTTTGACTCCTTAAAGATCTCTGTGAATTTCATCATCTTCATAATTCACTGAAAAGAGGCAAACTCCTCACTACTCGATTGCATGAAAAATGAAAGGTTGATGAGTTAAGTTATTCAAAGACAACAAGAAAAAACATTTTGTTATTTATTTTGAACTTCAATAAGCTAGTGATTCAAGTTATTAACAAACTCTAGACTAGAAGTTATAAAATGGACAAGTTCGATATAGGAATAAAAATTTAGAGAGCAATCTCAGCTCTAACATATAGTAGTACAGATTGCATATATAAGATGTTAGAAAAGCAACTTGCATTAGGGGATAAGAATCCACTAGATAATGTAAGAGATGGCCCAAAAGAATCGGTGAATGCAAAGCATGTAATATGGCTAGTGTAGTCCATACCAGAAATGAAAACAGTTTAAAGGGAAAAAAAGGCCAGTATGATGTTTTAACAAGACATAAAAAAGGGCTAATACCTTCACAATAACATAAGATGTTTCATCCCATTGCTGAATTGGAAATACATTCCACCACCTTTTGACATCAACCTCATGCACTTGTAACGGAAAACCATTCGAATAAAGATATCAAACATTTCCAAGCAATAACATGAAATAGAAACTATGCCATAAAACATACAACACATTACATCCATAGAGATGGGATCATGAGAGTACATGAATTATGGAAAGTATGAAAGTACCAATGAGGGGGTGTCATTTGTACAAAGAGAATACAAAACCCATTTACCCCCTAACTTAAATATCTCACAAACGACAAATCAAAAAATTATGAAAATTGCACCATTAGATTCAGCGTTTGATCCTCTTCGATTTGCCATCCATCAAGACATACTTTCGACGAATTTTATTTTTCACGTTTTTTGGTGGGTATTACAATTTACTAACACATGCGTTAAAGTGTTGCGTTTAGGGTTTGGGGTTTAGGGGTTAGGGTTTGGGGTTCCAGGAGAAACCCCAAACCATAAACGCTTTATATAACTCTAAATCCTACATCTTACTAAACCCTAAACCCTACTAAACCTTAAACCATACTAAACCCTAAACCTATTAAACCCTAAACCCTAATAAATCCTAAACCCTAATCCCTAAACTCTATACTTGAATTAAATATTTAATCAAATATTTACACATATGTTAGCAATTAGTAAAACCCACCAAAAAAAGGTGGGAAAAAAAAATTCATCGAAAGTATGCCTTGATGGACAGCAAATCGAAAAGGATCAAACGCTGAATCTAATGGTGCAATTTTCATAATTTTTCGATTTGTCGTTTGTGAGATATTTAAGTTAGGGGGTAAATGAGTTTTTGGGTATTCTCTTTGTACACATGTCACCCTTTCATTGGTACTTCCATTCTTTCTAAAATTCTTGTACTTTCCTGATCTTTTTTCTACATCCATACTTGCTACCATAGTATATTATTAAGGAACATGCCAAAGATAAAATCAAACAAATTTATGTTTTCGTTCTCATTCAGGCATTCTATCAAACACCTAGAATGCATTAAAGTTTGAACTAACTCATTACAGATAAATCTTTTCCACAATAACTAAATACTCTCATAATACCTCATAAACATAACCAAGTATATGACACATAAGCTCATTTTAGTAAATTAAATAAATAAAAAAACGACATATAAATCTCGAACAGGGGAAATGGATAAAAAAACAACAATTAGTTATATGAGCCTTATTTGCACTAATTATACAAACCAAACTAAAGAAAACTAGGAATTATTCAGATTACATCAAAAGAAACATAGATTCCACGACATTATTTGCATCAATTTTATAGATCAAATTAAACCAAATTAGAAAACTTTGAGATTAGGTTAAAGAGACACGACATCTAGCAAAAACATGTTTACGAATTAAACTATATAGATAAACGAAACTTTCAGATTATGAGATAACTTGTACAAGATACAATCGCAATAGATCAGAGATACCGAGAAATGCAGCAACGAGAAGTTCAAATTCAGCGATGGCGACGGCGATGTAGTGGCCGCCGGTCAGGTCGTCCGGCAATAAGTGAATCGCCTGAGAGAGTACACGAATCAACCTAGGGTTTTAGTTTTGAATTTGGGAATTGAAGTGGGAGTTTGAACGGTGATTTTTTTATATATATATGTGTCTGTGCTGCTCTGTATAGTTTTGGACTTAATTTTAATTAATTTAATTTTAAAACATATACCTACTGAACTTTCAGTCATTAAAAGTGTTTGAACGTACATTAGTGGCTGAATTGCGTTTCAGTTAGAAAAGACGTCAGTCAGTAACACCATTCCGACGTGTTACGTCTGCGCCATATCAGTTTTTTCACACAACTGACTGAAACTGACAGACCCCTATCATCATTGGCTCCGTCACTTTAATTTTAGTGCCACATTTAACAATTTACCTTTAGTTATATACCAAAAAAAAAAAAACCGACGCCCCGTCGGTTTTCCGACGAAGACAAAGTGACGGAGCAAAGTGACAATTGGTGCCAACAATGTCACTCTCGTTGGTTGTGAGTGACACAAACCGACGAGCCCCGTTAGGAGTGCTCTAAATGGCATTATTTCTGTAGTGATGGCCATAAAAATTACTGTAAATAAAACAGTCACATGTATGACGTTTTTGATGAGAAACGTACACGAAACATCATTATTAAGAGTTTCTATGACTTCATCATTGGTCATCTTGAAGACTCTCCCTTTCGCTTTTGGTGCTTCGATCAGCATGCTTATCATTTCGCCCATTTTGATGTTGAATAATCGCATTGCCTCCTCTCTGTTGTCGAGGTCAATCGCCGTTATTGTGCCCCATCTCTTACGAAAAAAAAACAGTCCTTAACCTATAGGAGTATTACCTTAATTAACTTAAACATTTACAAATACAAAGTATTTTTGTTCATAATGTCAAATTTCAATTTACACTCTAATTAATATCAATTGACAAAGTAAAACTATCAATTTATCATGAAAGTTGTTTTAGTAAGTTCACTATAAAGTCTTGAAAAGTTGAACATCTCGCTAGATATTTGAGGTCTTTTATGCTCTCCACTTTCATTACTTCCAACCTAGAAGAATATATACATGTCTCATTTCTTATTGTAACATCGTGTTGCCACTTAATATATCCTTTATAACTCAAAAAATCTTTCTTCCTTTCTAAATCTAAAACAAAGACTTTAAAAGTGTACATTGAATGAAACTTGAACTACATATATATTATAGAGAATAGTTTATTCTCTCTTTATAATGGAGTAGTTTTATTATAGATAATAAGTTAATAACATATAATATTGAAGTAGTATTTATAAACAGGGTCGTCTCTGAGTTTTCAGAGGCCCTGTTCAAAAAATGATTATTTGGTGAAATGAAGCCCTATATCAAACTATAAGACGTTTTTCTTATTCTTTTAGTTGCGGCTCAATTAACTTTGAATCAACTGAAACATATTTTTGTTCTTCCAATTAACAATTAAATTAACATACATGTATATATACACATACATATATACAAATGCACACTTTTTGAGGCCCCTCTACTTTGGAGGTCCTGAACGGTCAACCACCTCGTCCACCCTCAAAGACGGCCATGTTTATAAACATAGTTCAACAACTTCATTTTAAACTAAACAACCTTTATTTTTAATATTCAATAAAACTTTCAGCCTATATATTTGATCTTTAGAATCACTATTCTTTTTTGTTCGAAGTTTGAATAAATATATCTCTAGACTTACCAACTCTTTTATTTAAATAAAATGAAAAAAAGATTGTACGTTATCGACAACGGATTAGAAAACTTTGAATAAAAATCCTAGCAACACGAGGGATCGGACATGTATGATCGTATATTCGTATTTTGTGTTTCATATGAATATTGGAACAAAGCTAGATGTTACTAGTAACTAATGATACACTCTAAAAATTAACAATATAGAAAAATGACGTCTTTGATAAAAAGTTTGATTTTGGTGTAATTTATGATAGTAAATGCAGAAGCAGTAAAATTTCCAAAAATAGAATGAAAAATCAAGGACAAACCGAAGCTATTGATTCATCCATGTGTAGAATCATGAAAAGGCAATGCACTCACCAACCGTTTTAACTGTAGGACCCCACCAACCATAACTTCCATAAATAAAATAATAACTTTCATCTACAAAAACGTACGACCCAAAAAATTACAGTCACTTCGTATTTAATAGTTAGAACTACAATCAAGTATATATGGTAGATTTCAATTATATCTTCTTTCTTCGCGTGGTACTATAAAATTCTGAAAATAAAAAGAATATAATGCTTGATTTATTAATTAAAAGAATACTATATGACATGATCATATTGACATATACTAGTATATGGCTAGCTATAATGGTATGAATTTAATAAAGAGGAACATACGATTGCAAATTGGATCAAAGCATGCACAACGTACGAACACATTAGAATTACAAAACGTGCTTGCGCTTTCACAACCAACATTGAAAACGTAACCCATGTACGTTCAATGTTTGTTGAAACGGACTCATAGGTTGTACGTATCCCATTCATCATGATAACATTTATTGTCAGCCTTATAGTTTTCATATATTATATAGTTGCACTAAACACATTTATATGATCACGTACGATAATTAGTTCATGTAGAATTGTCGGCAATCACGTAGACCCCCCCTTTTTTTTTTTGTTTTCGACGTCTAGGACAGCATTAAAACTAATCAATCAAAACTTCGAGTCTATTTCCTGAAGTCAAGAACAAAGTTTTTGTCGTTGAGCATGAGAAAGGTACCGTTAACATGACTTAGAGTCATCTTACTCATGGTACATGGACACATCTAAAATTTATCGATTCAACGTTAAGGTTCAACTGTAAATACGCCAGCAGGCTAGTTTGAGTATAACCTTTTATGCATGGAGTTGCAATGATGTAGATGTGGTTTCATTTAACAAGCAAACAAGCAGTTTAAGTCAATATCAAAATTAATTACTAAACAAATCCTCTCATAAAACAAAAGGTTTGTTAAATTAAATTTTAAGAAGACATGACAAGTACTTGTAGTCTCGAATTAATGCCTATTTATTAACGACGTAGGTATCGATCACGATCTATTTGGATTGGCGACCAAACAAAGATAGAAGTGAATTCATATTGTCCTTGGCTTTCAACTTTCAGACTTGAAAAAATCAGCTGACATAGATGGCTCAATACTCATGCATGACCATAGTAAATTTGTATTATTTAACGACCACACCAACTTTGGATGGCTATCTTCACTTCTATTTATTGAAGTCGTTCAACCCGCAATAGCTTATTACTCGTAGCATAATAAAATTTCGTAGATAACACACAAACTATACATATGTACGTACATGAGTATACACTCAAAGCAAAACATATTCACAAATAATCAAAGAGCGTTAAGTGTAAAGTAGTACATGATAATAAAGTACGCATATACAGTAAAGCCGATCGCGAAACCATAATAAAGATACATGCAAATAAATAATTAATAAAAGAATGTACATATGTATGGACAGAGGCGATTTGTACGTGGATGCATGTTACTAAAAAATTAATTGAGTGTTACTAAAAAATTAATTAGTACGTAGATGATTTAGTTGTCGAAGAAAGTCCACACCTAAAAGCGTGAAGATCATTTCATAACACTCAATTTGTTCACACTTCTTAAACGTGAAGAACTTGGGTGTTAAGAAATGATCTTCACACTTTAAAGTGTTGCAGATTCTGAATTTTTTCACGCTTGTAAGCATCAACATATATACTATTAATGGTTTAATTTCCCCACACTTAAAAGCGTGAATATTTTGTACGTGAAGAATTGACACTTTTGTTGTAGTGCTTAGTGAATTGTCCATATATATGGTTCCAGGTGAGTTGACCCGACAGTTTATAGTTGACTTTTACTTTCATCCGTACAATCTTCTCAGCTTTTAATCCTCATCGTTGCAACTCATATCTGTTGGTTATCTTCGACGGTTTTTTTGACGGTTTTTCCCCCGGAATAGTATATTTAATAATATATCATATGTTACTTATTTAATTTAATTTATATTTGTGTTTTTCTTTGATAACTTTTTATATATAATGCTTGGAATAATTCTGAATATATATTTATAATCAGTGTAATTTTATCTACATTTCGATATAAGTTTTATCGTCATATGATATATATTTAACAAACGTATTTTTTTGTCTCGAAATCAATTTTTTTAATATGAAAATGTATATAAAAATAAACTGGCCATAGTGGTATATTTGGATTAATACAAAACGATATATAAGAAATGTTAAAAGCGAAAAACACAATCACACAATCAATACGTTAATAACATTATTTGAATATAATATACATTTTGATAATAATGCATGTGTATATTTTTTAGGTTGTATTCGATCTACATACTTTCAAACCTCCATTATCAGTAATAACACTCAAGGGTCTGTTTACACGTATTTTTTTTTTACATATGTAATTATGTCAACGGTAATGTTCTAATATGTTTTAAAAGTTTATTATAAATTCAAAGTTTATAGGTATTTATAGTTCACGAAAACAACTAATAAATTGGGTTTGAGATAATGGACCTTCAATCTATAGTGTAATCGTAATAAAGGTCCAAATATAATTCAGCTGTCAACTTTCTGTATGATCGTGGTAGTATTTACCAACATTGTTAAAGATTTAAATACTTAAATAAGCATCATTGTGTTGTTGTTACATACAGACGCACGTTGTTACATGCTATTATGCACAAAAATTTGTTATATGTTAACATCTTTAATGCAAATAGAGTTGTATATGTACGTTAACTTTACAGATATTTGTGTGACATCCATTTGTTAGTTTGAATAACATGTACTATGTTATTTATCCATTTATTAACACCAATGTTAGACTATAATTTTAGCCATGTTACATTTTAAAAATAGTAATGTATATGTGTTTCGTATATGAGTGTTGTTCACGACAAGGTATTTATCTGTCTTTTATAATTGAATTTTTCGAATTTAAGGTCGGTGTACTTGGGGGTGTTAACGAATCGAGCATTTAACGAGCTACTCGAGTTCGAGCTCGTTTAACTCGAATTCGAGTTTGATAATATTCGAACACGAGTCGAGCTCGAACGAAAAATACTACTCGATTAATTTCACGAGCCGAACATAAAAAATTGATGTTCGACTCGGCTCGTTCGAAAGCTCATTTAGTTTCGAGTCAAACGAACTATTCGAGTCGAATGAGTCGAGTTTATATAATAAATTTGTCTATTTGGAACTTTAAATGTATGTAACTAATATATTTAAACCTAAGACATCAAGTATAAATGAGCTTACTCGAGCTTGATTTCGAGTTATGGAATGAGTTTAGCGATCCCGAGCTCATAAACAAGCAAAATTGCGCTTGGAATTTTGATTCATAAAGACACTTTCCAATCAAATAAACGAGCATCGAACTCGAGCTCGAACAACAACAAATAATTCGAACTCGAGCTCGAACACAATTTTTAAAACTTACTCGAACTCGAGTCGAGCTCGAACCGGATAATTAGCAAACGATTCGAACTCGAGCATCCTGATATTCGACTCGATTCGGTTCGTTAACAGCCCTAGGTGTACTGCTCTATAGTCGTAGATTTTGGGGGATTATTAGTTAGCTGTAAAGGTAGTAAGGTACCACTGTTGATGAACAAAATCTACATGAGGCGTGATGAAATAAACTACCTAAAATTAGTACACACTCTTATGCACAAATATTTTTTATATGTTAACATCTTTCATGCATATAGAGTTGTATATGTACATTAACTTTACGGAGATTTTTTGTGGCATCCATTTTATTGGACAACGCCCGGGTTAAATACTAGTTACGTTTATTAGAAGTGGACAATCGTATCAAGAAGTTTGATTATATTGTACTAGCGTTGAGCCCACGCAAAACAGCGGGTTGTTTATGATTATTCGTGATTCATAATGTGCCATCAGATTTTTTGTTTTTTGTTCTTAGGTCACTCCCAACCCAAAAACTAACTGACTGAAACTGACAGAGCCATGTAAACGTCACGTCAGCTTTTTCAGAAAACTGACTGAAACTAACTGACCACTCTCATCCCTGATCCGTCACTTTACTTTTTGGGTCCTGCATTACCAATTTACCTTTAATACACACAAAAGGAAAAAAAAACCGACGAGGCCCCTCTCAAACAACTACACACTTTGGATATCCGAAGCTCACAACCGACAGACGAAACCGACGAGGGCGTGCCATCCCCATCGGTTCGTTACTTGCAAACCGATGAGAAACCGATGCTTAGACTGAGAGCCGCCTTAATGTTTGGCTATGTTATTGTTATACACAAAAGGAAATATGTATTGCTTAATAAATTACTAGTTTATAACCCGCGTATTCACGGGCTATTTTATGGTTTTCTTTTATAAACCGTTAATGATAAGATCATTTGTCTAATGGATTTTAAAACAAATATATGTTTTCTATGAGTCAACTTTTGTTGTATAAAATTATGCTCTATAAAATATATAAAAAATATATAAAAAAATCAAACAAAATATATAGTATATAAATCGCTTTCAAATACTAACATCACCAAGTAATATATGGTTCATATACGTACAATATACGCTTATTCTCTGATCGTGAATGTAAACATACTAACTGAACTTATTCAATCGTGGTAGATTTTTGCAAAAATTAAAAAGCAAAGATGTAGTAATACTTTTATTTAATATATAAATCAAAATAATTTTATCGTGACATACCATTACTAATTGTCAATCTGGTTCAAATATAATAAAAAGCAAAATTATAATAACAATTATCAACAACTTGTATTTAAAAATATAAATACATATTTAGATCATATGATATATCAATACACTATCTAACATTTAGTTACACAAAAAATTATAAAAGTATACATTTTACATCAGATCTTCAGTGGTAATTATTCATGATCAAAAAAATGAGATTTCACACATTTTGTATACATCTAATAAAAAGAAAAATTACTCCCTCCGTCCCAATTTAATTGTCACCAGACCAAAAAACACGCAGTTTAAGAAAATATCAACCTCTCTCTTACTTTTTGATAAGATTACTGTTTTAACCTTTACTTTTTACCTAATTTTTAATCTTACATATATAAATTAGGGGTACAAAAGAATTTTATCACATCATTTTTATCTATTTATGAAAGTGAACAATTAATTTGGAACAATTCAAAATGGAATACTAGACTATAAATTTAGGATGGAGGGAGTAGAAGGGATTTTCATCATTTCTCAATCATCATTATCAATTATTAACATAAAAGTTCAAAATTAATTTAAATTATATACTAACACAAATAAATAAAGGACATTAAAGTTAAAATATCTAACATTAACGTAAGTCTACACTAATATCAATGTATGCACATAAGATATTTTATAATAAACTTTAAACACCTTTTCCACCACATATATATCAACCATATATTTATTATATAATAAAATAGTTATGAAAAAATCGTGATAATTATCATCAACGGTTTAAATTGAGCATATACTAAATCAATCATCATCATCATTTATATAATAATGAGCATATTTCAATTGCATAACTACTCATTAACATTTTCATTGTTAACATTAACTAAAACATATTAAAATATTACACTTTCATTAAAGATTGTAAGAAATATAATGTATTCACTCATGCAATTAAAATCGGAGCAATGTAATTGTAGGTATATTCTAATATATATTCAAGCATACGTCTTACTTATTAAAATCAAAATATGATGTATATATTTCTTAATTCACTTTCATTATGATTAGGTAACCTTTTTATCTAAGTTCCATTTTCAGTAAATATATTTACATTCAATATCCTATTCGAAATTGAATTGATTAAATAGTTACGCACATTTCGAAATTGAATTTATTAAATATTTTTGTTATACACATTGACTATAATAATATAATCCGCTAACTTAAGTATACTTTTAAGTAGATGTTTACATCATATCATTTTGGAAACGTATTACAATTGAAAGATAATCTACTTGTAAATATGTTATATCAAAAAAATATTTTTTTAAATGTAATTATCCCCTAATATCAATTGAGAGCCACTTATGAATCGTAAGTATTTTATCTTTTGTGATTTATATTTATAGATAAGTAATATAGATTGTAAAAAATTTCAAATTAAATTAGTAGAGTAAGTGGTAGTCAACATTCATTTAAAACATGTTTTGTGGATATGATGCAAGTTCAATTCATGACCCATGCATTCTATTTCTACATTTATTTTCATTTTTTTCTTCTAAAAATCATGTGACCTTTAGTTTTTATATTTGTTATGACTATCACACTATATATATAACATATGATATAATGGTTAATGAATATAACGATTAATAATAAGACATAATGTGTTGTAAATTTTAAAATTATTCTTTTTATTATAATGATAGGGTGGGGTTCAAATGAGAATAGGAATTTGTATAAGAATGAGGGAACCAATTATATCAAGCCATGTGTACAAAAAGAATGTTCACGTGTACAAAACCCATTTACCCTCAACATCAATTATCTCACAAATGACAAATCGAAAAATTATGAAAATTGAACCATTAAATTCAGCGTTTCATCCTCTTCGATTTGCCGTCCCTCAAGGCATACTTTCGACGATTTTTTTTTCTTTCATTTTTTTGGTGGGTTTCACATTTACTAACACATGTGTTAAAGTGTTGCGTTTAAGATTTAGGGTTTGGGGTTTAGGGGTTAGGGCCGAAACCCCAAACCTCAAACCCTAAACCCCAAACCTTAACCCATAAACCCCAAACCCTAAACCCTAAACGCTTTACGAAACTCTAAACCCTAAATCATACTAAACCCTAAACCTTAAACCCTACTAAACCCTACTAAACCCCTAAACCCTACTAAACCCTAACCCTAACCCTAAACCCTAATTTTAACCACAAATTAAATGTACAAACAATCACTAACACATGTGTTACTAATTTGTAAAACCTATCAAAAATGAAGAAAAAAAAAGTTGTCAAAAGTATGCCTTGAGAGATGGCAAATCGAAGAGGAGATAATGCTGAATTTTATGATGCAATTTTCATGATTTTTCGACTTACTGTTTGTGAGATATTTAATTTTTTAAAATGTGGAGGAGAGAGAATAAAGTGACACATGACATAAATTTGTTGGTTCCCTCATTCTCACTCAAAATTGATGTACTCATTTGAACCTTACTCTATAATGATAAAATATTTATCAATAATGTATAAATTTGTCGTTGAACTCATATGCTAATGATTGTTAGACCACTTTCATAACATTATGTTAAAGATAATTGAAATGTTTATTTCAATTTGTTTTTTCAAAAATAAAGTGGACTTTATATGTTTAGAGTTTTGTTATAGCTATCACACTGTTATTAAATTCATCTTTTATGAACACAACACATAGTCATCACATATCTTAAGCGAAATGTGAACTAATAACCCGATATCTAAATGACAACATTGATATGGTTAAGTTAAAGACCATTTATTTTAAAATATAGTCAAACATTAAAATCGATGTACACAGTATTTCATCCCATCACAAAGCGTGGGCGTGTAAAACCTTGTTTAAATCAATTGAATGACCATTAGTCCCTACATTAGAAAAGATATTTTTTATATGAAATACTATTTGGATTCAAAATGTTGTTAACTAATGCTACAAAAATATTATGTTAAAAATAATAGTTTACTTTTATTTTAAAAATGTATTGGTAAAAACATAGTTAATTATTAACGAATTTATATAGTTAATATAGTTTAATCTAAAGTAAATAAATAAAAAAGTAAGACTAATCAAGAGTAATTAGTCATAAATTACATGTGCATTAAAGCCTTTTGCTTTTTGTTGACTTTCCTAATTAAGTAGACATAATTAGGAGAAGAAAATCAATGGTTGAAATTATTTACCATTACTTATTAGAAGGTCAAGATTACTTTAAATTGAAATATTTTTAGTATGTCTATCTAATTATACTTTTCTTTTAATATATTAAAGAGATGGTTTGACTTTTAATAGGGAAGTGTATATCGGTTAATAAATTTGGTTAGGTTTATTAATGTATGGTCGAACTTTTTATTTATAAAAGGAAAGAATTTTGATGAGGCCTAATTTGATAATTTTGCATCTTTAAAATTGTAAGTAATTAAAAGAAATGTTTAAACTATTTATAAGGGAGTATAGATAACACCACGTGATATGCATACTTTCATGTTTTTACAAAATAGTAATATATATATATATATATATATATATATATATATATATATACTAGATTATAACCAGCGAATTCGCGGGCTACCACATAATTTTTATACAAAGTTTATATTATATTTTTATTTTAGTACGGAATCTTCAATTAACATATTTATGTGGCTAACATTTTATAAATATTTCTAATTTGAAAGAAAGACGTATATGTCTTAAGTTTATTATATATGATTAAATTAAAGTATTCAAAATATTGTTTATTTTTTAATAATAGTACCCTACATATTGTAGATATCAACGATAGCAAAATAATTTTTAGGTGCTCAAATTTTTATCTTTTATTTCATTAATGTAAGGTATCTTAATTTTTTCTTACCACGAGAATGATGTTTTTATTATAAACCCTTTCTTACGTTAATGTACGAAACCGAATCAAATTTCCTTTATAACGTGAAAAAATAAAAACTTGAAAACCTAATATTTTCAAGCTTATAGAAATATTCTTACACGTATTTTTTAATCAAACTTAAATATAGAAAAATAGTTTATAAGAGTTGATCAACAACGCCACTTGGTACCATGAACATGTGATAAAGAGAAACATGTAATACTAAATAGTAGTTGATAAGTATAAGATGATGTTGCATAATAAATGAGTTGCATATTGTATTTGGTTTAAAAAATTCATAAAAATGTTCCGTCACGACAATATTATGATTTTCTTTACGGACCATACACTCATATTTAAAGTAAACTAATGTTTCATTTTTTCTTAACAAGAGTTACAATGCAACTCTTTTATTGTACAATGGTATTTTACATTTTTATTATCGAGTTATTTGGTATATTAAAATTATTTTTTCTTTTTAATAAGTTGCCGTTTTAATTTGGATTGTTGTGATAATAAGGTTAGCCGTATATAATAACAAAGTTCATTATTTATAAACAAAAATATAATAAAAAAACTTTTTCCATGAGGTTAAATTCAAAGACTACACTGCAATATCATATTATTGTATTAAATCCAAACAAACAACAAAACTAAAGTTAATATAGCCAAAAAGGAAAGAAAAAAAATATCTATCGAAAATTTATCGACTTTAAGTGTAATGTTTTTTTTAGGAAAAACGTAAACTAAATAATAAATTGGGAAAAAAGGTAATTTTGATGGTATCCCTGACTCATGTACCATATATTAGTGGTACGTGTCTGCCCTACCCCGCAAGACGAGCATCAATGCCAGACAAATCACATGTCCACAAATAATCCACATATACCAATGCACGGATTCAAACCCGTCACCTATAGGTAGGGGTGTTATTCGGAAGGATTGTTCAGAATTCAGATTATTCGGATCGGATTAATCGGATTTTGGACAATCTCAAGTTCATCCTTAATTCAATCCAAATAAAAAACGGATTAATCGGATATGGATTAAATGGTTTGGATTAATTTTCGGATTAAAAAGTTTTATCCGAATAAGCTCAAGTTGAACATGTGATACCGAGTAAGACTAAATTTACGTTTAATAAAACAAATATATAAACAAACATAAGATAAGATGAAATGATATATCATATTATAACATCCAAATTCAAATTCCAACTTCTAACATACAATTTGATCCAATCATATTCCTAGTTTCAAATTAAATACACCTCCAATCAATCTAATCCAAAAGAGAAGCTCAAAACAACCAAAAAGTATTAAATCTTCTTTTCTTAAGTTCATAGCATCCAAAATGTCAGACTTCCGTTCTTAAAAAACTGGAAAAATAGTAACATTAATATCTAATATATTATTAAAAAATATTATTTAATATACTTGATTCTTTTTTGGATTATACGGATATATCCAAACAGTTTAATTTTGATCATTAATCCTATCCGTGTATCCATTTAAGTAATCCATAATCCGTTTAAGCAATCCGTAATCCAAATAATCATGTCCATTTAACCTAAATCGGATTGGATCGGATCAATTATTCAGATATCGGATAAAAGTGACACCCCTACCTATAGGTCACATATGTAGGGTCTGAGATTTATAAAAAAATTAACCACTAACCAAATCAAAATATTATGCATTGCATACGACTCTACAATCAAATTGACCCTTAACAGTGCCAAACTATTTTAAATTCTTATCTTTGTAATAACAGGAGCATACCTTGCAAAATAAAGCATTGGGTCTAACTCTTCTTTGATGTCAAGGAAAAAAGGTAATTTGAAGGGTATCCCTAACTGATGTACCATATTTTAGTGGTACGTGTCCGCCATACCCTGCAAGGCGAGCATCAATGCCAGAAAAAATTATATGTCCACAAATAACCCACATATGCCAAGACACCGATTCAAACCCGTCACCTATAGGTCACATATGTGGGGTATGAGATTTATTGAAAAAATAAACAACTAACCAAATCAAAATTATATATCTTACATTTGGGACAAAAAGTTGAAATCTTTTGAGACATTTAGTTTACATTCTTGAAACTTGAAAATTTATAATTAATCGATGAAAATACATTTGATGATCGGAGGAAAAATAAGTTGAAAATGAAAAATTAAAACTAATACTAGCAATTTAATAATACATAGTGCATATATATAATAAAAAAGTTAAGAAAAATATTCATACTCGAATTTATAAATGATGAATTGAGGTCGATGTATATAATAACAAAGTTCATAATTCAAAAAAAGATAGGAAAAAAATTCTTTCCATGGGGTTAAATCCAAAGATTACACTGCGATATCACATTATTGTATTAAATCCAAGCAAGCAACAAAACTAAAGTTAATATAATAAAAAAAGGAAACAAATATATATCCGAATTTATCGCCTCTAAGTGAAAAATATTTTTTTATAGGAAAAAACCTAAATTGTATAATAAATTTGGAAGAAAGGTAATTTGGAGTGTACCCCCGACTCCTGTACCACATTTTAATGGTACGTGCCCGACCCATCCCGCAAGACGAGTATCAACGCCAGACAAATCCCCCACATTTGCCAAAGCACAAATTCGAACATGTGACCTATAGGTCGCGTATGTGGTGTTTGAGATATATAAAAAAAATGAATAACTAACCAAATCAAGATTATAAGTCTTACATTTTAGATAGAACCGTTGAAATCCTTATAAAACATTTAGTCGAATATCTCATATGCATTCACGAACCTTGAAAATTTATAATTAATTGGTGAAAATATTTGATGATCGGAGAAAAATAAATTGAAATTGAAAAATTTAAACTACTATTAGCAATATAACAATACATAGTGCATATATATTGTAACACCCGCAAAATTAGGACTAGTGATTTGTGCCTAGTCTTTTGTTACTACATGTAATTAGTTCGGATTTAGGTTAATTAATGTATTGAAATATATTGATGAATATATACGATTATGCGATTTGATATAAATTGTACGCAATCCAAATCGGATGTAATTCGAATCAAATAAATACGGACGTTGGTGAACAATTTTTATTAAATAAAATGACTCTATTTTATCCAAAATATTATTCAGATAATATTTCAACTCAAATTCGTATCGTACAAACAAGGATTTCACGATTTAAAATAACAAACACGAAAACAAAATGAAACAAGTTAAGTTATATTTTATAACTCAATTATTAAGTATTTGATAAAATACTTCAAGTAAAATATCGAATAAACATTGGTATTTTAAAACCTATAGTTAAATGTACATAAAATTATTTAAACGTTTAAACGACCGAGAAAATGAACACCGCACGGAGCACAAACGCAGAAGATTAAAAAGTTGGAGAGGCCACACTAGGTGACCTCCCCAAAACCGGCCCCCCACCCCACTCTCTCTTTCATTTTACCATTCCCAAACACACACTCTCTCTCTTCTCCTTTTCCTCTCATCACTTCCCACCACCACACCACCACCACATTAAAATCACAAAATAACACCACCAAACTCGCTCGAATCATTTTACTCCTTTGGAAGAAAAGAACCGCGGTACCATGATCTACATTTCTATCTTTTCAAAACTCTCCGGCGCTAACTCATAAGTTCCTGACAAAACTCGAAACTCTCCGATTTTACTTATTTTCACTTGTTTATGGGTTATTTAAGCCTAAAATGTCCAAATATGGGTTGGGTAAAAGAATCGGACCAAACGGTCGCCGAAAAACATGTTTTTGGCTCAAATTCAGGCCAACAGCTCGTTGTGTCGCAGAGGCTCTAGGCCACCTGCAACATAAGCCCTTATGTCGCTAAACCCTTACTTATGTCGCATATAGCGACACAAGTGACTGTGTCGCAGAACTCATAGCGACACAACACTTTATGTCGCATTAAATTGCGGATGTCGCACTTAGCGACACAAGCCCTTATGTCGCAGACATGATCTGCGACACAATAGACTATGTCGCACCTAGCGACACAAGCCTTATGTCGCACGAAGTGTCGCATGAAACAGAACCAAGAAAACATAGATTTTACTAAGTGTCGAGACCTAAAATTTTATCAATTGATTTCACCCAATTTCAACCAGGGGCCAGCCCCTTGAACCCCGCCAGGGGTTGCCACCCCTGGAACCCCGCTTACCAGGGGCGCTGCCCCCGGACCCCCGTCACTTAGAGTTTGTAAATACATTTCACGCCAAGTATCAAACTTGTATAACATCAAACACGAATACAATACGACTTCTAAAACACATTGGAACATACCTTTTAAGTATAACACTTCGAAATCATAATAATAATAGTTGAGATTATTATTACAAACAATCACCAACGGGCCGTACACATTTTCAAAAACTCAAGTTAATCAACCAAATCGTAGTCATTTGGACATTCTAGTTGGACGAGCAACTATAAAGGTAGTCTTTTAAGATACCTAATCAATTAATAACCATCGCGTGTCGTGGACACCCTCAGGTTACGAGTCTTCGGACAATCACTAATCGCCATGTGAACGCAAGTGCAAAAAAATTTGCATATACTACATGAGTTATACACAACTAATCATTTCAAAGTTCTCCGTCAGCATAGTTTGGTAATACGTTGTAGCGTGAATATTAGTATATGATATCATATATGTGACAACTCTCCAAATTAGGTACTGATTAACATCTAAGCATGGGCATTCTTACGCTAATTTCCTGATTTAGTTTAAAACAAAACTTCCGATGTGATGTAAGCCTAGCAAGCCCAGTACTTTTAAACAAAAAGTATCACATAGTATCTGATTAATAATAATAATCACGTACAAACGTATCGGAACGAACCCGACAGAAAAATACAGCAAAAGTTGATGACACAATATAATTAATAATCCAATTATTAATTACGAGTACTATTGTATCTATAACATATAGATAGAACGAGTAAAACATACGTTTAACATAAAACGTATTATAAAACGAATAGAAACAATTTTAAAATGCATTCAAAGATCAAAATGAGAAGAATTCAAATTTTCTCATTCATTCAGAAACGTTTGTAACATTACCTCAAAATATGAACCCGAAATTCGACTGAAATTTGGCACCCAATTGAATGATAGCAGTCCAATATACAAATTTGTACAACAGTCAAAAATAATGAAAATATCATTATACTGATTTTAAATAGCGAACCAGGAGAACATCTACAAAATAAAAATATAAAATGTTAAATTTTATATTGTACCAATTATACCCGTACTCGAAACTAACGGGCTTAAAATACCCCAACTAACTCCAATAATTGGGAGACCACAGACTGTGATCTCCCATACTCGACTCATTATACTCCTTTTTCTTCCCTCTCCTGATCATTTGATCAATACATACACACACACACCTATCATTATCCATCTCCTCATTCTTCTTCTTTTGAGCTAAACACACAGAGGAGCTGGTAGCAGCAGAAGTAGTAGAACAACAAGTCAGGAACATCATCATCCACAGCCTCTTCATCATCCTCAAAAATCCATTGTAAGGAAACACATTTTCTTTGTTTTCTACACCTCAAATTCGTTATATAACATATATATATATATATATATATATATATATATATATATATATATATATCATAATCCATGTATATAACACATAAATTTGATGATTGTTTGAGTTGTTCTTGAGATGGGTTGTATGGAACCAAACTTGAAATCATAAATAACATATGTGAAAGTTGTTACAAATGTGATATAACATTATATAATGATGTTATGATATGGAAATGGTGTGAAAATGAGCTAAAACTCGTAACAAAACACGTATATATATATATCGAACACAGACAAGAACAGAGTGCGTGAGGTTGGAGACGAACCAACCCGATCGGTTGGCTTGGGCCAGCCGATCGGCTGGAACAGATGAGCCGAACGGCTCAACAAACTGAGCCGAATGGCTGGTTTGGTTGAGCCGAACGGTTTGCGACTCTTTGCCCGAATGAATGAATGAGTTAGGATGTGGACTGGACCGTAACGAATAATGGACTAAATATATGTATTGGGCCAAGACCCCAGCCGAACGGCTGGACTACCCGAGCCGAACGGCTAGCCCAAGCCGAACGGCTGGGCTACGCTGTGGACTGGGCTGGGCTGCAAAATGGGCCTGGGTCGCAAGCTGGGCCGAATACTCCTTGGACCTAAGACAATGGGTTGGACCGAGAATTGTAAAAATAAATGAGTTAAATTAAATAAACGGACCATTGGGCCAAAACTTGTAATGGGCCAAAAGGATTATGTAATCGGGTTAAGTTATTGAGCCGAAAACAAAACAAATCGGGCCGAGCCTAATAAACTTTCAAACATAAAACGTGACCTGATTCATTTAACGGAACGAGTATTCATAAAATGGAACTCATACACTTTATATATATACTACCGAACGTTTATGATTATATATATATATATATATATACATAATTAATAGCAAACGACAAACCTATATGTATACTTCATATATACATACAAATGACGGCTTTGCAATAACAATAACATTTATTTATTTATTTTATAAACGGAAATAAATACAATAAGAAGTTTTATAACAAATAAAACTTATATACGTTTTAATACGTAAACCACGTGTTTAGAACTTATATATATATATAAATGTATATATACATACACGCGACAAATTCAATATGTTGAATCTATAACTATCTAATTCTTCATGTATATGCATAAAATGAACAAAACAACGTTCAAATATCTATATGTATGACTACATACGTGTATATACACTTGACAGGGTATACGACGTGAGAAATAATAACAATATTTCAACACAACGTCACCAACAAATTTAACGACTTTAAGAAATCAACAATTTCTTCAAACATACAAACCGTTAACATAAGTTGATTAAACAAATCAAACGTACTTATGTTAATACATTTATTGTATATAGGTTAACACACCTTGGGTTATTACCTGTCGGCTGCTAGCTTTCCTTACCGAGCACATCACAGTGAGTTTACAGCCCCTACTTTTAAATGTTTTCTGCTTTTAAACACAGGGGTGTTAAACATAGAAATTGCATGGCAACACATGCAATCAAACTATAAATGCTTTATTGCTTTTATACAACTGTTGATTTGTGATATTACATATTCACCGTTATTTTGGGAATTTAGACAAGGTATCCTAGTACGGACCTAGACTTGGATTGTGTGCATGAAAGACCTCATGACATGCTACTGTAACCATTAGCTAGGTGACTCTAGCCACTGAGTATACGGATAGTACTATTGCCGTGACGACCCTCCTACGGTGGAGCGTATACTTAAATGTCCGTTCAGGCAAACAACATAAGTTCTGGTTGTGGTTTGGTTATAGGGTTAGGTCGCGTTACTTTAACCTGCGAGGTTTAGCTCACCTTTCAGGGGATCACAGTCTAAGTAAACAACCAGTAACATATTTTGGAAGAACGAATCCTACAACTGTTAAATACCGGAAAACATATCGGTAACTTATTTTACATTGGTAAACAACCAGTAACATATTTTGGGACGACATCCCACGTATAATTATACTTTAGGGTGACAACCCTACATAACTTGTATTTTTATAAATGAATAACAAATCATTTATACAAACTTGGTTTAACTAGCCACATACATATACAAACCTGTAAATTCACTCAACAAATTTGTTGACGACTTTCTCTATGTTTTTCAGGAAATTAGCTGGGTAAGTAATCGCATGCATTCAGGATGGACAACCCTGGACTAATTAGGATGCCACATACTGTTGGGACCGCTTTTGGGGATTTCATTTGTATAACTGCAGACATTGCGGTTATACTTATGAAATCTTATTTTAAACTTGTGTATTATTGTTAAAACTAAAATGTTTTAAACTCCACTACTACTATTACGACTTACATAGTCGTACTACTTTTGTAACAAATGATGAACTGGCATCCTTATCTATTATGTTGTGCAATAACCATATGCTCTGAGTATGTATGTATCTGTTGGTTGAAAATACTGTTCGCAGCCCCTCCACGTCATTTAAGCTTCCGCAAACTAATCACAACTAATTGTAATTACCGTTTGGCGGGGTGTGACAATATAGGATTGACCCTCCTCGTCCGGGTTAGCGAGCACTAACTGGGTAAACGGACGTACTAATATTTGTTCAGACGAGTGTTGATTAGGCACTCGTGGAGGCCCCTCGCCCAGGCACTAATTATGATCCTGACCCCTCGAGTTAAGTTTAGACTATGTGCTCATGGCTGTATATACACTTATTTATTTATTTGCTTCATTGCAAATCATGATACTTAAATCTTGTGGTTCATACGATATTATTTGTTACTCAAACCTGTGAGCTCACCAGCGTTAGTGGGGTGGTCGATTTTTCAAAGTTTCTGTTTTTCAATCCATACGCCATATGGATTATCCATACGCCTTATGGATTGAGTTGGGCGAACCGGCCTGGTTGACTGGGTTAAAATTGTTTTCACCTGGGCCTTTTTAATCCATACGCCGTATGGACATCCATACGTCGTATGGATCAAAAAGGCATAATCCGGTTGCAGCCCCCTTTCTCCTCCATTTTTATTAAACTTCAAAACCACCACCACTCACTGCTACCAGTTACCACCCTCAACCACCACATTCCGGCCACCACCTCATCCATATTTTTGCATTTTCTTGTACTACGAACCCTCCTTTTCAAGGTATAACTTCCGATTTTAATTTTTTGTTGGTTAAATCTTGCGTTTGATGGTTAGGGTTTGAAATTGTGATTTGGGTATTTTGAATTTGCGTAAGTTTTTAGGCATGTATTGGGTGGATTAAGTTTAGTTTGAACAATATGATGTAATGCCCTGCTCAGCTTTACAATGCCATATATATTTTGAGTTATCCGAATTATCCGTTCATATCATATAATGTGATTGTCATGTTTACTTAATTGTTATGGTTTTTGGTTCAAGCTTGTTGATTTTTATGGTCACATGATGATTAATGCAGTATTTGTTTGGTACTCAAATATTTGTGATTACGGTTATGTGATAAATTGTCGTTTCTCGTTAAAGTGCGTTTTCTAATGTTTCATTGTGAGATAATACGGATAATTACTAGTTACTTATGCTAGAATTTAGCAATTGTGAAAGTTAATTATTCATATGTTCATAATGGTACCAGATTGTTATGATTGCATTTGACTCGACAATTGTCATGAATATTAAACGAGTATATATAGATTTTCAGCAAGTTGAGTAATATTAGTCATGTTGCACCTCAAGGTATATGACTTGTTGATTGTTGCGGTAGTTTAGGCTTAACCTTAATTGGTGAATTAGTTCATATTTAGCCGGAATGTTGCCAAATTTTCTATAGGCACCTTATTTGTATTTTCTGTGTTACTAATGTTTATTTTAGCAGCTAAACTGCTATCAGGAGGACTAGGGGAGGTCAAGCATTGGGAAACCCACTAATTAGGGGCCACTGATATTTCACATTCCATGAGTCTTATTCGGAAACTACTAGATACCAGTTCAGTGAACGTTTGGCAGAAAATATTGACCAACCAATCGAAGTCTTTGATGTAGTAAACTGCAATGTTTTAGATCGTATAGTTGAGAGAGACGGATTCTCTACCGGACATGAGACTGTGAGGAATTTGCTCGCTACACCATTTACACTTCAGGATGGAAATGTCGGATTTGTCTCGTATGCTTGGTATAGGATGTTCAGCATTAGGGAACATAGTTACAGAGAGTTGGTTGTTGAGTTCTTTAGTACTTTCCGATTTCAGCACATAGTGACAGATTGGACTGCTGAAACCATTACCTTCCAGCTGGGTGTTTTATCTCAGCCTGACTTGTTTCCAAGAAAAGGTTTCCAAGCCTGACTTGTTTTATCTCAGCTCGATTATCAGGAAAAGGTTGGTGAATGTACCATGGAGATTGGCGAAGTGGATGTCTAAGAGAGCTACCGGTACGAGGAGTTCGAGTAGTCTGTGTGGTGGTCAGTTTGTCACTAGGTTGGCTAGGCATTTTGGGTTGGAGACTGCGGCTGAGATGGGTACCTGCACAGTTATTCAGTCGGGTATGGAGTGGCTGACTGCACGGAGATTAGAGGCTATGGATATTATCGAGCCGTGCAGTATTTATGGTGATGATCCTGAAATTTTTATTGGGTAGCTACCACTCGGATTGGGCAGACTTTACAGTCTAGACAGGTTAGGACTGCTGCAACGAGAGGAGGTAGTAGCAGTGATGCTGGTAGAGGTGCGGCACGTGGCCGTAACAGAGGATATGCTGCAGAGTTTGACCAGCTGTCACAGCAGCTACACCAGATGGATCTCCGCCAAACTCAGCGGTTCGACCAGGTTGATCTTATGCAGAGGCAGCACTTCCATCAGACGAGTGCCCATCTAGATTATCAGGATAGTTTGTTTGCCCAGTTGTTCAGCTTCCACCAGATGTCATACGAGCCATTTCAGTATCAGACACCCCAGGAGTTCATGCCACCACCATCACTAGCAGAGCAGCCATGACCATCTCATCATTATCAGAGCATGGACGAGGAGGAGGACAGTGATTAGGATGATATGCATCCTATTCAATATTTTAAAACCTGGGTTTTTAGTCGACCCGGAAAAATGTTAATTTCTGGTCGGACCGGTCGGACCAGTTAGGCCGGAAGGTCGAACCGGATTTAATAATAGTATACAGTAGTAGTATTTAGTGATTTTTTTTATTTTTTATAATTATAATTATAATTATTAATTATATCACGTATAATAATTATAATCCATAGAGTAATAAAGAGTGATGACACATCGATTCCCTTGTTATTCTTGGAATACACGGTTTTTTGGCCCGGAAATCTCTAAAAATGCGGTCCGACCGGTCGAACCGGGTCTTAAAACATTGATCCTATTGGGTTATTGATTTCAGACATTATTATTCGTTTTATTATTATTTATGTTTATTAGATATTTTTATTTGTAATTGTGTTTGGATTGCTAGTTATTAGGATTGTGTATATTTGTTTTATTAGGATGACTATGTGGTATTATTAATCTTGTTTGTTGATGGTCTCTCAGAATTATTGTGTGAATACGTGCTATGCTGGCAGTAAGTTCAGCAAATTGCGATCAGGGAGTGTGAGATTATCATATCCATCCTAATTCGGCAGGTAAAACACATCAATTCAGGGGAGTTTTCTGTTCACAATTTTTTTTTTCTCTTTCTCCTAGGTTTTCCTTTGTAAAATTTTTGTACAATGAGGGCATTGTACATTTTTAAGTGGGGGATGGGAGAGAAAAGAGTGAAGTTTTCACATACTTATTCTGTTCATAAGTAGATAATTCTTTATTTAGATTAATTATTATGTCATTAAAATACGTAACTAGGAGGTTATAATTGTTGCCCATTTCAATATAATTTTAAAAATTTAATGTTTCTGTTTTTCTATGAATGATGTATTTTGTAACTATGAAGAATGGTTTAGAATTTCTCTACATTTGTAATGGATGTAACTTGTGAAAAGAAAAATAAAAATATTATTTAGTCTCATAATATGATGTACTGATAGGCAGTTTATATAAGAATTTTTGAGCTTTTAAGAAATGAAAATTAAGGTGTAGATGTTGTTTTTAGATGGAATTTAGTTATGTATGACGTTTTATCTTAATTTTCATATTAATAAAGGGCAATATGCAATAATTTTGAAATTTAATTAATATCATTTGGGGATATACTGGGTGTTGTCTCCTCTGTTGTACCTAAGTACAGACCTAGTCTCCGTCAGTATATCTAATGAAAAAGAGCAAACAAAGTTCAAAAGAATTAATGAACATGAAGTCAAATTATGTCGCTTTGTGTGCGAAAGGACATACCTGTCACCAATGGTTTGACTAAAAATAATTTTTGCGAAACCAAAATCAAGTTATGTTGTTTTGTTGTGTTAAGGCACGGACCTGTCACCTATGTCTTGATTTGAAAAATGATTTTTGGATTAAATTCTATTATATTTCATATTGTCATGTTATGAGTATGAAGGTATATAGCTATTGAAAGTCTGAGGGAGCATTTACGTGAATAATAATAAATTGAGCTCAATTATTTAAATATAGATTATTTAAGTGGATAACAATATCAGTAATCATAGTAAATTATTTAATGTGTTAAGAAAAATAAGTTTATGTGTAGATTAGTTGTACATCTTCATAATTTCTTAATAATTATTTTTAGAATTAACAGAATTTTAAATATTAAAATTTTGAATTGAAAATTGGGTAATGATGTGTAATTCCTTCGTTAAGTTATTTAGGTTAATGATAATGATCGGTTATCTTAAGAAATTTTGATTTTGAAATTGATAGTCTATTTGAGGACAAGTAGGATTCAAGTGGGGGATGTTTGATAAACGCCCATAAGTACTATATTTTAGTAGTATTTCACCCCTATTCTTGAATGTTTATTTATTGCATTTGAGTAAATTTGGATATTGATTTCGTTCATATTTGTAATTAAATGTGGAAATGAAGTTTTGAAGAAAAAGGAACGGAAAACGGTCAATAAATGAGTTAAATAATGCATTATGTTGGAAGAACGAGTAAAGCCGAAGGATTTAAAGAAGAAAAGTGGAAATCGGCTGGAATTTCATTCCATATGCCGTATGTAATTTCCATATGCCGTATGGAATGAGGCGGTGGAAGCCCAGGTTACGCGGATCTGGGTTGGGCTTACTTTCAATCCATACGCCGTATGGATCGATTAGGCAGAAAGTATAAAAACGCGTTTTTAAACCCTAAAATGAGAGGTTCGGCTGGGGTTTATTGTCTACGACTTTGTTCGACTTCAGGGAGTTTTCTATGACTTTTAGGAGTAATTTGGAGGCACGAGGGATCAAGATTAAAGCATATTTATTCTAGTTCATCGTGATTCGTCTTTTGTTTTGTAACTACTCTATTTATTTCGATTTCATTGATGAATTTGATGTTGATTAATCTGAGTTTTACAGCTTTTATGATGAATAGAACATTATGAGTAATTGTATAATTAATGAAGCTTAGATTATGATTATTGAACGATTACAATCGCATATTGAATAAATTATTTAATTGAAGATTATTATATTACCCGTTGAACCTTAATTATTGGTGATTGTAAGTTAATATTTCTTAACGTGATTAATAGTATTGATGAGATTGAGTTCCTTGAGTACTGTTGATTATTGATGGTTATTAAATCTAGGTTTTTGACCATTGCTTAATATATTGAGTTTGAGAGGTTAAGAAATTCAGTATTAGACAATTTAAAATGATTAAGACAGTAAGAAATTATTGGTTATTGTTGATTCATACCAATAGGGTTAATTATAATTAATCGTGAACATTTAATGCATAATTCAGGGCAAAACACACAATAGAGCACTATTCTTGTGACATCGAATTGATGTTTGATGTGGAACCCTAGGTTATAGAAATTAGTTAGACTCGAACCGTTGGCTAGTTTATCTTCAATTTGGAATATTTGATTAGTGACTAAATTGATATAAAAGAAATTACAATTAAATAATCAATATGCAATGAATTGGAGTATATGAATTTAAGTGGAAATTAATATACAATTACTTGTTCTTTCTTATTGTTTCCTATCTGTCATTTAATTTTAGTATTTTATTTATTTTATTTATTATTTCAATTAATATGTTCGCTCGGAACTAAAATGCCTCCCTATTTATTGTTTTAATTATTAATTTTCTATTTATATAAATAAACCACTGTTCCTAAGATCGACTCGGACTTACTAAGTCTATACTAACATTCGATCGGGTATTCTTGTCTGGTTGTGTGAACAATATAAATAAGGTATTTCCATATAATAAAACTAGACGCTTTCACACACGCATCAGATACTCATATATATAAGGTTGTTAACCTGGGTTTACGAATAAGGAGTAAGACGTTTTTAGGTCGATAGTTAATATTATGTATATTGGGGTGTAATAAGAAGATGGATGTCTACTTATTTTGAAGGGGTATTAATGGTATTTGAGATAGATAGATATAATGTTATAGGTAGATAAAAATATATTTTTATTTTTCTTACATCTTTTGATATAATATATATATATATATATATATATATATATATATATATATATATATATATATATATATATATTGGCATGATCCAAAGGGAAGAGGTACTTTTGGGGGGAAGGGGGGAAGCGTCCATCTCACCATCAATTTGATCTAAAACTGGCCGGCCCATGCTCTTACCATGTTCTTGCGTCTTATTGTGTTTACAGGGAAAAGGTTAGTTTGGTCATTTAACACTTGTATCTCATCAGCTTACATATCCCTTGTAATTTAGACCGGTGGTAATCAAGAATCAATTCCTCTCCAATTTCAATTCAGTCGATCTTCATCAAATAACTGAATTTCATCAAATTACTAGTTTCATATTACCAAGCTCAAATTTTCTAATTTGGATTCTCTTACATTCATCTAATTACAGGGTTTCATATTTACAATTCAATTTTAATCGTATACAAAATTGTACTTACATCTCGATTTTGTATCATATTCATCTATAACAATCTGAATTCCAATATGTTCATGTTCTTCACTCTGATTATTCATTCAATTGCGTTAATTTCAATTTATTCCGTTTTTAAATTTGAAAATTTCAATTCTAGGGTTTCTGTTCTTATTTTCACATTTGTGTTTGTCTGCTAGTTCTAGTGTACACTTGCAATCGTAGGTTCATAGAGATGTTTCAAGTAAGTGTTACTATCATATTTCTTAAATTTAATTTTGTTGTTTCTTATGAATTATTGGATTTTACATTTTATGTAATATAATGATATGCTTTTTTTCATTCTGAATGAAGTGTTTTAGTTAATATTCGTTTTAACGAATATTATCTATTTCATCATATTAATAAATTTTGATATTGCTAATCAAAGGAGTTGTTGAGTACGGATGATAATATGTTAGTCGATTCTCGATAGGTACTTAGTACTTTTAGTTTTTATGCATCTACAATCGGAGAGCATTAAGTAATGTCCCTTAGTAAATAATCAGAATAAAAGGCTACAATGTTATTTTGTTGCTCATGTAAAGTCTTCCAGCTCGAATGTTCCGGTTTACCGATTCTAGTGTTCTTGAGTCACCGGTATGTTTGAATTTCCAGTTTGTTCTATTATTGATAATTATAATTATGTGTTTCTAATGATGATATGTAAACATTCTATTCTATATATATGGTGTATTGTAGTTGAATTACATATTGTTTTGCTAAAACTATGGTATATATTTGGTAAATATGATATTATGGAAGTGATTCTTTGTGGTACCACTGGACATACTTTCTAGGGACAGAGTAGATTAATAAATGTTTGTGGGTGCTATATGTGAAATTTGATGCAGCTTCTAAAATCAAGGTAATCAAAGAGGTTCGTGCTTTTACAAATCTTGGATTAAAGGAAGCTAAAGATATGGTGGAAAAAGTTCCTGTCGTAATCAAACAAGGGGTCACCAAAGAAGATGCGAATGAGATTATAAAGAAAATTAAAACCGCTGGAGGTGTTGCCGTGATGGAGTGATGATCGAGGCTTCTTCATTGCTTTCGTTTAATTATTTTTTATTTATAGTAGGAAGATTTTGAGTGAAAAAGTATGCACCGTGATGAGTATTAATAGTATGCACTGAGTATTAATAGTATGCACTGTGATGCATTTTAACATTAGTTTACATCATAGTGATGTATATCGATATATGTTAACATTCGAGTATTAATAGTATGCATTGTGATGCATTTTAATATTAGTTTACATCATAGTGATGTATATCGATATATGTTAACATTCGAGCTGATGAGTACTCATAATATGTCACTGTGATGCATGTTAACATAATTTAAATTATAGAGATGTATATTGATAAATGTTAATATTCATGTTGTTAAATACTAATAGTATGCACTGTGATGCATATTAACATAAGTTTACATCGTAGTGATGTATATTGATGTATGTTAACATGGATGCTGATAAATACTAATAAGATTTTTTTGTTGAGAAATTGTGTTTTAACCTTATTGAGAATTTGCTAATTTCTAGTAATTATTTATTGATTCACGTGTGAATTTTGTATAATGGATCCGGTTAAAATATCTCACCCGGATTGATGGATTTTAGGGGAGCTACAAGAAATAGTTTTAGCTCAAAGATGGAAGACTACACTACTACGGATGAAATAGGAGTTACAAATAATGATAATATTATTTGTGATGAATCTTATCTATTATAATAGAAGTTTGTATTTAATTAATTTGTTAGTGTTTGTAATGATGTTTTTGTAGCCTATGCGATGTCTTTTAGTTCCTATGTTCATTTGGAATTGAATTCATATGTTCCTTCTTCTATTGATGAATATTAGCTGATAACATGCATTTTGATTAATATTAAGTGATAACATTTATTTTGATGAATATTAAATGATAACATTCACTGATAATTCACTTTTAGCTGTTATAAAATAACATTCATTTTAGTTGTTATCGTAGTGATGTATATCGATACATGTTTATATTCGAGCTGATGAGTACTAATAGTATGCACTGCGATGCATGATAACATTAGTTTACAACGTAGTGATGTATATCGATACATGTTAACATACGAGCCGATGAGTACTAATACTCTGTATTGTGATTTATCTTAACATAAGTTTACACAGTAGTGATATATATCGCTATATGTTAATATTAGAGCGACTGAGTACTAATAATATGCACTGTGATGCATCTTAACATAAGTTTTACATCGTATTGATGTATATTAATACATGTTAACATGCGAGCTGATGAGTACTAATAGTATGCACTTCGATGCATGTTAACATTTGTTCAAATCGTAGTGATGTATATCGATACATGTTTACGTTCGAGCTTATGAGTACTAATAGTATGCACTGCAATGCATGTTAACATTGTTTTACAATGTAGTGATGTATATCGATACATGTTAACATACGAGTTGATGAGTACTAATAGTATGTATTGTGATTTCGTAGCATAAGTTTACATCATAGTGATGTATATCGATATATGTTAATATTCGAGCGGAGGAGTACTAATAATATGCACTGTGATGCATTTTAACATAAGTTACATCGTATTGATGTATATTGATACATGTTAACATACGAGCTGATGAGTACTAATAGTATGCACTTCGATGCATGTTAACATTGGTTCACATTGTAGTGATGTATATCGATATATACATGTTTACATTCGAGCTGATGAGTACTAATAGTATGCACTGCGATGCATGTTAAATAGGTTTACAACATAGTGATGTATATCGATACATGTTAACATACGAGCTGATGAGTACTAATAGTATGTATTGTGATTTATCTTAACATAAGTTTACACCGTAGTGATGTATATCGATATATGTTAATATTCACGCGGATGAGTACTAATAATATGCACTGTGATGCATCTTAACATAAGTTTACCTTGATGTATATTGATACATGTTAACATACGAGTTGATGAGTACTAATAGTACGCACTTCGATGCATATTAACATTGGTTCACATCGTAGTGATGTATAGTGATAGAGATAGATATTATTGGTAGAGAAAGAGATTAAAGTTTGACATGATCTACGATAAAAATATCTACTTCTATTAATAATTTAATGATGTTTCGTATTATCTTTATTAAAGTTTGTCGATAATAATAATAATAACAATAATAATAATTAATAAAAAACAATTAAACAACGATAAAAAAGATATTGACATTGCTATTATCATTCATTAAAAACTCTGTTGTGATTAATAACCTGATTGATTAATACAAAGTATTTAATACTTATGTATTATTACTACTTTTTTCAAAGTAATTTGATTTAAAACATATACCACTCGTATATCCTATACAAGTATTCATAACTTTATTTTATACTTATTTGATCGGTGGGAAAAAAGATTGAAATTGAATTTCAAAAGACAAAGAAGACCCAACCTGACCCGACCCAACCCAGGTTTGACCCAACCCGTTCTTCAAAATATGACCCGTTGGACCCATGACCCATTTCGACCCAAACCCGATTTAACCCATGACCCAACCCGACCCAAACCAACCCGTTTGCCAGGTATAATATTGATGTATGTTAACGTGGATGTTGATAAGTACTAATAGTATGCATTATGATGCATCTTAACATAAGTTTACATCATAGTGATGTATATTGATACATGTTTACATTCGAACTGATGAGTACTTATAGTATGCACTGTGATGCATATTAACATTGGTTTACATCGAAGTGATGTATATCGGTATATGTTTACACTCACACGGATGAGTACTAATAGTATGTAATGTGATGCATCTTAATATAAGTTTACATCACTACGATGATCTTCATGTTTCCTGTTGCTTGTGTTATTTCAACTGCTATAAAGTTTATGCTGATCATCTTGTTTCTGCTGCTCTCTATATTTCTCCTGTTGGTTTATTTCCTGCTGCTCTAAGTGTTTAATTGCTGGCAATAGTTTCTGTTGATACAAAGTTTCTTCTGCCTTCATAGTTTCCGCTGTCTTGAGTACTAATAGTATGCACTACGATGCATATTAACATTAATTTACAATGTAGTGATGTATTTCGATACATGTTAACATAGGAGTTGATGAGTGCTAATAGTATGTATTATGATGCATCTTAATATAAGTTTAATTCGTATTGATATATGTTAAAATACAAGCTGGTGAACACTGATAGTATGCACTGCGATGCATGTTAACATTGGTTCACATTGTAGTGATGTATATTGAGACATGTTTACATTCGAGGTGATGAGTACTAATAGTATGCACTGCGATGCATGTTAACATTGTTTTGTAACGTAGTGATGTATTTCAATACATGTTAACATATGAGTTGATTAGTACTAATAATATGCACTGTGATGAATGTTAACATATTCTACGTCGTAGTGATGTATATTGATGTGTGTTAACATTCATGTCGATGATTACTAATAGTATGCACTGCGATGCATCTTAACATATATTTACATCTTAGTGATGTATATCGATGTATGTTAACATGCATGCTGATGAGTACTAATAGTATGCATTGCAATGCATCTTAACATAAGTTTACATTGTAGTGATGTATGTTAATATTCATGCAGATGAGTACTAATAGTTTGCACAGTGATGCATGTTAACCTAAGTTACATCGTAGTGATGTATATCGATTAATGTTAATATTCTAGTTGATGAATACTCACAATATGCACTGTGATGCATTTTAACATAATTTACATTGTGGTGATGTATATCAATGTATGTTAACATTCAAGCTGATGAGTACTAATAGTATGTATTGTGATGCATCTTAACATAAGTTTACAGCGTAGTGATGTATATCGATGTATGTTAACATGCATGCTGATGAGTATCAATAGTATGCATTGTAGTTATATATCATAATAAACTATGCCTTGATGAAGATCTGAAGTAATATGATATGATTTATATAATATATTTCGGAATAATAATATATAAACGTAGATGCATTTCTTTAATTTCTACAATCAAAACTCGAATAATATAACATATTTTTGATAAATTGAAACATATTTAAGCTATATAGAATCCAATCTTAACCTAAGTCGAATCCAATCGATACATAATTAAGCTATAACTCGATGCATACCATTGATTAAACTATATAGCCATTACATTTTCAAAACACTCTAAGAAGGTTATTTATGATATACATTTAATCCTTCATGTACTGGTGCAATTCTGTGTTGGAGACGTTGGTGTAATATCTTTGGCATCTTGGTGAGCAATTATGATCCCATGTGTATTAATAATGTATCTTCTGCATAACAAATGTATATCAACAATGTATCTGCACTTTCTACCACCACCATCGTCAATCCAACCTACCAATATCATTAGACGTCAGCACATAAGCACATGTAGAAAATTTCAAAAGGGTTAGATACTCAAAAACATTAAACAACTCATATATACGTACCAAAACCATGCCCATCACTATAGCATTTGACCCCATCATTGCCTCTCTGTTTGTTGGTTTAACTGTTGTAAAAATGAAAACACAAGTTCCGATAATCGTTTAGCAGGTAATGCAAATCAAACTGATATATCATAGTATATATGATATAGGTGTAAGGGCCGAAAATCATTAAAGGATATAGGATCACCATTTTTTGGAATTAAATTGATGAAGAAAGGATTACACCCTCTACCCAATCTACCTGATGCTTCAAAATGCTTAAAACAGTTTAAGAAATCGAATTGAACTAAATCCCAATACCTTTTAATGAAAGCAAAATTGAGCCCATTAGGCCCAGGAGCCTTTGATCCTGTACAACCAAACACAGCTTCTTTAATTTCTTTCATTGTAAAATCAGCCTCCAAGAAAGCCACATCTGAGGGATCCAGACGTCGAAATAAAGAGTTCGAAAAAGATGTCTTCATGGAAGATGCTTTCTTGAAGCGAGATGAGAAAAAATCAAATGTAGCTGACTTGATGAAAACAAGATCAATAACCTACTTCCCATTCCATGATATCCCATTAATATTCAATTTGCTTCTATTTTTTCGGATTTGAGAATGAAGAAACTTTGAGTTCTCATCTCCCTCGATTGCCCATCGAATATGACTTTTCTGCTTCAAATTTTCCTTTTCTATCTGATCAATTCTCAGTAACTCCGCTATCGCTGTTTCACGAGAAAGCACATCTAACTCCGTCAAACACTCATTCATAGCCTTCTTGTCCCAAATATCAAAGAGATCTATACGTGTTTTCTGGCAATTAACTATAAAATTTGAGTGCCAATTTCTAATATCCTCCCGAAGTATCTTTATTTTATTTTTAAGAATTATGTCAGGGGATCCCCTGTAACTTCCTGATTGCCAAGATGATTGTACAACTGAATCAAAATTTAGAAGAGTCAATCATGAATTGAATATTTTAAATGGTTTTGGCCCAAAATTGGTCTGATCCACCGAAAGAGTAATTGGCGAGTGGTCGGATATAACCCGACAATTATCCAAAAGTCGAGAAAGTTAATAGAGAGCAAAAAGCGGTCCATTTTACTCATCTTGGAACCAAACTTATTATAATAAGTAAACTTACGACCTCCCAACGAAAATTCATGCAGCCCAGCAGTGGCGATGAAATTGTTAAAAGCTATCGCCTCTTTAACAACAAAATTGGAGCCTAGTCTTTCACCTCTCTCCCTGACAACATTAAAATCACCAAACAGAATGCTAACTCCGCTTAAATCCTGAATAAGGTTCAATAAATCATTCCATAAGATTTCTTTCTGCCATCCAAGTTGAGGACCATATATATTTACAAACATCATTTGAGAGTTATTGAAGACACACGTACCTGAAGCTCTAGAAAAGTATCTCCCACTTAATTTTTTCTCTTGAAGGAAAAAAGATTTCATCCACATCAAGAGTGTATCCCCAGACCTGCCAACTGAGCCACTAAAACAGAAGTCGATGTCAATTGAACCCCTTAAATATCTGACCAATTTGTCATCAAGTGTTTCCATCTTTGTTTCTTGAACACCAACAACATCAAAACTTTCACGCCTGATAAGATCTTTTAACCAATCTTTTTTATAGGTTTACATCATATATATGTTTATTGATACATATTAACACCCATGTGGATGAATACTAATGGTATGCACTCTGGTGCATCTTAACATAAGTCTACATTGTAGTGATTCATATTGATACATATTAACATCCATGTGGATGAGTACTAAATTATAACCATCTAATATATATTTTGTTTGAAATTAAGTTCAGTGGCCATATTAAATCACTAATATATAATCAGTATTAAGAATCACGGTGGATAATATTCAATAATTTGAAATTCGTAATATATCAAAATCTTAACTTTATGACTATTTAGTATTTAATCATATAACAAGCATCACAGTGAATATTATTCATCAAATTTGTAATTGGTAATCTGTAACGGTCATCATCTACAACTAACATATAATTCTTACATGTACACTAATATTGATTTAATTCAGATCATATAATCAATTAATAACATTATTTAAGCAATTTGCAGTCAGTAATATTTAATTTTACGAATTAGTTTTACCTCGTTCGTCAATTTTCCCCCCTTTTCTTTCGAATCTTTCGCCATTGATGAATCTCGTTTTTGCTGAATAAATCCCGCTTGAAGTAAACTGGAAATGAATCAGATCTTGTTTATGTAATGATTTTGATGAATCTCACCTTCAAAATCATATTTGGAAGAACTAATTTAGGTTATTATGGAATGCATCAGATCTTCTTTCCCTGATATTTTTATCTTTCTTTTTAATTAATGTATTTGTAAACTGACCAAAATACCCCTCTGCGTTTTTAATTAGTTTGATGAGATGGACCGCCCAGATTAGCTTCCCCCTTCCCCTAATTTTGTCACTTCCCCCTAGATCACTACCCTATATATATATATATATATATATATATATATATATATATATAGTTATATTATATCTTTTAATTACCATGACTATATACTTACATATATCCCCCATCCCTTATATTATTATTATACTATACTCTGTAACTATTACTACTAATTTTAAGTTTTACTTCTACAAATACTATTATCATCACTATTACCATCATTATTTTACTAGTATTATTGATTTATTGATGTTATTATTACTATTATCATCCCTATACGTTGTTATCGACAGAATTTGGTATTGTTGTTGTAGTAATAATAACTATAATGATAATGATGATGATGATAATAATAATAAAAAATAATAATAATAAAAAATAATACTTTTATTGAGTCTGTATTTTCTCTTGATTCAATTATTAATGCAATGGTAAGTTATTTACTATTTTTACTACGGTGTTACTAATATTTATCAGTCATTTATAGAGAAGTGTAGACCGATCAAGGATCCTACGCTGACACCAGTCAGTTGGTTATTATTATCTTAATTTAATACGTGAAATTCAGAAGCAAAATAATGTTTACGTACATAGAAATTAAAACCTTCAAATTTTGGAAAAATAAATTTATATACTACGTATTTATTTAGTATTTTACGACTGATGCACGTATGTTAATATGGTATCATTGACCGTTAAATTAGCAAGTGAACGTTTATTCTTGTTTTCCATATAAGAACGGATTAATTGCGTTAGTTTATGTCAAAATTAGTAGTAAAGTTTGACATCAACCACACAATCGTATCAAAAAAAAATATAACTGCCTATAAACGATACGGTTAATTACGTGTTTATAAAATCCGTCATTAAATGATTATTAGCCTAACGATATGAGAAAGACCTTTCAACTAAGAGGTTAGGAGTTCAAGCCTCATTTGAGATAGGAGTGTATATATCCGTGGATATATATATATATATATATAGAGAGAGAGAGAGAGAGAGAAAGAGAGAGAGACTTGAGATCATGTGAGAACAAGGAGATTCCGTGAGAACGCTGAGAACACATCTTAGCCATCTATTTTTTGATCAAAAAACTTGATTTTGGAGGTGTCACTTTTGTAAATGCTTTGAAGTTTGATTTCGGAGGGTTCACATAAGGATTGTTAGGTGAAGTTTAATTTTTTTTGCTTCACAATTGTTTTAACATGATGAAGTTTATTTATTTTTTGTTAAAAACGATGTTTGAAGTAGTGAATTGATATGTATAAATATTAATCTTTTTAAAAACTAATGTTAACAAAAAAAAATATAATTAATCTCATTAAAACTATGTGAACCTATAAAAAAAATTGTAACATCATAACCTAAGAAAAAAAAATAAGAGTAAATTACATTGCCCATCCCTGTGGTTTACATGTTATTACAAAGCCAGTCCCTGGGTTGGGTATTCCTCGAAGCCAGTCCCTTGACGCGAAAATTTGTTTCACTCCCAGTCCCTACGTCAAACGGGCATTAAATATACTTGTTATCTCATCCCACGTGACTTGCATGTGGCCGCATAATTACATTGTCCGTCCCTGTGGTTGTTCGTATATTACGGTCCCAGTCCTCGGGTCGGGTATTGTACGGACAACCACAGGGACGGGTAATGTAATTTACGGACAACCATAGGGACGGGCAATGTAATTTACGGACAACCACAGGGACGAGCAATGTAATTTACTCGGCCAAGTGCAAGTCACGTGGGGTGAGATAACAAGCATATTCAACGCCCGTTTGACGTAGGGACCGGGAGTGAAACAAATTTCCGGGTCAAGGGACTGGTTTCGAGGAATACCCGATCCGGAGACTGGCTTTGTAATAACGTACAAACTACAAGGACGGGCGGTGTAATTTACTCAAAAACTTAATAAACTTAACGTCACCAAAATGATGTGAAGCTTAAAAAAACCTTCACATGAGCAAAATGATGTGAAGCTATAAAAAAAGATTTACATAAGCAAAATGATGTAAAGCTAAAAAAAAAAAAAAAAAAAAAAAAAAAAAAAAAAAAAACTTCACATGAGCAAAATTATGTGAAGTTAAAAAAAAACTTCACATAAGCAAAATGATGTGAAACTAAGAAAAAAAAACTTCACATGGGCAAAGGTGATGTGGACCTTCCAAAATCAAACTTCATGGTATTTACAAAAGTGTCACTTCTAAAATCAGTTTTTTTTGATAAAAAATGGATGGCTAAGATGTGTTCTCACCGTTCTTACGGAATTCCCTTGTTCTTACCAGAACCCAACCCTATATATATATATATAGTAGGGGTACCGTCGCAATGCAGCGATACCTATATAAGTTTTAGCATATTTTGCATAATAAGATGAGATGTTAAATACAAGTTAAAAATTTCCGAATTCACCTCACCACTATATGCACGACACAATTCTAATTCATGATTAAAAATAATTACTCCCTCCGTCCTAAATATATTAATAGTTCAGTATTTCATTTTCTGTTATCTCAAATTAATTGATCACTTTCATAAATAAATAATAAAAATGAGATAAAAAATCTTTTATGCCCTAATTTATATATGTAAGACAAAAAAGCAAATAAAAAGTAAAGGGTAAAATTGTCATCTTATCAAAAAGTAAAAGAGAAGTTGATGTTTTCTTAAACTGCGTGTTTTTTATCTGAGAACAATTAAATTGAAATGGAAGAAGTATTTTTTAGCGACGATAAAAGACCGAAACATTGTAGTGATAAGATATGGATATAGTTATGCGATATATGATATACTTAAAATATTTGTGTAGCCGCATATGCTCTAACTTAACCCTTATGACAAATATGTAAACCTCATTTAAATTATTCATTGTTAATTCTAATATAACAACATATTTGTACAATTCATGAAATCAACCGTTTAAATTTCAAACATGACGATATTGATAATTTGATTATTAAAATTGTTAAAGTAAGTAACACAGTTTTATGGTGTTTAAAATAGTTCTGATAAATACTTCTTCCGTCTTAAATTGTTTGTCAACAAGTTGAAAACACACATATTAAGAAAATCAAATTAAATGCAACTTTAATCTTAATATAATCACAACTTGAACCATCAATCATTAATTAAATTGTTTTCTTTGAAGTATGTGTAGTTTTAAAGTAAGGGTAATATAAGAAATCTAATCATTAATGTATACTTATTTTTTTAAAAGTGGACAATAATTTTGAGACAAATATAAATAGTAAGGTGGAAAAACAATTTGGGACGGAGGGAGTACAAAATTTCAACTATATATGGTAAATCTTAATTGTTTTATGTAGTTATAGTAATATATGATGTAACTGATCCCCATATAAATAAACTGAAGAAGAAGGGAGATATAGTAAAATCGTATATCCATCTAGTAAGGTATTAAGGTTGAAATGCTAAATACATTATAAGGGTTTAATGATTAAAGATATATAAACATTAATAACTATAATCTCTCAAATAATCACATTTATAAAAGGGATAAGTTTTTGTAAATGTATCCGACATTACTCACAAAATCTATAGCATGTATCCAATTTATAATTTTTGTATCTATTGAACTTTTGAGTAATTTCTATTGCATGTATTGGATTGTACGTGTCATATAATATGGCAATATGCTACGTACGTCATCCATATAGTTTGACACATCATCAAGGCACATCAAATAAATACCATAAAGATTATTGAAAGCTCAATACATACAATACAATAGTATAAGTTGAATGCATACTATGAGTTTTTGTGTAAAGTTTGATATATTTACAAATACTAATCCCTTTATAAAATAAGAAAGAGTTCAAATGATCGATAAGGCTAAATATCTAATATACTTTTCAATTCGAAACACCGTAAAAAATGCACATGTACGTTAAACTTCATTTAAATTATTCATTGTTAATTCCAATATATACATGCAAAAATAAGTGAAAGGGGATAGAGGTTAGGGGTGTCAATGGGGTAGATATTGATCTAGATCCGCTTCGTCCCGCCTCATTTATGTGATTCAATGGGTCAGAAAAATAGATCCATGGACCCAATAAGGGATCCAACGGGTCGACCCATTTAGATGGATCTCTACTTGGATCGACTCATGATCCGTCCGGGTCGACCCATTTAAGTTATAAAAAATCAACAATTAAAAAATTAAAAAAAATATATATATATATATATATACAACTATTTTACAAATAATAAACTTTTTCATTATGGGACAATTGCTATTTATGAAAATTAAAGATGATGTTTATGTTAAGTTTAACGCTATATATATATATATATATAGGGTAGTGATCAAGAGGGAAATGCCTTTTTGGGGAGAAGGGAGGAAGTGTTAGTATTCATCAAGAAGCTTATTACAATTATCGATCAAAACGTCAACAAAAAATTATTTTTACCGGTAAATAAAATAGTAATCAAAATCGATGCTATAAAGAATATTTTAACGAATGAATTTCATTTTTAAGTCATAACATTAGTTGATGAATATTTATATAATAAATTGTTAATATTCACTGTGATGAATATTAACTAATATGCATCACGATGTATATTAAACTTCACATTATTTGAAAAATATTTTTATTGTTAATATTCATCACAATGCATATTAACTAATATTTACCGCGATGCATATTAACGGATTTGGATCTAATATTCATAAATCGATGTTATAACTTTCAGAAAGAATTTATCAAGGAAACTTAAAATTCATAGCATCGATTCTGATTAACATTTACAAAATTTCAGTTTGCTTTTTTCGAGATTTGTATGAGTGAAGGTAATATGCTTCTTGATTAATACTAACGCTTCCCCCTTCCCTCAAAAAATGCACTTCCCTCTGGATCATTCCACACACACACACACACACACACACATATATATAGATAGATAGATAGATAGATAGATAGATAGATAATCGACGTAGCAAAATTATTAACCGGTGCGTATCACAATTTATCAACCGATCAACATATGATTGAAAATGATTCATGTTGTAAAACTAACTAATCGAATGATCTAAATTATTAGTATATACTAATGTGTCAATGTTTTGATACTATTGGTTGAATTTTAGTAAATAAATGATATTTTTTCAAAGGTATACTTGGTTTATTTTGTATCAACATTTCTTTTTAAATGAAATAAAAATAAAAAAATTTCTTATTTTTTTTATATTAGATGAGTCGACCCAGATCTAGATCCATTAATTTAGTTGGATCTTGGATCGGATCATGATCCAATAATTAATGGGTCAGATCCAGACCCATGTAAATGGATCTTGTGACCCATTAGATCTTGTCAAGATCTGACCTAACCCACTCTATTGACAGACCTAGTAGAGGGGGCATAAATGTAGATGGAGTCATGGAGGAGGTGGGTTGATGGGCATTAAACAAAACCGGTGGTGAGAGTTCATGACGAAGGAATTGTAAGATGTTTGTAGAAAGCGAGGTGTTTCATGAATGCTCTCTCTTCTCTTATTTCATTTATGTCTGTTCAACCATCTTTAATTTTTATTTAATGATCATGGCAGGTAGCCTTTGCCTTTCTTCAATTCAATTCAATCCAGTTTTTAATTTTCTTCATAAAAATATACACTTTTCTCTATATATATCATCGTATAAATTAAATGATTTCAATGCACTTCCATTGTTGAGTCTGACGCTGAGTTTTCTTTCATCGTACTTGGAAACATTTATCTTTATCTTACCTCACTGTTGGCCCGATCATTTATCAACAGTTGGATTTTCAATGAAAACATTGTAGAACATATTACATATATATCTAATACCGTATAGATCGAGTTATCTAGTAACAAGATCGACGCACATAAGTCACTACAAGTTTAATATTACCAAATTTAGTAAAAAAAACTTTAGGTAAGTTCTACATCGACATTACGAGGGATGATATGTTCATAATTAAGTAAATATACACGTAAGTTTTTTAGAAAAGCAAATTTAATTTATTTATAAACAACCGGCCATGTGTTCTGAAGCATACATGACGATATGTGAGAAATTTATCAATTAGTCGATCACCGATTCAAATTTTGGTGGAGACAATACAATGTGTGAATTGTAGGATTGACATCCAAAAAAACTTATAATCTCAATACATAGGCAGGAAGTTACATCGTCTCTTTCTCTAAGGAGTTACGGGAAACTTTTAATAGTTAAATTAAGTAGTAAATCATAGCTAGCTAGAATTTGTAGAATAAATATCGTTTGAATCTCTTTCTAAACTTTTTGTATCTTTAATCAGTGCTCAATTTGTACTGAGTTTTCGTCACAAATTACCGACAATAGTTCATTTAGATATATATAGACGTATGTATAACGTTGTACTCAACAAAATTGCACTAAGATGGATACAATTAAAAACATGTACCGTTTCTCAGTAAAATCATAAATCAAAAGAATAATGAGATCCAAGTATATACGTTGATTATTTGCCAAACTTTAACATGAAATCATCTCGATATAAGTTTCCTTTATACGTATCATCATTCCCTATTTCAACATCCCGTTGAGTAGGTTTATAATATAATTTCTTACTTTTCAGAAGAAAATAAAATCAAATATATACAAGTCCTTTTTGCAATATAAAAATATGTTAGTAATTTGTTACTAGGCTTTCTATATTTACCCTCATCTATGAAAAGTTCCATAAAAGAACCCACCTACAATCATATTACAAAACTAGCCCCTACACTTGTAGGAACTTTCAATTTCATCAATTAAATGAGAATTAGTACCAGCTAGGCGAGAACCAGATGAAGGTATAATAATGTCAACCAGCTACGTAGTACGTACGTAAATAAACTTTATAATGAATGTACGTACTACTGCACATATTTATTAAGCCCTATTTATCAAATATATATGGAAGAAAAAAGACTCACATCACAACCATATAATGTCGCTAATCGCAAGCAAACTACAAGATTTTAATATATGTTTATTAAAATTTGAGGTGATCGATCAACCTTCGGTATAGCCTTTAGTACGTACGTAGTCTATATAGTTGTTTTCGGAGTTGAAGCCATGCAGAAGCATCCTAGTTTCAATCATCACCAGCAACGAACAACAGGAAACATAATATAAAGATAATAATAATTGTATCTTTTCATAAACTAGATCACTTTATATATATATATATATATATATATATATATATATATATATATTGGAATGATATGATCAAGAGAGAAGTGCATTTTTTGAGGGAACAGGTGAAACGTTAGTATTCATTAAGAAATCTATTACCTACACCCATACAAATATCGAAAAAAGCAAACTGAAATTTAGTAAATGTTAATCAGAATCGATGCTATGAATGTTAAGCTTCCTTGATAAATTCTTTTTGCAAGTTATAACATCGATTTATGAATATTAGACCTAAATCCGTTAATATTCATCGCAGTGAATAAGGGTTTTTTGCCGAAAAATGCATCAGTAGTTTCGTTTTTTGCATTTTCGGGTATTAACTAATTTTTTTTCCTGAAAAATGAACCACTAATTCAAAATTGATCATTTTAGGGTATTATTACCGAATACCAAAAAAAAAAAGGGCAACTCACCGGTTTTGCCTACGTGGCAATCCATGTGGATATATTTTTTTCCCTGCAAATGAATCAATAGTTCCATTTTTTACATTTTTGAGTATCAACTAATTTTTTTTCTTTAAAAATGAACCACTAATTTAAAATCGATCATTTTCGGGTATATCCCATCCTCTTCATCTTCTGAATCACTATATGTATTTTAAATAATAAAAAGACATCATTTCATATATGTGTGGTCGGCTAGATATCAGCATGACATGACAAAACAGAGGTTATCTTCCCACTGTTTCTATTGTTGAAATACAACAAAAGGATTCTTCCTACTCTAACCATCACAAGATAATCTAGTTATTAGCGTCATGTTATCCTTACAAGGGGTTTCAGGTTCGAAACTCACTAATGATGATAATATGTTGATAATGTTATATTGTATGACCATTATGAGGTAATGAACACTTCCTTGGTATCTCGGGTTAATAAGCATATCTACGTCTATCTTTTTTATAAGATTCTTTTGATTTTGCCTATATTTTCCTTTGTAAAGTTTATACATGGATAGCCATGTAGGATAATCGGTTGTTTGGGTATCCCGTACTAATACCCGAAAATGATTAATTTTAAATTAGTAGTTCGTTTTTAAAGAAAAAAAGTAGTTGATACCCGAAAATGCAAAAAACAGAACTATTGATTCATTTTTCGGCAAAAAACCCGATCTGAAATGTTGACCGACTACCGTTTTAAACGGTTACTTATACCCGAAAATGATCAATTTTGGTGGTTCATTTTTCGGGAAAAAAAATTAATTGATACCTAAAAATGCAAAAAACTGAACTTTTGATGCAATTTTGGGCAAAACCCTATTAGTTAATATGCATTATGATGAATATTAACAACAAAAATATTTTTCAAATAGTGTGAAGTTTTTAATATGCATCGTGATGCATATTAGTTAATATTCATCACAGTGAATTGTAACAATTTATTACATAAATATTCATCAACTAATGTTATGACTTAAAAATGAAATTCATTCGTTAAAATATTCTTTATAGCATCGATTTTGATTACTATTTACCGGTAAATATAAATTTTTGTTGACGTTTTGATTGAAAATTATAATATGCTTCTTGATAAGTGCTAACATTTTCCACTTCCCCCCAAAAAGACACTTCCTTCTTGATAACTATCATATATATATATATATATATATATATATATATATGTGCAGACACATTCTTTTACATGCATTTGAGCACGTACATGGCTTTTACCTAGTGTTGAAGTTACCTCCTTATAATTATGTATAATTTATAGTACGTTTTAACTTCACATTTAATTTTGGTGAGCCATCCAAAAAAAGATATAATATTAGTCGTAACATTTTAGGTCACTGCAATAAATACAATGATCATATAGTATTATTTTTGTCTACATGATTAATGCAAAACTGTTGAAAAATAGCTAGTCCTGTATATCATACAAGTAACGTAACGTGTATAATTGTTTATGAGTATATATGTCACACTCTAAAGAGTATAACTGGCAAATATTACGGAGTAATTAATATGTACGTATATATTTTACTACAAAACAATATAATTTTATATTTTTATACCTGTGAATTAAAGAAACTAGCTAGCAACATGCTAAGAAATACAACAACACAAAGAAACGCAAAGAAACTCTCCTACGAAGCAATAATAAAATACACCCAAACACTTTTTCAATGTATATATATAAACTTAAAACGACAAACACCAAAAACACATACCCATTAATATTATTAAATACGTATATATTAATTATATAGAAAGGAATGCAACTCTGTATGTGTTGGACTTTTGATCGGTTATGTTGTTCGTTAATGACTTTAATGCATCATCAAATGTACATAAAAAAAAGGTGATGTACGTACGTGCAACACCAAAATTCACCCTACTTAATAATCTATCAATGCATATTTCTAGCACAACACTTTATATACTTATTTGTGGTGTAAAAACATTTTTTTAACTAGATATGATGATCAATTCCCAGGTGATCAATGATCTGAAATCCAATGTGTGATTTGGTGCTTACTATTTGATTTTTAAATGTGGAAACTAAGTCTAGGTATCACAATTACATTGAATTGCCTCTTATTGGGCATGATATATGGTGCATAATGCATAATGCTAGCTAGATATCTTGTGTGCGGGTGCGCAAAAGTAGATCATGTTGTGAATTTCGCATTAGAATCGATCATCAATAAAGTGGTGATTAACTAAGATGAGCAAAACTCTTATGTGTCTTATATTAGAGTGAGTATAAGCAAGAGGCTCCATGTAAGCAAGAGGGGCGGATCGAGCTAATGGGGTTTGTGTGGTGTGGTGTGGGTGGGTGGTGATGATACAAACAATAATTTGTTCAATTTTTGAGGGGTAAGTTTTATAAAATTTCATAAATACCTTTAAAAATATATATTTTACATGATTTGAAAGTTCTTATACCCAGCCTATTCGGCATCTGCCCCTGAATTGACCATTATGCATGCAATAATATGGACTTCAATTGGAGAATCTAACATAATATAATGTGGTCACCGGAACAAGATGGTGTCGATTAAAGAAACACATATGATAAGGTTAGTACGTCGATATCAAATCACCATATTATAATATATGCAATAATGCGTGCATTGTAGGGTTTGAGGTGCCAAACTTGTGGTAAAACATGGATAGTCATTATTGTGATTTAGCAATTCGGGGAGGAATTGAATGGCTAGTCATATTGTGATGAACACACGAGCTTGATAGTATTGATCTTGTATGCCCTTTAATCATGCGTGTAATAGGATGTACGTTTCAAGTGTGGTGTCTAATCATAAACGAGCAAGACACATCAATCGATTAAGTATATATAGCATGTAATTAAGTCTCAAGACATGATTTCTAGATTGCGGAAAACATGTGTGTCCCTTAAACTACTAATTTATATAAGATTATGTCGCTCGTTCTAAACTACATGCATATATATATATATATATATACCTTTAATTGTAACATCAATTCACCTACTTTCACATGAAAGATGTTTAAGGATACACATGTATCATCAAATTTACAGTCTCTGGTCCTTAACTTTTTAAATATATTGAACATTCATTAATAACTTGAAGACAATTCTTAGTAGTTCGTTACATAATTGAATACAAAATGAAATGAATGAGAATTGAAAGAGGACGTACATGAGATTAAATATGGTTGTTTTAAAATGGAGAGAGATGACATAAATTCATATGAAGGAGTAGCTGAATAAACTTATGGTGGGATTTAAAGTGTGTAGAGGGGGTTGTGGGAAGCTTTAAAAGTTTTAGTAGTTCAAAGGGGGAAGATGACTAAATGTTTTAAATACAAAAATATTTAATAGCCGAGGGGGTGTTGGGTGCTCTTAATTAAATTGAAGTTTTTTTATTTAATTTTAGTTCTTTGAGTGACCCAATTATATTGTGGAAGTTGGTTTTTAATGAATCCCCATTCAATTCTCTCTAGCTATATGCATTGCATTCATGGCTTCCTTCAACTGTATCCATACAGTCCCTCATTTAATGATAAATTTACACTAGTCTCCCTTCTTTTTTTCTATTGTCACTTTTCAGTCCTTTTTCTCCATCATATTACACATACTAGTCCCTAGCTACTATTGTACTTAAAGCTAGTTTAATTAAGCTTAGTGATTGCTATAGATATATCCACACTTGGTGAGTTGGTTCTTAATTCTTGTGGGGCTAACTTACTTATTAAACAGATCATCGATTCTTGACATATATAGGCGTGTATATATCTGATAACAACAGATGGCCGGAGTAAGCAAGCTTTTTTATCAAAATTAATGGTAATCTCCATCTTTATAATTAATACGATGATGACGTTTAACGAGTCTTTGATACGTATAATCAGTGGATTGATATCTATTATTAAAGACAAGTGTATAAATTAAATTGAATTCATGTTATACACATATATAGACACCTTTACATTCAATTAGATATAGGTCAATAGGTGTGGTGTTATGCTAACTTTATCATATAAAAAGTGACTTACCAACATGAGAGGTGCAATCAAAATTCAGGCGTGTGATCAACAACAATAGCAATATTGAGATGATGGATCATATAATCATACAAATCGTTCATACAAATAAATCATGTGTATGAAATTTATATGACTTTTACGTATGAAAGAGAGTTATTATTAAACATGTTAGAGCTACACAATTAAAATTGTACAGTAGTAGTAATTGCAAAAACTTAAAACTTCACTTGAAGTGCACGTCATGAGGAGTTTTGGTGGGGCCTCACTAGTTTCACATTTATTATTTTGCCCCTTTTAGATTCTCCCTTGCAGTTATGTGCTTATTTTATTTATGTTACCACATTTACCTCCCCATTTTTTCTCTTTTCCCTCTATATAACTCTCTTCACCATTACACAATCTTGATCACACACACAACACCTTTAAGTTTATACACACTCATTAAAAGTGATAAAAAGGAAAGAACTCAAGAAGTTTTTTGCTACATATATATGGTTTCTTTTCATGCATCTCTGTTGCCTACATCAGCCATGATTCAAGATTGTGAGGATTCTTCAAAGAAGAGGAAACGTGATGAATCATTACAATCAAAAGATTTCATCGATGATCTCCCTTCGTCCAAAAGTAAATACTCCAATAGCTCGGTACTTGATACCGAGCTTCATCTCGAGACTCCCATGCCTTTGGAGTGGCAACGATGCCTAGATATCAAGGTACATAATAACATCGTATTGGTTATTTTTCTTATAAAGACTATCAATCATGTAATGCTTAATAAATTTTAGAAAACCAGTTTTGTTAAGTTTTGGAGTGGATTTCAAATGGACATGAGTCACATAACAAAACTTTATCATTTGAGGCACAAATAATTTCATGGTTTGGATAATTTGATGGGAATAATTTGTTTGTATATTTCTTTTGGCCATTTTGGCCTCTTTTATAGCAGGTTTGCCTTTTAAAAAAAATATATTTTTTATAAAGTGGAAAAGCTTTTTTAAAAAAAATGTTGAATTAATTATTTATGAAGATCTGCTTAGATGAACTAAAAACAAAAGTTATATCTTTCTGGTTTCACCAGAAAAACCATTTTTTTGGTCTTGAGTGAACCAGTGACATGTCATCTAACTTTATGATTTTGAGTGAATTATTATAGATCATCTATATTTTTCATTTAATATATGTTAATCAATTATTAAATTCTTATACCAACTAATTAATAAATGCAGTCTGGCCAAATATACTATTACAACACAAGAACACATAAAAAGACATCAATGGTACCAAGAAGTAGCCCAGAGCCACCAAAGAGCATGAGTCTTGATCTTGAACTCAACTTACCATGTGGATCGTCGTCATCATCATCTTATACAACAACAACAACAAAGAAAGTACACCATGTTGCTGACAACTTCACAAAGTACAAGACTTTAAGCACAAGGTCCAACAAGACTAGTGGTTCATGGTTAGCCTTAGAAGGAGGAGGAGATAGTAATAATAATGATCAACAAGAAGAAATGATGACAGCAGTTTGTAAAAAGTGTCATATGTTGGTAATGATGTTCAAGACTTCACCTTCATGCCCTAATTGTAAATTCATGCATCCACCCAATCAAACTCCACCAACTCTCTTTAAGAGTAGAGAATTAAGTCTCTTGTGTTAACCAATCATTTAATCAAGGTTTAATGATTATTAATCAAGTGCTCTAAGCTAGTTTTTTTTTCTTTTTTATTTATCAATTAGTTAAGAATGTGTAAAGAATTTATTAATTATATATATATAAGAAGGTAGGTTTATGTTACTTCATCTCATCTTCTCGTATATTAATGGAATAATTAAGAAGCTATAAAAAAAATGTGGCCTACGAAATTGGAAAGGTTGACCTGTGTTGAATTTTCACTCATGAAAAAAAACAAAAAAAAACACACGTATGTTAACTGATAACTGCTTACAATATTGTAGTAGTAATGATTATGACAGACGTAAGCATTATGGTCTCATCACCGATGAAGAGAAATTTTAGTTTGTAAGATTTTGTTTTTTTTCTTATGAGAGGTTTAATCTAGAGAGATCCCAATGGTAACCGGTTTGGCCAATCGGTTACCAACCGATTAGAGGGGAGGGTGGCAAACCACTTCACTTCACAACCAGTTATAATCGGATGTCCAGTTATAATCACTCTCCAATCACTTGTATTTTGTGGGCTCCACATGTTTTCTTGTGAGTGTGTTTTATATATTAAATAATTAAAATGAAAATAAAGTGTTTTGAAAGTGGTTAAACTATTGTTAGAGATGAATCAGTTTTGAATTAGTTGGTGGAAAGTTGATGTGACGCTGATATGGCAGAAGTGATTAAGAAGTGGTTCAATCACGGTTGGGAAGGCTCTTACATACACATATACGTTTGTGTGTGTTACATTGCACAATTAATGCATTCGATACCAATTTCAGTTCAGATCGATTGTAGTTTAGGCTATGAAGAGTAGTTGCCATTGTACTAGGTGTTCAAGTGAACAATAAAGTTGAACTAAGAGAATAATTTTGACTAAAATTTATCTTGAGTATGATTTTGAGATGATCGGTTCAATATTCAACTCAGAATTTGAATTGACCTAAAAATAGTATTGAACCAATCAATAAATGGAAAGGGGGAAGAAGAAAAAAAGAACGATATGTTTGAACGTACGTGAAGTTCAATTCCGCAGGTCGAATTTGAAAGCTGGCCAGAGTTGAACACCAATTTTGTAGGGTAAACGTCATATCTTGACATTTGAACGTTGTTTTTTGCTGGCCGAATCCCCATATTTATCATTTAAGTAGATTGCATTTCATAGGGTTTATACATTATAATTAACTTTTTAACTTATATATATATTTTTTAAAAGCGTTGATAACCGATAACACATACTTAACTTGCATATATTGACTTGTTTTATATTTATCAAAATAATTAAACAGCCCCAAATAATTAAACGTGTCATGTGACAAATTCAAGTATATACGATTTCTCATTTTTCCCCCTTAAAATAATATATTGTAACATCTTCGATCAACTGGATACAAAGTTTGTAAATGTCAAAAAGGCCGGGATACACACAATTTTACTTGCCAAAAAGGAATTTACTATTTAAACTTTAACGTTACATTTTCCATTATTATAAATATTAATTTCTTATAAATTAACTCAACTACCCTTACGAATAATTGATATCCCTAGTATATATTATCTATCCTTTTTTTTATTGGGGTATAATTCAAATATCCTAAATTAGAAGATTTTGGAAATCAAGTTAATTTTGAGGAAGAAGATATCTCGATGGACAAGATTGTGTTGGCAATATATATAGAAGTTGAGTTAGGGTTAAAGGTGAGGAGGTTGAGAGAAGAAGAGAGAGCCTATGAGATTCGTCTTCCTCCGTCCCGTATGGTAGTCTTGATGATTCAATAATGATGGTAAGACTTCCGTAATTGTAATCAACCATGAGAGAGTTGTGAATGTGATGAGATACGTATACGTGATGATATTCAAGAGTGTTGAGATGAGCGTACATACTTGTAATATTGTTTGTATATAGTAGAGTTTTAAGTGGCCGTTGGTCCTGTGGTTTTTTACTATCTCTTGAGAGGTTTTCCATGCAAATATTGTGTGTTATTATTATTTTTTTATTTTGTATGCGTATGATTATTAGCTTATACATTGTTATATGATTTATTGTTGTGGTAATCGACCTCAACAAGTTGTATGAGACTAGGGTCGATCTCAACAGTTTTAAACCCATGCGATGTACGGCTAATAAAATATAATACACAATACATTGATCATAAAATAAAACGGCTTATGAAATGTTTTAATGATCATAGATATTCAATTTTATGTTATATACAATTTATATAATTGGTGATATACAACAAGAAAAAGTGGTGTACAAATCACTTCAGTACTTCACTTTATATAATCAATTTTAATAACATTTACTGTAAAAAATAAATACTACGTATATAATATTAAGCAAGTATTAGGGAATGGATGACAGATACCCTTTTTTTTATGGGAATGTTAAAAAATATATGTATGTTGAAAAGTGACATTTTCTAGCTAATAACAATTGTTTGATTATAGTAACATATTAGTTACTAAGGTTGAAATAATTTATTGAACAATTAGTATGTTCATAATTTTAGCAAACATAAACTTTAATAATTAATATAACTATTTAGACATATTATTGATCATTTAATGTGCATCTACATGCACAAAATAAAAATCAATTTGTAACGATCAAATATATACAAATATATAAATGAGACATTATATAGATTTGAGAAATCATATAGAAATTATAATAGTTTACCTCTAATCAATCGCATACAAAATTATAACGAAGTTGTGTGATAAAATATTAAAACCTTTTTTGAAAGAAAAAAATAGACGATGAACTTAATTCGCGTATCCATGAAGTTTGTACTCGGATTACAAAATAAACAAAAGTGAATTCTTTGAGTTTGTAAGATATGATATATTTTTTTGTCAAATCGACAAAATTATGATGTAAGCTAGCTATCCTAATTCATTAGAAGTCTCTCTCTCTCTATATATATATATATATATATATATATATATATATATAAGAGTTAGAGAAAAAAAAGTGAAGAAATAAGTATATTTATGTGAAGCTGTGAAAATTCCACTTTATAATATTTACAAAAATGTCACCTTGAAAATGGAGTATTTTGATCAAATAGGGATGGATGGTTAGGATGTGTTTTCAGCATTCTTACGTTATCATTGTGTTCACACAGGATCCCAAGTATATATATTTTATTTTTCGAGAGTTAGAGAAAGAAAAGTAAAGATTAAGATGAATAATAATAAATAAGTGTACAACTCAAAATTAAAGGGAAAACAACAGACAAAGGAATTCATGATTTTCGGTTATAACAAAACATCATACTACAAATGTTATTGCATCACACATTAGTTTGGATTAAACTAATTATAATTTAATTATCTATTGCATTATTTACCATCTAACAATGATGACACATAAAATTAAATTAATTATAGTTTGATTTTTTTATAAAATATTACTTTATTTACCATGTGAATGTAGGGAAATCCACCTTATTAATTTTGTTTTATATAATTATAGCACATAATATGCAAGTAATGTGGAATAAGTGTATAGGGTGAGGTTCAAATGAGACTAAAACTTTATGTGAGACTAAGGGAACCAATGATATCATGCCACATGTACAAAGAGAATGTTCCATACTATAAAACTCATTTACCCCAAACATCAATTATCTCACAAACGACAAATCGAAAAATCATGAAACTTGCACCATAATTTTCAGCGTTTTATCCTCTTCGATTTGCCGTCCCTCAAGGCATACTTCCGACGAATTTTTTTTTTTCATTTTTTTGGTGGGTTTCATATGTTACTAACACATGTGTTAGAGTGTTGCGTTTGGGGTTTAGGGTTTGGGGTTTAGGGGTTAGGGGTTAGGGTTTAGGGTTTAGGTTTTGGGGTTTCTCCCCGAAACCCCAAAACCTAAACCCTAAACCCTACACCCCAAACCCTAAATCCTAAACGTTTTATAAAACTCTAAACCCTAAATCATACTAAACCCTAAACCCTAATAAACCCTACTAAAACATAAGATCTAAACCCTAAACCATGAACCCAGCTAAATCCTAACCCTAAACCCTAACCATGACCATAAATAAAATGTACAATCAATCACTAACACATGTGTTACTAATTTATAAAACCCATCAAAAAACCAATTTTTTTTTTTATCGAAAGTATGCCTTGAGGGACGGCAAATCGAAGAGGATAAAACGCTGAAAAATATGGTGCAAGTTTCATGATTTTTCGATTTGTCGTTTGTGAGATAATTGATGTTTTGGGTAAATGGGTTTTGTAGTATGGAACATTCTCTTTGTACATGTGGCATGATATTATTGGTTCCCTTAGTCTCATTCAAAAATCATGGACTCATTTAAACCTTACTCTAAGTGTATACTTGACAAATCATTTAGAAGAGATGATAGAAGCCGAAGTTCATTTTGGCCATGGTACTAGGAAATGGAGGTCAACTTAAGATAGATATTCGATTAGCTAGATGGGTGAAGAAGATATATAATTTTATTTATTTATTTTTTTTTTTAACCCATTGGTTTCTTGTAATCTATGTGACATAGTTATACCACCACACCAACCTTATACGTGCGGTGCGAATGCTGAACATATCAAACTTAATGAACCCAGCTGATCGATTAATTGATGATGGTCACTAGTCAACATATGTTTCAGTGAACAGAATGAAAGTGCCAATCCCAATGCATATAGTACAACTTCATTTGCATCATGTTTCCGCTTCACTAAATGCTCAATTTACAATGGTGTACTCGATCGATCAACTCAATTATATTATCTTTGGAGTGCAATTTAATATTCGTGATCGTTGTAAATCGTGACAAAAAGATTTCATATATATCACTTTGTTGTTATGATACATGATTAGTATTGTAATGTAATAGCAATTTTACTTCTTATATGATTTACTACGTACCATTTTTCTTAGATCCATCATTGTGTTTGATTAGATTATATACGTACATACATAACGTAGGTAAATTATGCTGTTTTAATGATGAACAAGTATGCTGTCACACTCCCAATTTCATGCTTTGCGGAAGCGATTGTTTTTGGACGTGACTAATCAAATATCAAGCACAAAGATTAAGCAAACTACTCTAAATGAGACGTTTTTGAAAATACATTACATTACAAAAGTAGTACAAGGTTTTAAGTCGTAAGTATAAATCATTAGTGAGTTCGCAAAATGAATCTGAAGATTTTAAATACATAATCGCAGTACAAAAGATAATGCGAGTAAAATCTTCATAAGGGTGTATGCATGCGACTCGTACTAGCTTAGCATATAAGTAGATCCTGCTGGGCCATCCTACTGTGGCTGAGTACCTGAGAATGCATCACTAAAACACGTCAACCAAAAAGGTTGGTGAATCTCACAGGTTTGTAGTATATAGTAATAGAAAATCTAGCACAGTTCAATAAGTAGAAACAATTACACCAATTGTAATTATGTAAGCAGTAACAATTACACAACGGTAATTCAGTAAGTAATATCAATTGCACAACGGTAATTCAGTAAGTGAGTATCAATTACACAACGGTAATTTAGTAAGTGAGTATCAATTACACAACGGTAATTTAGTAAGTAAGTATCAATTACGCCAAGGTAATTAGGTAAGTAAGGTCATCCATGAGCCATCATAGTCGAAGCTTAACAAGTCTGTAATTTGCCCCCGTGAGTGCTAATCCAAAAACACTCATACGAAACGAGTAGAAAACACCTGTTTATACGAGTACGGTTCATGGTGGCGCTACCACCCCAGGCGGGGATTGTCAGTCCCATATGGATCCATATACTAAAACTCGCGCTTATCCCATAACTAACAACTATGATTCAGAGGACTTCATTGGATTAAGACGTAACTCATGCAATTTAGTAAATCTGTAGGTCGGTATAGTTTGTAACATGGTAACTTGTAAGTCAGCCATGCAGTAAGTATATAAGTTGGTTAAACAGTAAGTATAGAAGTCGATAAGACAGTAAGTTTGTAGAGTAGCAAGTCAGTAAAGTCTGTAAAGTAGTATTCCAGTAAAACAGTAAGTTTATCAGTCGGTCAAGTAGTAAGTATAAGTCGATAACCTTGTAAAGTAGTAGTGTAGTAAATCCGTCAAGTAGTAAATCGGTAAAGTAGTACGTTTGTAAAGTAGAAAGTAGGTAAAGTAATAAGTTCGCAATGTATTAAGTCTGTAAAGTAGTATAGTAGTAGTCAGTAATTTAGTAAAGTAGTATGTCTGTCAAGTAGTAAATTTACAAGTCGGTAAAACCATACATACATATATGTATACAAGTAAAACAAACAATGCATCTCCCCAAAGTAAAGACAGTAAAAAGGGGCCGTGAAACTCACCTGAAGAGCAAGTAATCCTAAAGTACGTGAGTTGTTCCAATGGTAATCTCCTAATGCCCTAAACATGTGAGATTATAACGAGTAAGTGGATGTTTAACTAAACCATCCGTATAAGTGTTTGTGTTTGAGTTTGTGAAAAGGTATACTGCTCGTTGGTGACGGTTTGTAATAATAATTTAAACTATTATTATTATACATGATTTGTTGTACTTATAAAAGTATATGTGTTTCGTGTGTAAGTCGTATCGTATAAGTTTAGTTGTTACTCAAGTTCGTCACATCCGTTACATTTTATTTCATGAGTTACAAAATTTGGTACGGGTCCGAAAACTGAAATATGCCATTTTCGACCCCATACGACCCCGAAAGGCCTAAAGCCGTCTAGGCTATGATACATAGCCTTGATCAGTGGGCTGTCTTCGAGTGACCATGTGACTTTTAGCCCAAACCGTTATGATAAATTTTTCATCGAGAAGCTACCGGCATTTTTACAAAAACTGTTCTGTTTGAGTATTCCAGCCGTTCGGCTATGGAGGACCTAGCCGTTCGGCTATGGAAGTCCAGCCGTTCGGCTATGGAGGACCTAGCCATTCGGCTAAGGTAGCCTAGCCGTTCGGCTGATGAAATCCAGCCGTTCGGCTGATGATTTCCAGCCATTCGGCTCAGGGACCCATTTGCAGGTCTGTTCGTGCAGTTCATCCCCAACCCAGTTTTTAACTTCATTTTTAACCAAATTCTCACATATAAAATACTAGTATATAATAATATATGTTTGTAAAACACGAATTTAAAGAAAAGTTAAAGTTTTCCTTACAAATTAAAAATGGAGCCGTGTGAGGTTGATGATGATGAACCGGATGATGGTGATGATGGAAGATGATGATTATGATGATGATATTGCTGCTGAATCTTGTTGTTAATGATCAAGATGATGATGATAATTTGAATCCGAGAGGGAGAGAGCGAGAGACCGAGAGAGAAAGAGACTGAGTTGTGTGCGTGTGTATGTATCAAATAATTGAGGTCGGTTGTATATAACTGGCCTCCAATCATTGGAGTTAGTTGGTATTTTATACCCGTGTTTGTTTACCCGATCGTAAAGTAGTAAAATGTTTTTAAATGATAAATTTTTAAAAATATAATCGTATAAGTTTTCAATCTAAGTATTTTATAAAAGTACTTTTAGTGAGATATAAAATTATATCTTTGTTTCAATTTGGTTTGACGGATAGTTTTCAGTATACAAAAGGTGTAAGAATTATTAACCGAGTAAATACTTATTATTCTTAACAATAATACATTATTTAAAAATGTTTTTCACCAACGTCCGTATTTTAAGTTTGCGCGTTCTTTCATATTTGTTTGTACGCGATTATTTAAATAATCTTTTAACGTTATTATATATATTTTTATATATATAATACTTGTACACTTCAGTAGTTTGAGTGTATAATACTTGAAATAAAAGTTTAAATTTTGACCAAATTTTGAGTCATTTTTGACCGGGTGTCACATATGCGCACATACGTGGTTGTATTAAATGTCATAATTAACCTTCTCATTAAGAAAGAGTACTAGTCGAGTACAAATATAACTACAGTATTTTGTTCTTTGCTTTTAAAAATGATCATTAATTCACTAAAAGAATAGTGCTCGTAATGATAATTTTTTGTGGTGTCCTTTTTCTTTCACAAAGGGGCATTTTCATGAGTTTAATTGCCTTCTCATCATCATGTTAATTGAGTTCTATTGCCTTCTCATCATCATGTTAATATTGTTGTATATAATGACGGGTAATTATATTAAAGGTTGCTATCTGTTCCCTTATGAGTACGTTATAACCATCAAATGCGAAAAGGGGCCTCTTTAGCTTATTTGTTGTGTAAAGTTCGAATTATTTGTTACACACTCTTTGGCTTAATAAACTTTACAAATAAGTACAAGAATCTGGGTATTGACATAACAAATGTATTCAACAATATTTTGAAAACCAGTTGAACCGGTCAGACCGAATCCGAACATAAAACCGATTTAATTCATATTATACAAAATGAACAGTTCAACCGGACACAAAACCGGTTCGACCAGATTGATCGGGCCCGAACACATAACCGGTTTGCTAAAAAACCGGTTTTACAACATTGGTTATCAGCTCCTCACCTCTTGGGTGAGACTTTGAAAGATTCTAGATATATACATCTTGTTATAGCAGACGATATTCTAAATGTGAATATTATGTCATATGCTATCAAAATTCTCATTCTAACATAAGCTATGAATATGCATTAGTCACTTGTGTCATTGATGGACATCATAGGCATAATGACTAATGAGATAGAAGTTACACGAGAGTACTTATAAATCATTATCTTTAACAACTTAACATATACTCCGTGTATGTCGTACACAACCTGATCGACAACCTTATTCTACTTATCGATCAATTGATGCTTTATTGTAGTATAGCGATTCAAACATGAGTTATGTTGCATTTACTTCAATAACATTAGGTAATGTAGTATATTTAATCACACAAGTTGAATGAGTTGCATATTAAAATTTTGTTAGAATAAAAAATATGTTAAATATAGGATATGATAAGTAGAAATTCTGAACGAGTATATTCGAATGCATATTGAATAACTTCTTCATAATCCCAAAGGTTTGCTACTTAGTTTAAAGCATGTCTTACTCCTTCTGAAGAAGCGTCATCTTTTGTTATATAGTTGCAGATTTCACTCTAAACAATCGTCTTATATTCACTATTCAAGTAATACTAGAAGGATTTGTCCTTAAACGGATAAGTGTAAGTTTATCATGTATACAATAGTAGCATTCATCAAGATTTAGATTTGAAAGTTAATTGAGAGGAATTTAACTGAATTTTTTTGTTAAAAATGATTTAAAACTTATATTAATTCAACTTAAAAATAATTATCCATGTACAATTTGAATCCGGTTTCGCCCATTAAATAACTTATCCAATTAATATCTTTTATTGTATTTATTTATTTTATTTTTTTATTAAATATAGTTTTCTCTCTCCTATCTATCTTTGTAAATACCAAAAACGCAATACGATGAAAAATCAAGGAAATATACAAAAATAACTAAAACAAGAACATAGTCCTGTATGGACTCATTCATTTCTCCATGATGTTAATTTGAAATCCCAAAACCCTAATCCCTGAAACATTCAATATGGACTCAATCCCAATTGAACCTCATACTTCAACATCAGGGTATTCAATTTCTAATGGGAATTCCAAAATAGGGGGATTATTTCTGGATAACAACAATGTTTCTCACTATTTAACCGACGTCGTAACACCGGAAAACAATACCCATTGTTGTTCTTCTCGCCGGAGACACGGTGGTGGTGTTTACCGGCGAAAAGATTGGATTTTGGGAGGTGGGTTTCTGTCAGTTAGTTTGTCAGTTAAAGGAAATAGTGATGGTATCGATGCGAAATCAACCACTGAGTTTATGGCGGCAGCGGCGGCGGTGGACGTCGGCGCCGGTGGTGGTGGGGTGGTGGAGGGGAAGAAAAAGAAGATTACTTTAAGATTAAGGGGTAAACCTGCTGCTATGAATACTACAAAACATTTGTGGGCTGGGGCTGTTGCTGCAATGGTTTCAAGGTTAGTGTTTCTTGTTTTCTCATCTTTGACTTCTAGTAAAATGTGGTCAAAAGGAAGTGAAAGTCAACGCCTAATTTGATCAGTGTTATATGAAATTTAAGTTATTTCTTGTAGAGTAATTGAAGCATCATACAGAATACTGCTAATGGAATAACATTGATGTGTAATTTCCAACGTTAAGTATATTCATCTTGAAGTCTGAAATCGATAGGTTTGGCCCTTAAAGTCACGATTTGTATGTTTAGTGTGAGTTTTGGAACTGATAAAGTGATTGTTGGTTATGTGGTAATGCAAGTAGCTGTATGTTTTATAAGTCAGTAAACAGATAAATAGCATTGGATAGAAAGGGACACAACGGGCTTGAGGTATGGCTCAAGCTACATAATTTTTTTGCGTGACTCAAAATTCAACCTATGAGTACGATACTTAAATGCATAAGCTTTGAAACAAGGGGTCATTATAAGAAAAGTTATCCACACCCATTTTATATATGATAGTAGAGTTTAAAATGGACAATTCACAAGCAAATCTTCTTTCTGTTCTTGTGCCACTTATTCTACATTGGATGATTCCTGCTTGTTCCGTTGTTCGCATGTAGTATCTTATCGAGATAATCAGCTTGTTAAGTTGTGGACTTTTTCCCAAATTTGGTTTTTGGCATGTTATTAAAGGTTTAAGTACTCTCTCGGTACAAAGCATGTGTTGCTACTTTTCAATTTTTGTATTCAAACTCCCCCTTATGATTTAATTGTGGTAAACTGTATTGTCATGATTAAGTGCACATTTTAAATTTCTTGGTGATTAGTCATACAAAAGTCACTACTCTGTTCGTTGGTGTATTTAGTATATGGGATGTGTAAAAACTAAAAAGTCCATCATGGCATTATATTCTTTTTAATATCTGACACCGACATCACGATTGAAAAATGTGCCTACTTTTTATGCATTAATGAATCGTATCTTTACCTATACTCTATCTCATGAACGTCCATCTGTATAAGTAACAATGAGAGCTTTTCCTCAGAACTATATTCCACGTTAATATCGTAGTCTTGCTTGCCCATATAGAATTTTATTTACAATAAATTAATATATCAGCTAGTTATAATATTATTCCCATATATAAGCTACTTTATAAGGAAGGATTAGGAGAGATTGCTTATTATCCTTGATTCAGTTGATATTCTATGGTTTTATTATGCATCTTTTGGAGATGGCTGCCTCACCGATTTGTATAAAGATGGCTCTTATTATCGTGGATAAGGGGCCCACGGCATAGGTTAACAGATAGAACACACTTGTCATGCATAACTTGTTTTTCCACAAAGACTTTCCTACCCAAAGCACCCAATGAAAAATAGGCTGATGTAGCGTATTGTATGATGGAATCGGATGTAGAATGTAATCATCTATTCCATTGGTATTGGAACAAAGTTGTTGCTTATGTCAGATGGAATTGAATGGACCTTTGTTGAAGGAATGTGATCCCTGCTATTTGGTTGAGTTCCATTTGATGGCCACGGGGCGTTCTTATTCCAATTCATCATGGAATGATATGAAAGATTACTATGTTATCTTGCATACGTGCCCAGTTTACTTATAAACTCTTCAATATAGAAGTTTAAATTGACATATAAACAAATATACGTATATCAGTATATGTTTATGCATGACCATTGCGCCTCTTAATTAGATAACATTATCCTTTTAGTCCATACTTATGGATATGTTATTGTAACTTTTTGCTGTTTCGTTTTTTTTATCCTTTGGCACCATAAATAAAAGAGATGGAGTTAACATTGTATCCAATCAAAAAGGAAATTGTTACTACGTTTCTCTTCCTATATTATTTATTGTCTTATTTAAATAAAAATTATTTTATCTGTTTTTGTATAAACAAGTGTTGTTATAACAGAACATTTGTTGCACCACTGGAGAGACTAAAGCTGGAATATATGGTTCGTGGTGAACAGAAGAATCTTATTGAATTAGTTAAAGCCATTGCTGCTTCTCAAGGTTTGAGAGGCTTCTGGAAGGGAAACTTTGTTAACATTCTTCGCACAGCTCCATTTAAGGCTCTTAATTTTTGTGCCTACGATTCATACAGAAAGCAACTTCTCAGGTTAACCGGAAATGAAGATACTACTAATTTTGAAAGGCTTTTTGCTGGTGCCGGAGCAGGCATGACTGCTAGTATACTTTGCTTACCACTTGACACTGTAAGTTCTTTCTAATGCATTTGACTTTTGTGGTCAGATAACAACCAACAATCTGACGAAAACTCATTTAGTACCTTGTATAAAAGTAGAAGATGCTATCTTCATTTACTAAAATTGCGGTTTTACTGAAATCCGCGAGATATAATAAGATTCCTATTATACGCTAAGTCGCTAACATAATTTGTTAATTTTATTTTAGATACGAACAAAGTTGGTGGCGCCAGGTGGCGAAGCCTTGGGTGGTGTGGGAGGAGCTTTCCGCCACATCATTCAAACGGAAGGGTTTTTATCTCTTTATAAGGGATTGGTTCCTTCGATTCTAAGCATGGCACCTTCAAGTGCAGTCTTTTATGGAGTTTATGATATATTAAAGTCTGCTTATTTGAATTCGCCCGAAGGGAAGCAAAGAATTAAGTACATGAAGCAGCAGGGTGACGATTTAAACATTTTGGAACAATTAGAATTGGGACCAATGAGAACCTTATTACATGGCGCCATTGCTGGTGCTTGTGCAGAGGTTGCTACTTACCCATTTGAAGTTGTTAGAAGGCAGCTACAGTTGCAGATTCGAGCGAATAAAATGAGTGCATTAGCAACATGTTTTAAAATTGTTGAGAATGGAGGTGTGTCAGCTCTTTATGCTGGACTTATTCCTAGTTTGTTACAGGTATGTTCACATGTTTTTTATGCTTTTCATTGGCTAATAAGCATGTAAATGGTTGCCATTCAATTTATATGTTTTTTTTTACTTGAAAAGATGAAGGACTCATAGAGTTAAAACTGGAAAAAATTGGTTAAATGGTACTCTCCTTTGTCTTGAGGAAGGCAACATTATCTATTTGAGCTGTCCCAAAAGAATAGTTCAGTTCCTTTTTAACATCCCATAAGTTGCCAAATTCGGGTTAGTTATTTGCCTTAATTGGGCCAAATTAATGATTGAAATGGGCCACATAGGTTGACAAGTTGTCCGAAATGTATTCTAATGCTTACAACCTTGTAAATTGTAGGTCATCTTATTCAAAGATCTTGATTATTGTTAGGTGATGTCGTTATAGTTTTAATATTTAATGCATCAGTAATTTAGCAACGTTCAAGAAATGGAGAAAATTAAGAGTGTTTTCTAGTCAACTCAATCCCCTTTTCAACTATTACCCAATACCCACCCTACTTGGTACTTCTAGAAGTTTTCAATCTCAATCCACATTTACATATTGTAAAAACATTGCTTGATATTATCAGTTTGCTTACATTCCACAAGTATAGAGGCACAGTTCCAACCCTAAGGAAGAGCAAAAAGAAGGTTGGGTCATGGGTGCTTGTGGGCAAGGCCACCCGGCCTCGAATAGGAGTATTCGAAGAAACTGGGGCTTTTTTTCTTTTTCTTTCTGGATATATCCATTTAAGGAGTAGAATAGTAGAATCGTTAGACTTATTTCCCTTTTGGGATGAAAAAATGATACTTGGTAAATATGTACCTGCTTCGTAGAATTAAAATTCACATTTGACTTTAGAGATTTCAAACACTATTTCTCTAATTTCACACTAGGATGTTTTGAGTTTATAGCTCAAAAATCTATATATCATACTCATTCGGTTCCAAATTGACTGTGCACATTTCTATCTCAGTTCATCCCAAATATTTTCAAAGCGAAGCAGGTTACCGAATACTGAAAACTGCCTTCTAATAGAAAAAATCTTACACATGTATAAACTGGGAAGCTTGTGTAGAGGTCAATGGTCCACTTTCTAGATTCATATTTGACGGTTACCGTCATAGGCATATTATCTAGAGAACTGTTCAAATTGCCTATAATATCCCTTACTGAAACAATATAATATACATAATGATTAAGGAGATTTTGGAGGACTGAATAGACTTTTTGTCAAGTGTATTGAATGGATATCTGAATAAACATATACACTCGGTAATTTTTAAATATATAAGTATAGTGTTCCATTATGTTTTAAGAACAAAAAAATGTTATTTATTCACAAATCGTGCTGTGATTATCATTAGAAAATGCAAGAGCATATAGCACCCTAATTTCAGATCTTTTTGGAGCTGCTCCATGAGTTGATTTTAGCTGTGACTTTTGAAGCCAAATGGTTCAATTCTCGGATTTATAGCATTAATGTTTTTTCATATAAGCAATTTTACTATAATACATACTGTAGTAACTTATTAGTTATTATGTCAGCACATTTTATGATTTTGATTTTTAATAGTTGATCAAGTATTCAAAAGCTCAAGTATTGATCAATGTTGTGCAAATTTCTGCTAAAAGTTTGACTTGTTTCAATTCTCAGGTATTACCCTCTGCTGCAATAAGCTACTTTGTCTACGAGTTCATGAAGCTTGTTCTGAAGGTGGAGTAAGTTCTTACATAGTAACTAAAAGTAAAAAAGTTGCAATCTTTTTCCACATTGATAGATACCCATGTTAGTGGATGTAATTCTTAACTCAGGATCAGATTGTTGGATCCATATTGTGCATCAAAGGAATTTTGGTAAAAGGCTTTTTTATAACCACAGTTTAAGCTCTTCCCTTGTCACCTTGTGTTTGTTCTTGACTTCAAGGTTTATCGACATTTCATTATTAGTATTATCGTCATTTAGTAGTTTTCTGCGTTATAGTCAATGCTGCATAACTTTCCCTGTTAAAGTCAATCTGCAAGATGGCGAAAACAACATTATCAGAGCAGTTAATGGTTAATTTTGGGGTCATCTATCACTATCTCAACTGTAGTAGGCTGCCATTGTAAGGTTCCAAACAAAGTCAAAATAGGTGTTTAAGGATTATTTTAAGGGCAAATGGCATTGAAATGGGAACCATATAGAATCCCAAGTTTATATAAAAATTTTTTGGAGGCATTCAAAACCGGGAAACACTTTTGCTGGTACAGGTTACTAAGGATATGGCATCCATGTTGATATCTCAGGTTGATGTGTATTTAAAATATAAATGGTTAGTTAATATAACTACATTGTTTAATACATTAATTAACATTTGGTTATTTATTGATTATCAGATATATATTTCTATATTAATAATCTGTATTCTAAAACTTATTACCCTTAAAAAAAAATATATTGCTAAAAGTGTGTTACCAACATTACAAATTTCAAATAAAAATTCAGTCTATAAACTTTATATTATACTAGGTTTTTAGCCCGTACGAATGCACGATAATTATAGGTTTATTGGTAAGTAGTCTAATAAATTACTGTTGTTAACTTTAATTATGCAATTATGATTGAAAATTGAAAGAATATATGATAACATAAACCAAACTATATAATAAATTAACAAACTATTATAATTAATTGTAGAAATTAATATATGGAGCCACATAAAACACAATGAATTGTACGAAGATAAATAATAAGTATCACATGTATTTGTAAAAAATTGTAGGTCTTTAAGCCTGTGCAATGCACGGTCATGTATACAAAACTATTATATATTATGAAATAGTCAATGTCAATATTGTAATTGAAAACTATAAATGTCATTGAAAATAGAAAAATAGTATACAACAACCAAAGCATATGCAAATCAAAAGTTCAAAGTTTTTGTGATGAACAACATAAGAAACAATGACAACACGTTAAAAATTGTTAAGGTAAAATATTACAATAACATATGTTATATAACTTTAACATAAGCAACATATGTAATAGTTTCTAAAATTTTTATCTCAACTCGACATCTCAATTCACCAATGTGTTTAACTCGTGAAATGTCTACATATAGTTGATCACGAGTGAAATTCAATTGTTGATGAAATAAATTCAATGAGACAATGGGTGTACTCCACTCTTGTGTTAATCAATGCAAAACATACCTAGTAAAAATAAACTTAAATGATTAACTTTTGGTCAACCTATAAGTTACGTTGTTTAAACATTTTTATAAAAAGTTAGAAATGTTAAAAAGAAAAAAAGAAAAGTGTGAGGATTAAACTATTACTAACACTTTTTAAAAATGATTTATAATAATATTTAAATTTAAATTAATAATAACGGAAAGCTATGTGACATCCCTAGAATTTTAGGAGTAATGTATTTTTGACATGTCATTTTATGATGATTAAAAATATGACATATAAGAAAAAAATCTTTGTTTTATATGTATGAATAGATATACAGGGGGACTTAATTTTTTTAATGGTTCCACTTGCATCAAGTCTGTCCACAAGGAATAGTAGTAAAAAATGCTGCAACACTTAAACGAACATTAATATACTGCCTAGGACCTTTATTTATTTATTTATTATTCTTTTTGGCCAAACTAATTTTTTTTTAATATTGTATTGTAGGAGATAAACTAATGCCAAATTTGGTCTATTTCCTGCCTAACATATATAAGTTTGATCTACGATATGATACGTTCATCGTATTTAACCATACTGTGATCATAATATAGATACGGAGACTTATACATTGTCCTGCTATCTATATCAAAATATGTATGTGACCATGAAATGTATGTTTAAGTTTGAATGAAAGTTTATATTAAGCGCGTAGTACGTGTTACAACAAACATTACATGACAAATCGAGATCCTTAGCTTACAGTGATTCTGCTCTGCTTGTAATAATTGTAAGATGATGTTTTAAAAAACATGTAATTGATGTCCCAAATTTATTCTTGATAAGTTAAAAAGATGATGGCATATATTTGTTTATTTTATTGGAAAAGTAAGGAGGAAGGTGAAGTCTGGAAGCAAAATAGAGGGTATATATATAAGCCTTAACAACTTAATATTGGTGTCCAACACAAGTAAGTAAGAAATTAGGTCCCTAAAATAAAGAAATATAATGGGAAGGTCTCCAGCTGCTCCAACAAGTGGGGATGAACATAACCTGATGAGAAAAGGTGCCTGGACCCCTGAAGAAGATCAACAGCTTATCGATTACATCCAAAATCATGGCCATGGAAGCTGGAGAGCCCTCCCTAAGCATGCTGGTCATTCCCATCTTCTCTCATAAAATTCCGTTCTGTTATTATCTGTACAAGCTAAGTATATTTATATGATTAGTAGTATGTATGATTTTTATTCTAATATGTCATGTATTTATTTACAGGTCTTAAAAGATGCGGAAAAAGTTGCAGGTTAAGATGGACAAATTATTTGAGACCTGATATCAAAAGAGGGAAATTTTCGCAGGAAGAAGAAGACTTGATTAATCACCTTCATTCCATTCTTGGAAATAAGTAATGATCGATCATCTAAACACTAAAGAATTTATGTATGTATATATGTACCGAATCTAATGGTCCTAGCTTCCAAACGATTGGCAAGACGCCATATGCATTCGTGTAGCAAAACCATTGAGTAATGTTTTACATGAATGTGTATCGGTTTTAATTATATATGATGTCGTCTAATGGACAAACCTAACAAATTTTTCTTGCTATCCTTCTTCTAACTAATGGGATTTCTCTTTTGGTGTTTCTATATGAAGATGGTCGACGATTGCAGCACGTTTACCAGGACGTACGGATAATGAAATCAAGAATTACTGGAACACCCACATGAAGAAAAAGCTACTCCACATGGGTATTGACCCGGTGACCCATCAACCAAGAACCGACTTATATACTTGCTTTCCTCAACTACTAGCGCTAGCTAACATCAAAGAGATACTAGAACACAATCAGCTAGCTCAAAACCTTCAATACATTAACCTTATACTCCAAACTAACACAGGGTTATCATCCTTGTTAGACCGGACAAATTCTATTCCTCAATTACAAGAACAAAAACCTAATTTTGTGAATGAATTCCCACTAGAATTAGGTCAAGAAAGTGAAGAAATCACACGTTTTCTTATGGGAAATTCCCAACCACTCCATGAAGTCTCAATCATGAATTTACAAACAATCAATGATCATGAAGTTGTGGGTCATGGAAATGGCCAATCAAGATTCACAAACATCAATTCCTCATCATCGTCATCATCAATCACCTGGGCTCCTATTCCTCAATTGATTGACACTACAACAACCACCACCACCACTACCACGACCAATAATAGCGGCTCACTTGAAAATGGAAGCACCATTAGCTATGGCGGCAGTGGTGGAGATGGAGGAGCTTCTTCGTATAACTGGCCGGAGTTTTTGTTTGAAGACTCCTTCTTGGATCAGAATTTATAGACAGAAATATATACAAAAGGAGTGCATGCATATATATGATATACCGATTTTATGGGAGTTTTCATTCGGAGTGCATTAATGGAGATATGATTGTACATTAGTATACATAAGTAGCTATCTACCAGGCTTCATGAAACTGCATTTCCTGGGTTGTATATATATATGACACAACTTTACGTACATGCATGCAGCTGGTTTTGAGTGATCATATACGAACCTGCATGGCCATGCATGAGCTCCATTAATTTTGTTTATACGTATTTTGTTTGATATAAATACATGCTCATCTTCATATATATACGAGAGATATATATGGAGTATATATATATCATTTACCGTTTCTTGTATTATCTGATTTTGCTAATTATTTCGGCATTTTATCCTTATCCTATACGATTTACGACAATCTAATATAACTCAATGACATATATTGTTGGAGTAAGAAGAGGAGATATATATAGTAACATATAAACATGTCGTAATACTATACTTCCAAAAAAATTCATAGGTATTGATCGATAAGATCGACTAATTTGTATTAAGTATTCATATTTTTTTATCCATAGGTTATATAAAATGTACATTAATTACCTTTGTATTGTAAGGGAAAACTCATAAGTGTGTGTACCGTTAATTGCACCCTTGATTTTTTGTTTTTATATATATTCATTTTGATATGATTTTGTAAAACATATATTGTACACTCACACTTTTCAAAAAAATGTCACAAAGATGATACTTTTTAATATATCACTATAATTATATTGTACTCTCTTTATTAATTAATAAGTAATTAATTGATATGTTTTACAATCGCACAGCTGTTAAAGTCGTCTTTCATCCTGGTGTTAGTTATTATTGTTCAAAAATAAAAATAAAAAATATAAGCAAATCGCTTGACTCATTCCAATAAGGTCCCTTTTTGTACCTTAAATAAATAATTTGTAGATTTTAATTAATTAGAGAAAATCATAAGGCCGGGGCAATAATCAATCAATTTGTTGATTAGCCACCATGGAACTATCATTTTCCAAATTGCTGCCACCAACTAACCACACATTTTATAACATCATATGACAATCCATGCACGTCTAGTTAAAATTAAATTACTTACAATCGATTATATTTTAATTTTAATTAGATATATACGTATGTACATGCATATATATATATATATATATATAGAATAAGATACTCGCGTAATGCAACGATGTAATTAAAGTGATAAGTTATTTTAAATTGAATACTTATTGATGGTGGTGGTAATGATGCTAGTACAGTGATAAGTTATTTTAATTAGAGTGATAAGTTACAGTGGTGATAATAATGCTAGTAAAAAACTGAATACTTATTGTATATGTTTAGCTTATTTTAAATTTGATATGAAATTATACAAATGTTTATATATAGTAAATAAAATAGATTAACAGAGAATAGTTTTATTAATGGTAATGGTAAAATGATACTCCATAAATGAGTTAAGGGTAATATAATCATTTTGCTGTGTTGAGACTAATTTAAGATAATGATAAAGATGTATTATACACATAGTTAAGATTAAGATTAAGATAGTTAAGATATATATAAATGTTTTGACACAAATAAGTCGGACAACTATCCAACCAGATCATTGACCTACTTTTTTGTTTCTCTCAAAAACTTAATTATGCATTGTCCTAGTAACAACTATCATTTACACCATGTTATCAAATTAAAGTGCCTATGGATCGGATATAGTTCCTACATTAATTTTTAAACTTTATGACCAAATACATGTACATATATGTCACATGTTTGATATGCCACATGCTCGATCTAGGTCTGTCTTCAAATACAGACCTTTTCGACGAAATATCACTAGCTCTTTAGGAAGATTTCGAAAAATAATGTCAACCCCTTGATTAATTTTTATTTGGAGTTTTATTTGTATATATCTTTTAACATCACTATATATAATTTTTATATTATATTTGATGACCTACAACTACTTTATCAAACATGTAATTAATAAATATACTTTCATGAAATATGTGCCAGGCGCTAATGAATTCGATCATATTTATTGAAATCTATATAGGTTAATTTATAATTTAAATTAAAATATAAAACGAATTGCATTAATTAGATCTTTGGTTGTAATTAGTGTAACTTGATCATGAACGAATTTGTTGATGATGCACACATCAAATATGGAAAGTGCCAAACATTGAAAACTAGCCGGGAAGGAGTTAGGAACATGAACAAGGAGCGAAAACCGCTTAAATGGGGGAATGGATCTTTGATTTTGCTTCCTTAATTAAACAAGAAAGAACTATAAGAACAAAAGGTTGAATTTGTAATATTATTAATTGCAAGGGAGTAGGAAGAAACAAATTTATAAAGAAGTAATCAAAAGGAGTGACATAAGAAACTTATAGGAGTATCTAAGCAATGAGGTAGTTAAGAACTTCCTCCCACAAGCAACCAACTACAAATATCTTAATGCATTCAAACTTGCTTTGAAATTGGTTTTTTGTGACTAAACTACTTTGACCTTTTAATTTCGTTTTTTAATACAATATTTTAATCAAAATTCTTCTTGATCTTACTTAAAAAGTTTCAATAAACCATTGAGACAAGTGTAGTTTCCCATATATATATATATATATATATATATATATATATATATATATATATATATATATATATATATATTCAAAAGTTCAAATGAGAACCACAAAAGGTACAGAACTGCAAGAACTTTTAAATTATAGGGATTTTCACATGTTTATTGATTCAATCACATGTGAACATTATTTTAAATTAAGATTAAAAGAAAAATAGTTTAATAAAACCTCAATATAACCTTTAAAATCAGATTTATATTTTTCATTCACATGTGCACATTTGATTTGTGAACATGTGAACACTTCATATATATTATAATTGAACATGCATTTTGAGGTTTTTAACTTTTGTTTGACAATAATATGAACATTAAATATCATTTATATGTAATTTGTTGCGTTTAAATGTATAAAAACTATGTAATTTAAAAGTTCTCGCAATTATGTACCTTTTTGTGGTTCTCGTTTGAACCTTATATATATATATATATATATATATATATATATATATATATATATATATATATATACGGAGGTTTAAATGAGAACCACTCTAAAGTTGAGAAATGTGAGAACCACAACGAATATGTGTTTGTTCAAGTGAGATTAACTTCAATCATATTGTGAACACTGATTTATGTAAGATTGAGAAAGAAAAAAAATCATAAATTTACATCTTAAAACACATTTTAACCGATTTATTCACATGTGAACATATATTTTTTTTTTTTGCATTTTTTGATATAATCTTAAGATTAATTTTTTTGACTTTTTTCATTTTCAATTAAATGTACATCAATGTTCACATATGATTGAAGTTAATCACAATTGGACATTGCTCAAATGATAGCGTCACCATGATCTCCTGAATTTGTGTCTATATATTCTGCGTACATGTCTATTAAGAAAAACATAATACTAGCTTTTCTTCCTTTATGTCTATTAAGAAAAACATAATACTAGCTTTTCTTCCTTTTTCATTTCTATTAGTAGCTAGTTAGAACTTTAAATTTCACACACATGGAGTTATAGTGAAGTCTCAAACTATGTTTGTACACTAAGAAGTTAAATAGTAAAGATTTAGAATGTTGCATGTATAAAAATACATAAAATTAAGATGTTGCTTCTAGCAGGATCAAATTAACTTTAATGTTGTCATAATCACTTCTCAGAAATGATTATTCAGCCCTTCAATTTTCCGAACTTTACTTTTTGTAAGTTTAGCATCACATAAATTTAGTGCTTAACAATACTCATCCTTTTTCCATAATAATATATACTTTCAATTTTTAATTGGCTAACAAAAGTTTTAACAATTGGATCTATATATTTGACAAATATTTCATAGACAAAACGATACCCACAAATCAACTAAAAATATTTCTGCATTTTCTTTTTTGAAAGGATGGATGATTGTATATTATAATATAAATTACAGTCAAATGTATATATGATGCATTAAAGTAAAGGTTATAGTTTCTTGAGTAGAAAATATTGACAAAAATGAACTAATCATTTAAGTTAATTAGTGAACAAGAGTCAATCACTTGTTTGAAAAGGTATCATATTATCTAACAACTCCTTGATTACAACCTTTACTAACACCTTTTTATAGTGACCAATATATGTATGTCTCTCTCTCTCTCTTTATATATATAGATATAGAAGTGTCTTGTAGGTTTTTGATTTAACCTCATTAATTAAACAACTTTACTAACTAATTTTTAGTATTTATGTCCTTTTCATCTAGTTTTTAGTTTGAAAACGATTTGTTATATCATACACCATATCATATGTAAAGTATATAAATAATTCATTATATTATATTTATGATTAATTAATACTCCATAACAAAGAGTGTTACCAATTATTTAGTAGCTAGGTATAGTAATAACTTTCATCAGGATCAAACTAAGAAAAGATCAAATTTCACTAGTATAAAAATTAATAACAATTACAAATATAAGTTAACGATATGATAAAAATTGAATGTCGTAAATGCAATAGCTAAATATATCTAATATTTATAACTTAAATGTGTGTTGTATATCTTTTCACAACAAAAACCTTAAATTTAAAAAATTAATGAATTATAATCATTTGAACTTAATTACGCTATCTTTTCTCTCATTCAAGAAAGACATGATGTCAAAGGAAAATAACTATAAGTATACATTTTATCGCCGGTGCATTGCTTAGACAATATGTTGTTTCGATAGTAAAGATAAATACACAAAATCTCACTTGTAGTTATAGTTTAACTTAAGGTTTTATGTTTTCTTTTTACGGAGTATACTCTTAAGCTATTAATAGAATTAATACTTTGATAATAGTACACGTTTCTTAGAATGACTTTTCTAGCATCCCCGAATACTAGTAAAACCTCATTACATGTATCTTAATTGTGTATAACTATAATTATAAATATATATATTCGCATCCTCTTTACCTCACTTATAAAGTGAAGGATGTGCACCATATTTTGATAATCAAATTACCTACTACCACTGAAAGTCTAAAACACTAAATGATAATGAAAACAAAGATATGTAACCAAAAGAGTTAATTCATTCTAACAAATTCTATTTTATAGGAACCAAATAACATGCTTATAACATTGGGCTTTATGTATTCCCTTAGGCCCTATTACTCCTATGATTTACAGGCAGAGATTCCTAATTGGGTTGGGCTTTTTGTACTTCTAGTTTATGTACCATTGAATTACAAGGTCCGAAATTATTACAAAATTTTGAGACTATAAGATAAAAGATATTAAAGCCGATTCTTTATTCGCTCCACATTCACTACATTGCATGTCACTACTATACTGAATTAGAATGCGTATTTTTATTTCTGGTCGTACGAAGCTTGTTTTTTACACATAGGTTGTCGTAAAAAATTCAAAAGGGATCATCGTTCCTTTATAAGGTTAACTTTCGAGGTACCGAAAATTGAATCAAGTGATATTATACACAACCCATATATCATGATTTGGGATTGTATTTTACACTATCTATTAAAAGTATAAAATCAACACAAATGACATTTTTTTTCACTTCTTATTAATCGTCATAAAATTGTTGGTTAATTTTATCATATATGACCAAACAAACGATTAATGCTTTATATTTAAGTTAAGTTAGTACATGGAAAGATATAATGGACCCACTGACCTTGTGTTGGAATAAGAATCGTGATTCATGATGAAGCTTAATAATAACTCTCTAAAAAATGATATATTTGCATCAAACTATAGAAACTTGTAGGTACTTAATGTCCTGAACTATATTAACTTCTATCTAAAATGAAATTTGCGTATGTATAAATAAATTTTTTTTGAAGGAATATACAAAAATTGACATAAGTCTGGAAGAAAAACATCCGTCAACGAACGAAATGTGTCCGAAGAAGAGGAGCAAAGCAAATGAAACATGTCCAAAAGTAAACCAACTCCTTGAACTACTATGAATAACACCATCAAATATCAAAGTAGCACAATCTAATTCAGATTTTCTCCGAAATGAGCGAGCCTAGCATATTTTTTTAAAGTAACATAATCGCTATAACGGACGCCATTGAGTAAAAATTTATGCTCGAGGTACTTTTAAAAAATGGAATATATGATAAACATATGTATGTGTATGTATATATATTGATACGTGTTTATTTATTTTTGTGTGCTAATATTTAACTATTTATTTTATGTGTTATGTGGGTCAGGTTCAAGTAGGGGAGGATTATCGTAGAATTATTCCTTATGGTAGGAACAACTTTTTTCATTTTAAATTTCAAATAAGTACATTTTTTGCAAAAACAATTATGTCAAAATTATTAAAGTTTTATCAACTTTAATATTAAATCAATTTAAAAAAATAAAAAATATATGATACACAAATTAAAGTTGTATATCACAACTTTTATGTGTGACACTATGATACACAATAAATTTTTTATGATGTATATAACATATTTTAAAAAAAATTATCTCATGTTAAAGAGCATAAAATTCTAATAATTTTGATATAAAATTTTTTAATAAAAATATTAAAGTTATAAATAAAATTGTTCATTCCTACCGTTCTTACTATAAGAAATGTTCCTACTTCAAACTTCCTATGAAGTTATATATATTTAGGTCAAACGAATGATATATCTGATTTGTTGGTGATCATCATATCTATTTGACTCCTCGTATCTATCACATAATGCGAGCTGATGAAGAAAAAACTTAGCAAAACACAGACCACCCAATTTGGATAAAATATACACACATAAACGGATAAACCTCATAAATTAATTAAATATTTCATTTTTTTAATTAATCAGGTTCATTTATTTATTTAAAAGCTATCAAACGGCCTAGTGAGTACCTCATATATCAAATGGCCTAGTGAGTAACTCATATATACATGTTTTTTTGGAAACTGCAGACAATACCATAAGAATATCAAAACAAAGTTTGAACTTTAACTGTGTCATTGTTAACTCATATATAAATGTTGTCGCACCCCCAAATTCGGGTTGCGGAAGTGAATCGGGTCGGAGCGCGACTAATCAATAATCACAGCACAAAGATATAATGTACGACTCTATATGCGTCGTTTTACAACTTGTATTGATAAAATCAAAGTTTACATCAAAATATAGTTTACATGAGCTCAGTTTGGAATTGAGAGATTTACATACATAATTAATTTATACAAAATATAATAATGCAGCTAAATCTCTGAATGTTTGCATGCTGACACGAGCTAATGATTCCTGAATGCAGTTCAACCTACTGCTGAGTACCTGTGATACATGCTAAAATGAGTCAGTGAAACACTGGTGAGCTCACAGGTTTGTATGTCAACACATATTGTATGAACCGCAAGATTTAATTGAATTTAAATTGCAATTAAGCAAAATAAAAGTTTTACAGCCATGAGCACATAGTCTGAGCTTAACTCGAGGTGTCAGGTCCACATTTAAGGTATCCTGATCGAGGTGCCTCCCACGAGTGCCTAATCTACACTCGTTTGAATAAATATTAGTACATCCGTTTACCTAGTTAGTGCATGCTAACCCGGACGAGGAGGGTTGATCCTATATGGTACCATATACTAATATTCACGCTACAACGTATTACCACACTATGCTGAGGAGGGCTTTGAAAAGATTAGTGAGATAACTCATGTAGTATTTGTTTGATTTCGTACTTGCGTTCATATAGTAAAATAAAACGAGCAATGATATCACACCCCTGAGTACCCGGTAAAATAGGGGCTATGAGACTCACATGAGTCTGTGGAGTTTAACTAAATAAACTTGAGTTGATTAGCCGAGTAGTGATATCCGAAGACTTGTAACCTGAGGGTGTCCACGACACGCGATGGTTATTATTTAATTAGGTATCTTAAAAGACTACCTTTGTAGTCGTTCGTCCAACTAGAATGTCCAAATGACTACGATTTGGTTGATTAACTTGAGTTTTGAAAATGTGTACGGCCCGTTGGTGATTGTTTATAATAATAATCTCAACTATTATTATTATGATTTCGAAGTGTTATACTTAAAAGTATGTTCCAATGTGTTTCAGAAGTCGTATCGTATTCGTGTTTGATGTTATACAAGTTTGACACTTGGTGTGAAATGTATTTACAAACTCTAAGTGACGGGGGTCCGGGGGCAGCGCCCCTGGTAAGCGGGGTTTCAGGGGTGGCAACCCCTGACGGGGTCCAAGGGGCTGGCCTCTGGTTGGGGTCGAGCTTGAATTTTTTATTTCTACAATATTGCTTTGGTGAAAAACGCATCTGAACTTGAATTTGGGTGAAATCAAGTGATAAAATTTTAGGTCTCGACACTTAGTAAAATCTGTGTTTTCTTTGTTCTGTTTCATGCGACACTTATAGCGACACTTAGGTATTATGCGTCACTCAGGAAGTGTCGCATAAAATTATGATTTTAATACCAGTAGCGTCACTTGAGGAAGTGACACATCAAGGGCGACACTTAAGTGAGTGTCGGTCGCAAGTGTCGGATAAAGGTGTTAGGCGTCACTAGTCAAGTGACGGATCAATTTATATTTCGATTATAGGCATCACTTAGGCAAGTGACGCTAGAAGTGTCGGATTGGAGTGTCGGGTATTGAATTTGCGACACTTAGGCAAGTGTCAGGAAAAGGGGGTTTTATGCGGCACTTAGGCAAGTGACGCAAAATTAGGATTTTTAGCGACACTCAGTGCGTCACTTAAGTGACGCATTAAGTGACACTACGCTGCACTGGTCTATGCGACACTTACGTCTGTTGGCCGGATTTTGAGCCGAAAATGTGTTTTCCGGTTTTCGTTTGGTCTGAAACTTTTACCCAACCCATATTTGGACATTTCAAGCTTAAATAAACAACTTTTATGAAAATACATGAAATCTAAGAGTTTTCGAGAATTGTCGGGAATCTTACAAGTTAACGTCGGAGAATTCCGAAAAGGTAGAAACGTAGATCGTGACGCGGTGAATCTTTTTCTTCAAACGAGCTTTGTGATTCGTGGCCGTTTGATGGTGGTTTTTGGTGGTGATAGGTGGTGGTGGTGGTGGGTAGTTTTGAGAGAAAAGAGAGAAAGGAAAGGTGGAGAGAGAGAAAAGAAAAGTGGAAATGAGGATGGGAGGGGAGGGGGAGCCGGTTTTGGGGGGAGGAAAAGGGGAGGGATCTCCCAAATTTTAATCCCTCACGTTTGTGCTCCGTGCGGTGTTCGTTTCCCGATCGTTTAAACGTTAAATAATTATTTTTGTACGTTTTAATTATACATTTTAAAATGCGAATGTTTAATCAATATTTTGGTTGAAGTATTTTACCAAATACTTAATAATTGAGTTATAAAATATAACTTAACTTCGTTTTGATCATTTGCACGCGTAATTATTTTAATCGCGTAGACTTTGTTTGTACGATAAGAATTTGAGTTGAAACATTATCTAAATAATATTATGGATAAAATAGAGTTATTAAATAATGTCATATTATTTAATAAAAATTTTCACTAACGTCCGTATAAATTGAATCGAATTGCATTCGATTCGAAACTTGTACGATTTAATCAAATCACATACTTGTATATATTCATCAATATATATTTCGATACATAAATTAGCCTAACACAGAACTAATTACATGTATTAACAATTGATTAGACACTGATCACTAGTCCTAATTTGGCGGGTGTCACACATATGATAAGAGGTGCATGTGTCTTTATTTTTTATTATTTGAACTTTAACTGTCAATGACGATGAAAAATCGTGCTTCATTGCGGACCGTGTATTTAAGTAGTTTGTATGGCACATCAATTTTATCTATCTATATAACTAAATGAGGAGTTCCTTTTTTATTTGTCAAAATTTCACTTTGATCACATAGGATGCATCCTAGGTGTCATCAGCTTATATATTAATTTGATGAAGTAGCAAATCTTCCTACACCTGGAGGGTAAATAAGCTAACATTTAATTCAGAAAGAATTACATATATATCATTGTTAACTTGGCAAATATTACATTAATCCACCTTAATAATAAAATTTTATATGTTATCCTTAAACTTGAAATATCGTATATAAAAATTATAACAAATTCAATGTGCTATTATTTTTAGACAGTATATAATATAACACGTAAAATTAATAATTTTAATCTTCATCCTACTTTCTGTAGCTCTCTAATTATTTTTATCACCTTTAATAATAGAACACGTAAAATTAATAATCTTAATCTTAATCTTCATCCTACTTTTTGATTATAGTGCCCTTAGGGCAATGGATAAGGCTTCCAAAAATAATTTATAAACATGTAATAAACATTCAACCTTCCTTATTAATAACTAATTTCAAACTCACTTTCCATTTGTAATTAGTAATTAATAAAGTAATGATAAATATGAAAAAATTTGTGTTTATTTAATGTTGAATTCTATGTTTGGTAAACTTAAACATTGCCCTAGGGGTATTATATATCAAAAACCTTAATAAATTATGATAGCTTACTTTTGATCTAAATGTCTTTTATTTTATAATCTTAATACAAGCTTCATAGATGGATAGGAAGATCAAGCTCAACATCTCTCTTTTTAAGCTTGAATTATTTCAATCACACAATGCAATGCAGTTACAATTATGTAGGTGACTGATAAGACGTGTATTTCTAGTTGAGGGGAACCTCCTATATATATTTATATGTGTGTGTGTATGTGCGCGCCCAGATACTTATTTTGATTGTTAAACTTTATTATAACTAATTTAGAGTATTTGTTAAATTTAACTCTTATTTCTCTTTTTTATACAAAGTGTGAATAACTTTAAATAAACTATCAACAAAAAAATCTAATTCTAATTCTAATTTAATTAAGATTCTAGCAACATATATTCAAAATTGGAAATAATCAAGCTGCAATTTAAAGGAAACATAAAATTATCGCGGTCAAATATGGATCGAGGGCTGTCCATCAGAGCAGATAAATCGGAATCGGAGATCAACGAGGAAGTAGAAGATGACACCGATAAAGATTTGGAAATGGTGTAATTATAGTTTTTTATTAACGGCGTAATATAAACCTAACACTGGCAAAGTATTTGTAAGACGATCATTTGATTCATTCGAAACCCTAGCTCAATACAAGCTTTGAGTTCATCGATATCATCGGTGATGCTTTTGTTTTGTCGGCGGTGAAGTTGTTTATCTTTCCGTTTGACCCACTCTTCGTCTCGGATAATGTCCAGCAACCAGGAATTGTGTTTGTAAAGAGGGGAGGCAGCTGCTGGTGGTGGTGGCCATGATTGGCGGTTGGTGGTGGGGCGGAGGCATGGATTGGTTGCCCCGACCCGTTAGGGTGGGCACCCGGTGAGATTTTTTGTTTGGATCTGGAATTGCTATTGGGAAACATTAGCTTTTTAGCTTCTGCGTTAACTATAAGCTCCAAATTCCTAACTTTTGGCTTTTTAGCGCTTTGAAATAATGAAAAGCTCAGCATACCCACACTAAAATAGAGCTTTTCTGCATTATGATACCACAAAAGCTAAAAAGCCTCCCACCCACGCTCCCCAAACACCCCCGATACCTCCACAATCTCAGTTAACTTTAAATTAAATCTTCATTTTAACATTAGAAGACCCAAAAAGTCTCATGTTTGGACATCAACGATTCAACGTCGTAAACAGTTGACTTCCTCATCCTCAAATCTAAATCGCCTCTTAAATTACATTTAATAGAGTTATACTAAGTCTTCTATTACTAATTATTATCTACTGTAAGTATTTCCTTTCAAATTAATATTATAGAATTTGAGTATATATTGCCAAAATTGATTCAAAGTCTCAGGAAGAAAATATCTCTACTCGGTGCACGTGAAATCCATCCAACTAAATACAGCACACAAATGCACAACCCTTGTTAGATAATTGTTATTTACTTGTACCTCGATCGTACTAATATTAATAGAATTTATTGGAAAATGTTATTTGTTGATTTATTTGTTGTTTAACTATAGATTCTCGAATTTTTTTCGGATATTAGGATACCCAAATTCGGATATCTGAAAATTCGGATATCCGGATTTCAGATATCCAAAATTTCAGATTCAGATTTCGGATTTCGGATAGTGAAATCTACTATCCGAAATTTCGGATATCCTACTTTAAACACCCCTAGACACAACCACATGTTATTAAAAAATTTTTTTTAATATTTGTTAATTCACATTTAATATTGGTCTTTTTGAAATTACAAACATCTAATTTAAAAATAAAAATTACTTAGTTCTTTTATACAAATTAAATTACAATTTTTATAATTTTTAAAATATTTAATAAATATTTTGCTAACGTGTGACCCGCAACACAACATTTATTGAACATGTAAAATATGCATAAAAACAAAAAGTATTAGATTGAATTAGTGAGTATCAAATGTAAATATTAATATTTAAAGAAATTTTGATTTCATTACATACACTTTAACTTATGCCAAGAAGTATAATAAAATTTTGCTATTTAATCAACATAAATAACCTTATATACACTATAGACTAATAATTAACCATTAAATATGTACAAGTAAATCAATATGCATACAGGCTCATGATATTTTAGATGTGTAATTATTTGAGTTATTTCTTGACCTTCTTATTGGGCTTTCATCTTGAAGCTTTTGTTTTAGTTTTATAATAATAATAAAAAAACTTAACTAAAATATGTGATCTTAAATGTATAAATTATGTAAGTTAATGTTATTTTATTTATTCAAATATTATCTTTATGGATAATTACTTTTTTAAAAAGCGTTAAAATGGTTAGGAAATCAACTCAACTTGTCTAAATTTTTTACCATTTGAATAATAACTTAATAACTTCACGATATCTATCTTATCTACTAAAGAGGAGTTCGGCTGATGTCATAACGCTGACTTGATGAGTCATGAGGTATATTTTGATAATGATATGTCAAGCTGAGATTAAAAGGATGATGTCATTAATAAAGCTGTTAAAAATGACAAAAAAATGTTATCCCCCCCCCCCCCCCCCCCCCCCAACCCCCAATCCCCAATCCCCAACCCCCAACCCCACATTTTTTTCAAAAGCCATCCATTGAAACTTTAAAACTTTTCCTACAAGCTTAAATTTTACTGGCTTCCCATTTATCAAGCACCGCCTAAATTGAGCTGTTCACGTCACGATCTTTCTTTCTTTTTTTCCTAAGTCTTCTATATTTTTAACGAGTAATTTCTAACATACGCGTTATGGCGGAACAAAATATTTATATTAGTTTCTTAAATTATCGGGTATATATGTAGCTTAAAAGTCGGTGTTTTGTATTTAATCTAATTTAGATAGTTGAATGGTTTAAGGAGCTATATATGATCGATACTTTATGTTTACTGGTCAATTATTTTATTTAGCAAGAAAATAAAAGTACATAAAATGTTCAGAGTCTTTATCTTAAATTTGAAGAATATTGTTTTTTATTTAATGATTAAATAATTTTTTTGAATTATTTGAATTTTATATAGGTAGTTTAATTTATATGACTTTTATATCATATCCATATAAAAAAAAATTCAAAATAATTTTGTACATTCTTTAATCTTCTCTAACATCCACACACCTATACAACCATAATTAGCTCATTTTACGCAACCTCTTATTGATCATGAAAAATTTCTTAGTATACTTTTATAAATATTATACTATATGCTATTAGATAACTTGTATTCCACAGTGAGGTATAAACAAAACAAAAAATGCAGTGAAGGTAAAGAGATGCATGAAATGTTAGGTATATGTTACAAATTTAAAATAAAAAAAATAAACATTGAAAACTGTGACAACCCGTACTTAAGCCCATTAATTTGCCTTAAGCTTGCTTGTAATTACTTGTAATTAGTATGGAATAGAACTAAGTACATGTAATATAACGTATATTGATATTACGCGACTTACTCGGATGGATTCTTAAACACCCGTCCGTTGGTGAAACATTTCATGTGCAACGTAAACCTATTTTGTGCTAAAATAGTCGTAATACACTTGGAATTATTATTTTATAATAATATATACGAAAAACTACTTCGTTTTGTATAAAACATAACGGACACGAGAAAATGCGCAAATCGAGCACGACACCCAAACGAAATCCAAATTTTTTTTTTTGGTAACTTTAAATAAGTGTTTTAAAAATATTATGTCATGCCGAATATCAATTACATATCAAAAATGAAGACACAAATCAAACGTTAATAATTAACCTTAAACTGTACGAATTAATGTTTAAACGAACGAGGTACATAACATGAGTTCGAGGAACAAGTCACGAGCCCAACCCGTGATGGGTCAGGCCCAGACCCACGGCCCAATGGCCCAAGTCACCCCAAAGACCTCAAAAACTCAGCCCTAGCTTTCCCCTTTAAATCCCATTTTCATTCCTTTACTTTCATTTCAACACCAACACAAACACACCGATCTAATCTCTCTCTCTTCATATTCTCTGCTCTCTCTCTAAAAATGGCTGGAAAATAGCCCATACCACCCTCCAAGAACCTCCAAGCTTCACCATCATCATCTAGCATCATCTATCCTGACCTAGTTTCGGTTTTACACGAGAAGGAAGCGAAAAAAACACAGCAGTAGCACCTCGTATCATTACAGCTCTAACACGACTTTTTCTTTGTAAGTTTTCTCTAGATCTTACTTAAAACTCCTTGGATGATGTTATACTTCATGCTTGTGCTTCATCTCAGCTCGTTTATGTCCAAAACAAACCCGAAAACTCAACCAAAACACGAAAAACCACCGGACAATAACATTACCCACTGGATAAAAATTTAGATTGGTTTAGATCCGTGATAGACCATTTCAATGTTTCTTGAGCCTAAAATGTAGTACTTTGAGTCTAGTTTACGAATATGTAAGATATGCATTGTATCCAGCTCGTTTTCCATTTTTAATAAGTCAAACAAAAGTACACTACTTTGACTGAGAATCTGACCAGAAAAATCATCATGTTCAAAATGTGCGAAATCAGTGAGAAAAGTTAGATAAATTGAAATGGTTCAAGATGCCCACGAAAGTAAAACCAACACAGCTCGATCCTGTGACACTCAAATGGAGTGTCGCCATCCTCACTAGCGACGCTAACTTAAATGTCGCAATCCCTTTAATTTATTGTACCCAGCGACACTTACTTAGTGCCGCATCAACCGAATGTCGATACCTGCAACACTGACTTCGAGTGTCGCCAAATCCTACTGAATCATAACCAGCGGCACTTGACCAAGTGCCGCTACATATTCGAATGTCGCCTATAGCGATACTAACTTGAGTGTCGCCAAACATCATAATCTCATACCTTGAGGCACTGACCTAAGTGTCGCAACCCAAATCGAGTGTCGCCTTAAGTGTCTAAAACAGAAAGTTCAAAACTACATTTTCTCACTAAGTCTCGATTCCGCGCAACATTTACTTAACTTCATACGTCACTACTCGAACTTGCAATACGTATACTTTCATAGGTATACACGGATACAAAACGAAATCTAATAATAATGTCTTCGGGAATTATTATTACATACTTAAACATTCACCAACGGGCCGCAAACGTCTTTTATTAAATAACGATTGAATACTTGGACATAAGTAGTTGAAGTGGACAACTAGCATGAATGATCTTTTGAGACATTCACTCATACATACAACATTATATGCTTAGGGCATTAGAAGGTTGCAGGTTCGGAGAACCTACGGATTACTATTGCTTTCGGATTTCACGTTTATTAAGTTAAATGCTTACTTGCTAGACTCAGGTGAGTCTTACAGCCCCACTTTTACTGTTCTACTTACGGGGTGAGATACGTTGCTTACGTTTTTCTTGAACACAAGTTCTGAACTACTTACTTTTCATATACGGGCTTGCATGAGTTGCTTACTGATCCACTGAAGTCCCTCCATCATAGTTTCGTTAGTTATGGACTTAAGCGCGAATATTAGTTAATGGATCCATTAGGGACTGACCCTCCCCGCCCGGGGTAGTAGCGCTACCACAAACCGTTCTGTATAAATGGGCAACTTATATTTGTTTCGTACGAGTGTTTTGATTAGGCACTCGCGGGGACACCTTACGGTACTTGGTTGTACCAGATTTATTTTCGGGTTAAGCTTCGACTATGAGCTCATGGCAACGGTATATACAAATTTACTTACTATTTGCTTGGTTGAAAATACTTGATTACGCCTGCGGGCACCGATGATAAATCTTGTGTTCAAACTGATTACTTACTTACAAACCTGTGAGCTTCACCAACCTTTTTGGTTGACCTTTTTTAGCATGTATTCTCAGGTACACGTACGGAGTAGGTTCACTCCAGGCTACTTTAGCTAGAATCACATGATTTCTACACTGCATTTACGGAGATTCTTAATTTGGCATTACTTGTTGTATATTTTGGTTATGTAATAGAATCTCCCGTTCTATACACGGACTCTAGGCTACCATACTTTTGTAACGAAATCATTATGTTTTCAAACAATTTATGAATGGAAATGTAGCTATTTTACAAATGTCTCATTTAGAGGTCGTTTGCTGTATCTTTGTGCTGTGATTACTTGATTACTCGCGCTCCGACCCGAACCGCTTCCGCAACACGAATTTGGGGGTGCGACAAAAACAATGCTTAAAAAAGTGATTGGTCATTTACTACGTATTCAATAGTAGCAGTTAAGTTAATTCCTCAAATATGGAGCTAAAAGTTATAGAAATCTTTGCTCCATACAGTGTATCTCATGATAAAACTTTGAATACATACTGTATAGACTTTCTCATATTTACATTACATATCTATCAATTCACTTAAATTTTTTTTTTTGTAATCCGATGAACTCATCTAAATTTTATTTTTTGTCAAATCCGGTAAAGTGATTACTATTATAATTATCGTTTTTCTTTTAGCGACTCATCTATACTAAGCTAATAGTGTACTTGAGATCAACCGATTTACCATTTTATTAAAAAAACTATAACTAATGATAGATTTTTTTGACACCTATATTAAATAAAATAAATCTAATTGTATGTTTTTATCAAATCAAGTTAAGCGATTAATTAAAAGATAAGACGCTAATTAATTGAGTGTTTTGAAAGTTTTATTGAGATAAAGCATATGAAATTTACAAAACGCACACTTTAAAAATTATAGATAAACATAGTAATTGTTATTTTTTGCCATTCAAAATTATAAACTTAAAATTATTTCTATGTATATTATGTTTTAGTTTGAAAAAAAAACTTTTTTTCACTATTCATTCACTAGTACATATAGCACTCATGCTATATGTATGAGCTTGCAATTTCATCTTCTTCAATCGATTGGATTTTAAGGCTATGCTCTAACTCGTGGTTTTTATTGACACTCCATAAACAACAAAGGGTTACTCAACAAAATCAGCTGCAAACTGCCACCTTTCAGGTAAGCAACCAACTCAAAGTATTGTTTATGTAAGTAACAAACTGGCTGATTTCGTGTTGGGATCTTTGCAAAGTGTGTTTAAACCATTTGAAGTTTGGAAAAGCTTACTAGGCTTACACATAAATTGACACAAAAATTTCTTTCCACCACGTAGGACAAACAAGTGGCATCCACATCATTTATTAGTCTAAAATAAACTGATTAATTATATTTTTCTATTTTTTATAATTCAAAAGAATAAAAAGAACTTAAGAAGTAACATCATCATGTCATCTGCTATTATATCATCGTTATCATCAATACAGGAGCAACAACACACCAACATACAAATAAAGGAAATATTAGGGCTATTATTTATGATGATAACAGTGTTGTGAAATTTGATGTTGAAGATGATGATTTTAGTCACTTGATGAAGATGACCGATGTCCTTCTTTAAAATGGTGGACTGGTAGCTATAATGTGGAAAGAGAAAGATTAACTCTTCTCCTTCTTTATTTTTCTGTAATAAAAAATGATATATGTGTATAAATAATCCACGTAAGCAATAAGAAATATAAACAATGCCAAATAGTGTGAATTTACCGGCTAAGCCGGTATCTGGTTACCATGTTACTTAGATAAGTACAAAACCAACCAGTTTGTTGCGTACATGAACAATACTTTAGGTTGATTGCTTACCTGCAACAAAATATGGCAGTTCATAGCCAATTTTGTTGATTAACCCTAAAGTTAATCATATCTTTTTTAAGTTTTTAGTTGTATTAATATTGTTGAAAGTTGATAATTTATTATTGAATAACATATATTAAAAATGCATAGAAAATAATCAATACTTTATATTTAATTTAAACTAATTTCCTTAAAATATGATAGTTGATATGATAATATTAGATAATTGATATGTATGAGAAATTAGTAAGAGAATAAACTTAATTTTTATGTGGAAAAAAATCGTTATTTATTAAATGTAATGCAGAACTTTTAAAGTTATTATAGTGAAGTATAATAAAATTGAATTAAGACTTTTTATAAAATAGAAGATAATAGTTTGTTAGAAATTTATAATTTTGATAACTTTTATTATGATAGTATTAGTAATAAAAAAAATTAAGCAAAAACTAATTTAATGATGTGACATAATTATGAGGTTTTTAGAAACATGTAAGGAGATGATGTGGCATAGCTAAATAGCAAGGAAAAAACTTTGGTTTATAATAATAGATAGAAGATTTGTGAAATGTGGAAGAATGGGTTATGACCCCCAAAACCCCTGGCGGGGGGCTTAGCTCGTTTTTAGATAGCCGTAAGGTTGTATCTATAATCGTTCGTGCTCCTCTTGGGAGAAGCACTCTCTGCTTAACTGCACTTTATTGAATTCTAGCTGAAGTTCATATTAGCATAGATGACCAATGAACATTCCTTAGAAACACTCAAAGGCATGAGTGCCGGCGGCTGTCGAAACCAATGAGCGGTTTAGCTGCCAAGGGATACAAGAAGGCATTGGTTGAACTCAGTACTACTTGATGAAGCAGGTATAATCATTCGAGAAGAGATTAAAAAAAAAGTAAGGTAGAGCAGTGAAAAAACATTTTCAGAGCTAATTCCTTGGACATAAAACAAAAGGTTGCAAGTAGTGTCATTATCGGTGGAAGCTAATATAAAAATCTTAGTATTGAGTGGATACAAGAGAAAAAAACAGACGCTAAGGATTCTATCGGACCATGAATATCTTATTCTTATTATGTTATAATATACTGTAGTAAGTATAGTATACTATAATCCTATATTTGAGAGTTGTATTTTTGACAAAATAGTACCTGAAATGTATTAAGGTCATAGAAGCTTCTCTAGACTCTTCTGCACACAGATGTATTACTCCGTATTTCCCATGTTTCCATATGTTGGGCTGCACTTCTTTTATTGTTACATGTCATTCTTTTATTTCTAATTTTGTTTTACTTTTTTGCAGATATTCAAAATCAAATGTTTTTTGAACGTGAATAATAATAACAATAATCATCATCATTATCATCATCATCATATAAACACTTTTACGAGCCATCGAATCCTGGTTATAGATATGTGATGTTGACAAAATAGAAGCATCATTCAGTTCTGTCTTACTAAATACTCGCAACAAATCTTGATCAAAAGATCCATGTCAAATCCTCATGTTATAGTCATACCATATCCTGCACAAGGCAAGTTTTGGTTGAACTCCAACAAAGGGCGCGATGCTGCTGCCAGAATTAAGCTCGAAATGGCAGCTTCAAGCCCAGTCCAGTAAACGATCGACAGGTGTGATCCCCAAAAAATCAAAGCATTTCCTCATTACTAGTCCAGTTGCCCTGCACAACAACAATTTGCTCGCCTCCTCGCTAGACCCATCAACCTGCCAAAACTTTCAGAGTTACGCTAAATTCTCACAAATTTGCCTTTCTATAAATCAAATACACTTTAGAAAACTAGATTTGATTTAAGATGAGCGGGATAGAATTCAATATTAAATGAGAAAAACCAACCATATATGTAAGTAAATATACCTGCCACACGCCCGAGTCTAAACTGTTAAACTTCTTGCATAAACCGTAAAGATAATCATACAGGATATGTGGCGAAAGAATTGTGCAAACCTCTTCGAGAACCTAAAATGGAAAGTTGGATTATTAATGCAATAATATAATTTACATAATAATCATTTTCAACTATAAGAATTATATATTTACAGACTAACTTTTTTTACAACCGGTCAAAAACATCTTGGTATGTGTTTTAATTATTCACTAAGATTTAATTCCAACAACTGGGCTTTATGTAACACCCGGGTTATGATGATAATTACGGACCACTGTATATAAAGTCAAGGGTGCAAATGTATATATTAATTGAAAGGAAATTATGAGGAGATGGACATAGTCTGAGATACGATCCCATAAGACTCGAGACCCACTCCTCTTCAAATACCCCCACATTATACCTAACCTCATCTGTAACATAACTCAAACACAGTATAATCCTAGAGAAAACGTGAGACAACAATTTGAGGCAGAGCATGCAAGTCTCAAAAGCTAGAAGATCAAATCATAGGAATTCAATTTCCAATCCCAATTTTGACTGGTTGAGTTTTATGTAGCGTTACATTTTGATCGATCTTCGTTTTCATGTCTATTATATAAAAAAGCACTATTCCCAGAGTAATTACGATTTCTATATTAACTTAGTCTTGGTTATTTTGATAAAATAATGATAGAATAAGAAAAATAGTATGAACTATTGGATGAGAACTATTACAATCCACATACAAGTTCACAAATTCCAGAGCCATTTAACATAGTATATACGGGCTATTATACTAATGTATCATGTTTGCGAAAACTAATAAAAAATAAGGGGAAATTCAGAAAGACAAATTTTGTTGATTTATTTAAAACTTGTATTGACAAACTTTGATATTCTCTTAACATTAAAATTCAATTTAAACAGTTAGAATGTAAACGTTTCATTTGCAATAATAATTCATTTTTGAAAGGTTGGAGCGCACATGAAATTTAAACAATCGTTATCTTACCTCGGTAAACCGGAGTAAATGTAATCCCAACTCACGCTCATCATCGTGCTTCAATATTAATACTTCATCCTGTCACAAACAAATATAAAAATCTTCTTAAAATATAAAGCAGCTCATTTACCTTCGTGTTACACTTGCTTTTTCATTAAGGTTTTTCAATTCTATTTTAAATACACTTCACACTAAATTTAACTGTATATTTTCATAAACCGGGCTTTGTGTTTGTGTGTGTCTATGAAATAACATTGAAACAAAAAGAAATTCTTACCGTTAACTCCCTAATGTCTTTACTAGAATTCCTGATAATTGAACAAATTCGAACATGTGTAAACTGTAGATATACAACAGTATTTCCCTATTAACCAATGAATGTGAGCAAATAAGAAACAAATCAATGAGAATATACAATAAACAATTGCATAACATCACAAGTAATGGATAAGAATACCTCTTCATCAAGCATCTGATCAAAATTGAATGTATAATTAGTCAATCTGTTGTTCTTCAACCCTTCATACCTTGTAAAAGAACACAAGCATAGAAAATGAATAGGAATGAAATTTGTGTTATGAAACAAAGGAAATAGCCTGTAAGCATTCTTTAATTCAATATAAATATAACCTGTAGCATATGTTTATCTACTACACCTCTTTTTGGTAATAAAAATTTAAAATTTACCTCTACTAATATTATCGGGGTACTAACAGCATAAGTACAAACAATAGCAGTAATATGTAAGATAGAAGCATGAGAAACTTACTTCAAAGCACCAGATCCAAGTGCTTCAGCAGCACGTGCAAATTCAGATTCATTAGCAGTCCACAGTTCAGCCATGTCAGCTAAAAAAATGCAATTTAAATCGACCCATTAAGCTATTAATGGATTGATTTGGGATATGAAGGATATTTAACTAAAATCGAAGCAGGTCAAACAAGTTGAAAGCCATAATAATGAATATATTTTATATACCTCGTCTCACAAGGAGCGCTCTACAACGACTATGAAGTTCGTCATGCCAATTACCCCAGTTGAGATCTTGACCTCCAAAAAGACCAACTCCTACGTGCCTTAAAGGTGCAATCAACCCTGCACATTGAGCAGCCTGGGGGAAGGGGGGGATTGTTTGAACTCAATAAGTATCAAATTCGATTTCTTGATCTCTTTTAAAAAGATGTTACTAGTTATGGTGCATAAAAGTTACTTACAGTGATGCACATTTCAAGATGAACCCGTTTCCCTACATCACTCACATGCACTATCCAGTCTGCATTTTCCTCTTTAAGTGCATGCCTACATATATGCAAACAGTAGAGGTTTTTTAGCTTTTTCCCAAAAAAAAAATGTACTACTAACCAATTCAAATACGTTTTGACAAAATCAGCAGCATTTATAACAAGTAAACTAACCCCAAATATAGAAGAGACGCAAGTCGTAACTCGCGTTTTTCAATTCCTATGGGCAAATCCTCTTCTAGTTCTAGGATTTTTCTGGTGTAGGATTCATAAAAGCTTTCATCCTGAAAATAAAATGGAATTAATCTCATAAACAGTAAAAATAAGAGGCGTATTCCTATTTATATCAAAATTAGGGGGAAATATGCACCTCTTTTTTCACGTCGATTCCCAGCAGGTCATGATATAACATTTTGTAACTTCCTCTCACAGAATCCATATGTTGCCTTTCCCGAAGAAGCTATTTCGAAGTTCCAATATGTTAAATATCCAAGAAAAATTAAAAGACCAAGCAACTCAGAAAAAGAATAAAGACAAACTTCAAATCAGAAAGAAGTAGATGCTGATGTAATCGAAATAAAGAAAACAAAACTAATCTCGGAACACTTGCAATATTGACTTTTTAGCAAAATATGCATCACTTCCTCTGTTTCAACAAAGTTGCAATTACTAACAGTGTAGATGTCAGATACTTAACATATAACAAGGATATCTTTTGGACAAAAACAAAATCATCAATCGTAAAATTTTGACACAGCTTACTAACGTTGTTTCAAATTTTATCGAAACAGACTTTTAATTAAGAATACAACATCCCATGCAAAAAACAAGAACCTATTGTTGCACTTACCAAGTGACGAAGAAGATGCACATTTAGAAGCAATAACGGTACCACATGGGTGATTTTGACTTAAAAAGTAAATGTGCTCAACTTAAGTTCTCCAACAGAATCATCAAATGTGTAACTCTAGAATAAGGAAGGGCTAAATCTAACTTCGTATAACATGTTGATGGGGGTATAATACGATTTAACTTAACAGACATTCAAACAGCAAGACCAACTGCATGTACCTCAATAGTCCGCACGAAACCGTGATCAAAAAATCCTCTTCTGAGCACAACAACTCCAGAATACTCAAGCATATGAGCTAACGTTTCTCCAATAAAAGTGGATCGTACATGGTCCATATGCCCTGCCACGTTTAGTGGCACTAAGTATATAATTGCTTTTTTCACAGGAAGTTTCGGTGCCCATGTCTGTATACCAACGCTTAACATCGTACAAATACTCTGCAAGGAGAAGAAATAAAAGTGACGGTATTGAAGTAGATAACGTTTAAGGTCAGAATTGTAATGTGTGTTTAACAACAGTTGGAAATTAATAGAAACGAAAAGAAAATACCTTAGCTATCCATTCCCTATGTAACTTAAACTTTACAAAACCAGGACCACATACGACGCATCTTTCCATCATATCCTTGTTGTCAGAACCCATGATATTATCCTTCAAGGCCTATAAAAAAAGTGTATAAAAAATGGGATGTAATCTTTTCAAAATAATATAAATGATACTTCGCTCACAGAAAAGAATATCACCAGTCCAGCAAGTTTTGGTCCTTCATACACATAAGGGTCATCTATTTTAGGCCATATGTGCAGGACAGTGGAGCTATTACCAAACAAAAAATTCCTAGATTATTAGTACTCATCATTCATAAAAAAAAAAAAAGAAAAAAAAGAACACATATATACCAAAGAAAGTAAAAGTGCACAAGTATGAGAAAGAATATATATATATACCACAAGTAATCACCATCGTCCTCTTTAGTGCATGTAGAAATAGTACAAGGCACAACATCCCGAAGCTTGAAAGTACGTTTCAGTGAGGTGTTAAATACCTTTGCAATTTCTTCTTGAAGGCTCCATCTGCTACATTCCTGTATTACAATACAAAACCATGCATCATTTTAACAGTTAACATATCTGGCCTCTAGTTTTTATATATTATTAGAAGATTTTGAATCTATAAGGTGTTGATGTTAATAATAGACTTACATAAGGAGAGTCTGCCATGGTTAATGTAGAACGGGCTCCAAATTGTCTTCGCATTTTAGTCTAGTTTTGCAGTAAAAAAATGTTACGTAGATTAGCACGGATAGCAAAAATAACATGTACAGATGCGTTTCTTAATTTTATTGAATCTGACATATATACAAGAATAATTAAGATGATAAAGATGTAAAATTCAAAGTTTCTAAATCTACTGCAGAACACAACATATTGAGTGATAACTTAAATCGCAGTTTAAACATACGTACAGACAATATGGATGGATAGAGCTTGATTAAAATTAATTATTACCAGATGACTAGTGACGGAAGACGGGATTTTTGGTTCTTCAGATGGCGGCAGCTTCCAGTTGACTTTCAGATTTAAAGAGCAACCATTGCCCTCAATAGTTTGACAGGAGCTGCGAAAATCAAGTGGCACGGGGAATTCAAGAGTTCCCGACAATATTTTTTGAACCTCACCCTCAGGGGTGTGGTTATCTAACTCTGCCAGAATTATGAGGGAGGAATTGGCCGGTACAGCCAACACAGATCGAATCAGGTTTAGTCTGCCACCTGGCTTTACGACAGCAGGGGACGCAGATAGATGACCTTTAGAACCGGGTTGATGGAGCCAGATATGGTAATTAGTGGTAGGATCTTCCTTGTCATAATGAAAGCCTTTGCCATAATAAGCCCTTAAGGTTGCAGTAACTTGAGTGTGGTGATCAGGAGTTGTTGTAAAAAATTCTACTTCCAGTTGTGCGTCTACTGCATACTTGAACACAACATAATTCAGGTATAGATTGCCATCTTTACCATATAATGCATGAAAACCGGAACCGCCATTGGGTTTGTCTGAGATTTTTATATGCATATGGTCATTGCAAACGTGAAACGCTTTGTTAGATCTGATAAATTTGGGTTCCTCTTTCGCTTCATTATGATGAATGCTAAGTTCCCCCAACTGCTTCCTCCTGCTGCGGCTACAATGTCGAAGATGTTTATCAAACGTACGCAACGATTGGTTAACTCGTTCAAAGCCTTCCGGAGAAGTATCGGGTTCTAACTTTAGAGGAGAAAGAGGAGGAAGAAAATCATCAGGAGGATATTCATCCACGTCATCGAGCTTGTCAGTGGTAACAAAGAGTTTGGCAGCGATCTCAACGACGGAGGTAGAGGAGAGTGGACGTGAACAGTAGGCGGCATCGTGTAGATTTTGAAAAACGCATGGAAGGACGTGTATGGGATCATCGAATTCACGGTTGAAAATATAGGAAGAACGATTACGAATCTCTTGTAACAGCGGATCCACTGATGAGAAACCAGCATCACCATCACCATCACTAGCTGTTGCCTGAATAGTCCCAAAGAGTTTTTGGTCGGGCCAATAATGACGGCCATAATGAAGAGTAACGCGACACAACACAAACCGAAAACTTTGACCGAAGATGCCAATCCTGTCATGAACAACAAAAACGGAGCAACTATAAGCAAAGCGACAAGTGGTGAGTGTATAGAAATAATAATGATATATTTTTGAGTTTAGGCATACAAGAAACAACTGCTCTGCTGCTGTAGCTTTCAAATTACAAGCAGTAGCAGTTAGGAATTTTTTTTTTATGTGTAACGAGAATAAAATTTATGGACACGTACAGTTGGTCGTCGTCGTCTAGATCTGAATAAAACAACGCTGTAGGTTTCAATCTTTTCAATTCTTCTAGTTGTCGTTCGATCGGAGGAAGATGATGTTTTTGTGGCGGCAGCAGCAGCTTTTCATCCATATTCCTTCCTGCCGTTTGGTTAAATAATAAATACGATTTATTTAAACGTCAATTACCTTCTCTTTTTCAGTTGCAGATTGCGAGAATGACAATTCAAAACGATGATATATTTACGGTTTCGGAATACAGAGGCGGCTTAAAGGGGGGATTGATTGAGAAAACTAAAAAGAAAAAACTTAGTGGGAGCCCAATAACGCGGGTTATTAACAACAAACAAACAAAAGCCCATCTTGCCATCTCAACGGCCCAACCTACTACTACTATTACTATTACTTAGGTACCAGACCCGCAATAACGCGGGTTATTAAATTTAAATCTTTTTACATATTAAGGTAAAAAAATGTTTTCTTTAAAGATAGAGAAAATTACATAAACCATACTTGTGATTTACACACATTTCCACATATCATACCCGAACTTTTTTTTCATGTTTTCGATACAAAATGTTTTAAATTTGCTCATAAATGGTACCTCCGTCTAACTCCGTCTATTTTTGTCACTAAGTTTAACCAATTCCGTCTATTTTCAATACAATAAGTTTCAAAATTGCTCGTAAATGATACCCAAAAGTTTCAAAAAAATGATACCTTCGTGCAAATCACGTTGTAAAACTTAACGACAAAAATAGACGGAGTTAGACGGAGGTACCATTTACAAGCAAATTTGAAACTTATTGTATCGAAAACATTAAAAGAAAAAAAAAAGTTCGGGTATGATCTGTAAAAATGTGTGTAAACCACATGTATGGTTTATGGAGTTTTCTCTTAAAGATAATATAGGATGTCAATTTCGTTTCAATTGTAAAGTGTCATATCGATTATATGTATTGTGAAAAAATAAAACAAAATTTTATGTATTTTTTGTTACATATATCCAAAAGATCAAATGATGTATAGGTAGTCTATATAAATACTTAAAAGAGGCTACGAAAATTTGATTTAGTAAAATTTTCAATTAAAAAGTAGAACTTTTAAGATAAAAGAGTATATATCATAGTAGTACGTGTTAAATATATTTTCATATACCAAATATTAATAGTCATCACTAACCTTGTCATATACGAAAGTTGATTTAGTTGGTCGTCGTCTAGATCTGAATAAAACAACGTTGTAGGTTTCAATCTTTTCAATTATTCTAGTTGTCGTTCTATCGGAGGAAGATGATGTTTTTGTGGCGGCAGCAGCTTTTCATCCATATTCCTTCTTGCACTTGGTTAAAACCAAAAGTTTTATCTTTTTCTTGCGATTTATTTAAATGTAAATTACTTTCTCTTTTTCAAAACGATGATGCCGATGATATATTTAAAGGGGGATTGAGAAAACTAAAAAGAAAAAAGTTACCTATATTAGTGGGAGCCCAAGTCCAATTAACAACAAACAAAGCCCATCTTGCCATCTCAACGGCTCAACTTATTATTATTAACGCGGATTTCTTAATTTTGTTTATACATTTGTTATTAATTATGTAGTATCTTCACCATAGTTCATTAATATTAATATATGTATAATTTAAAAGAGTCATTTGCATGAATCCGAAAGTTATGTTGTTGTATTGTCTTGTTTGAAAAAGGCACGAAAAGGTTGATCATTTGAAAGGGTCGTAACAAAATTAATGTGTATGTATAATATAAGTTCCCAATATATTTGTTTAACAAACAATAAGAATACAAAATGGATGCTCATGTGGCAAAGTAGTCATAAAGTAAAGTATAATTGTTGTATTGGTTCGGGCAGTTAGTTTCCAGTTACTTGTGTTTAGATATATATTATTTAGCTAAAAATATATTATTTAGGTAAAGATTGCATATGTAAATTGAGATGTTATATTTTTCATCCATATTCCTTCCTGCACTTGGTTAAAATCAAAAGTTTTATCTTTTTCTTGCGATTTATTTAAATGTAAATTACCTTCTCTTTTTCAAAACGATGATGCCGATGATATATTTAAAGGCGGGATTGAGAAAACTAAAAAGAAAAAAGTTACCTATATTAGTGGGAGCCCAAGTCCAATTAACAACAAACAAAAGCCCATCTTGCCATCTCAACGACTCAACCGATTATTGTTAACGCGGACTTCTTAATTTTGTTTATACATTTGTTATTAATTATGTAGTATCTTCACCATAGTTCATTAATATTAATATATTTATAATTTAAAAGAGTCATTTGCATGAATCCGAAAGTTATGTTGTTGTATTGTCTTGTTTGAAAAAGGCACGAAAAGGTTGATCATTTGAAAGGGTCGTAACAAAATTAATGTGTATGTATAATATAAGTTCCCAATATATTTGTTTAACAAACAATAAGAATACAAAATGGATGCTCATGTGGCAAAGTAGTCATAAAGTAAAGTATAATTGTTGTATTGGTTCGGGCAGTTAGTTTCCAGTTACTTGTGTTTAGATATATATTATTTAGCTAAAAATATATTATTTAGGTAAAGATTGCATATGTAAATTGAGATGTTATATTTTTCATCCATATTCCTTCCTGCACTTGGTTAAAATCAAAAGTTTTATCTTTTTCTTGCGATTTATTTAAATGTAAATTACCTTCTCTTTTTCAAAACGATGATGCCGATGATATATTTAAAGGCGGGATTGAGAAAACTAAAAAGAAAAAAGTTACCTATATTAGTGGGAGCCCAAGTCCAATTAACAACAAACAAAAGCCCATCTTGCCATCTCAACGGCTCAACCTATTATTGTTAACGCGGACTTCTTAATTTTGTTTATACATTTGTTATTAATTATGTAGTATCTTCACCATAGTTCATTAATATTAATATATGTATAATTTAAAAGAGTCATTTGCATGAATCCGAAAGTTATGTTGTTGTATTGTCTTGTTTGAAAAATGCACGAAAAGGTTGATCATTTGAAAGGGTCGTAACAAAATTAATGTGTATGTATAATATAAGTTCCCAATGTATTTGTTTAACAAACAATAAGAATACAAAATGGATGTTCATGTGGCAAAGTAGTCATAAAGTAAAGTATAATTGTTGTATTGGTTCGGGCAGTTAGTTTCCAGTTACTTGTGTTTAGATATATATTATTTAGGTAAAAATATATTATTTAGGTAAAAATTGCATATGTAAATTGAGATGTTATATTTTTGAGTTTAGGCATACAAGAAACAACAACTGCTCTACTGCTGTAGCTTTCAAATTACAAGCAGTAGCAGTTAGGTTTTGTTTTAGAAAAAGATTTTTTTTTATGTGTAACAAGAATAAAATTTATGAACACGTACAGTTGGTCGTCATCTAGATTTGAATAAAACAACGTTGTAGGTTTCAATCTTTTCAATTCTTCTAGTTGTCGTTCTATCGGAGGAAGATGATGTTTTTGTGGCGGCAGCAACAGCTTTTCATCCATATTCCTTCCTGCACTTGGTTAAAACCAAAAGTTTTATCTTTTTCTTACGATTTATTTAAATGTAAATTACCTTCTCTTTTTCAGTTGCAGATTGTAAGAATGGCCATTCAAAACGATGATGCTGGTGATATATATTTAAATGTAAAGAGGGGATTGAGAAAATTAAAAAGAAAAAAAGTTACCTATATTAGTGGGAGTCCAAGTCCAATTAACAACAAACAAAAGCCCATCTTGCCGTGTCAACCTATTACTCCCTCCGTAATTTTAGGACAAATAAAAATAGTAAGGTGGACAAACAATTTGAGACGGACGGAGTACTACTATTACTATTACTAGGTAAAGAACCCCGACAATGCGGGCTTTGAAATTTGAGTTTTTAAAATTTAGTTTTTAAGTTAAAAGTAACTTAAAGAATAGTTTTTGAAATTTGGTTTTTAAGTTAAAATAATGTAAGATTTTTCTTTTTTGGTAAAGGAAGATAATAATGTAAGATTAGTCACTATAGGATTGAGTCAACCTTCAATCCTCTTGTATTGAGTGCAACTTCAAATATAAAAAGAACCTAGTCGGAGATCATATTCAACATGTGTATTACATTTTTCGGTATTACACCAACTCAAACCCTTTTTCAAAGATTCTTAATTTCTGGTATCTTGTTAAACATTATTTTTGTTGAATCTAACTTGTCGATATCATGTTTTTATAAGAGACCAATTTTGTGTTTAGGACCAACCTCAAACTTTGCTAATCATTTGGTACATCTCTTGATATGAAATATCAGTCTATGCTTCTTGCTTTAAGCGTTTCCAGTGATGTTTCAAAACTATTAAATGATTTTCTTCCTTACTTCAAATTGTTTAAAGCACTGTATCAAGGTTACAAAAACTATCATTCATAATCAAGGACATTACAGAAGAACTTTAGCACTCATATAAATCTTACTCATTCGCATATGCATTTTCATCCCGCTATTTCAATAGACTCAACATGAAACTTCTTCGCTTCCTCTTTCGGGGTAGTAATTGTCAGCACTCTGTTTTCTATAGCCGCTTTCACTCAATCCATTTTCAATTAAATATAAATATAAATATCTTGTTAATAAGCCTATGAAATGGTATGTATATATCTCATCTGAGATGATCAAACATTCATCTAGTTCGTGAGAGGTGATCTACCTTTTAAACTTCATGAATCATTTAAACCTCATGAATCATTTAAACCAAGACTCAAAGACTTGCACAACATTTAAATTTTAGCAGTTACAACAATAAGAAGCAACACTTGTATCATCATCATGCATAATATATGTATATGTATAACTTTAAAATGTTTAATCACAATTTGAAGAATTAAAGACTGAAAAAGATGTACTATTAGATTCATTGTGTTGCTATAACAGACCAATGTGCTATAATACAGCTTATGCATCCCATAAGACCATTGGTGACTTCTTTTACTTCTTTTTTAAAGTTTTCTATAACTTAAAAGACGGGATGGGAAAGATCCACAGCTTTGAATTAATGTACATCTTCAAACAGCACCTGAATCTTCAACTTCTTTCACTCTAATTGAGCATAAAAATAGCTATTTATTTTATTGGAGTGATTTGAACACACGTGTGTAATGAAGAAGGTGGCGTTCAATGGGTTGATGGACGAGCACGCCAATTATCAGCAAGAGTGAGGGGACGCTCTCGACAACGTTGTGAGAGCATTTGAATTATTACATTCTTCATATGAGCTATTGTTGTTTCACCACCACGCTCTGCCAGTTCCAAATACACTACAGCCTTCATCATTTGCCCTTGTTTAATCAAGTACAATAGTGTCATTGTTAGCCTGCAAAAAAAAACTCCAAAACAATTTGATTATTTGTTAACCTTTCTCAAACATGTCGTCAAGAAAAGACGATAGAAACATAAGTCAGTAAATTCATGTTCTGAGTTATGCCAAGGTCAAACGTCTAAAATATCCCTCAGTGTCATCAAGAATTTGACAATGATAAATAAGCAACCTATGTATCTAACCTGATAGTGTTTTCACAATTTCAACCCATCTACTTATGAATCGATTAGTTTGGGTTGTGTATCTCAAACATATTAGAAGGCGTCCAGAGTCTCTTTATGCTGCATAAAAATCACACTATTCATAGATATAGATTTATCACGTTAATCTAACGGTATCTTATTTGCAATAATATTATATTATAGTATACATTATATATACTACTAACATTTAACAAAGGCAAATGGTACTATTTCTAAACTGTAACTGCTAAACTACCCCAAAAATAGCTCATGGTAAATCAATCAGATATGATTTAAGAAGTAAGAAGTTGTAGGTTAATTTAATAGCTAGTGGATTCACCTATAGGTAATTAACATTGAGGTTAAAGGTTAGACACCTCCATGTAGCTTTTCTTTTTATTTTTTACTCTGCAGCTAAATTAAAGTGTTAGTCTGTGTAAGCGCCCACTCTTTCTGAGCATCACCTACACATATCTCTGTTTGTACGAAAAAAACATTATGTTTCAGTAAGGTAATTTCTTCTCCTCTCTCTCTCTCTTAATTTTTTTCACTTACCTTGAGAGATGTTATTTTCATATGCCATTTTTAGATTAGCTTTGCCACACCTACTTCAAAGTCAAATATCGACTTAGACTGATTAAAGGGGAGAGTGATATGCAATAAGTCAACTGTTGTATGTAGAAGTAGTTACATAAAATAGAGCGAGTCCATGCTCAAACTGAGCTTTCCTATATCCATGATCAGCAGCAAGCTTCACCATTTCCTTGTTTGTCGATGGTTTTGCGATAACCCACTTCCAAAAGAGTAACACAACGATACATTATACATAGCACGCACATATCCAGCCTCTGCAGCCCGTAACTACCATCTTGCCTGTTCAAACAAATTAAGGTGGATTCTGAAATTGGAGAACACATGAAAGTATCATAATCATAAGCAACACAAAAAGCCAACTGATATTGCTCACGAATATAGACAGCAACAGAGGCTTTATTTAAGCATTTAACAGTCTCCTCGTTCGGTGGCTCAGCGGCATTTGTTTAAGTACGTCAATTAAAAACCTTATACATCTAACCATTCTTCAACAACTAATATATATCAATAGTAATGAATATAATTACAATTAAACATAAGTGATAATTATACCTTAAAAATAAGCAAGGCCTAAATTACATTGACCAGCACGATCACCAAGTTTGGCAGCTCTTTTATACAAAGCAACACTTTATTAATAACCATTTTGTTAGTATATTTACCATCAAAACCTGAATTATATAACATCAGTACACATAATGCACATTAAAAATTTACCAATTAGTTAAGACGAATCGACCCACTCACTTGTTTACATAAGATATAAGCACGCAGATCTTTAAGATAGAAAAAAGAACAAACCTCATCAATTATTTTCACAGCTACTCTGTCTTTAGCACTTCCTCCAGCCTCATGGTATAAAATACCTTTTTGACCCGAATACGTATTCATTATATGATTCTGGTTTACTAAAAAAATTACAATATAAACTTACTTGGTTCAGTACATAGAATGCACTTGATGTTGTAAAGTGATTGTTCATGAAGCCCACCATGCAAAGACCGTCTACATGAACGCACCTTGTACTCATCGATTTTATAAAAAATGAAAATAGCTATACTTTTTAATTGTATCCATTCTACTAAACCACAACCCAAACCTACCCATTCATGAGTACATGGGCTACATTGCAAAGAACTTTAAAATTAAATTATTAATTCAACGATGGGATGTTTTATTACCTGGCTCACCAGATATATGCACTTAGGACTGCATTCAAAAATCCAACAACAAACTAATCTAGATCATTGATCTCCAATTAGGAAGTTTAATCGTATTATGTTTATATATATATATATATATATATATATATATATATATATATATATATATAATATTAAAGAGCCTACATTTAAATTACTAACACAGAACCAATTTCATACTACTTGCATGTGACACCGACCAATTAGGGCTAGTATTAGTGCCTAATCATAACTGTAATACATGTAATTAGGGTTAATTATGTGTATTGATATGTTTATATATATACACACGTACACGATTTGGTTAAATCGTGCATTTTATTATCGAATGGATTCCGACATCATAACTACGGACGTTGGTGAACAAAATATTAGATAATATTAAATTATTTAATAAACTCATAAACTTATGAATATTATGTTGATAATATTTAACCCGTTAACTATATCGTATAAAGTAACATAAACGCGACAAATACGCGCAAAACGTGCCGACAACCCAATGGGACCCGAATTATAATTTCATAATTCAAAATAAGTCATTTTGAGTAAAACTTTTAATAAAAATATTACGTTTTAAATCGATAACAAAAACGTGCAAAAATAACGTTACGCGATTAAACCTCCGTAAAATGAACGCGCAAAACGTGCCTGACAACCCAACGGGACCCGAACGTTAACGGTACATTTTTATAAATATTTTCAAGTAGTTATATTAAATATTTCATGAGAAAATATCGAGATTTAAAACGTTACTTAAACGCGCGTATTAAATGTTTAACGTATATATAGATACCGAAACGGACGAGGAAACGAACACCGCACGGAGCACGAATTGAGGAAGCAAAATTTTAAACAAAACTCAGCCCTTGTGGCCCCCCTGGCCGGCCACCCCATGCCCCCACCCCTTTCCTTTGGCTTGTTTGACTTACACTCCCATTTTGCCACTCATCACTCTCACTTTACACACAAACACTCTCAATCATTTCTTTCATTTTCTCTCAAACTCTTCCTCATCCTCTCTCCAAAATTCAGTAAGAAAACCCTTGCATCATCACCATTTATCAAGATTAAAGAAGGAACAAGAAGAAGGAATCAAGAACAAAGACCTTTTCACTATCTTCATATTCTCTACACCATTTCTTTGTAAGAATCACCAAAACCCTCATTTGTTTTACTTGCATGTTCATTATTTACAAGTCTTGTTGCTCATATAACTATATTATGTACAAAAGAGTTGTTAAAAATCGTTTTAGAAGCTCATACATGAACATGCATAATCTGCCTAGAAAATTCGTAGTTGGTAGAAAATTCTCGTAAAATCGTAAACTTCAAATTAGACCATGAAAAATATACCAAAAACTTCGTATTTTCGTTAGCTATAACTTTCATGTTGCACACTTTTGCCAGAAACGTACGAATTGTTAGCTATGAACTAATCTTTGGATTGTTATCAGATTTTGTCGAAAACTGTGTTCGGTTGTTACGTAGAATTATTTAACTATCTAGATGGACCCTATAATTACCGGAAAATTTACGTAATGAACTAGACACATAGAAGATCAGTTGGTAATTTTTGTGAGAATTGATGTGGACCAGAAAGTGTAGAAACTTGTGGTGAAACAAACCGACAAAAACCAAAAATATGAAATCTTGAAGTTATTAGATGCGTTTTAAAAACCGACACCTTGGGATATTACCGACACGAACCGACAATTTTTATGAACTCTATGAACTGAAATATGGGTTGGGTAAAAGCTTCGGGTCAAACCGACATCGTTGACCACGTTTTCGATTAAGTGTTGAGCTGACCAGACCCGAGTGTCGCAGGGACCAAGAGTTTTCTACGACACTCCACCAAGTGACGCCTATTATATCTGGACCTTATTATTAGCGACACTCGACCTTAGTGTCTCCATATCCAAGTGACGCCCATTACCCGACACTCACCCTAGTGACGCCTATTATGCCCAAATCATATTGTTAGCGACACTGAACCTTAGTGTTGCCATACCTGAGTGACGTCCCCATTCGACACTTAACCTGAGTGTCGCCCTAAATTAAATTATTATGACTAGCGTCAGTTAACCTAGGTGACGCCTAATACCTAATTCCACCTAAATGCGTCACTCACCTCGAGTGCCGCAATCTAGTGATGCTTTCTATGCAACACTTAGACTAATGACGCTAATAACTCACAGACTTCAATTTTCTGTGACACTTACCTGAGTGTCGCCAATAATCATTAAGTGTCGCCTTGAGTGTCGCCTATAACAGAAACTTAATTCAAAACTAGTTTTCACACTAAGTGGCGAACCTCACGCAACATATATACTTATACGATACAACTCAATAACACAGGAAACATACTTTATAAGTACAACATTATAACAACATAATAATAATGCTTTGAGATTATTATCATCACCAACAGGCCGTACATGTTTTCAAAACTCAACTCAAACAATCAAACATTTGGACATAACTAGTTGTATGGATACCTAACATAGATGTTCTGTTTAGACATCTACTTACCATTATAACCTTGCGCATTTAGGACGGCCGACAGGTTGCAGTCTGCGAACACTCATTTGGTGCAACATCATATTTGATTGTTTTGCAAACATACTAGACTTAGGTGAGTCTCATAGCCCCTCATTTTACTGTTTTTAACCCAGGGGTGGGAATACATGCTCAGTTTTTATTTTACACGTGAACGCAAGTACTGAAACATCAATATATACTGCATGAGTTGTTTTCGCTAATCAATCAAAGTCCTCTAGCATAGTTTGGTAATACTTTTGTAGCGTGAATGTTAGTGTATGGTACCATATGGGATTGACCATCCCCGTCCAGGTTAGCAAGCACTAACTGGTCAAACGGGCGCATTATCATTTGTTCATACGAGTGTAGATTAGGCACTCGCCGGGAGGCACCCTCGCTCATGCACTTGATTGTGATCTTGACACCCTCGTTAAGCTCAGACTATGTGCTCATGGCAGTGATATACATTTATTTATTTGCTTGGTTGCAAACACTACTTAATCTTGCGGTTCATACTAATTACTTTATCTTTTAAACATGTGAGTTCATCAGCTAAAAGCTGACCTTTTAGTATGTATTCTCATGTTTCCAGCAGCTATAGGTATGCTCACTTTGGATAAGCTTAGCTCGAGTCAGCATGCAAGCATCAGAGATTTACTGCATTATTATATTTTGTATAAGTAATTATGATTAGAAATCTCTCATATTCAGAACACGAGCTAATGTATTTAATACAATTGATGTAAACTTTAAATCGTATTAATGTATTTTGTAAAACGACGCATATAGATTCGTTCATTATACATCTTTGTGCTTGATTACCTTGATTAGTCGCACCCAAAGTATGTTTCCGCTAATCACGAGTTTGGGGATGCGACATTGCAAACCTCTTACTAACGTTTGACTTCTCTTAAACATACACAAAGTAGCATCATACTGAAATTATAACACATATATTGAATATAAAATTAAGTGTTTGCATAACAACATGATGAATTCTAAAACCCAGAGCTTATTAGCATAATAAAGAAAAATAAATCGCATATATAGATATATTTAATACATACAATATATGTATATATGAATGGGAAAATAGACCTATTAGATGGAGGGTGCGATTTCGGGACCCATAATGTCGTTGGGGAAGAGATTGGCGTAGTTGAGATCGAAAGAATAAATTAGAATTAATCGATTATACGCGGTTGCTAGAGTTTGTGAGGATGGTTGTGATAATACGTTGGGTGATTTGCAACGCTATTGTTGATGAACAGATTAAATATGAGGGGAGGTGCAGGTGGTTCAATATCATGAAGAAGTCATGATAACATATAATCTCACAATTCCTTTGACACCTTACCTCTAATGAACCAAAATCAACATTTTGGAGGCGTACTTGATCCCCAATTTAATCACGTAGAAACAGACGGAGACGACAGGCTATCCTTTTTCACAAGCTGCCATTTTTTATTTTTATTTTTGTGATTTAATTTTAGGCTTTTGTAATAGGGTTCAATAATACGGCTCTTTTTATGGATTTTAATTACAAAGTTTACCAAAAAATATTAGGGGTGTTAAGTTTACATATTTTAAACTAATTTAAGTCATCGATCTCTAATTAAGGAGCCTAATTAAGGGTTAAAATTTCTTAATGGTATCCTCTTTTAATAATATATAAAAGATAAAAGATTACTACTATTATTATTAATATTATTATTGTTATTATTATTATTATTATTATTAATTATTATTATTATTACTACTAGTTTAATACTTGCAAACCCATAATCACATTGATACTAAAGCCATAATCACCCAAATTAAACATTAGATCTCATATACATAATTTAACTTTGAAAAGGAATTTTCCAAATCTCTAATGCATAAGATAAAATTAATAATATTCACTTAAAAAGGTAGGATATATTATCGACGACATTCGTATTTTACCGGTAGTAAAAATAATAAGTAGAAGTAGATAGGCAAAAACTAGTTGTATGCACATAATATCTTACTACTATTCTTCATCGCCGCTGCTGATTTCATAGAGTTCATGTAGGACATTGTAGACTCGGTGACGGTTAAGAAAGGCCATGTGGTTCCTATGTTCTTGAGTATGAACACACAGGTGTCCAAGTTCCTCATCAATGCCCAACCCAAAAGCGTCTCTACATCTAACATGTCCTGAAAGGTGTGCCATTATATTAATGATTAGAATTTTATAAATGATTAATGTAAGAAAGAAGATATTATTTACCTCATCGTCATAACTAATATAAATCACATCATCCCAGTTCCATGATTGTAAGTTGTTTAGCCAGTTAACTTGTTTTTGAAATGTAGTTGCTGCAGAACAGGAACATGAAATGGATCAACTGCTGCAGTGTTAACCCTTGGTGCAGGTGTTTGCGCAGACAAAGCGGTAACAGCAGGTGTAGTCACAGGGGTAGGAGCAGGCGATGGGGTAACAGTAGGCGCAAGTGCAGGGGTAACAGCGGGCGTAGGATTAGCAGTGGGGCTCAGGGGTAACAACATGGGTAGGAAGATTGTTGGCTGCGATTGAAGGGTCCATGATGAGTAAAATGAATATTTTTTTGATAAATGCAGTGAGTGAAATTGTGTAATGCACATTCTTTTCTGTATAAACTCTAATTTATATACTTTTGAGAAATTTTTAAAAATGGAATTGAGCTTAGGATGATGAAACGTCCAAAAATTTATTTATTTTTTATATCAGTTGTATCTTTGTTATCATTATTTAAATCATTTGAAAGCATATGAGGTCCGTCTAATAATTCTAGTACTACCTTGCAAAATACTCAAAATACAAAACCGGGGTAAGATCCGCCGGATCCTACCTAGAACCGTCGGATCTCCTTCTGATCCACCGGATCACCCGCCAGATCATTAAAAATGTAGCACCGACACATGAAGATCCGCCGGATCACCTCATGATCCGTCGGATCCTAATAAAAAATCGCCGGATCATATAATGATCCGCCGGATCCTCATGCTATTGCCCAGACCTGCAGAATTTTAGTGCAAAAAGTCGAATTTCAATCGCGCGTAACTTCTAAACCGTAAGGAATTTGACCCTGAAATTTTACGAGCACCTTTATACCAACAAAATGAAGATTTCTATTTTTACACTTTTTCAAATTTCACGTTAACAAAGAATTTGGACGTATAACCAATAGTGAGCCGTTTTGACTCACTTTGGTGAACACGTCAAAATGCAAACTAGCCAAGCAATGGACCTGGGCTTTTAAACACTTACTTATAACCACAAAAGTGACTTATTAGTCACTGTCTCACCCGACATACCTCACTTATAATCATTAGTACACATATGGGTCGTTTAGACCCATAATGACACCTACGACCCAAATGGACACTTTATGGCCCATTTGACTATACCAACATTAAAAGCAATTCAAAAGGTCATTATTATAACAAAATTCAGTTTCACTTATGACGGTTTCATTACATTACCAAAAATGGCAAGTACCACCAATACTTGCACTTTTACAATACCTACAACATACTTACATGCCATACATCATTTTCTACTATGAAACTAAGTCATGAGGTATCTTTACTTTCATACTTACATTTTATCAAAAACTTGGTTCGGGCGAGCGATCAAGTGATATAAGGACGACGGTTACCAATATAAGCTTGTAACCAAACCAAGCTAGTAATCCCACGTTATTCCATCTTAACATCCTTCCCTTTTTGATCACCTTTACCTACACATGTATCAAATAGCGGGATAGGCAAAACTTGCTTAGTGAGCACATAGTTATCGAATGGACAATCATGTGGCATCAAATAGAGTCAAATGCATATTTGGATCCACGGTCAAATGTCAACATGTACAAAGTACATGGAAATCAACTATATCGAATGGACATGTACAAACACATGTAGTCAAATGCTAACATTTTCTTATAACCAACAATGTCCACATGATGCTCAATCCACATAATTCACAAGTTCAACTAATCAATCAAATACTTACTCAAATAATTACATACTTAATTACGAGAACCTCTTGCCCGTGAGCAATCCGGAACCCATAACACTACTCAATTAATAGCCATATACTCACCTTGATAATTCGAATGGAATAACGAGTATGATCATGATCAAATCACGTCTTTAGTACCTAATCACATAATTCATACAATACATTTAGATACTATAATTCATCAAACTTAACTAACAATCGTTTTAAACCCTCCCCCACTTAGTTTAATCGTTAATAGTTCAATAATATATGTCAACCTAAACTTAATTGCTTTGATTCTTGGATAACCAACTAAACCTATAAACTTATTTCATAATCATACATCAATTTCTTCATTTCTAGGTTAGGGTTTAGCTAATAATCATAAATTCAACATCAACTAACAATTATATTATCATTACAAGTTTCAATTTCATATCAATTATCCTAATTTGATCAAATACCTAAAAACCCACTTTCTAGGTTATAAGGATTGAGAAATTCAAGACTTACAAAGAGATTAGAAGATGAGAGAATGATTAATTCACGTTTTTAGAGTTTGAAATAAACTCAATTTAACTTCACAGCTTGTTCTTCAATTTCCAAATCGTTCCTGTGATTGTTCTGGTTCTGCCAGAATGAAATTCAAGAAGAAGGGATTTAATTTTCACAAAAGATTGATGATTAGGGTTTAATTTAGGGTTCTTGTTGTTTCTCTCGCTCTCAATCGAGTTTTCTGGAAAGTTTTAAAGATTATAACGTATTTTACATATATATGATAAAATATGTGTACCAGTTTTGTCCCCTCTTAGACCTATTATCTGAAACCAAGAAAATATTTGCAATTTTATTATTTTATTGTTCTTAGATACAATCTAAATTAAAATGATCAATATTTATGAGGTTTTGGGGTGTTACAGATGAGGTTATAATCAAGTAGAAGAATATCACATTGGCTAAAAAACTAATATTTTATTTCTAACCTAAACTACAGTTAATATCAAATTTCCTTATTCTTTGGATAACTTGTACGTTGGTTTGCAATGAAACTATTCAATTGTTATACTTGTTAACTCCTATTTTTTTGGTACATGTGAAAATTAGAACGTGTTTTAGAACTTATCCTTTTGTCCTCTTAATTTATATCTTGCTTTTATAATAAGTTTTTAAAATAAAACAATGTCATATAATGACATTTAAATACGTTTGTTTTTTAGTCATATTGATTTATTTGATTAGTTGAATACACTGGAACTTGAATTAAAAATAGATATTTTTTAGGGATCTTGAAGCTATTTTTGTTGAAGATGCTAGGATCTTGAAGATTGGCATATGATACAATTGTTGAAGATTGATTTAGATATCATATTAATATTTTGATATATGTTAAACGATTTGTGTAGGTTTTGAAACTCACTGTGGATTTGTTTGACCATTTCTAAAAGAGATTAAAACAGGAGTAATGGATTAGGGGGGCATTTCTAAAAGAGATTTGTGTATGTTTTGTAATTGGGGTTGATCATTTGTCTAATAGGAATAATAAATGTATACATTTATTAGATTAATGTAGGGGCATGTTTGTCATTTTAAATGGGGTTTTTAAAGATATTAGTAGTGGATTAGGGGCATTTTTGTATTTTTCCCTCTTGAAAAAACATGGGAAATATGTTATATATAGTACTAGACCTTGAGCCCGTGTGATGTACGACGATTTATAAAATACAATAATATTGATTTGTAAGTTTAATGTTGTTAATTAGAAGATGCGATTATCATTGAAAATGAAAAAAATTAGTAACATAAATCAAACTATAATTGATGAACTTGTATTTATTTTTTCAACGATTGCTATATCAAGTATGATGTAATATTGTATCCTCCTTTCCTTAGGAGCGATTGAAATTTGGACATTTGTCTACTTCTCACGGTAACACTAATTTTGTCATTGCGTGAATGAAAAAAGTAACCACCATCGGATGCAAAATAATGCTAAGTTTAAATATATTTTGTTGAGCCTTCACGATGCACGGTACTTTAAATATAAAGTTAATCATATCTTTTTTAAGTTTTCAGCTGTATTAATAATGTTAAAAGTTGATTATTTATTATTAAATAATATATATCAAAATGCATAGAAAATATTAATACTTTATATTTTATTAAAACTAATTTCCTTAAAACATGATGGTTGATATAATAATATTAGATAATTGATATGTATGAGAAATTAGCAAGAGAATAAACTTAATTTTTATGTAGAAAAAATTGTTATTTATTAAATGTAATGCAAAACTTTTAAAAGTTATTATAATAAAGTATAATAAAATTGAATTAAGACTTTTCACAAAATAGAAGATAATAGTTTTTTAGGAATTTATAATTTTGATAACTTTTAATATGATAGTGTTAGTAATAAAAAAAATTTTTAAGTAAAAACTAATTTAATGATGTGACATAATTATGAGGTTTTTTGTAACATCCTCCTTGTTGGTCTGGTAATTTCTAAATTTAAATTGATTATTTTATTGTTTTAGGACTTACTTGATATTATTTGTTTATTGTGAAACTTTGGCAATTAGGTCCCAGGACTTATTGTGAATAGTGAATTGTTGCTTGTTTTAAATTACTGTAGCTAACGGTAAAATAAAATAAGTTTCTCGCGATTAGTATTTAAGTGTCAGGCAATAGATTTAAGACGGATATAAAATACCCAAATTAAGGAGTCGGTTTAAAGGAGAGCTGACCTCCTTTTGAAGACATTCCTTCACTTATGTTAATTTCACTCTTTCAAAGCCTATGATTTAAACACAATAAATTGAAAGAAAGATTTAAAGGGCTTGAATTCCTTGTGTTATAACTTATTCTAACTTGTTTAATCATCACCACTTTTACTTGTAATCCTCCTTCCAAGTGTAAGTATTCTTGTTCCTGATGAAACCTAAGTGGTTAATTAGGTTAAGATTGAAATTGATGATTTATGATGATTTCTGGTGCTATATCGTGCTATGAACTGAATTCTCTAACTTGAAATTGTGTGTTTATGTTCTTGAAATGTGATTGTTGAAATTAAGAAAGCAACTTAAATAAGTATTAGGAATTTGGTATGAAAATCAAATTGTTTAATGTTGTTGATGATATTTAAGGTTAGTTGAATGCACCAGGACGTTTCTTTGGTGTTAAAAACATTGCTAAGTTGAATTGGTACCTAAAAATTGTGTTGGTTAAGTTAGGGTTCGTGCAGGGTTTTGTTGCTGCTGCTGTAAATCTGATGAACAAGTCGACGACTTAATGAGCCAAGCCGGCGGGTTCTGTGTTGGGTTGGCAAACCGGCGGGTCAAAGATCCAAGCCGGCAGCTTGTGACCCTAGACCGGCGGGCTAATTACCCTAATCGGCTGCTGAAACTCGACTTTGTGTTGTTCCCTCAAAATCCCTTGTACCCGACGGCTAGGTGATGTGAGCGCCACGGCTTGTAGGGTGAAACCGGAGGGTCCTAGACCCCAACCGGCGGCTTCTTTGGCCAGTCCAACATCCATTCTTAATTGTTAATGTTAATGTTAATTGTATTGTTCTATGATATAACATTGATAGATCAGTATTAGTATATGATAATAACTATGTTGAGATTACTAATACATGATTAAGAACTTGTAACTTTGATGTCATATGTACTAAATTCTTAGTGTTATGGATTAATATAAGTTATGTATTAAAGATCTTGATTACTAACTTATATTTTATTGTTGATTCTCAGATCCTACAAAGACTAAGTGACGTCTGGATTCTGAGCTTGTGAAGACAAAGGTATCGGTGAGTGGATTTAGAACTCACCATTTGATTTAGTTGTAACTATTTGGTTACAACAAATAAACGTAGATGTGTGTTAGACTGGTTAGTCTTGATTATTGATTATTAATCTACGTGATATGTGGACCAATGTGTATCAGTGTTATTGAGGTCAACGTGTTAGTTGGGCTTATTGGTTATTGTGTGAATTACACAGGATCTTGATTCATTCGTTGTGTGTAGAACCTGTGTTTGATTATAATAACCATTAGCTATCGGTCTCGTCCATTATGGCCATAAGGATATATACGATAAGTGTTCTTGGAGAATCCTCGGGTATTATGATATCCCAAGAGCCACCGATCCTCATTGAAATATGTGAGTTTACAATTATTTGGTGTAAACTCTTAGTTAAGCTAAGTTGAATTGTGTGTGATAAATCTATTCACTTAGCTTTGTGTTAATCCCTTATTTTACTTTCTGCAGGTTTTGTTAAGAATGTGGGTGCAGGAAGGGATGCTTAGATGCAAGGAATGTTTGATATTATACTCACTCTGATATGGTTTTGTAATAAACCTTGTTTAGAATTTTATAATACCCCGTTTTGAGTACTATCATAATACGATTTTAATAACTTTAACAGTTATGCATTAAGTATGTATATGGTTATATACTATGCACAGTAATAAAATATGTTTTAAATACATGCTCCCGAGTTAAATAATATAATATTTTTATATCGAATGAGGGGTGTTATATTTTTAGGAAAATGTAAGGAGATGATGTGGCATAGCTACATAGCAAGGAAAAAACTTTGGTTTATAATTATAGATAGAAGATTTGTGAAATGTGGAAGAATGGGTTAGGACCCCCCAAACCCCCCGGCGGGGGGCTTAGATAGTTTTTAGATAGCCGTAAGGTTGTATCTATAATCGTTCGTGCTCCTCTTGGGAGAAGCACTCTCTGCTTAACTGCACTTTATTGAATTCTAGCTGAAGTTCATATTAGCATAGATGACCAATGAACATTCCTTAGAAACACTCAAAGGCATGAGTGCCGGCGGCTGTCGAAACCAATGAGCGGTTTAGCTGCCAAGGGATACAAGAAGGCATTGATTGAACTCAGTAATACTTGATGAAGCTGGTATAATCATTCGAGAAGAGATTAAAAAAAAAAAGTAAGGTAGAGCAGTGAAAAAACATTTTCAGAGCTAATTCCTTAGACATAAAACAAAAGGTTGCAAGTAGTGTCATTATTTGTGGAAGCTCATATAAAAATCTTATTATTGAGTGGATACAAGAGAAAAATACAGATGCTAAGGACTCTATCAGACCATGAAAATCTTATTTCTTATTATGTTATAATATAGTAAGTATAGTATAGTATAATCCTATATTTGAGAGTTGTATTTTTGACAATATAGTACCTGAAAAGTATTAAGGTCATAGAAGCTTCTCTAGACTCTTCTGCACAGATGTATTACTTCGTATTTCCCATATTTCCATATGTTGGGCTGCACTTCTTTTATTGTTACGTGTCATTCTTTAATTTCTAATTTTGTTTTACTTTTTTGCAGATTATTCTATACTGTATTATCTTATAATATAATTATTATTACGTTTTTATATTTTTAGCAATACTAGTAATCAATTATAAAATATCTATAAAAGTAGAAATGTTATGCATATAGAACTAATTAGTTTGGCCTCTTTGTTATGCCACGTACATATATAATAAAAATTATTAGCTATTTATTATTATTACCTCAAAATGACTATATAATGATAATTAGGAGGGGGAAAGCTGGGCAACAAATCAAACCCAACACACCATTTAGACTATCTTACGTATTTTTTGTTTTACAATAAAACAAAATAGACAAACCTAATTATTATCTTTAATCTATCTATCTATCTGTAATCTGTAATTATTATATACTTAAAGCAAAATAGCTTAGGGTAATCTGTAATTATTATATACTTAAAGCAAAATAGCTTAGGGTAATCTCGACCCTTAATTTGTTTTGCGATAATCCCCCTAAATTATTAATTAATATTAATATTAAATTAATAGATTAATCAAAGTAAAATATATATTCAATTCCTACAAAATAAAAAATAAAAAAGATACGGTTTTATAATCGAAAATAAAATAATACATTGTCGATATTTTAGCCTTGGTCACCACTTTTCTAAACTACCTTGAGGTTATCTAAATCAAAATATTATTTATCTTTTATTATTATATATATAAAGATTTAACTTTAAATATATTCCTATTCTTAATCATCTTCTGAACATACATGATTCTTTCATTCTTCATCTTTTAATTAATATCCACTCCATATTCTCAATGGATCCACACACTAAAAATATGTCTCAAAAAACATACTGTTGAAGACCTAAAAACTCCAATTACACTTTATACTCTTAACAATTATAATTATAATTATTTTTTAAATAATTAAATCAATCTCAATTATATAAAAATCTGGTGTATTTAACTAAATAAATTACTCCCGTACGTTTATCATATTCAAAACCCTAATTGATACCATAACCCTGACCAATATCAATTCCAGTAGCAGTTATTATCTACTCTTGGTCTCCTTTTATTCCCCTTTGGTTAAATCCTCAATCTCATTTAAGGTACATACATCTTCATCAGGCCCGAAGATGAGGGTGTGCCCAATGGGCGACCGCATAGGGCCCTCATTTTATATAAGGCCCTAAAATTTTGCATATAGTTCATGTATGTAGTTTCATTTTCAAACCCATATTTCATTAACAATTTAAATCTAATAAGTTAACCCTATCATATTAGTTATTTAGTTTTGTTTAATCACTGAAAAAGGCGCAACAATTTTGGTTTACGATCCGGTTTGATTTTCCTTTTCAAATCGTACAATACATACATAATTAAATATTGAGAATGCTTGTAAATTAAAATATCAAAAAAGAACGAAAAAAAAGTACGCAACACGAAGAGCTGGGAACTGTCGATCGATTCATTAATTTCAGTTTTGTCTACAACGTAGTCACAAGAGAGACTTAATGGATCAGCATTGATAGCTATTGAGAACGACAAACTAGAGATTGTTGATTATGAGGAGTTGATCAACAACTTTGCGTCCACGAATGTTTCGAGAATTGCACGATTCAAGTAGATTTTGATGCAATTTTATTTTGTTACACTTCTTTTGATTTTATGTTTATAACAAATTTTTAGTAGTGATGAACTTTTATATATCATATATGATGAAAATATATGTTTAAAAGATGCCTCTTTTTTGTCGTGGCACCGGGTCACCCAATTTCAAGCTCCGGGCTAGATCTTCATTCCCTACTCATTCATATCGAATTCCATATCTATATGCAAATATTTGAACTCCTTATCGCGAACTACATCAATCGTGAATGGATATGTTAGGGTTTCAACAACCAAATTCATATGTTTTTGATTTAATTTTGATCTTTTGCAACAGCAGCATCAGTTATTTTCAAAGAATTTAGGGTTTTCAAGATTGAATATGCAGGAGTTGTGTTAAACAAAACCCAGGTCATAATCTGGTTTATTTTTGTTTAATAGAGTGATTTTAGTACTCGGGTTCCTTGAATTTGCTACTCTATGTTATCTGCTTCTTTTGACTACTTATTGAATTCAAGGAATTGCATGGGTTCATATGGGGTTTTGCTAACTTTCAGGATTTTCAGTTTCTATTAATAAAATAAGGGTTGCTAATTTATCAAGTTTGTGACTTCTTGTTGCTTTGAATAAGGGTTTTCCCGTTTTCTTGATTTGCAGATTCTTAGAAGTGATTGTAATGTTGAGTTTTGTTTGTTTGCTGAAACAGGGAACCTAATGAAACTAAAATAGAAGTAAACTATAAAACTTTTTGCTAATTTTAGTATGGGTTTTGCTAATGTATGCCCCGTGGTACACGTTAAGCCGCATTTAATGAAGTTGAAATTTCTTAAATATCAGAATTTGTAATTAATATGTGTATAGAAAGGTAAATATTAGATTGAATTAAGGAGTATTAAATGCAAATGATAATATTTAAGGAAATTTCAACTTCATTAAATGCGGTTTAACGTGTGCCATGGGGCCATGGCACACGATAGCTCATAGTGTGTGTGTGTTTAATGAAGTCAAGACAAAATATTCAGTAAAAGTAATCTAAAGTAGTTCGCATCATATGTGTTTTCTTTTAGTTCATTGAGATTTAGTAGCTTGAAAACAATTTGGACAGTGTTGGTAATTTGAATTGAAGTGTAGGCTATATGAGTTTAGGACAAAGGATGGGAGAGTAATGGCTGAAAAGTGGAAAATGTTGCATCTTTTCAGTTGAAATGGCGACTGAAAGTCTGATCCGAATCATGGATGCAAGCGGAAAATGGGCATCACAAGCGACATTAATTTGAGGATTATGGATTAGTGTTGAAGGGCCCAAACTTTCTAGAAAAACAGAGGAATATGGTTCCTAATCGTAGCGGAAGTGCACCACCAAGCATGGAAGGTTCGTTTATTGCAATTGAGAACCCCATGTGTATTTATAAAATTGCTGCCACTGCAAGTCCAAATGAAGAACTTCGTGCAGATGCTTCTTATTATGCATATTATTCGGCCCATGTCAATTTAAATCCCAGACTCCCTCCACCTCTCATTTCAGATGAAAATCGTCAAATCAACATCTCTTTCGTAATGCTACAGGTACTGAAAATAATCCAAGACTCGCATCTTTTGACGATTCTACCCGTCTCACTCAGAGTAACCTTTCTACTCATAAAGAAGAATCAGATGATGATCAATTAACAAAACCGGTATATTTAGTTTTTCATTGCAAATGAATAGATTTATATTCAAATATTATACGTAGTAAAAAAGTGCAAAAGTACCTCTCCTTACAGGAAAATGTTCAAGATCCATCACATGTGCATAATCATGATGGTGACAATAACGGACAGCTTTTGTATATGAGTCCGACATCTGCAGCTATTTCAAACTCAACGTCCCTTAATACAAGTTCAGGTTTTTTTTTTTTTGGGTAAAGGGTTACCCCAGTTGGTCATTCAGAAGATGATGTTTCAACCGGTGCAGATGGTATTGCTTCTAACTGGTTCCTCCGTTTCATCTCGCAAAGTATGTATACATGACATCTCTTTCTCTATATTTATATGTATACTTATATCTACACATACATATACATATTCTATGATTTTGTAACTGATTACTAAATTAATTCAATTTGAATTTACTTTGTGTATACGTAACTTTAAATCGGTTGTCGACCACAGAGCCTGATCTTCAATTTGTGCGTTAATAGCGGTGTTGCAAATTGTGAATTGTCGATGAAATTTGCAGCTAATTTTCATTTTTTGTTTGAGATATGGGATGATGATTATGAGAGTTATTTGGCTGCATAGAGTTTTGGGATGTGTTTATAATTATTTTTTCCAGATAGGGAATGATTTGTGGCTCAATAGGGTATCATTCGTGTGAGTTTGGATTTAAATATCTCAGTGTATTATTTAATTTTTTGACAATATAATGATATATACATTCATGCCTCTTTTAATTTATATCCTTAATTCTAGATTTTATGTTCTTGCAATCAAGGTGATCTACATTTCCGATAAGCTACAGATGTTATCTACTATATTAGTTTATAAAAAAGAAGAACAAATAGATGGTGGGTTACTGGGTTAGAGAGTTTCAATTGGCATATACTTATATATTATGGATAACCTGATTAGATTATTACTTTTTAATGATGTTTAAATGATAACTTGGTACAATCTTCAAGTTCCAAATCTTATAAATAGTTCCATAAATATTGTTGGCCTTCAAATCGTTATGAATAGGAAGTTTTGTATCCTTATATATTGTCGAAAATTTGTTTTGAGCTTTTGAGATGGTTAAAGTTGTTTAAAATATGTTACATGCAGATTAGTACTGCAGGTAGGTACTGAATGCTTTAATCTATAGTCAACTATTGGAATGCTAATATACGGTTTACATAAAGTCATATGTAAAATACTACTGTAAGAATTGGTAGTATGTATATTATGTACAAGTTATATGGAATGAGAATAATAAAACTTTGTATTTGATTTTACTTTGTTGATTCAATAAATGGATACATGTGTTATTCGGTAGCGTATTCGATCAGGTACATTTCTCTTTTGACAAAATTGACGTCGATGGTCTACGATTGATCATCTTACTTTTAATTAGATATAAAGTTTTGCTCAAGTATCCACTTAATCTTATACTCCCTCTGTCCAATTTATATTGTTCACTTTTGATTTTTGAAGTCTTTCTTTGATAACTTTGACCTTGAATATTTTTGTTTGTGTTATATAATAATTGATGAAAATTATACCAATGAAAATACATTTAAAACTCAATTCATTCTATATTTTGCATCAAATATTATATAATACAAACAAAAATATTGAAGGTCAAAGTTGGAAAAGAAATATTTCAAAAGTAAAAAATGGACAATAAAAATTAGATGGTGAAGTATTTCATTATTATTTAATATAGTATATTGTATTACATGTATAGACACAAGATCCCATATTTTTATAATGAATCTTGCTATGACTTTTACGTTACAATAAGTGATAAAATAACAATTTTGAATCTATACTATACAAAATTATCTAAAGTAAATAGAAACTTCATATGAAATTAGATGCATGACTTCATGATAAAAAATTTATGTCCAATCACACGTAAGCAATAATATATTTACAACTTAAAAAAAACACATGTTACATTAAAATGTTAAATTAACATCCTTGATTATGAAAAAAATAAATTTTACAGCAAATAAACAACTCTTTTATCTTAAAAATATATTTACAAAATCAAATTGTGTAGTCCGCGTTGTCACGGGTCCTTCACCTAGTATAATATATTTGAAGATTATTTTACACCCTTATAAATGATTTAACCATATTCTTCAATGACTTTAGATGTCTAAATAACCAAAATGATACGAATACCCCTATATTTGATGAAATAGATAAAATTACTAACTTTAAAAATTCCATACAAATACAATACTCAAGAAATAATTATATATTAATACGAAATGCACTTTAGTTCGTGATTAAATAAGTGTACATTTGAAATGTTAAGTAAAATGCAATTTAGTCCATAAATTAGCACATGTATATTTGGAAATAACTCAAGCTCATAAATATATTGAATTGTGATTCAAAATTATGTAAATATATACATTGAATTTAAAAATAAAGGTGACTTGTTCAATTTATTCTAGTTTCTAGGTAGTTAGTAGCCGTGCGTACCGCACGACCCACGAAGATAGTCAACAGTTTGAAATATGGATGAAATAAAAATTTTAAGAATGAATTTAAAATGATATAGAGTTTAGAGAAGTAAACTAATTTTTGAAGTTTGTTGTGATAAACCTATAAAAAGACATGAGATCAAATCTTGTTCTTAAAGTGTTCCAAGTACTTTATTATACAAGCATTGAGTTGGTTTTGTAAAAGTGAACCATGATTAAAAGATAATGAAGTTAGACATCAAAAGGTGACATGATCATTTTGAAGGTATGAACGTATTTAATTTTAGAAGCATAAAGTATTTTTGTATGTATAAGAAAAAAAATTGAATTGCGAATAGTTTAGATTATAAATGATGAATAATATCAAATTTCAGTTTAGTCTACAAATGTTGATTAAATTATATAAAAATTTAATATTTACAACTACTAATTCTTATCAAGAAAATGTTATATATACATAAGAAAGATATAATGTTGAAATATAAGTTAGATACTAAAGATGACACTTCTTATAAATTGAGTTTTTTGTGTTATTCAATTATTCATAATATTTAATATAGAAATGGTAACACACTTTTTGTTTTTAACAAATATAAGACATGTTAAATATTGTCAAGAAAGATAGATCCACACAAATAACACCAGAATCAATGAATCATACACTCGATAACATAACCGGTCAAAGACCAAAAACAAGACAAAGTGTATATCCTCACTGATACAAGAAAACTCTCAGTGATTATTTACCAACAGGTAATAATCACTCACTCACAAGAGATTGATTGATCAAGTCAATCAACAATCTCTTCTAAAGATTGTATGCGGCTCAAGAATACAGAGAAAGATGAAAAATACAAAAAACATGAATTATACAAACCCTAATACAAAATATACATATATAATCTGATTATTAATAAATGTTACATTCTGCACCCTTGAACTCTTTTCCTTTTTACAAAAGCAACTTCAAACCTTTATTTGCATAAATAACCCTGCATTATAAAAATACAACACAACACAATACAAAATATACCATAATAAGATTGCACTAATAAACTGATCATTTTAATACTCCCCCTCAATCTTATTTTGGAATACATCTAACATACCCAGATTTTTACAAAATAGATTATGCTGAGAAGTACTTAGTCCCTTAGTAAAAATATCTGCAGTTTGATCATGAGAAGAAATTTTGATAGTTCTAATTGTACCTGCTGCTACCTTCTCTCTAATAAAATGAACATCTAATTCAAGATGTTTTGTTCTTTCATGAAACACTGGATTTGCAACCAGTTGTATAGCAGAATTGTTATCACAATACACAGGAACAGGTAAAGCTATCTTTACATTTAAATCATCAAGAACTTTAAGAATCCACATAATTTCACATGTAACAATACTCAAAGCTCTATACTCAGATTCTGCAGAGGATCTAGAAACAACATTTTGCTTTTTACTTTTCCATGATACTAAAGAATTTCCCAAGTAAATACAAAAACCAGTTACTGACCTTTTAGAACTCATACATTTTGCCCAGTCTGCATCTACAAATGCTTTTAAGTCAATAGAAGTTGACTTTGTTATTGAAAAACCTTTACCAGGAGACAATTTTAAGTATCTAAGAACATGAAATGCAAGTTTTAAATGTGACTCCAAAGGAGAATGCATATACTGACTAAGACATTGAACTGCATAAGAAATATCAGGTCTAGTCATGCTTAAGTAAATAAGTTTTCCCACTAGTTGTTGATACTTGGTAATGTTTACCAATTTTCTGTCCTTTTCAGATTCATCACAAGCTATAGATACATTTTGTTCAATTGGAGTTGACAATGGTTTACTTCCTAGTAAACCAAATTCATGTAACAACTCTAAACAATATCTTCTTTGGGACAAGCATACACCATTAGGTGTATTCAAAACTTCTATACCAAGAAAGTATTTAAGTTTTCCAAGATCTTTAATCTGAAACTTTGAACTTAGATAACTTTTAAAACTTTCTATTTCATGCAAATCATTCCCAGTAACAATTATATCATCAACATACACTAAAACAGCAAGAAACATACTGTCATAATTTTTCACATATAAAGAATAATCATTAAGGCTTTGTTTAAAACCATTTTCCTTAAGCACAGCAGACAACTTAGCATTCCATTGTCTTGGTGCTTGTTTGAGTCCATATAAGGATTTAACAAGCTTACATACTTTGTTTTCATTAGAAGAATAGTAACCTTGTGGTGGTATCATATATACATCTTCAACAAGATCACCATACAAGAAAGCATTGTTAACATCTAATTGAAATAAGGGCCAACTATTATTAATTGCTAAAGTAATTAAACATCTAATTGTTACCATTTTAACCACAGGTGAAAAAGTTTCATCATAATCAAATCCTTCCCTTTGATTGAAACCTTTTGCAACTAACCTTGCTTTATATCTTTCAATTTCACCATTGGATTTATACTTAATTTTATATATCCACTTACAACCTATAGGTTTTCTTCCAGTAGGAAGATCAACAAGTTCCCATGTCTTATTTCTATTTAGTGCTTCCATTTCAGTATTCATTGCATCAACCCAATTTTTATCTCTAGATGCTTCCCAAAAATTAGATGGTTCAATACTTTTATTAAGACTAGTAGTAAAACAGTGATTTTCAGTATTAAGAAGTGAATAATTAACTACCTTTTCTATACCATATTTAACTTTTCCTTCAACAATAAAATCACTAAATTTCTTAGGAATCACAGATGTCCTACTACTAGTTCTTCTGTTAGAGTTCATATGAGTTGGTAGTGAATCTGGTTGTGCAGATTCATGTTCATTACTGTTAGAAGACATGCCCTCAGGGGTTGGTATATCACCATCATCCAGTGTTGCATGAGATTTCAAAGAATCACTGCCATCACTGTTATCATTTTTATCTCCCCCTTCATCCTTGGGACTTGAACTTTGAGTGTCATCAAAAAAAGAATCAAAGAAATTTAAATGATTTACATCTAGATCTTCAGTTTCAGAAATAGTTTTAGACTTCAATTTTAAAGGGAACACTGTTTCATAAAATTTAACATCTCTAGAATATAGGATAGTTTTATTATCAAGACTTAGTAACTTATATCCCTTTTTAACAGTAGAGAAACCAATTAAAATACATTTTTCTGCTCTATTTTCAAACTTATCATTATTATTTAAAATTGTTGAAAAACAAAGACACCCAAAAGCTCTTAAATGAGAGAGATTTGGTTTACACCCATACACCAACTCATATGGACACTTACCAGAAAGAACAGAAGATGGCAACCTATTGATCAAATAAGTAGCAGTTAGCACACAATCAGTCCACATATTAAGACTTATACCACTTTGAAACATTAAAGCTCTAGCCACATTAAGTAAATGTCTATGCTTTCTTTCAGCAATTCCATTTTGTTGTGGAGTATACACACAAGTTGTTTGATGAATTATACCATGACTTTTGCACAAGTCTTCAAAACTTGAATTAATAAACTCAGTACCATTATCATTTCTAAACATTTTTACTTTCACATCAAATTGATTGTCAAGCAGTTTTAGAAAATTAACAATATTTTCATATGTTTCAGTTTTAGACTTTAACAGAAATACCCAAACAGCCCTTGTATAATCATCAACAACAGTAAGGAAGTATCTATATCCTTCTCTACTTGTAACTTTATATGGCCCCCACAAATCAAGATGAATCAATTCACCTAACTTTTTAGTTTTATATTCACTAAAAGGAAAAGGTTCACTAGTTTGTTTGGCTTTATGACAAATTTCACAAGGTGTGACAATTGATTTATCATTGATTTGTAGATTATTTTTTAAAACATGTAAAACTTGTTCTGCAGGATGACCCAATCTACTATGCCATAATTGTTTAGACACAAAACATGCATAAGAACAAGTTGACATATTTATCCTACCTGTCCCAGTCCTATTGAAAACATACAGACCATCAGATTCATCACCAATCCCCAACACCTTTTTTGAATTCAAATCCTGTATGTAACATTTTTCATCATCAAAACCAACAAACAATTTACTATTTCTTGAAAGTTTATGCACAGACAATAAGTTAACACAATACTCTGGGACATATAAAACCCCAAACAATCTTATTGAATTATTTATTTGATAATTCTCAATTTTTCTAACTAATGCTTTTGTTCCATTAGGATGGCCAACTGTTAATCCTAAATTTGTTACATCCACATCATAATTAAAGAAGATTCATTACAAATCATATGTTGATTTGCTCCTGAATCAATAATCCATTCTTTTTCAAACATTTTTGTCTTTGTTTGAACATTACAACAAAAAAATTTATCAAAATTAGAATTAAACACAACATTTGAGTTTAAAAAATCACCTGCCATATTAGCATTAATGCTAGATCCAGACTCAGGTTTATCATTGATAAGATTCATCAATTTCATAATCTGCTCACTAGTAAATTGCATGTTAGAGACACCAGAAACATTATTTCCACACATATCAGACACAGAACTGTTATTATTAGCCACAAATTTAGGTGCATTTTGATTAAATGGTTTCTTTTTATACCCAGGTGGATACCCCACAATCTCATAACACCTATCAATAGTATGTCCCAACATACCACACTGAGTACATTTAAGATTAGGATTAGGTCCTCTTACAAATCTCTTATTATTATTACTTGTTTGATTATATGACTTAGCAAGAAAAGCAGTATTCTGAGACTTAGTAGAAGATTCATTAGAAGTAATACCCCTATGAGATTCTTCCCTAGAAATCAAAGCAAAAGCTATCTTGACACTAGGAAGAGGATCTCTACTGAGAATATTACTTCTAATTGGTTGATATATATCATCTAATCCCATTAAAAACTGCATAAGTTTAATTAATTGATTATGATCAAAAAATTATTGAGAACCTTTACATGTACAAGTTGGTAGTTTAATAAGAGCATCATACTGTTTCCAAAGAGAATTTAGTTTGTGATAATATTCAGAAACACTGCTTCCTTTCTGAGTCAAAGAGTCTATCTTATGATGTAAGTTAAATGTAACAGAACCATCTATTTTATCACAAGTTTCTTTTAATTCTTGCCATACAGTGGCAGCATTATTAGAAAATATTTGACCCAGATACAACTCATCAGATATAGAAGTTAAAATCCAAGTTAACACCACTGAATTACATCTGTCCCATTGACAAGATAAAACATCATCAGATTCATAACTTTCTTTTAAACATGTTCCATCAACAAATCCTATTTTATTTTTAGTAGCAAGAGCAAGTGACATTGCTCTGCTCCACACATTATAGTTTTCTGTACCTTTTAATTTTATTGAAATTAATGCAGTTCCTGTTGTATCACTTGCATGGAGATAAAGAGGATCTTCAAAATCAAGTTTGTTTATCAATGTAACAGATGTACCAGTATCATCATCCCCAGACATTTTTGAAATTTGATTACCTATTTTAGCTAATATATACTCAAGAAAGAACAACTAACAAATAATCTACACACTTAATGCACAGATTCACACAGATGCCTAAAAAATTTACAATCACAAGCAAATCCTAGAAGGTTAGTCTAAGCAGTGATCCGTACAGGTGGACTCTCAAAGGGATTCCACCCTAGGTCTTACTTAGAGACCTCTCTTCTACCAAAAAAATAAGAGTTAGTCAGCCTAGATAACAACACACAATAAGTACAAACAATATGCAGCACAGATTGAAATTAAACACAGAGAGCAACCAAATAAACACGTATGAATTAAAGGAAATGAGAGAGAGTTAGAAATTCCTCACAAAGTACTCCGTGCAAGCTATAAAAGAAAACCAGAAGAAATCGCAGCGGAAATAGAAGAAATACTCTGGAACAGCCAAGAGTATCACAAACCCTAATTTTGTAAATTAGGGTTTTCAACCACAAGTCAATAATCGTTGTGAATATTCAACCAGATGTTAAGAATAAACCAAATCGAGCATCAATCGAACAAGAAAATCAGAATTCTCGCAAAAACCCCAAATCTGTCGAAACGAAGAAACCCTAGATCTTCAGATCTACGAAATCAAACACAAGAATATGTCTATCTAACTACAATCCGCTCTGATACCATGTCAAGAAAGATAGATCCACACAAATAACACCAGAATCAATGAATCATACACTCGATAACATAACCGGTCAAAGACCAAAAACAAGACAAAGTGTATATCCTCACTGATACAAGAAAACTCTCAGTGATTATTTACCAACAGGTAATAATCACTCACTCACAAGAGATTGATTGATCAAGTCAATCAACAATCTCTTCTAAAGATCGTATGCGGCTCAAGAATACAGAGAAAGATGAAAAATACAAAAAATATGAATTATACAAACCCTAATACAAAATATACATATATAATCTGATTATTAATAAATGTTACATTCTGCACCCTTGAACTCTTTTCCTTTTTACAAAAGCAACTCCAAACCTTTATTTGCATAAATAACCCTGCATTATAAAATACAACACAACACAATACAAAATATACCATAATAAGATTGCACTAATAAACTGATCATTTTAATAAATATGTATTTGTTTCTTGTAAGTAATAATTAATATCATAAGCACATGATAATTGATGTGGAATGTTTAGAGATGGCTAATAAGTTGGTAAATATATAATTAGTACACAAAATGGATTAGTACACAAAATGGAATATTATTTAGAAAAATAAAGTATTAGTTGAATGAGGTGTCATCATTAATGATATAGTTAAAAGTTCTTTTTATATAGGTAAATTATGATTTAATATTGAAATACAAATATTTTATTTATTTTTTGGTTAGGGACACATGACAAGATTTGAAGTGTATATGTGTTATGATATTAGGAGAAGTGGCTCATTTTATATAAAGACTAGGTAAGCTTATGGCCGTGCTAAAGCACGGTCCAAGAAAATTAAGTTTTACTTTTGAAATGTAATATGCATTTCATAGTATACGAAGGTTTAAGCTAAATTTATTGGGTGAAGGCTAAATTTCCCAAATAAAGGAAAAAGAAAGAAAACCATGGATATACAGTCACTGTATAGAATATTATGTAACATAATGATTGTGGTCTGTTGACATTGAATTGTAAAGCAATAGAACTACAATACTAAAACTCTAAATGACTAAATGTCTAAAACAGTTTCATGCTCTAACCTAGTAACCTCCTTCCGAGATACGACCTACACAATATGCCACTTACAATAGATCATATACATTTGCTAATATTTAATGGTAGAATTTCCTAACTTTGCTATGAAAGAAAACGTACATAAGAGATTAATAAAAATCACATAATTATACTTCAATAACTCATTTCAAGAATGGTTCAAGAAAATAGTCTATCATCGACTTTCATAACTTGGTATTAGTTCAAAGCATGACCAATATGAACATTCATTGTAATTGTGGATATTAAATAATATAAGTGACAATTAATGTTGTTAAGACTCAAGAATGATGATAAGTTGTGCATACTACATTATACTACCTCACTAATGAATTGTTAGTGCCACTTGACCTTCCTATACTTTCTGTATCCATCAAGAATTGAGATCACATACCTTGTATATATGGTTCACATTTCATTTAGCCTAAATCCCAGTCGTTTAGCAATTTCATGGGTTACCAAAAATAAATACAAATTGTAAGATAGAACAAAGACGATCACATATAGATTTATCAAGCATGAATGATAAGGCAAATGAAAAGTTCTCACAATCTCACCTCATTATTATATTTGTGTTAGATAGATGTAACTATAATAAGATGAGCATGTATAATAAGGTTATCTTGATATATTATTAATTATTATTTATGTACCTATTGTTTCTTCTTAAAGAATATCAAACTTAGGTGGGATGATTAATTTGTCTTCTTCATATTATATTTTTTGTAACAAAAGGTATTCTATTTTTTTTACTAACTTAATTTTTTTTTTGGTGGAGTAAGTGAAAGAAGGCTATGTGTTTAACTTTTATAATATGTAGTGTTTTTATATAAAAGAAAATAATGATAATGATATTATGTATGTATGTATTAAGATTTCTACATATAGAATGTTCTTTGATTATCATTATTTTTTTGATGTTATTTTTTAAGGAATAGTGTAAAAGTGTTTGATAGTTTATTTATTTTCAATTGTCTTGTAAAGTGTTAAACCATTTTAAATGTGATGGTTAAATTATAAAAATTTAAAGAGATTAAAAGGAGTACACATGAAGGATGTCAAAATCTATTATCTATGTTATAAGAATATACATTTTTATTATTATTGTTTTATATTAAAAGGTTTAGGTTTTTCTTTTTTTGTTAGTTAAAAAGTAAAGTAGTTAGAATTAAATTGTTAATTATGTTAGTTTATTACACATGGCAACATGTTAAGTGTATATGCGTTCAAATCTAGCTAGTTAACTTAGTGTTTTTTATAAATATAGTTATTAATTAATGACAAGAAATTATGATTTAGTATTGAAATACTAATACATTTCATTTATTTTTTGGTTAGGGACACATGGTAAAAGATGAAGTGTGTATGTATCATGATATTAGGAGAAGTGGCTGTTTTTAGATAAAGACTAGAAAGTGTCACGGCTACGCACAGCCCCCTACGCTCATGAAATATGTTTATTTAACCTTTATCTACTTTGTAGTTATTTATTGTGTTTTTGAAAAATTGAATTTATCTCATGAAATATGTTTATTTAACCTTTATCTACTTTGTAGTTATTTATTGTGTTTTTGAAAAATTGAATTTAAAAAAACAACGCTGACTCGGCAATGCCATGATAGATTAGATGGCTTAATGAACGGTATGAGCAGTATCATAATTCCAGCCATGAAGTGAAACTCGTGGCGTGACACCTTTCGGTACTTCAAAAGAAATCATGACTACCATCTTCTCACCAGGAACCAATGAAAAATAGTTGTCTGGATAATGAACAGGAAGAATTCTAGTGCATGTCTTCACCTTTTTATGATCCTGATTCGAAGGCGCATGAACTCAGACATTAAGAAAGAAAGCAACACCAACCTCATTACCATTTATTTAAGACATTCTAACATTATTATTATCTTCTCTTGAAAATCGATTGTAGAACTTCTGCAGTAGACCAGTTTCCCTTTTGGTTTCTGATGACGTTGAATCGAAATCACCATCATGATTTTTTTCCCACAAAATTGTTCTTGTAGAGTAAACTTTTGGTGTCTGGTTTCTTTGACGTGTTTTCTAAGTGCACATGAACATTATAAGTTGAGCCACTAATGGAAATGTCAGAAGTCATTTTGATGGGTATTTTCTTTTGTCTGTATGGTTCCAGTAGTTTATAATCACCACCTGGTAGATGTAGCCAGTAAAAGTTTCTTGATACTATAGTAGAATCTGATGTGTTATAGAGTTTGAGCAGAAGAAAGTACACAGCTTTAGGATTTTTGAATTCGGGTCTTCATCTCCAATATAGGTAATGTTTTCTTTGATGGCACTGAGAGGTTTTCAGATACTTTGTAGTAAGGACATGTCTCCCTTCAAGATCCCATACAGAAATCTCTATATCCACATCAGAAAGTTTGCGGGATGTAGTGTTGACCACCTAGATAAAGGAATAGTTATGACACTGGTATAAGTAGTCTTTCTCACTTTCTAGCTAGAACATGTTATAGTACGTAATTGTTAATTTATGGGTACCAAAATGGGTCGTTCAGGCAGGTTGGGTAACAGGTCAAAAGAGGTAGACTTTTTAATCAGGTAGAAACAGGCAAGGGTTGGTTGACCTGAAACACTACTGTCCAAAAAAATTTACATGTAATATAAAGAAATATTTAGTGTGTGAAACGTGATTACTTATTATACTATTGCAATAACAATGTGATATTTGAATAAAATTATTTATGAATAATGATTGATTGTCCTGGATGGCCACAGATATGTAATGCATTATCGTTATAAATTTCAACATCTTTGACCTATTTGACGTGTTCCCTTTTTATCTATTTATTACTCATTTGACCCACCAGACCCATAAGAGTATTAGACACCAAACAAAGCCCAGATCCAATCGTTCATTAGTGAACTGATCAAAATGCCTATACTCTGAGAAACAGAACATTTGTGAGAACTTCGTGCGATTCTTCCCATATTTCTTTTGCTGATGTTTTCAGACAAGTGACACATTATTATCAAATACAACAAATAACATGATTAGTAAATGAAATTTACCTCTATGAAATAAGTTGCCAGGATTAACTAGACGTACGTGTATTGGTTCTACAGCATGGCAACTATAACACCCTGAAATTTCATCACATATTTTTTTTTTTTTTTTAATTTCGGAAGCGTTATCCCATTCCATAAAGTTTAAACATTTATATAAACTTTAAACCATTACCAAGTATAATACTAATACAAACTTAAGCATATATAGTTACAAAACAGTTTTTCTTCTATTTGGGTATTACTTCTAAAACATTTTAATCATCATATTGATCAGAGTTTCTGCCGTCAAACATTTCTTCAAACGATCACTAATAGCCCAAATATTCCAAAAGTTAACCTGCAAATATATTGTGGGGGGAATTAGCACAAAGCTAAGTGAATAAACTAAGTCTTACAATCTAACTTAGCATAACAATCAATTCACAACAATTAACTTTAAGAAACAATCAAATAGAGGATCGGTGGTTCTTGAGGTATCCTTAGCCCGCGGTGATCCTCCAAGAACACTTAATAATCAACTGCAGGCCAATACAGAGATTTTACCGATAGTTTATTGCTATCTTTAATTGATATGGGCTAATTCACAACGAATGTTCATCCAACCCATAAGAATTAACCTATAGCAACTAAACCCAATATAATTGACCTCCATCATTCCAACCTATCATGGAATTAATCTCTAGCAATCAAGTAATCCATCAATTAATAAATTCAATCAATCAATCCATTATTAATCATCAATAAAGCAATCAATAATATAAACTTAAAATTGATGTAACTAAATGTTAACACCAAAATCAAATTGTGAGAATTAGTCCACTCACCGATACCTCAGCAGTTGCAACACTCAGTTTCTTAGCACTGAGTCTTGGTTTTTATCTGAAATATCACATAATAACAAATTAGTAACTTGTCATTAACAAAATAGTATTTACCATATTGATAAATCTTACACATAAATAACCATATAATACATATGTATATGGTATATATTTAAGTTCACAATTTAACTTAATCATCAAAATACAACAGACAAACGCGATCCGGATCAGGTTTGGGTGGAATCGCGTTCCCCTTTAAGATAAGTTTCTGTTAACGAATTACACTGAGCAACGCGATCCTGAACAAGAGGCTGGATCGCGTTCATACTTTGAAAACTTTCTGGGATTGATTTGCACTTGACAACGCGATCCAGGTAATTTCTTGGGATCGCGTTTCCAAGAGTAAAATCCGTCCCACATTATTTATAACTAATGAACGCGATCCAAGCTAGGGTTTGGGGATCGCGTTGAGCTGTTCTTCAGCTCAAGAACAGACCTGTTCTTGCCCAGCTCGAACCAAAACTCAAAATGACATCAAATGACATCAAATTCGTATTTAAAAGCTATCAAAGGCTCAAATAACTTCAAATAACATCATATACCATTACTTAACCTAATTCAAACTTCTAATTCGCATAACTATCAACAATTACATTTATTAAGGGTTTTTTTTTTACAAACAAGAACACTTACATACTCAATTCAAAGCAAAGATTTACTGATGATGATGGCAAGGAAGTAATTACAACTCCAGATTAGATTATCTTGAATATGATCTTGATTTTAAATCTTGAATATAGTTTTGGTTGGTAGTTAAGTGTTCTTGAACTTACTGAAATTTTAGGAAGTAAAGAAAAAAGAGGTCGGCCTCTTACTTAACCAACCCAATAACACTAGTATATTATATCCGTCTTAAATATATTGTCTGGAACCTAAATTTTAAATACGAGAAAATTATTTTGTTTTACCGTCATCTAAATTTATTTAAAGTAAACAATATTTCATTAGTCACCACATTACCTGAAACTTATTTTCCTATTAAATTTACAATCAAACACATATAAATATATATATTACATATAAAACTAAAGAAAATATCTGTTTCTCCTAGGCCCGATTTGAGGATGTTACAGCAACAGCCATAGAATCCAGCTGTTTGGTCATGAAGATGATCATAAAACTGGCCTCGTGTATCCAGCTTCCACTTATTAGAAATTGTAGAATTTCAAACAATTGTTTCTTTTGCTGCCTGAGAATGTCCAACTGTCCAAGGAAAAATTAAAGATTAGTCCTCAAAAATTTATAATTTCACTAACGTATTTACGCTTTTGAGACATTATGTGGACAATATAAATGTAAGAGAAAATATTACACACATAAACAAATAGGATACTGCATCATATTCATATGATCAAAAGGATTCTTGAAATAGCATAGACATGTTATAGGCTGGTTGCTGGTACACATTTGCAACCGACTAAAAAAAGCCAACCGTAAAAAGCAACAATCGTGAAACAAAAAATTAAGATACTACCGAATTCCAACCTCTTAAAGTCACAATTCAAAAAAACGGCTAGTCGTTAGCAGTTTTTCTGGTTCCTAATCATTTTATATGCTAGAGTCAAAGTATAATACTTAAAGACACAAACCATGAGAAGATGATATAATAGAGAAATTAAAAACTGACCGTGAGATGCCTTTAAACCCCAATGCTGCAAACACACAGTAGTTCCTACACACTCAAGAATAAAAATATAATCAAAGATAAAGGTAGCGGCATAGTGCCTTCGAGAATGTGTATGGTCTATTAGACAATGACGGCATTCTTAAGGATACAAAAGTGAACCGAGTCTAGAATTGAAAGTATATTTTAGGGAGCTACCAAGTAATTCAACTTCCTATATTTAAAATCCTTTATGCATCAATTGTATCCTTTCAGTGAAACTATATGTTCGTTAAGTCCCCTATCATTCCATCACTAATCATTCATGTTCTTTCATGGGCCGGTGAAATCATCACATGGATAAATGCAAAGAAATATAGATTTATGTAATATAAACTATATATATATATATATATTGTATATACATATGTGCTCATTGCTGGTTAGCAAAATATTCTAGTAAAGTTGTTCAAGACATTTGCAGCTCAATGCATAACAATATAAAACAAAGTTCGGTCAACAATATGTCACAAGTCCACCATCTAAAAATATATCTGAATTCTAAAAGAGTACTTAACCTCATTTAGCCTTGTCATGTGATCATTCAGAAGATGATCCTTTTAAATAAAACATAACAAAGCAAGTTCCATTATTATTTGTAATGTGGTTTCAACATTCTGTTGAGCAATCACATATAAGTTACATCATATGAGAATTACTACAACACTATTTAAAATCAAAAGTTTACCCAACCTATTAGAGGATAACACTTCCAGATCTTGAAATCGAGATATTGGAACACATATATGAGCTTATTCTTATAAAATTTACCTCCATTGGGTAATTTATCAAACACTTGGTGATCATTAAACTATGGGATAAGAACAATCTATCTACATTCGAAAGTTCAAATAGATACATACATATACATCAACATCTTCCTACTATCATAAATCATATACAAATGAGATTACACGCACTCCAACAAAATTATGTACCATTTGATACTCTAAAAAGCAAATACTTAGAACATCTGACATATAATTGCAAAATTTATTTTTATGATGGGAAGTCACGTATGCATGGAGAGAAAGAGTCAGGAAGTTAGGATCATGCCCACTAGTTTCCTTATTATTAGGATATGTTTTATTTAATTGTTATTATTTTTATTATGTCATTATCTTTTAGCATGTTTAGGAACGTGTGCTTAGAATGTTATGTGGTAGTTATCTTATTTTCTTATTTAAACTCCCTTATTAGTGAATGAATGAAAGCGAGAAAGATTACACAAAAATACTTTGTGGTTATTCTCACCCTAAGAGAATTCTATCAATTATTCTGTTGGCTTTGATTGGGACCTATCATTTTATCTTAGAAACAGAAGCGTATGTTGGCATACATTTACAGTCACATTCAGTCAAACCAAGTGAAAGTATCCTCCGATTAACCAAGAATCATACCTAATTAGAATTTAGAAGAATAAAAGCTTTGTCACAGCGGTTGAAGACTGACGATGCTAGCTAGGGTTTAAACAAAAATACCAAACACAAATATCTCTATGATTTTCGTAATTGATTTGGATAGATACTTTTTCATATTAGCTAAACACATATAATTGCAGAAAATTAATAACAAAACATTCAAAGAGATTATTTGAAAATCAAAGTTACCAAAAAAAATGAACAAGGAAAACAGAATTGGGTGTGATACCTTGATTATTGATAAAGATAGTAATGGATGAGGAAGATGAATGTTGAATTACATTAACTGGAAAAAAAATTGGGTGAGGTGGCAAATAAAGAGAAAGGTATGGAAATGTACGTGTTAAATTTTGAGGTGGGTACATGTCCATAAAGGAGACATGGGCTTGATTTTATATCACAATCTTATTAAGTAATGAAATGATAAAGAGAAGAAGAGAGAAAACTAATAATGAATGAATATAATTTAAAATTGTTCATTATGTTATTAGTCTTAATAAGAAATAGTTACATGTTTTTAGTTTATTCCTAGTGAATGTTAATTTGCATTGTATTCAAATTAATGGTAATTAAGGTTAATATAATTATAAGTGTTAAGAAGAAATAGTTACATGTTTTTAGTTTATTATCAGTGAATGTTAGTTTGCATTGTATTCAAGTTAAATGGTAATTAAGGCCGGTTAATATGATTATAGCAAAATAGTGGACATGTGTAAGATTTTGAGGATATGAGGTGGTAAAATTCTAAGTTCTTAGGTGTTTTTATATAAAACTTAATGATAATGAAATGAAATGAAATAAAATGATATAACGAGAAGTATATTAATGTTTTGCGCTAGTACTTTGCTCATGTATTTCAAAACACGGTTCCAGCACTAGATTAAAGCTTTGTGTCTAAAAATAGTGAATTATAATTTCTTAAATTAGGAATTTCATGTAACCGAAGCAATTAAGGATCAAGATCTATAATTTTTTCAAAGTAAGTTTGAAAAACACAATTCACAAACCAGTTTCTAACGATAGAAGATGCCCTTTTCGCAATATAGCACCACGCACACGATCTAACTGATTAAATATAGTTACACATTTCCCTATTATAGTTGACTTTCGTGGTCAAAGTCAAACAAAATTGTGTTTGTTATAATGAACTATAGTAGACTTATGTAACTTCATAAAAATTACACTTCCCCATCCGATTTATATTGTCACCCAAATGAAAAGTGTGATTTTATGATAGATTGATAAATTATATATTTTATCCTCTATTATATTTAGAGAAGTTTGATTTTAAATATTTTTAAGAAATAAAGATAAATATGAAAATTTGATGAGTATTTTTTTTTCAGCTAGACAGTTGTTTTTTTAGGATAAACTAAAATAATAACGTGAAAGGGGATAATAAGTGGACGAAGTACAAAATAAGCGAATGCATTAAACTGGATTGAAATGGAGTACAAAATAAGTACAAAATTGTTTTTTAGACAATTGTTTTTTTTTTCTTTGATAAAAAAAGCTACAAAATAAGTGAATGCATTAAAATGGAGTATTTATATTGTTGGAAATCAAGATATACAAAGCATGTAGACTGATCAAGTGGATCTTGATTTTGTCTATATCTTCTGCCACGCTTGTTTTATATATTTTATTTTCTACGGAGTATTTTGTATTGTTGATAACTTGATGCGCAATAATAATATTATCAAGTACGCACATGGATGCATTTTTATTTTTATTTTATAGTAAACAAATAAACATGTACATCTCTACAAAAATTGTTGCAATGATCAAGTCGTGCAAATATATAACTATTCTATATTTCTCTAAGTCATTTTGTTGCAAGTTGTAGCATTTTAATAGATGCTTGACAAAAATTTAATTAATCAAAGTAGTAAAGAAAAATAAAAGATAGTTATCCATCACACAAGGTTTAAAAAAACAACTTCTTAAAACCATGCTAACATTCTCAATTCTATTTTAGTAAAATATCGTATGCTTGTTGTCATCTTTGAACTCCTGTATATATTGTTTAAGAAATTGAGCATATTTGGTTCGGTTAAAAACTCGAATGTAATGAATCTTTTCTTGTATCAAACTTGGGGGCTATTTTTTTTTTTTCTGTATTAAATGCTAACGAATATTGTGAAAGCAAATCATGTTTCTTTTTTATGCTGAATAAAGAGTCTTAATATCAGTAAATGATCATTTTACCCTTTTGTCTGAATTAATGTTAAATAACTAACTTTATGATGACTTTTATATAATAGCTCTTAATAAAAAATGAAGATTATTAAATGCTTATGGAAATTTTACTATTCCAATATCCATTTTGAGTACTAAAAGTCAATAACTAAGAAACGTGAATATCTCCTTTGAATTAAGAGCCTTCCACATTAAAAGTAATAAGTGAAAAAGAAACCCTCTCTTGATGTCTTTTAAAACTCTTTTCAAAGTAAAATAAATCTTACTCTAAGAAAAATCTTTATATGTATTCGATTCGCAGTTTAGATCGCGACACATAATAATTTTTTAGATAGGCTGGAATCAGCTGGTTTAAATTTAAATCGATATAAATCATATGGTTGTACTTTATCTTTAAAGAAGCTGTTAAGTGATGTCCTTTGTGTTAATTGATATATTGGATATGTAATCCTAAAACTTCACATCTCGTTATTTTGTAATCTTTATCGGCTACTAGTGGCACACTAATATGTTAATAAAATTTAGCTGCTAAAAGATATAGATATATCAAAGAAATGTCAACATAACATATACTTGGAATTATAATAATTGCAATTTAACATATATAACTATATATATATATAAGTAGTTATCATATGATATTTTAGAAGAAATTGTTAAAACTATCTTAACACATTTGAAAATAACAACTAATTTTTAATTCACCAAATTGCTAAACAGATGTAAACATAACTCAAACCTATATAATTATGATGCAAACATTTTTCTTTTCTTTTTTTATCTATAAACAATCATTATAAAACATTCTTATATCAAACCTTTTAAAGATAAATCCTTGGTTTTTCAATCCTAAGATCTTTAGACAGCTCATTTATAATCAAGTATGATAATTCATCATATAATAATCAGACATTATATTCTAGTAACATTTTAAGCAACTAATAAGTAATAACCTTGAAATAAAATAATAAAAATATTGTAGAAGGTGCACCAGAAAATAATGGATCATGTAAAGAGATTATCCACCCTGGCAAAGAAAAAGAGGTTTTGTTCTCTACTTCAAAGATAAGAAGCATCATGAAGAAAAATACATAAAGATAAAAATAAAAATAATATTATTATTATAAAAACAAAGAAAAAAAGACGACACCAGCTTTGTGGCTGCAAATTGCCTATGGTGACCCCATTTCATGAAACTAATCTTCATCCTTTCACTTTCTTACCCACCTTTGTGATTTTGTTATAATTCATTAAAATTCCAATAATTAGTGTTTAATAAGATTCTTGATTGAAATACCCACATCAAATTATAAGTAAAGTTTCCAACTTTTTATATGCTTTTAGTTTTACCCCTAAAAAATGATTCTTCAGCCACATGAGTGAAGAAAAATAAGGATAAGAGTAAAACTAGTGAGCCCTTTTGTTCTCCAAACAAATAACACCACTTGGCCATAGTTACAAGTGGGTTGTTTGGACTAGATTTCAGATCAGGGTATCTGAGAGAAAGAAAGCCATAGTTAACAGAATTCTGTTTCCATGAGATAAAATTAAAAGCTTCAAAATTGGAATTTGGGTTTCTTCAAAAAGTTGTTTATTGAAGTGGGAATTAGGTGTCTGGTGGAAGGAAGAAAAAAAAAAGCTTTAAAGTTGTCAACTTGAAGTGGGAAACAAGGGTTCTTTATACAAAAAGCTTCATAATTTCTTAGTCCAGGAAATTGGGATTTGTACAAAATAGTTGTTGTTTGATATGGGATTCATGTTTCTTGATAGATGAATATAATTAGAACTCTGTAGTTAAGCGAATTCGATTCGGGTTGATTTATTTATATAGGAAGAATCAACATAATCCCATATCAAATTGAGGGTTTAATATCTATTGAAAGATGACAGGTGGGTGTAGTATAGTATGGTTTAGGAGAGATCTGAGGATAGAAGATAACCCTGCTTTAGCTGCTGGTGTTAGATCAGGTAAAGTGATAGCAGTGTTCATATGGGCACCAGAAGAAGAAGGTCATTATTACCCTGGAAGGGTATCAAGATGGTGGCTTAAACAAAGTTTATCTTTACTTGATTCATCTTTAAAGAATCTTGGAACTTCACTGGTCACAAAGAGATCTTCTGATAGTGTTTTGTCTCTTCTAGATGTTATTAAATCCACCGGTGCTACTCAGCTTTTTTTTAATCACTTATATGGTTAGTTCATGACTTTAAGTATTTGTTTATTAGTATGGGTTCTTGTTTAAGATTATTATAATTCTCTTTTGTTAATTTATTCCCTCTATGTTTTTTATTTTGGCTTTAAATTATTAACTTGTGTGATAATTGATATCTAGGGGGTGTACAAACGAGCTTTTAATATATATCTTATGATTTTAGTGTTTGATATGTGGTTAAACGGTTTATGATTATGATTTGCAAATTATATTGAGGTGGTATACTCATCTTTGAATGATGAGGTGAGAAGTACTCTAATAGAGCTGTTATTGTGATCAATGTTATTTTACCTGAGCATAGTTTTAACCAACCAACTATTTGGTAATTGGTAATTGTTCAAGTTGCATTAATCAGTTTTTAAACGTCCAGCCAAATACTCCTTGATTGTGATACAGTAGCAATTGATTGGTTTCTACAAATCATAAATGCATTATCTTGATTTTTTTGTAACTAAATAGCTTATATTGTATTAGTTTGATTTTAATTAAAGGTAAACGTTTCTTTTATGTGTTGTAGATCCCTTATCTCTCGTTAGGGATCATCGAGCGAAAGAGATTTTAACTGAAAATGGGATAGCAGTACGCTCGTTCAATGCAGACTTGTTATATGAACCATGGGAAGTTCTTGATGATGAAGGTCGACCGTTCATTAGGTTTACATCATTTTGGGATCGGTGTCTTAGCATGCCATATGACCCGGAGCCTCCACAACTGCCACCTAAAAGAATTATCTCAGGTTATTTTCTTGATGACCCTCATGCTTTATTTGTGTAGCTCCTACATTCTAATGTTTGGTATGTTGGATGATGAGTAAATGAGTTTGATTTGAATAATATATATACTCTTTGGGGATGTTTGCATTTGTGTTTAAACTGATTTTGAATTTCGAATTAGTTAGGGTCAATATTTTCTAGGTTAAAAATACAGGTGGCAGTTTTGACTTTTGACCCATTTGCTTGTGAATTGGTCTGATTTTTTTTATATTGTTTTTTTATTTCAAATGGGCCAAAATTAAGTAATCAGTGATAGGGAGAACGGGTAAACAGGTTGGAAGTCACCTAAATCATAAACAAATTTTATTTATAAACTAAGATTATATCATGGTAGTACTATGTAATTTGTAAACATAATTAACACCTTAGTTTATTGTTAGCATAAACAAAATTATAATAACCCTGTTAATAACTTTTTCTTTATGTAAGGAGACTCAATAGTTCTTGGTTTTCTTCAGGTGACATTTCTAGATGCCCTTCGGACAAGTTGGTTTTTGAAAATGATTCAGAAAGAGGAAGCAATGCACTTCTAGCTCGAGCATGGTCACCAGGGTGGAGCAATGCTGATAAGACACTAGCTACTTTCATCAATGGGCCGTTACTAGACTACTCTATGAACCGTAGAAAAGCTGATAGCGCCACTACGTCTTTTCTTTCTCCACACTTACATTTCGGTGAAGTTAGTGTTAGGAAAGTGTTTCACCAAGCCCGAATGAAGCAAATTTTATGGGCCAATGAAGGGAACAAAGCTGGTGAAGAAAGCGTTAATTTGTTCCTTAAATCAATCGGGCTTCGTGAATACTCAAGATACATGAGTTTCAACCATCCGTATAGTCATGAAAGGCCTCTTTTGGGACACTTGAAGTTTTTCCCATGGGTAATTGATGAAAACTATTTTAAGGCATGGAGACAAGGTAGAACGGGTTACCCGTTGGTTGATGCAGGCATGAGAGAGCTGTGGGCCACGGGCTGGTTGCATGATAGGATACGGGTTGTGGTTTCAAGTTTCTTTGTGAAGGTTCTACAATTACCATGGAGATGGGGTATGAAGTATTTTTGGGATACGCTGCTAGATGCAGATCTTGAGAGTGATGCTCTTGGTTGGCAGTATATATCGGGTACCTTACCAGATAGCCGCGAGTTCGATCGCATTGATAATCCTCAGGTATGGGGTCAAACCGTTATGATCTGGTGTGAATCCTACCCTTTTTGCACGAATTTTTGTGATATTATGTTAATGGATTACGTTGCTATAAACATGATGATTATGGTATGATATTCATAGTAAAACAAATGTTAAGTTAAGTTTAAGTTATTCATAGTAAAACAAATGTTCCATTTTAGAAGTAAAACTTTGACCTCAGGAGTCACCGAGTCATTTATAAAAATCTCTTGAAATGGATCTTTGTATAAGTTCATATCCCTCTGAAAAGCCAGTGCTTTCAGCGATTTTAAGTTGTTAAACTCGAATTTAGAGGTGACAAAACGAGTGGGTTGGATAGGTTGAGTAACCTGGTCAAAACAGTTTATGTCCAGTTGACCCTCCAAAACTTCTTGTCCCTTATCTTAATCTTCATACATATTAAATCCATTTAGGAGGCTGGAAGCACTTTGATACTCTTTGGGTGAATTTCTATCTGTTAATAAGACTAAGACGGCCCGTTTTTAGATAATTGCATTGAAATTGCCACATCTTCCGAAAACCAAGAAAAGTTTGTTTCTTTCTTTGACAGATTGAGGGCTATAGTTTTGACCCAAATGGAGAATACGTAAGAAGATGGCTTCCTGAACTTGCTAGACTACCAACTGAATGGATACACCACCCTTGGGATGCACCAGAATACGTGCTTCAAGCTGCTGGAATCGAACTCGGTTCCAATTACCCCCTCCCAATTGTTAAAATCGATGCTGCAAAGGCTCGATTACAAGAAGCCTTAGCTCAAATGTGGCAACATGAAGCTGCTTCTCGAGCCGTTCTTGAAAATGGGATGGAAGAAGGGCTCGGTGACTCATCAGAAGATACTCTGATCGCTTTCCCTCAAGATATGCAAATGGAGATGGATCATGATGCTGTTAGGAATCGAACAACCACCACTATCCACCACTATGAAGATCAAATGGTTCCTAGTATGACCACATCGTTGTTACGAGGAGTTGAAGAAGAAGAAGAATCGTCTTCAGATCGTAGAAATGTTGAAATTGATAGTAGAGCAGAAGTTCCTAATGATGTTATGAATCAGGAACCAATGAGAGAATCACTTCACAGAGAATTAGGACAAGGTTTTGCTGCTCAGTCACTATTGCCACAGTTTAATGTTCAGATAGCACTACGGGACAATGAAGATTCTCAGGCAGAATCTTCTAGTAGTGCTACTTCTAGGAGGGAACGAGATGGTGGTGTGGTCCCAGTGTGGTCGCCTGCAACTTCTAGTTATTCGGAGCCGTTTGTAGGTGAAGACAATTCGTATTTGCAAAGGCATCCTCAGATCAACTGGAGGCAACTTTCTCAAACCGGGTAAGCCTTCGTATTTTAAGAGATTATCAGAGTATCAGACCATGATTAAAGGTGGCAAAACGGGTCAGGCAACCACCCAAAATGGTCAGGTTTGATTGACCCAGAAACATTTTTTATCCAAAGTTTACTTCTTCTTAACTATTGTATGTGTATCAAGTATCTTAATCAATTTCTTAATTTGTCACAATTCCATATAAATGTTTGACTCGACAATTGATCTGAACTTCAGTACATTTTCCTATCCATCCCATAAACGATTCTCATCAATGGTTTCTGAATTACTAATTTTATGTGACCTTACACAAAAAATTGTCTTGTCAACATCTCTTGTTCTGATATGATCTACTTCACCTCAATCTCATTGTTTCTAACTTCTCCATACAGTATGTTCTCAACAAATTTTGAACGTTTAGTTTTAAAATGATCAAAGTCAAACGATATCTGATGTTAAAATTTCTTGAACTATAAACAGGTAATCTATGGGGATTATGAAACGACATCAGCCGTACAGGTTTCCATCAGTGTCAAGGTTTCTCATTTTCCAAGACTCGATCCATGGTCAATTCACAGATTTGGAATTGGGAAGATGAATTTTCTATAATCTAATATTAGTTCCTGTCCTGTTCATATTATTCTTATGCTGTATAGTAAACAAAAAACAGGTATTTAGACATAAGAATTCTGGAATCCTCTAAAAACACCAAGATTTTTTTGACCTTATCTACTTTATGTCATTGTTGTTGTACTTTGGCGTACAATCTATTAATGCATTGCGTGCGGTAATTGATCATCACATAACAAACTTGTTCTGACTAATTAGTGTCATTAAGTGATAAAAAGGTGCAACCTTTATGCTATTGAGTGTGAGTACATATTGTTATAAATGGTGGTTTTGGTGCTCTCAACTTCAATATCTTGTTGCTCTTGCTTTGGTTGTCGAAGAAGACTGTAAATAAGGGTTGCGGTTAGAGCTCCAAGTATAGGAGCAACAATATAAATCCAGAGGTTTTTGAATTCGTTAGCCACAACAGCAGGGCCTATGCTCCTTGCAGGGTTCATAGAGGCTCCTGTAATCGGCCTACAATCAAAATGTAATATCAGAATTCAGAACTGAACTTGGAATATCTTATTGCTCATATTAGTAGATTAGTTTATTCTTGGGGAAAGTTTTTATGCACTCCAAAGTCTTTCATGTGGTGTCATTTACACTGAATCTTTTCAATATTATGTCGTAAAATTGCTATCATAATTCAAAAATCATACCTTTTTTGTTTTTGTTTTGTAAATGATGATTGCATATATAGTTGGATCGTGGGTGACTTAAATGAAACTTTTTCGAAAAGTTCTATATCACAGTTTTGACTATTTTATTTTATAGTAGAGTATAACGAATCATCACCCTGCAATTAGCACATTGAACACGAGTGTCACTCCAATTGCGACTCCTGCAAGCTCCTTGCTCTGCATTAATCATTTCTTGATTAAATTTAACGTCTATAAACCTTAAACTACAGTAGACGATTTGCTAGGTAGAAACTAGAAACATAATTCATACTGATCTGTCATCGGTTGCAGCACCATTAATGATGAACATCAAGATAAAAGTGATGATGAATTCCCACAAGAAAGCTTCTTGATCAGTTGTTGGAGTCGTATACCCAGTTAGAGTTGGCAGAGTGTCATCTTGATGATTGAACAAAACTTTTAAGGTGAGGCACGCAAGTGTAGAACCCAAAAGTTGAGACACCACATACATTGGCAACTACATGATCAATAAGCCATATAAAAAACAAACAAATATATATATTTTTAAGAGAAAAAATGTCATGGTTCTTACGTATATCAGAGACAATTTCTTGCTAACAGCAAAAGCAATAGAAACAGCGGGATTAAAATGGGCACCAGAAATATGCCCAAGTGTATATATAAGGGCGATCAGACATAAACCCCACACCATTGCAATCCCCAAGATTGTTAAAGATCGATCTCTATCAACCAGTGCAGCACCACACCCAGTGAAAATCAAGATATACGTCCCTAGAAGCTCTGCGATAATCTAGTTATGTTAACACAACTATAAATTATTAGCATTTTCAAGTTGGAAAATAAAAAATGGCGAAAAACCCCTGAAAATTATAGAAAAAAGTCTATACCTTTTGACAGTATGATGGAAGAACAGCAACATTGTTGAAAAATCTTTTCTGGGTGTCTTTAATCTCTGTTTGTTCTCGAGTAACCGGCAAAGTGTTATTGGGAGCGCGTTCTAGTGAGAATGTATAAGGTGTTGAAACCGAGTCATCCATTGATAAAGTTTAGAGCTAGTAAAGATGCTGCTTTGTTTGCTCGATTAGTGTTAAGAATTAAGATGAAATGTGGTGTTTTTAAGCTTGAGTAAAGCTAGAATTTTGCGGCAGATTTGGAATTTGATTGTTAGATTTATTTGACTTTGATGTAAGAATCCACATGATTAATACAAAAGATGAAGCCGGCTATTGAAATGGAAGTTTGTAAGTGAAGTCAAGTACTTGACTGAGTTTATGCTAATATGTAGAGACAAAGCCGAATAAGTACTTATTTGTTTGTATTCAGTGAATAGATTTGGTTCATTAACAGAGAAACAAAAGAGGAAAATGCTTCACATGATGCATCAAGATTTGATTTTATATTATTGTTAGAGATTAGACATATATGTATGTAGTTTTTTCCTTGCAAGTTTGTAATTTGTAATAAGTAACGATATTTACTTATTAATAAGATTCAAACATGGTAAGAATTAGTCATGATGTTTAATGGAGGTTGCAACAAAAGAATAAGAATAAATGAATGACACAGTTGTCATGAACCAAAAACAAGATTCTTAAATGATTTTCTTTGGCTTTGATTGTCTTTCTCATGATCGGCTAAAAGAATCTACAACTTTATTAGGTTTGTGGAATAACTTTGTTGTGTCAAGGAACAAGATCACAACAGAATCGATTTTTATTAGATATTATGATCCATACTATGTAAGGTTTCCAAAAGTACGTCGGTATATGCTACTTGTAGTCTCACAGTAGAGAAGTATACAAGTAAAGTAACCGCTTGTGGAGATGATCGGGTGAGCCAAAATAGTTCATCAATGATTCCAAAACTGCCTTTCAAAAAAAAAAAAACAGTATTTATTCGGTTGACAGGTATCGCACCTCGTCTAATCTATGTTACAACCGTTTAGTGTTATTGCCTGGAATTGTCAAGAGCAACGACATACAATGTGAGTGCTAAGATGTTACATTTAGAACCACCAAGTAAAAAGGCCAACAAAAGATGTAGACATAACAGCTTGTTACAACTCCTTTTCTATCAAACAAATTGTAATCTACATTTCACACAGTGCCAATTAGACAAAAACTTCCCTATCAAGAAAACACATTAAATCCAGAAGGAAAGTAAATATCTAAGTGACAATTACAGTGGTCAACAAATCAAACTCAATTTCCCTATCCATCACGGCTAGTGCTTGCCTCTCCAAAAGAAACCGAAGCCAACGATTTTGAAGCCCATGCAGCCTTAGCCTTAGCATTCATCGCTCCATGCAGATTGCTTCTCTTGCAAGGCTCAGTAAGCGAACTGAATAACTGTATTGCACGATTCGTGTAAGCCAATGGATGCTCCCACAAGCTCTTAAACCGTATATTTAAGATCCTTCTTCTCCAAGAGATCCGAGCACATTTCACGATATATGGATAGCTCAAGTAAATCAATCTAAGAACGACAAATATGGTAGCTAATGCCAAGTATGTTTCATGTCTAAGCATGTTTTCAGGAGACTGTGCCCATGAAAACGGGCAGCTTTCTGGCTCGCTCCGGTTTCTCCTCTCATGTTCGTGTATCGTTTCGCCCAAGGATGTTTCGTTGACAAATTCAGCTTTAATACCTATACATAGAATCATTTAACGTAAAAAGGATTAGTCGTTTGGTTAACGCAAATATCAATTGAAGCACATCTAGAATCTAGAATTAAGTTATTAATATATTGCAAAACATGCTTCTACGCACTATTTGGTGAAATGACGCTAGAGATGGCAAAACTAGCAACTTAGGTAGCAGGTCATAATTGGTGATTTTTAATATGGAAAGGTTGACCCATCAACAGCTTATTGTCCATTATTTGTAATTTGTATTTAACAATAAATAATGTGTTAGGTGTAATTACAAAGGCACTACTCTTAACATAATGGATTTATTATTATTTCTTCAACTTTAATAAACCAATGAAGGATATCTATGATCTTTTGATACTTTGGTAGGATTTTACCCATTTGACCTGTTTCACTTTCACATAAGTTAACACTTCAGCCCATTGAAAATATGTCACCAAATTAATACTACTGGTAGAGGTAGCCTCTTTTATCTATTTATTACTTGATAATGGGTTTATTTGGGTCATGTTTCTACTTGTAACAGGTCAATCATGTAATTAGATTTCTGAAGCTGACCAAAAAAGAAAAATGTTAAACAACCTACGGCGTACAAAAAGTCACCAATTTTAACCCATTACCCGACCTGCTCGCTTACCACCTCTAGAAATGTCAAAGGCGGAATTTTTTGGAAATTATATTATACCTGTAACGTTAGTGTAGAAAGACATAAGCGATCCAAGAGTCCGGGAGCCGTGGTAACGGACACGCATCGTTGAGTTCAACACAAAGAGAGTAGGAAACCCATGAACTCCGTATTTAGAGAGTATGCTGCACGTGACTCTCTCATGTAAATACTAGTCATATGTATAAAGGAGTTGCAATTAATTATTCTTTGTATTATTATTAACTAAACTATCGAACCTAATTAATAAATAGTTTAAAACTATCAGTTATAATGATGAGAAAATTCAAACCTTGGCCTTACGACGGATTCTTCAATAGCAAAGTGAGCAACTGAAGGATACAAAGAAGACATGACTGATAAAGTTGGTCTAAACGTTATGGAGAAGGGGCACCATGATGCATAGAAGAGGACAACGACGTAACCATGAGCATTCTTATGAACCATACTTAATGCCTTTTGCAACGAAGTCTCATCTCCCTTCATATATAGATATGCAAAATGGCGTTAATATATAATAAATCACAGAGTCACAGAAATCTCAATTAGTAACCCCATTTCAAATCAGAAACCAAATTTTGTAACCTACATACTTGGATATTCATGCAAAAAGACATCGTTCGTGAAAGAGTACCAAAAAAGGTTCCATTTTAGTGAAGTGTCTTCACTAGTCAATACCCTTCAAGCTAAAAACTTACTCCTCCATCCCAAAATTATCAAAATATTCAACAGGATAACACAAGTAGGGGAATCTTGGCACATAATCAACATCATTATTTATAGTAATTCTATAATTTAATCGGCATGTTAAGCTTAAACTATGCAAGATATATGATGAACCTACTATTCTATCAACTGATTATGCATATCAAATTAATCAATCAAAAAAGCCAACTATGAATCAAAGTTAACAAACAGCTATGTAATCCATAAAATGAAAGCCCCAAAACTTATACCATAACATAAAAGTAAAACTAACAATAAAAATTGTAGCATACCTCAATAACACCAATAACGCCATAAGAATCACCAATCCCATTCACGGGACAAACAGGAACTTGAAATTTAAAAATTGAATCTTTAATCGATTTGGGGGCACAAATAGAATTAGAAACCCTAGGGTTCTCATCTGCATATGTTAGTGTAAAGAAAATCACAAATAAAATGAACCCTGAACTTAAAATCCTTGTTCGCCTCATGATTTGAATTGATTTCGATGTATTATTTGATGGGTTGAACAGAAATTGAAAAGAAACCAAAAATGAATAGGGGAAAAAAATTGAAAGAACAAAATTGGGGCTTAATCTTGAGGATATGAAACAGTAAGAATTTGGGTATGAATTAAATGGTTGAAAGTTTGGATTATGGTCAATGGAAAAGCAAAGGAACACAGATTCTGCAAATGGGTTGTTATGGGTTGAACCAATTGGTTGTTTTCATTTATTTATTTTTATTTTTAAGCTTTGGATTGGGATTTAGGAGCAAGATAATCTTTTTATGGCATGGGTTTATTGTTTTGCGATAAACTTGAAACTTGTTATTGTCGTATGGTTTCAATTTTATAGTATATGAAGTTAATTTTCTAAAAATTCTATGTTTTATGTGACCAAAAATCAAGAATTGCCGGTTATATGTTCCAACTTTGGACCATGTGAAATGTATGTTTTAAGTCAATAACAACATACAATAAAAATTTTAGAAAGTTTCTCTCATTAAAACATATAAATTTAAAGTTGGAATCATACAATACTACAAGTTCAAAGTTTAACGTATAAGGAAATAATAAACCTTTGACATGGACATTTAAGTAAACTTAAAAGCTAGTTTAAAGGAATTGTGAATGGTGAATAATTAACAAAAAAAGTTAGTTTAAAGGAATTGTGAATAGTTTGATTACAGTTTATAAAGTAGATTGTGAACGAGTATAATAATAGAAAAAAATTAACAATTTATAATTTTCTCGCTTTTTTAATATAATATCCATCTTTTATTTTCATGTTATCCAAATTTTTGTCTAATACTAAAAATAGAAATGGAAGTTAATATTACCCTTACTTGAAAGTATTATTACACACTTTAAAGAAACTAATAATTTATTAGTCAAAAACAAAACTAACACTCTGAAGGAAAAAAAACTAGAAAAAGAAAATATCATTGAGTGTGGTTTTTGTTGAATGGCAATTTTTTTAAACGCATGGAGTATTTTATTAATCAACCCACATAGCTATATAAGAAATACGAGGTATGACGCCCGAGATATATTCCAACAAAATGACAATTTTATTTATGAACAAGAGTTTTATATTACATGCGAAAGCGATACAAAGTCTAAACTAGTCTTAAAGATGACTATAAACAAGCAACAATGTCTCCGGGTATCATCTGGTCCTACGAGTTCCCTTTATGCGAGCCAACTAGTTGTGCCCTGAGATATACACGTACATGCATAAGCCTAAAGGCTTAGTGATCTCGTGTGTTTGTGTACAAAAATATCACACACAATATGCAATGATGAAGTGTAACGTGAAAAGTAAACTATAGAAAATATAGCGAGATCTCTATGTCTGTCAGGGTTAACCAGATGTCAAGTCGTCATCCGACATTGATAAGCATGCATGCTATCAATGTCACGACTATCTATACCGGCACTTTCGATAGTGACAAGTATCTGCTAGTACTGATTTAGTACAAATAAGTGACCGCTTGTGTACTAATCGTACCAACATATATGTAAGCCAACAACCATCATGTTTCAGCCATTAAAATACATATATATTAATGAGCTAACGACCGTTACGTTTCAGCTCCTGGTTACCCAATGACTAACGTGATATCTAAAAATCAACATTCGTGCTTAAATGCAATTTAAAAAGATAATCAAGTAATCAGGTAATCACGTGGTATATCGCATATATCTCAGTTTGTAAATAACACGAAACTCACCTTGTTTGTTTAGACTGTAATTGTTGGTTCAACCTATTAATCAATCATATAAACAATATGTTTAATTAGTCATAAGCATTATTACTAAAACTATTTATTATTATTATTTTATTAATTTGTAATTTAACATCATGTACTACGCACATGCCATATTATTATATTATTAAAATTATTATTAAGACAACAAATGTTGAAGTCTACATCATTCAAGTTAATAATAAATAGATTAAATAAAGAATTAAATAAATTAAATAAATGGGAAAGAATATTTACCTTTGATTGGTGCTTGGCTAGTATCTATGTGGCTATATACGTTTGGGTGTGTTGAAGTATATTTATGTATAAGTGTGAGTTTTGACAGTAAAGTAACTGCTCTATTTATAGTAACAATTTAAGGAGCTTGTCATAGGGTCTATGTTATAGGTATTATATGTGGCATAATAGTACTTAGTCCTTAGTTAGCAAGAATTAGAGTCAGCAAAATTTATGATATTATCTAGTATGAATCAGCAACTAAAGGAGCTTAGTCACAAGTAGATAATTGTTAAATTTTATCTTTGATCGGTTATAGCATTAAGTATTTTTATTACATTAACAAACATTATTTTGTGATAATTTATTACTATTATATCTATGCATAATGCATAATAATATATGATATAATAAACTTGGACTCCTAACAAATAACGTTACTTTTTTATTGAACTATTATTTGTATTGTACATTTTAATTCTTCAAAGATTTTAGAGATGTACTTAAATTTAAATATCTAACGTATAACATATGATATTATCAAATAATGATTAGTCAAACTTGTTAGATCATATTTTAAATTACTAACAACAATTTAATTATAGATTATGTTTAATCTCTCGCATAATAATACTACATTATTTTTTTATTTTTTTATTTCTACGGATGTTACAAATCCACTCACCTTACAAGAATTTCGTCCTCGAAATTCAGTTATTCAAATAGGTAGGGAAATTTTGATCTCATTTCTTATTCAGGTTCCCAAGTAGCCTCAGAACCATGATGGTATCGCCACTGGACTTTGACCAACGGAATGACTTATTCCTAAGTTGTTTAATCTTTCTATCAAGAATTGATTGTGGTTGTTCTATAAAACTAAGATTTTCATCAACACTTAATTCATCTAAATGAATTACGGTCGACTCATCTATAATGCATTTCTTGAGGTTTGACACATGAAATGTGTCGTGTATTCCTTATAGTTCTATAGGAAGGCTTAGTTTATAGGCAACTTTACCAATCCTTTCGTTAATAGTAAAAGGTCCTATATAACGAGGGCTCAGTTTTCCTCGTCTGCCAAATCTCACGATTCCTTTAAAAGGTGATATCTTTAACATAACCTTATCACCAATATTAAACTCAATAGGTTTTCTTCTTCTATCTGCATAACATTTCTGTCGATCTTGTGCAGATTTAATCCTATCTCGAATCTGAACAACTTTATTAGTTGTTTGTTGTACAATTTCTGGGCCAACCATTTGCTTTTCTCCAACCTCACTCCAACATACTGGCGTTCTACATTTCCTACCATATAATGCTTCATATGGTGCCATTTTGATGCTGGAGTGATAACTATTGTTATAAGCAAATTCAACCAATGGTAAATGATCATCCCAATTACCTCCAAAGTCAGCTACACATGACTTAAGCATATCTTCTAAGGTCTGTATAGTTCTTTCACTCTAACCATCCGTCTGTGGATGATATGCAGTACTCAAGTTAACTCGGGTACCCATTTCTTTCTGAAAACTTCTCTAAAATGTCGATGTAGATCGTCTATCTCTATCTGAGACAATAGAGGGAGGTATGCCATGCCTACTTACTATCTCATTGACATATAACCTTGCTAGTCTCTCCAAGGTATATGTTTCTCTAATGGGTAAGAAATGTGCTGATTTGGTTAGTCTATCAACAATTACCCATATAGCATCGTGACTCTTTTGATTTTTGGGTAGTTTAACAATGAAATCCATTGTGATGTGATCCCGCTTCCAAACATGAATGTCTAACGATTGTAAACTACCGTATGGCTTCTGATGTTCAGCTTTGACTTGGAGACATGTATGGCATGTCTCAACAAAATCTCCAATTGACTTCTTCATTCCTGGCCACCAATACATTAACTTCTAAGATCTCTGTGCTTAGGGATCCAAATTCTTCCTTTGAACCTTTTGATCCCATCATTGTCATTTTCAAGTAGTTTGAATTGCCCTTTCATTCTTTCTTCGTTCAAACTTCCATTTTGAACAACTATTTGTTGCACTTCTTTAATTTTGTTATTTAAATCCAAAGCCAGTTCAATTCTCATAGCCCTGACTTTAGTTAGCTCTTTTCTCTCTTTTCGACTCAAGGCATATGCTACAACATTTGCCTTTCCTTGATGGTAAAGAATTTCACAATCATAATCACTTAATAATTCCATCCAGCGTCGTTGTCTCATGTTTAGCTCTTTCTGCTTAAACAAGTATTTCAAACTCTTGTGATTTGTATAGATCACATATTTCGTTCCATATAAATAATGTCTCCATAGCTTCAATGCAAATACTACTGCAGCTAATTCCAAGTCATGTGTTGGATATTTCTTTTCATGTTCTTTTAACTGTCGTGATGCATAAGCTATAACTTTATTTCGTTGCATTAGTACACAACCCAACCCTAGGTTTGAGGCGTCACTATATACAACGAAATCATCCGTTCCTTCTGGTAGCGTCAAGACGGGTGCACTACTCAACTTTTCTCTTAGTGTTAAGAAATATTTTTCTTGTTCAGGACCCAACTCAAACTTAGCATTCTTTCTTGTAAGTTTAGTTAAAGGCGTTGCAATCTTTGAGAAGTCCTGAATGAATCGTCGATAGTATCCGGCTAGACCAATGAAACTACGAACTTCCTTAGGTGTTTTAGGAGGTTCACATTTCATTACTGCATCTATCTTTGCTGGGTCTACTTTAATTCCCGCTTCATTAACTACATGCCCCAAGAACTGTACTTTTCTGATCCAAAACTCACACATAGAGAATTTGGCGTATAGTTTCTCCTTTTGAAGCAATTCTAAAAAAGCTCTAAGATGACATTCATGATCCTTTTGATTTTTCGAGTAAATTAAAATATCATCAATGAAAACTATTACGAATTTATCAAGATATGGCTTGCATACTCTGTTCATGAGATCCATAAATATGGCAGGCGCATTTGTGAGACCAAATGGCATCACTAGAAACTCATAATGCCCATATCTTGTTCGAAATGCTGTTTTCGAGATATCTTCATCTCTAACCTTAAGTTGTTGGTATCCGGAGCTTAAATCAATCTTTGAAAAGTAACTTGTTCCCTACAATTGGTCAAACAAGTCATTTATTCGTGGTAATGGATACTTATTCTTTATCGTGACTTTATTCAGCTCACGATAGTCAATGCACATCCGCATTTATCCATCCTTTTTCTTGACAAACAAAATTGGCGCTCCCCATGGAGATGAACTAGGTCTTATAAATCCCTTGTCTAACAACTCTTGAAGTTGTTTCATCAATTCTTGCAATTCAGTAGAGGCTAGACGATACGGTGATCGTGCTATTGGTGTTGCTCCAGGTACTAAATCTATCTTGAATTCCACTTGCCTTTCTGGTGGAATTCCTGGTAAATCTTCAGGAAAAACATCAGGATAGTCACATACTACATGCACATCTTTGATTTCATTCTTATTTTCCTTCTTCGTATCTATTACATACGCAATGTATGCTTCATATCCTTTCTCAAGTACCTCCGAGTTTTCATGAGTAATATCAAGTTCATTTCTTTATCTCTTTTGTCACCATATATACAAATCACTTCACGATTTGGTGATGTGACCTTAATTACTTTCTTATCACAGATGATATTAGCTTGATTTTTGGATAGCCAATCCATTCCCACTACAATGTCAAATTCACCTAATTTTATGTGTACTGGTGTAATAGGAAAATGTGTTTCCCCTATAGTGATAGTGCAATTATTGATCACATCTTCTACATGAACATGGTTACTATCAGCTATTTCTAACATATGTACAATATCCAATTTTTCAACACATTGATCAAGATATTTGCAGAAAGTAGTAGAAATGAAACTTCTATTTGCACCAGAATCAAACAAAACTTGAGCATTTATATTATTGACGAGAAAAGTACCTGACATGACGTCGGGTGTGTCTTTGGCCTCTTCCATCGTCATGTTTAATGCTCTTATCTTAGCTTTTGGTACCTCATTCTTCCCATTTCTACTAGTTCCAGCTGTTCCCTTTGCTAGTTCAGGACAGTTTGGTCTAACATGTCCTAACTTTCCGCAATAGTAACATGTTTTATCATTTCCCCTACAGTTTTGCGTGCTATGTCCAAATTTCCCACAATTAGAGCACTTTGTGTTTTCAAACTTACAAACTCCTGCATGTACCTTCCCACATGTGTTATAAGACTTAGGTACGATATACCTTCTATCTGGCATTGGTGCAAATCTACCTTTCTTTGCACCATGGTTAAAATTAGATAACGTCTCTTTTGATTATTATAATCTTGACGTGTCTTCTCATGATCTTTGTCAGCAATCTTTGCTGCCTCTACTGCTTCAAGAAATGTTTTAGGCATTGTCGCTTGTACTATCCTTTTGAGATCAGGCCTTAGCCCTTCAGTATACAGTTCAACTTTTCTAGCCTCATTTGCCACATGCAACGGGAAAAATCTTGATTTCTCTATAAACTTTTCAGTGTATTCTTGAACAGTAGCATTCCCCATTTCAAGACGTAGAAACTCAATTTCTAATTTCAGAGTTTCGCTCCTAGGACAATACTTTTCCTTTATCATTTCTTTGAACTTATCCCATGGAAGTTCAGCTGCCTCAGCAATTCCATATGCAGCCCTTTCTCCATTCCACTAGTGTAGAGTTGTGGTCTGAAATAAAGTCGTTGCATATCTCACTTTGAGATTTGCTGGGCACCTACAGGTTTCAAAGCAAACTTCTATATTGCTTAACCAGTCCATAACAATTACAGGACCTCCCTTTCCATGGTAGACAGTAGGCTTTGTTCCCATAAACTCTTTATAGTTGCATTCTTTTTCCTTAGGCTCAAGATGTTCAGGACGTTCAGGGTGTTCAGCTGATGGTGCATTATCACCAACAGTTTCACTTCAATCCTTGTGTCAATTATCCTAATCGTATTTTCTTCAGTGGCTTTTAAGATTTCCTCCCTATTTAGTTGTAACATCCGAGGTACAGTTACTTGGATAGTTCTAGCGACTATCTTTGCAATATCAACTTCATGGTCTCGTGTCGTGCGAGCAGAGGTTGCTCCACCACGACCACGGCCTCTACCTCTAGTGGCAGTACTACCTTGTGCTATCATATTTTCGGGCATAGGTATTTCAGTGTTAAAATTAATAGGGAAATCATTTGCTCCAGATCTTTGAGTAGTCATTATTCTTATCTGCAACATAATATTGCTTTACATTATTTATTACCTTACGTATTTACTTATGATTAGTATTCTCCAATCATAGTAAGAATATTTTTATCCCTTTTCGGACAAGTCTTTGCTTATCCCCTTTCAGACAAGTCTTATATTGTTGCTTATTCCCTTTCGGACAAGTCTTACTTTATTGCTTATCCCCTTTCGGACAAGTCTTATTTTCTTAACACCGTATTCTTTTATTAGAAGAGTGTTTAAGATAAAATATTTCTTTATCAACATAACTATATAAGCAATAATTTATTAAAGCTCGAAACAAGTAAATCACGTAATTGAAAACAATAACAAGTTGCATATATGTACAATCAAAACTTTCATTAATATTCGTCACAATGTACATAATAGTTTTATCTTACATTATACTACATCGTTAGATTATATCTTACATCACAAGCTAAAAATTTCATAGAGCACAAACTATCTAACATCATCTAAGTCTGAAAACCTGTATTTACAAACTAACATCAATCTTACATCCAAAAACCATCTCTAAGAGTTTCTTCAGATCATGTCTTCAACTAAGGAGTGTACTGGTGAGCTATCCAGGCTGGGTAGCTTGGATAAAGAGGACGGAATGGATAACCATGGTAGTTTCCGATAAAGGGGGTAAACTATAGCCATATCCAGACTTTACGTGAAGCCCATCTAACAAAATGAATCCAGTCTGGAGTCTTCACAAACGCGATATGGAGAACGTCTCTAACTTTTTTATACCAAGGTCTGCTTGCTATCATGTAGGCTATTTCGAGTTGTTTAATATGATTGAAATCCGTGTCTATGGCTTCCTGGTACAAGTGTATCTCATTGTGAAGGTCATTATAGTGCGTTAATGGTACTGAAACGTATATTATTTCCTGTCGATCCTCATCTTCATCGTCACTTAGGATGATGTATGGAATATGCATGGTTCCTACAACCAAAACATAGACTTTGGTTAATGTTTCTCTTAAGTGTGACTAAATGATGCATGAAAGGTTTATAGTGATGCATTAATGGTTTAAGACTAGATACATTATACCTAATTCACTTAAACCTAAGGCTCTGATACCAACTTATGACACCCGAGATTTATTCCAACAAAATGACAATTTTATTTATGAACAAGAGTTTTATATTACAAGCGAAAGTGGTACAAAGTTTAAAATAGTCTTAAAGATGACTATAAACAAGCAACAACGTCTCGGGTATCATCTGGTCCTACGAGTTCCCTTCATGCGAGCCAACTAGTTGTGCCCTGAGATATACACGTACATGCATAAGCCTAAAGGCTTAGTGATTTCGTGTGTTTGTGTACAAAAATATCACACACAATATGCAATGATGAAGTGTAACGTGAAAAGTAAAATATAGAAAATATGGCGAGATCTCTATGTCTATCAGAGTTAACCAGATGTCAAGTCGTCATCCGACATTGATAAGCATGCATTCTCACAATGTCACGACTATCTATACCGGCACTTTCGATAGTGACAAGTATCTGCTAGTATTGATTTAGTACAAAAAAGTGACCGCTTGTGTACTAATCGTACCAATATATATGTGAGCCTACAACCATCATGTTTCAGCCATTAAAATACATATATATTAATGAGTCAACGACCGTTACGTTTCAGCTCCTGGTTACCCGATGACTAACATGATATCTAAAAATCAACATTCGTGCTTAAATGTAATTTAAACAGATAATCAAGTAATCAGGTAATCACGTGGTATATCGCATATATCTCAGTTTTGTAAATAACACGAAACTCATCTTGTTTGTTTAGACTGTATATGTTGGTTCAACCTATTAATCAATCATATAAACAATATGTTTAATTAGTCATAAGCATTATTACTATAACTATTTATTATTATTATTATTATTATATTAATTTGTAATTTAACATCATGTACTACGTACATGCCATATTATTATATTATTAAAATTATTATTAAGACTACAAATGTTGAAGTCTACATCATTCAAGTTAATAGTAAATAGATTAAATAAAGAATTAAATAAATTAAATAAATGACAAAGAATATTTACCTTTGATTGGTGCTTGGCTAGTATCTACGTGGCTATATACGTTTGGGTGTGTTGAAGTATATTTATGTGTAAGTGTGAGTTTTGACAGTAAAGTAACTGCTCTATTTATAGTAACAATTTAAGGAGCTTGTCATAGGGTCTATGTTATAGGTATTATATGTGGCATAATAGTACTTAGTCTCCTCCCAACGCGGCCTGTCGGTTTTCGTCGGCTCCAAAACGATGAACCGACGGCGATGGCACCGCCCCATCGGTTTGCCCCATCGCTTTGCCCCATCGGATAACCGATGGAGGGCATCGGTTTGAGTGGGCCCATTTTCTTGTTGTTTTTTTTTGTACCGTTGGGAAAGTAAAAAAAAAAGAATTAAAAATATTTGAATGGGAGCCGTTGGAGGAGCCTAAACTCAAAATATATATATATATATATATTTTTAAACTATCCACTTTTACCCACTTTTACCTATAAATATACCCTACACCACACTTATTTTCTCACAACCTTTTACAACTCATTTTCCCATATCATACTAAATTACCAAACCACTTCCCACATCATTTTCCCATATCATTTTACAACCATTTCTTCAAAAACACTTACAAAAAAACACTCTCACTAAAAATGTCCAAAAACAACAAATCAACAACCAAAAATAAAAAGAAGGATCAACAAAATGTTGTCCAAGATATGTGGCAAAGTTTGTTAAATAACCCGTTACCAAACCCGTCTTCACCAAACACTCAAGCTACCGGATCATCGTCTCAACCTACCGGATTTGCCAACTTACCACCTATTGCAAACCCGTTCCACCTTGATCCGCACGACCCGAGAAATAATTATGCATTTAAATGGTGGTACACAACCTCACCACCACAATCACAATTCCCCCAAATTCAACTACAGTTTCACCCAAACACACAATGGTCACAACTTCAACAACAATTTCACCCAAATACACAATGCTCTCCAAGCTCATTCAACAACAATTTCACCGTACCACAAACTTTGGAAGAAATCTCCGACGAGGCAATCCCGGTTCCGGACCCCGAACCTGAATTCGAAACCGAAGCCCCAAAGAACAAGAAAAAAGGTAAAAAGGTGAAACAGCCAACACGTGTTCAAGTACGTTGGACGAACGAGGAGGCTAGGATTTTAGCGGAGCGATGGATACATTGTTCAGAAAATGGTGTCCTCATAAAAAATCAAACAACCGAGTCTTTTTGGGCTAAGGTTGTTGACGGTTACAATACTTGTGTGTCAACAAAACGTAACCTTAATCAACTGTCCGGCAAATGGAACAAGATTTCTAAAGACTCAAAAACATTCCAGTCTCTCTACAAACACTACAAAGAAATTTGCCCACAAAGCGGTGCTGATGAAAACGACATTATGAATGCGACCCGAAATGCATTCCGGAAGCAAGTTGGGCGTAACTTCATTTACGAGTCATCTTGGAATGTTCTTAAACATTTTCCAAAATTCTTTGCCGAGCCGGGCGTAATGGCCAACGAAGATTCTTTCCAACCATTTGTCACCGATTTGGATACTGTCGCACCCCCAAAACACGAGGCAGCGGAAACAGGAGGTGTCACGGGGGCGCCGACCAAATCCAATATTATCAACACAAAGATCAAGCAAACGACCTCTATATGAGACGTTTGAAAATATTACATTACCATAATTCAAATGTTTACAAAATAATTCTGGAGTTCGCATAAAATTTTAAGAGATTTCTATTACATTACAGGATATACAAAATGTAGCTAAATGCAATCTAATCTCTTGATGTTTTGAAAATGATGCGACTCGAGCTAAGCTTTCCAAAAGCTTCCTACTGTGGCGGGTTACCTGAGAAATACATACTAAAAGGTCAACATAAAGTTGGTGAGTTCATAGGTTTGTTAAGTAATCAGTTGCTAAAATGATCCACAAGATTTCCAAGTTTGCATCATTCGTCAATGATGTGTAAAAGTATCGTTATCCAACGACAAGTAAAAGTATTGCATACAACAATATAAGTATACCATTTGCATGAGTCTCATAGTCAAGCTTAACGTTGTTTGCCTCCGGTAAGTGTACTAATCCGATACACTTCTAAATCACAAGTAATACTGCGCCCGTGGGTTGGCTAGCGCGACTAGCCCGGACGAGGTTTGTCAAACCCTGATGGTACCACCCAATAATACTCACGCACAAATTTTAATGACTATGATAAGTAGAGGACTTTAGTGGATTATTCAGGTCTCATGCAATCCGTACAGAAAAGTTGTTTTCAGTACTTGTGATCATAAAGCAGTTTATAAAACAGTTGTATGTATTCTCACCCCAGTGAAAAACAGTAAAAAGGGGCTATGAAACTCACCAGAGTTGAGCAGGTAGCAAGCAATATCAAATATTAGCAAATAGCGGGTGTTCTCGTTCCCGTGTGCAACCTCCTAACGCCCTAAACGTATGAGGTTGTATAAGTAGATGTCTCAAAAGATCATCTATAGCGATTGTATAAGTGGGGGTTAATGTCCACTTAAGCCAATCGGGTAGGTGAGGGTTTTATGTCCACCTAAAGCTAGTTCATCAACTAGTATGTCCAAATAGTAGTTCAAGTTCGTTTATCGAAAACGTGTACGACCCGTTGGTGAAAGTTTGTAATAATAATTCTTTAAGACATTATTATTAAGTTTGTGTCATCGTATACTTTGTTATTGTATGTATCATGTGCGGTTATAAGTTGTTACTCATGTTCAATACTTAGTGAAAAGCAAGTTCTAAACATTCTGTCTTTAGCGACACTAGTAGCGACACTAGTGTCAGTGTCGCATGTCATGCGACACTCGGGTAAGTGTCGCAGTGTAGCCACTGCTAGTGTCGCAGAAGGGTTACCACTGTTGGTTATGCGACACTAAGGGTAGTGTCGCAGGTAGTGTCGCAAGGTTTGAACTCACTGATGATTGATCAGCGACACAGAGGGGTGCGACACTATGGTTAGTGTCGCATGGTCATGCGACACTAAGGGTCTGTCCAAAAATTCGATTTTTGTCCAAGTATTTTCAAGTGTCGGTTTTTCATTCGGGAAACTTTCTAAATTTAGTTTTTGGTCCAAGTTACTAATTAAGTCAACCAAACCCATTTTTGTTACCACTTTCCAAATATAGTAAGTTTTTCGAAAACGAGCTACTTATGTTGACTTGGTCAAACTTACTCGGTTTGACCCGAAACTTTCACCCAACCCAAATATCAGTTTATAAAGTCTAAATATGTTGTCGGTTCATGTCGGAGTTCACCAAAAGTGTCGGTTCTTATAAAATTCCTAAATCTTCAAGATCTCACTTTTTCGACTTTTTGTCGGTTTATTTCACCAAGTGTTTTACCAATTTATGGTCCAAGCCAAGTCTCACAACTTTTATCAACTGATCTACTATGTGTGTAGTGTCTAACTTATGATTTCCAAGAGTCTTAAGTCCCATGTTCATAGAGAAACAAAAATATTAGCCATGCATAGTCCAGATTCTGTTTTTAACCAGGTCAGTCCCACAAATCGAAAAATAGAGAAAAACGTGTACGTTTCTGGAAGAAGTATATAACACGAAAGTTGTAGATCTTTTCAATACGCAAATTTTAAAAAAAAAATGCATCTTCTAACTCTTCCTGGAACTCAAGATATGACGTTTTTAGTAACCTGTGTTTTTCTGGACAGATTGTATACCTTTGTGTATAAATTCATAAAAACGTGTTTTAAGTTTATAATTGGACATAATCTTATTAGATGAGCTTTATAACATATAAATAACCAGAGAGAAGAGTATAGATTGGTCCTCACAATGGTGTTTTGAAGAAAGAAGGCTAAGATGATGATGAGGAACTTGTGAGCTTGAATCTTCTTGAAGAACTTTTGTAAAATGATGAAGATGGAGGTGTTGGTTGTTGGTGGTTTATGGTGGTGATATGGTGGTGAAAATGGCTGAGTTTTTCTCTGGATTTTTGAGAGAGAATGGAGTGGATTTTTGAGAGAAAAAGTGGTGAAGTGTTAGAGTATGAAATGAGGTCTTGCATGTGAGTTAAGTGGGTGTGTAAGAGAATCCACTTGAGTGGATTTTGCATGGTCAAGGGAGTGGAATGGACAGCCATAGAAGGGGAGAGGGGGCCGGCCAAGGGGGGGCCCCACAAAGGGTATTTTAGTCATTTTATCATTTATCCGATTTGTGCTTCGCGCGGTGTTCGTTTTCTCGTTCGATTTGGTGTTAAACGTTTAATACGCGTTTTTAAGTAACGATTTGAAATTTCAATATTTTCACTTGAAGTATTTATTCTAAATACTTGAAAAACATTTATAAAAATGTTTCGTTAATTTAGTGATCTCGATTTGCGCGTTCGTTGTACGGACTCTAAATCGCGTGACGTTTTATTTGGACGTTTTTCGTTATCGTTTAAAGACACGATATATTAATTGATATTTTTACTCTATATAATATATTTTAGATTCAAAAGTGTATTTTGAATTTCGTTCGATTGTCGGCCGCGTTCTGCACGTTTTCGTTGCGTTTGAGACGTTTTAATCGAAACCTCTAGGTTTTTCGGGTATTATTATAAAATAATAATAATATATGATAAATAACTTCTAAAAATAGATTTAAGTTATTTATAAAAATGTTTTCACCAACGTCGTATTTATACAGTGTCGGACTCCGTCCGGTTGTTTTGCACAATTTCACCAAATTGCGTAAGCGTAATTACAACTAATTACGTAGCGTAATATAAATCAATTACGGAGGTGTATATTTCACATAAAATATACAAATAGTTACAAGTAATTACAAGTATTTAGCCTAATACTAAACTAAATACACGTAATTAGGGTTTCTAGAGGGTTAATCAGTAACCCTAAATCGTCGGGTGTCACAGATACGGATGAACAACCGACTCAAACGCTTCTTGATGCGAACATGAAACGGTTGTTCCAAAACGACTACATCCGCCGACCTCCTGGCCGAAAGGCGGCAAATAGTACGGCCTCAAGCTCCGCCGGTTCATCTTCACGAAGTGTTCAGTCTGAAAAACTGGATACACTTGAAGCCGTCAAGCAAACCGCTCTAGCGCAACAAGAAGCAATTAAAATGATTAAGGAAAACGCGATGAAGAAAGCCGCCTACAAAGCTTTGAGTTTTTTGTGTAAAAAGCTTCCGAAAAAAGCGTCTAAAAAAGAAATTAAAATGTTGAAAAACGCGAGGAAAGAAGTCGTGACACTCTACCAAGACAAATATGGCAACGACGAATCGGACGAAGACGAGCAAGAAAACGCGAACGAAACCGATGAGACGATCTCCGATTAGATTATTTTATAATTCTAGTATTTTTTAAGTATCGTACTTTTTAATTTTTAGGATTTCCCGTAATTTTATTTTTTAGGAAATGTTGTTTTTTATTTTGAAGTTTATTTTTGTAAGTTTTATTTTTAGGAATTGTTGTAATTTTAATTTTAGGAATTGTTGTAATTTTTATTTTTAATAAAACGTGTTTAATTTAAATTATTGTTTTTATTTAAATTGTTGTTTTTTAGTTGATTAAATAATTGGTCAGCGGGACCCAAAAGTTAAAGTGACGGAGCAGGGGTGGGAGGGGTCTGTCAGTTTCAGTCAGTTTTCTGAAAAAGCTGACGTTGCGCTGACGTGGCTCTGTCGGTTTCTGTCAATTTGATTTTGAGTTGGGAGTGGCCTTAGTCCTTAGTTAGCAAGAATTAGAGTCAGCAAAATTTATGATATTATTTAGTATGAATCAGCAACTAAAGGAGCTTAGTCACAAGTAGATAATTGTTAAATTTTATCTTTGATCGGTTATAGCATTAAGTATTTTTATTACATTAACTAACATTATTTTGTGATAATTTATTACTATTATATCTATGCATAATGCATAATAATATATGATATAATAAACTTGGACTCTTAACAAATAACGTTACTTTTTATTGAACTATTATTAATATTGTACATTTTAATTCTTCAAAGATTTTAGAGATGTACTTAAATTTAAATATCTAAGGTATAACATATAATATTATCAAATAATGATTAGTCAAACTTGTTAGATCATATTTTAAATTACTAACAACAATTTAATTATAGATTATGTTTAATCTCTCGCATAATAATACTACATTATTTATTTATTTTTTATTTCTACGGATGTTACACGGGGGGATGTCACCATAGTTGTTAACTTGTGACTCTAAATCTCAATTTTAAATCGTGACTCATGATCTGACTCGACTCGTAATAATCACCATCTACACACACGTTCTTAAGAGAAGTAAAATATTGTGAGAATCGATAGTTAAGTAACTGACTGGAAATTAACCAAAGCCTTAATTTAAAATAGCTTATCCATTTCTATTTTATGATTTCATTTTTTGTATTATATTACACTCAAGTTTATATGATTTTTTAACTCGTAAGAGTCGCACAAGAAACAGTTATGATTTCATTTTTTGTATTATATTACACTCAAGTTTATATGATTTTTTAACTCGTAAGAGTCGCACAAGAAACAGAAGAATCACACACAAGTAAGAAAAATTCATAAATAACTCGTAAGAGTCAAAGTCATTTACGAGTCAAGTTTTGAATCGTCTCTTCTTCTTTTTTTCTTCTTTTTTTAGAATTTCCGACTTAATAAAGGATGTAAAAAACTAATAACCATAGCACTATAGAAGAAATGTCATCTTTACTCTTAATTACTATTTAATTAATAGTTTCTTTTTCTTTTGTAGTAATTAATAAACTTATTAAACATTCAAGTCCATATTTTTATATTGGATTGATGTTCAGCAAACACTTCTGCATAATGCATTGATATTCATGTATTTGTATATTATTACTATTAATACAGTAGTATATAAGTTTAGTGCATTAAAGTTACCACTATTAATACAGTAGTATATAAGTTTAGTGCATTAAAGTTACCGTGGACACAACTTGTGGATACACGCATGACTACGAACGCAAGTATGCAACCATACTACAACAAATTTTTGATGGGCTTTTATTATTACTTATTACTTATGTATATACATAGATATTTATATTTATATTTATTATATCTTTTTAGAGTATTTTATATTCACCTATAATTTAGCCCTAACCATATTCTATATATATATATATATATATATATATATATATATATATATATATATATATATATATATATATTTGTATTTTTATTCATCATTTATATATTTTTTACAATATATAATTATAATATATAAAGAGTTAAAAGCAATAACACCTCACTTGTATGAAAAGGACTACGACCAATAAAAAAATATATTTTAATTCTTGTCTACTTCTCTTTTTGAAAAAATAACAAAGTAAATCATTTATATGTGATCTTTAGATTTGGTGACAACTCACCGGAACAAAATGTAGGAGATACAATCATTTGCATCATACAAATTATGCATACTACATAAAATTATTTATATTTGATTAATATCTATAGACAAAGTTACGTTACAACAACGAGAAAAAGCTTTTAATAACTATTTTTATACGACACATTTGAAGAGGTTCATAATTAAGCTCTCTTCCCATGTAAAAAAGCTTTGCATAATTTTTTTTGAATAATATGAATGACAATACGTATATCATTTGTCAAAAAAGCTTTACATCAAAAGCTTCTAACGATTTTTGCCTATAAGCTTAAAAAAACATTCATTATTATTTTATTTTTTTTTGAAGGTATCTACTTATTTTAATAAATAGAAATAGACTATACAATGACAATATGTTGTACCGTAACAATAAAAAATTTTACATCATACAAACACGTTTACAAAAGATGTCCACGTAAGGCTGCAAAAACAAAAACTCGAGCTAATCGTAATCAAGCTTTTAATAAGTTCAAGTTGAGGATGTGTAATGGCTCAAGGGCGAGTTTATAAAAGCACAGCTTTAGGGTATGTTTGGATGACGGGCTTCTAGAGGCTTTTGAAGGCGAGGCTTTTGAAGGCTTGAGCTTCTAATTTTTATAAGCCCCAGCTATAAGCCTTGTTTGGCAACATAAGAAAAGTGAGCTTCTTAAAAAAAATAAGACCCAAGAAGCTCTTTGAAGTGGCTTGTAAAAAGAAGCCCAAGCTCCGCCACAAGCTCCAGCCCGTTGTTACCAAACACACCCTTAATTGTGATCAATCATTTGAAGCCAGATCGTATATATGTAATTATTATTATTATTAGTATATGAGGAATTCAGTTGCTGCATGTAAACTCGATAAATGCAATATAGAGCTTGCTTAAGTAATAGGTTTTTTCGAATAAATACCATCTCCAACTTAATCAAGCTTGTTCAAAACATAGTGTACAGGATATCATTTTTATCCATATTAAAATATTTCGCCCGATCTAAATCAGAGTCTATCAGAGTCAGGTTTAATAGATTGCTTAATCGGATATCGAATTTCTTAAACTGCATACGTTGATCAAATAGCATATCAAAGTTAAAATTGTTGGATTATCCAAATTACCCTAATAAAGTTTGATTAAATTACATCATATTTTTGCTAATTCATTAACGTTAACCATAACTAAAATAAAAACTTATGTACTAATAGCCGATATCCGATATAATATGCCACTCATTTGCCACTCATAAATTTATAAATGATATATATATATATATATATATATATATATATATATATATATATATATATAGATGTGTTGTTGAGTTTGTTTATAAAAACCTTAAATGACCAAATTCAGCCACGACAATAAGGTGGATTTATAAATTGTCAAAAAGGTATAGACTGTAGACATAGACCTCTGTAAAAATTTGAAGGGATGCATGTTACTTGTTAATTTAAGCTATTTGATACCACAAGCCCAATTTGAACTAATTTGGTTGAAATCGATTGTTCCGAGTACCAAACTGAAACCGTTTAGAGCGTAGCCATAACTATGTTTCTTATTCAATTCAGATGACGAGTTGACTTGTGAATTGTGATCATCCAAAATCCGAATAACCCAAGCCAAATTACCCATATACCATATAAACCGACCGAATAACTTCCCTACTACTATATAGAGCTTGCTTAAATCAGAGTTGCACTGTGGAAGTTCATTGGGATAATGAATCAATCGCAGGCTTATACTATATGTAGTCGAGATGAAATAAAGCCCTGCTAAGCTCAAACTTAGCTCGACTCATTTAGCACCCTAATCAAATGACTTCAACGTGTGTATGTGTGTGTGTGCGCGCGCGCGCGTATAAAATAGATGACCACCTGTGCGACAACCCGGAAACAAGTGAAAAAATATGGGATGAAAAGTGAAAAGGTTAACACATCTTTTAGTTATAGGCTTAATCAAAAGTTGCAATTCCTCCGGTAGGATGGGAGTATCACAATGTATGATATATTGTTCATATACAAGTGAATACAGAAAACGATTAGCTTACCAGTTTCATAATCAGCATACAACTACGGTTTAGAGTTTAAACGGGAAGACCAACAGTAAGATACCTAATAAGCTTTGACATCACTATTTTATATTAAGATGAACTAATAAACATTAATAGAAGTACAGGGTTTGAGATAAATAAAATTACTGATATTTCAAAAAAAAAAAAAACATACCAGAAGTAAACAATATTAAATGACTACAGGTGGCATTAATCAAAGCAGATGCGCACAAACTCATGTCTCCACATTCAAGTTGCCTGAGAAGTTTGAGAAGGATAATACATTCAGTAAATCGGGGTTTTGTGACAAGTAGTTGAACATCTTGAAATCGTTACAAAGAAACATTAGGAAAATTTTGCTATGAAGAAATAAAATGAATTATCAAAAGTAGATAATTGGAGGTAGAAATTCTGACCATTTGCTTATGAATAGGTCGACTCCATGTCATGTTTTAAAGCTTGATCACTATACATAACAGGTTAAATAGGTCAGATTCACCAAATTGTTTTAATAATGAACCGCCTAAATAACATTATTATAATATTATATTATTAATTTAATTTAATATCAATAGGGATGCTGTATGTGGAGGCCACCCAAACATTAAATTTTATCACAAGGGATTCCATCATTCAACTTCTTCTCATTATAGGCCACCCGGGTATTTTTCCCAGATAAGTTTAAACCAAACTTAGATTCATAAAAAAAATTGGATTATGCATAATCTTTAGGGATTAGTGTCTGGAAATGTATCAAACTTTCACCAAATCTCTATTGTGTGTATCCAACTTACAAAACTCAATATTAATGCACTCAACTTGTAAAAACCCTAATATTGATGTACTTTGATGACTTGTCACGCACATAGCATGCCACGTGGCACAAGGAGAGAGTGACACGTCATTAAAGTACATCAATATAAGGGTTTTTACAAGTTGAGTACATTAATATTGAGTTTCGTAAGTTGGATACACACAATAGAGATTTGGTGAAAGTTTGATACATTCCCAGACACTAAGGCCTAATCTTTAAATATAACGATGAAGACGATAATGTACTTGACTACTGTTTATATTTCCAACAGTAAACAAAATTTATGTGTATATAAATATCACAAGCATTATCATCATTCAGCATGTTTCGGCAAGATTAGGTGCAAAGGAATACTTAGGTGACTTATATATAAGTTTCACTATATGAGTGGCAATGAAGGACGTTGAATTTTTCAAATTCATTTTCAATTTATAACAAAGTGTTCAGAATTTAAAATTACCTTGTTCCAAAATTCCTGCTGTCAAGTGATTGCTGACCTAAATGGAAGAAATCTCATAAGAGAGGCTATGCTACAACATGTTGACTTGACCCGAAAATCCTGCACTGCAAGTCGGACACAGTGAACCAGCTCCACCTTGTGATTCCGGGTGCATAGCCATAGCCGGCATTTGAAACTGATTTCTACACCATGCACATACACTAGTAACTACATTTCTCCCACCCATATTTGGCATCATTCCATTATTTCCCATCCAAAAACTGGAGTCAAATGCTTGCTCCATCCGATTATTATATGGATGGACCCTGGAACCCCCTTGAAGAGCATGCTGATTATGTTCAGATCGACCCGCTAAAAATCTGAATTCCACTGGTTCGGATCTACCGACATTCATACCCCCATTAAACCTTTCATCGAGTCTAAAGACTCCATCTTCAGCCTGCCAATGAAGATAGTAAATTAAATGCTCTTGGAAACATTCCAAATCACTGCTACAACTTATAATAAAAAAACTATTAGAGGTGGTAAGATGGGGTTGGGCAGGTTGTGTAATGGATCAAAACGGGTTTATGTTAAAACATGTAAAATTTAGTATGGGTCACCGCAGGAAAAGCCTGGTTGAAATAAAGTCAATAACCCGCAAGTACTTACTTTTTCATAGTACAAGAATAAAAATTAGAAGTTTTAATTTGTTGACTATGATATGATAAGAATGACAATATCATTCATTAAAATAATAATCCAAGATAAAACGACTCAGGATGTTGTATGTAGTATCATTAGACTTCAGGTAAATTTCAATCATTTGACACATTCAATCCATTTGGACCATTCCTCCTTTTATCAGAATTTTTCATTTGACCCATCTGAGATACATGGCCCAAACCGACCCAATTATATAGAAATGGGTCAAATTTGTCAAATCTAACAGATAAGTTTATAATGGCCTAAACTCAGCACCTTGGCGGACATTATGTCAAAGGAATGAAAGCTCGGAGACTGTGTCTGTGCATGAGGATTCACAAAACCACTTTGTAGTTGATTTCTTTCAGCAGATTTCCATATATCACGAGGAACAGCTTCATTATGGTGGTGTTGGTTGCTACCAGAACCCATCATAAATTTATTGTGGTCAGAACTTCTGAATTCATCTAATCGGGGATCCTCCCACGTTCTACCAGAGTAACCTGTATTACCATTATGTTGGAAAGCCCTACTCTCACTGTCACGTGATAAACTAAATGATCTGCCCACGGACTCACTTCCCCTTTTGAGATCCTGGACCATACTATTATTTACCATACTCAAATCAGTTTGGACATCAAAAGGATTCTCAATCTTGGATGGAACTACTGAACAATTAACACCGTCTTTTTTCTGTACATTAGCACTCATTTTATCAGCATATAGAGCCTGAGGATGAGAGTTCCCAAAAGCAAGACTTAGCTCATGAATACCTTCATCAAATTTAAGACCATCTAGTGGTGTTGAATATAACTTACTCCCAAAAATATCATCAGACGTTTCAGCAACGCAAAAATGATCAAGCAATCCCTTCTGAGAGCTCCCATGGGCAGTGTCATACAGACCAGTTACATCATCTTGAAAGTCAAATGTTTGCTGATTCACAGGGGGGACAGGTGAAGAAAAGTTAAGCTGCTTTTCTGTATTAAAACGTGTATCACCTGCGTTTAACCCATTCTGGCTGCTGCCAAAAGAAGCAACCTTATTGTTGATCGATCCATTATTCTTGAAACTAAGGAAACTGTCTAAATTTACTCCCACAGATTTATCTAAAGAAGCATCATTTACACTGTTCTGAACGAGAAACTTTTCCTTATTCACATGTTCGTTTGGCTTGTAGTAATCAAGTGAGCTGCTCCTGACTTTATATGGCTCATCATGTTTGGAACTTGCAATGCCATAAGAAAATCTATTTTCATCAAAACCATGAGTATCTTGATCAACAATTGCATCACAACTAACTTTTTGAGGAGACTCTTGATTTTTGGAAAATACCATACTTCCATTGATGGGTTTGAATCTATCCTTACTTGGTGAAAAAAGGGAAAGGCTTTCTGAATCAGATAGTTTCTCCGATTCATTCAAACAATCCTCATCAAGCCCAATGTGACCATGAAAAACCACAGATGATGATTCAGTATTAACGCCTTTCTCCTTTTCAAAAGCCAACTTCTCAGATGAGCTACAGACATGTGTATCATTAATATTCTCTCGAAAGCCCTTTTTCTCACAGGCTATTATAGTCTGAACACCAGACATGCACTCAGATTTTGCATCAGCAGCATCAATCGCCCTTCCAGAACTTTTAAACTTTCCATTGATTTCATTAACAGACATAGAAGCTTCAGAACCCAAACAAAAATCAGATTTAACAACAGAATCATTGGTATCCACTGCAGTAATGTTGTTTCCAACCCTATCATCAGATTTAACACCAAATACATCAGAAGCATTGTCATCTACACTACAGTTGTTTCCAATATCATCACCAGATTCTTCAACTAAAACATCTCCATCCAAGTTAAGGTCATGAACAACCTCGTCGATTTTAGATTCTGTGCCAGAAATTAACTTATGATCACTACTACAAGAAGCAGTTATTAATGTATTACCAAAATGTACATCATGAGTTTCTGTTGCAACATTTCTCTCCCCTGAAATCGATACAGCGTCAAAAGTTTTCTCTGCAGCCAGAGCTGCTGATGCTTCAGAAGTTTTGGTTTCATTTGTAACATGTGTCCCAACATGTCCATTATACTCGTTCTTTTCATAAAATGTCTTATGGCAGAACTTGCACTCAAATATTCCACCTATCACTATACTCCAATCAGGAATTTCAGAGCCAAGTAGAGATACTTCATCTTTGTGAGCTAACACCTGGTGGTCCAATAAATCAATCTTTCCTTCAAAGATCATGAAGCACTTGAGGCACTTGTAAACCTCTTGTACAGCAACAGGATCCCCGATGTCTGATGTGACTTGATTCTCAAAGCCTGTTGTTAAAGAAATTGGTAGTGCAGATGAGCTGTGAGGGATATTTTTATTTAAGTCTTCACGAACATAAATATCTGCAGCCTACCAACAAATTAAAAAAAACACAATTTGAGAGAAGAAGCAAAACAATTATAAATAATTAAAACATTACAGAAAATTTTAAGTCTTCAAGAACATAAATATCTGCAGCCTACAAACAGCAATTAAAAAAAACAGTTTGAGAGAAGCAAAAATAAAAAAACTGATAAAGTTAATTGCAACTGAACAATAATAAGTGTTAGCTTTAAATAGTAACTTACATCCCCAGAAGCTATTTTTGAAGCAGAGTCATCAGAATCATTGCTGTGAGCACTTGGTTGGTCCAACTTTTCTTCTCCGACAATGGAGAGCAAGTACCCAGATACATCCTTGCACGACTCAAACTGCTGTCCACTAGGACTGAATATAATCAATGTACATTTACAAACCAAAAGACAATTAGATTCACAGTTATAACATACATACAAATGAAAAAATTACACCCAGATTTTAGTACGCAAAATAAATGGTAGCTATAAGTAATGAAGTGACAGAACTCTACTATAAATAACTAGCACAGAAGTCACACAAGAGCAAGTTCTCAAGGGTCTTGACGGTTTTAGAAGAAAATCTCCTGTTAGGATGCATTTAACCTTTAACTACTAATATTATGGCAATATTTTCTCGAATAATTTCACCAAACTTTTTCTTGTACTGGATCCACTCTGTTCTAGATACTATATTAGAATATTACTGTCATAATAGGATTATAAATATGATTGCTGATTACTAGTTACCATTATTTACGTGATACTCCCCTTTTCTAGTTGTATTAAGTACTAAGGGGGTGCTTGGTAGGGGGTTTTAGAGGGTAAGGAATGATAATGATAGTTATTGAAGATGCTTGGTCAAGTATAATGCAATTAATCAATAATCATTATAGAGAATGGGCTAATGAGGCATTCCCCACTAATTTGAGGGTTATGGGAATCATTATACTTGTAACTGCCATGACCAATTTACGTTTATCCATTATTTTTCTTTCTTATCTACTATTACAAAACAATAATCGTATCCATCCTTCAATTTAATATTTATCATCGTATAATTGTTCTTGACCTTTTGTTCTTTTCTCTTTTTTTAATTCACTTACTAAAGCATGTAACCTCTTATCCTTAACTTTATTTATTCATTCGTTGCTAAATTGGACTGTGGTATAAATAAAAAACAAAATCATCTACCATGCTTCACTTTAAGAAAAAAAATATTTAAGATCAAAAGAAAAGCAACGATCCTATATTGATGATCCCTTTTATTATTTTTTCCCAGTATCAATTATATATATAAAAACTTGACAGTGAATAATCTTTATAGACTTAAAGATATTGAAATCAAAGTGATTTATAGCATAAAGTACCTTATATAAAAATTAAAAATATTTTTTAAAGAGTAAAATTTATTTTTTTCTTTTCTCATTTAGCACTACAATCTCTTAAACCAAGCACTATCAAAGGTAATAGCAATGTCCATTCCATTCCTTACTATTCTCTCTGTCATTCCCTTTCCCATTCCCCTATTTGAACCAAGCCGCCCCTAAGTTGGTTCTCCAAGTTTAGTACAGCCTACATATGAACTCATGTGTAAGGATTCTTACACTCATCATTCAGACTAAAAAAAAATTCATATCTTCACTCAGATTGACAGGCACTAACATAAATGATGTGACTAAACGCCACTATAAAAAACTAGCATCATACTTCTGAAACAATAGGACCCCGTTAAAATTTAGTAAATACCCAATAGTATGCCAAATGATAAACCAAGTAATAACTGATCCTATGAAATCAATACCAAAACACAAACCTTATGTAACGACGACAAAACAACCAAACGCGGCCATCTTTCCTCTTGATACAAAGACTCAACCTCCAGCCTTTAGGTAAAGCATCTCCAAAATCACTTGCATCGACAACCCTCCTCTTCTTTCTAGTAGTCCCCCACTCTCCATTCAAACCTCTCAAAAACCCTAACAGCTCATCTGCAGTCAACATTCCCTCTGTCCTCATCCTGATTTCTGGTCCGTATGGATCCTCCAACGTCCCCAAATTTACTAAATTCACTTTCACACCTCTACAATTCACAATCTCTCTATCCTTATCAGTATCGTAAACAAGTACTTTCTTATTTGTATCGCTATGCATTCTCTTAGTTACAAGAGGGCTAATACAAACTGCATTCTCATTCTTTCGTGGTCTTCCTCGCTTTCGCCTCCTTTCAGAATTCGAAAACTCAGGAGCGACATTTCCACCATTTTCGACTTCAATCAGGTTCAACGATTCAGGGACTTCAATCTTTCTGTCTTTCTCGCCTACCATCGAATTCAACGGTTCAAGAACAGGGCTATTTGGTTTAAGGTCTTTCTGAACAAAAAGATCTGCATCCTGCCATGCACAATTAGAAAGTATGATATAAGAGAAAATGAAGCAACTTATAGAAGTTATTAGTAAATGAATACTAATAAAAGTTTAGCTACAAACACCACGTACATTTTGTGAAGCTCCTTTCAAGGCAGAGTCGTCACAATCATTGCTGTGAGCGCAAGTTGGTCTGTCCAAGTTTTCTTCTCCAACAACAGAGAGCAAGTACATAGATACATCCTTGCAAGACTCAAACTGCCGACCACTAGGACTGGTTATCGGAGTACATTTAAACCAAAAAGCTATTAGATTCAATGTTATAACATAGATATCACATTCCATATTAACGTAATGTAAACTACACAAAAGTCACCCAACACAGATTCTCTAGGGCATTGATATTTGACAGTTGTAACTAAAATCTACAAATCTTAACAGTACACCATCTACTAAACAATCAATATGTATCAACATGTATACATATGGCAAGTACAAAGCAAAATGACAGAATTCCACAATAAACAAGAGTCAAGACCAACACCCTACCCCATGAGCAACTGATGCTATGAAAACAATAATGAAAAACAAACCTTATGTAACGACGGCAAAACACCCACACACGACCATCTTTCCTCTTAATACAGAGACTCAACCTCCAACCTTTAGGCAAAACATCTCCGAAATCACTTGCATCGACAACCCTCCTCTTCTTTCTAGTCGTCCCCCACTCTCCATTCAAACCTCTCAAAAACCCTAACAACTCATCTGCAGTCAACATTCCCTCCGTCCTTCTCCGGATTTCCGGTCCATACGGATCCTCCAATCTCCCGAAATTCACCAAATCAACTTTCACACCTTTACAATTCAAAATCTCTCTATCCATACCACTATCATAGACAACTACTTTCTTGACCGTATCGTTACGCAATCTCTTCCTTAACGGAGGACTAATAAGAGCATTCTCATGTTTTCGCGGTCTCCCCCGCTTTCGTCTCATTTCAGAATTCGACAATTCGGGAATAACGAAGTTTCTGTTGTTTTCGACTTCAATCGAGTTCAATGGTTCAGGAGAGAGGACGTTTTCGTCTTTTTCGACTTCAACAGGATTTAGCGATTCAGGAACCGGGATATCCGTTTTTACATCCCGAACAAAAACATCTGGAGTCTGCCAAGTGAAGTCAGAAAACATGTTGTAAGAGAAAACGAATCAGCTAACGGGAGTTAATATAAAAATTAAATGATGTAATATACCACTTACATTCCCCAAAGCTCCTTTTACAGCAGATTCATCGCAATCAATGCCGAGAGTGCAAGTTGGTTTTTCCAAGTTTTTTAAGTACGTAGATACATCCTTGCACGACTCAAAATACCGACCACTAGGACTGGTTATCAACAAAGTACATGTAAGAGCCAAAAAGCAATTAGATCCAAAGTTATAACATAGAGATCAATGAAAATATTATACATCAATTATGGGTAATATAATAAGTGGTGGCTATTCTACTTCCATTTAATGTAAACTACATGATGGAAGTCACATATGAACAAGTTCTCTAAGGCATTCACAGGTGACAATGGTAATAGAAAAATGCAAGTTGACATAAATTTAACCCTAAACTTCTAATATACACACAACACAAACCAGCTATGAACTTTTAGGAAAAATTAGAACTTCCATGTCCATATTTTCACATATGAAATGTCACTTTCATAAAACTGGGATAACTTGGTCCTTCTTCCCATCATATCCCTCAGAAGGCTACAGATGGTATATGTCATTTCTCTAAATAACAAATAAAAAAAGTTTACTTTTTCTAATTTAGCCATAAAATCACTTTAAGTAGTTTCCAAATACGTTTGCCAACACTTGGAGAAAAAATAGTCAAACATACGGAGCTCCAGTTGTTTCTTCCTCTAATCCTCTCGTTACAGATGATAAAATTCCCATGTAATAGTCTAGTGAACATCCAAGCTTCACCAATTCATTGCTACAACTATAACTATGGCATATTGTTCTCCAAACGCTAGCCTAAAGATCTCTCTCTCTCTCTCCCTCTCTAACTATTTCACCATTAAATCCTTATTATTATTGACCCACCCGCTGTTCATCAATATATGTATCACTCAGATCTTAAGTAGCTAACTAAATAATACAAGTCTATCTCCTATTATTAAGAATTTATGTCCGAAGTTCTTCTACCACTATTTATCTCTTTAGAAATCTACAAACTATAACCACATATCTCCTCACACCATTCATTAATTTCACAACAGCAATGCCTGCAGAACTAACTTAAAAGGTAAAACTCAATTAAGGTTAAACTATTCATATTTAGGAACACGCTACACACATTAAACTATATCTGATACTCGAAATGGAATATCAAAAAACAAACCTTATGTAACGACGACAATATACCCAAACACGGCCACCTTTCCTTTTAATACAAAGACTTAACCTCCAGCCTTTTGGCAAAGCATCTCCAAAATCACTTGCATCGACAACCCTCCTCTTCTTTCTAGTAGTCCCCCACTCTCCTTTCAAACCTCTCAAAAACCCTAACATCTCATCTGCAGTCAACAGTCCCTCTGTCCTCTTCCCAATCTCCGGTCCATACGGATCCTCTAACTTCCCCAAATTCACCAAATCTACTTTCACACCTCTACAATTCACCAGCTCCTTATCCATCCCACTGTCATAAACAGCTACTTTCATAACCGTATCATTATGCATTCTCCTCCTTCTCTTCCTTACAGGAGGCTTGATAAAAACGGCTTTCTCGTGTTTCCTCGGTCTCCCTCGCTTTCGCTTCAATTCGGAATTCAACAATTCAACGTTTCCCACTGTTTTAGAATCAGCCGAATTCAACAATTCAGGAACAACGTCATTTCCACCGTTTCCAACTTCAGTCGGTTTCAACGATTCCGAAACGACTTCATTTCCCTGGATTTCGACCTCAACCGCAACGTAATCGTCGAAACTAGGGTTTGACTTGAATAACTGCTTCAACGCATGAATAATCTGAGAGTTTTCTGCCTGTTCAGGATCATTAGCATTATTCAGAACCGGTGCAACTGACGGCCGGAGATGCGGCGTGCGGCGGCGGATGATGGTTGGGGATGAGGTGGAGGTGGCGGCGGGAGCAAGACGGAGACGTGAGTAAGTTTGCTTACGGCTACCGGCGGATTCGTTGAAAACGGAACGGTCGATTTTAGGTATAACGACGTCATCACAACGGGTGAGATCGAATGATGAATTGGAACATTTGGACAGGGAATAGAGTTCTGATTGTGAGAGGAGATGGAGATCTACGGTTGGAATTGATTCTAGCCGGAGATGTGGGGGACGGTCGGGATCGACGGTGGCGGTGGTGGTGTCGACGGTGGTGGCCATGATTGGGGATTATTTGTTTTGTTTGCGTGTTTGTATAAAGGGAACGGATAACTGAGTTAAAGTTGTGTTTGGTTTAACTCTTGGGTTTCACTGCGATAGTAAATGATTACATATTTAATATTTTATAATTTACATTAGAAAAGTCAAGTTTTAAACAACTTTTATTTTATTTTTAGTTATATATTATCATCACTATTGCTATCGGTTTTTGCATATCTAGTCTTTGGTGATCACGTTTGATTTTAAAGTTGGTTTTGGTTAATGTTAAAATGTTTGTTTTTGTGTTGGTAAAATAAGGTATTATAGAATTTATTTGTTTGTTTATTATTATTTGTTTTTGTTTTGTGTTATCTTTTAGCTTTATAGTTGATATTTGATGTGTTCTATACATTTAGTTTTTATTTACTTATTTTTTGTTTTCTAGCTTTTGTTTGCATTTGTTGCTTTGTGTACAGTTTGAAAGTTTCCCTTACGAGAGAATTATCCACATGTACTATCAACATATATCTTCTTATTAAATGTATTGTGTCAGAAATTTATTTCAAAATTAGAACTAAAAGTCGCCAAAAATGAATTACTCGGTGGCGACTGGGTGATTTTATTGTAAATCAATGGATTGTCACCACATGTTACCAAAAAGTCGTCAGTCAGCGCTTTCTCGCCAGTCAACACAAAAATCGCCACCCACCAAAACACGCCACGTGTTACAGAAAAGTCTAGTTGAATATATGTTGGCGATTTTTTTTTTGAAAAATTGGGTTTCGTGCCATGTAACACCCAGCAATTTTGTCATAATTATAAACGTAATTTACACGCATTTCTAGGCTAATTCCCTAACTTTGAGTGAATTCACAACGCATTTTAGAGGTAAGTCTAGCAAAACCCAACTAGTTAATACGCGTAGTACTACATTCATAATTAGTTGTAATTACGTATAAAACAATTGGAACAAACGCGATAAAAACATACGACTGTTGGTAAACAAAATTGTTTAATAATATGAAATTATTAGATAACATAAACGTTTAACAAATATTACGTTAATAATATTTACAAAGTGTATTTGTATCCAAACTGAAATAACTCGAAACTATTCCGTCAAATCAAGTCAAAACAATGTTATAATTTTAGAACTCAACTAAATTACTTTTATAAAATATCCCAACTAAAAATATAACCGACTACGTATTTAAAAATTTATCAATTAAAAATATTTTAACATTTAACAATCGGGTAAACGAACACGGACTAAATACCACAAAATTAGGACAAAAATCCC